>CM059425.1:110376508-111113089 GCA_030390025.1 Squalus acanthias | reverse complement strand
ATCAGTCGGAGCGGGACAGTAATCAGTCGGAGATCGGGACAGTAATCAGTCGGAGCGGGACAGTAATCAGTCGGAGCGGGACAGTAATCAGCGGTGGCGGGACAGTAATCAGTCGGAGCGGGAGAGTAATCAGTCGGAGCGGGATAGTAATCAGTCGGAGCGGGACAGTAATCAGTCGGAGCGGGACAGTAATCAGTCGGAGCGGGACAGTAATCAGTGGGAGCGGGACAGTAATCTGTCGGAACGGGACAGTAATCAGTCGGAGCGGGACCGTAATCAGTTGGAGATCGGGACAGTAATCAGTCGGAGCGGGACATTAATCAGTCGGAGCGGGACAGTAATCAGTCGGAGCGGGACAGAAATCAGTCGGAGCTGGACAGTAATCAGTCGGAGCGGGACAGTAATCAGTCGGAGCGTGACAGTAATCAGTCGGAGCGGGACAGTAATCAGTCGGAGATCGAGACAGTAATCAGTCGGGGATCGGGAGTGTAATCAGTCGGATATCGGGACAGTAATCAGTCAGAGATCGGGACAGTAATCAGTCGGAAATCGGGACAGTAATCAGTCGGAGATCGGGACAGTGATCAGTCGGAGATCGGGACAGTGATCAGTCGGAGATCGGGAGAGTGATCAGTCGGAGATCGGGAGAGTGATCAGTCGGAGTGGGACAGTAATCAGTCGGAGATCGCGACAGTAATCAGTCGGAGATCGGGACAGTAGTCAGTCGGAGTTTGGGACATTAATCAGTCGGAGCGGGACAGTAATCAGTCGGGGCGTGACAGTAATCAGTCGGAGCGGGACAGTAATCAGTCGGAGATCGAGGCAGTAATCAGTCGGGGATCGGGAGTGTAATCAGTCGGATATCGGGACAGTAATCAGTCAGAGATCGGGACAGTAATCAGTCGGAATTCGGGACAGTAATCAGTCGGAGCGGGACAGTAATCAGTCGGAGATCAGGACAGTAATCAGTCGGACCGGGACAGTAATCAGTCGGAGCGGGACAGTTATCAGTAGGAGATCGGGACAGTAATCAGTCGGAGATCGGGACAGTAATCAGTCGGAGATCGGGACAGTAATCAGTCGGAGATCGGGACAGTAATCAGTCGGCGATCGGGACAGTAATCAGTCGGAGCGGGACAGTAATCAGTCGGAGCGGGACAGTAATCAGTCGGAGCGGGACAGTAATCAGTCGGTGCGGGACAGTAATCAGTCGGAGCGGGAGAGTAATCAGTCGGAGCGGGACAGTAATCAGTCGGAGCGGGACAGTAATCAGTCGGAGCGGGACAGTAATCAGTCGGAGCGGGACAGTAATCAATCCAACGGGACAGTAATCAGTCGGAGATCAAGACAGTGATCAGTCGGAGATCGGGACAGTAATCAGTCGGAGGTCGGGACAGCAATCAGGAGGAGCGGGAAAGTAATAAGTCGGAGATCGGGACAGTAATCAGTCGGAGATCGGGACAGTAGTCAGTCGGAGTTTGGGACAGTAATCAGTCGGAGCGGGACAGTAATCAGTCGGAGATCGGGACAGTGATCAGTCGGAGATCGGGACAGTGATCAGTCGGAGATCGGGACAGTGATCAGTCGGAGATCGGGACAGTAATCAGTCAGAGATCGGGACAGTAATCAGTCGGAGATCGGGACAGTGATCAGTCGGAGATCGGGACAGCAATCAGTCGGAGCGGGACAGTAATCAGTCAGAGCGGGACAGTAATCAGTCAGAAATCGGGACAGTAATCAGTCGGAGATCGGGACAGTAATCAGTGGGAGCGGGACAGTAATCAGTTGGAGATCGGGACAGTAATCAATCAGAGCGGGACAGTAATCAGTCGGGGATCGGAACAGCAATCAGTCGGAGCGGGACAGTAATCAGTCAGAGATCGGGACAGTAATCCGTCGGAGCGGGACAGTAATCAGTCAGAGATCGGGACAGTAATCAGTCGGAGATCGGGACAGTGATCAGTCGGAGATCGGGACAGTGATCAGTGGGAGCGGGACAGTAATCTGTCGGAACGGGACAGTAATCAGTCGGAGCGGGACCGTAATCAGTTGGAGATCGGGACAGTAATCAGTCGGAGCGTGACAGTAATCAGGAGGAGCGGGAAAGTAATCAGTCGGTGATCGGGACAGTAATCAGTCGGAGATCGGGACAGTAATCCGTCGGAGCGGGACAGTAATCAGTCAGAGATCGGGACAGTAATCCGTCGGAGCGGGACAGTAATCAGTCAGAGATCGGGACAGTAATCAGTCGGAGATCGGGACAGCGATCAGTCGGAGATCGGGACAGCAATCAGTCGGAGCGGGACAGTAATCAGTCAGAAATCGGGACAGTAATCAGTCGGAGATCGGGACAGTAATCAGTGGGAGCGGGACAGTAATCAGTTGGAGATCGGGACAGTAATCAATCAGAGCGGGACAGTAATCAGTCGGGGATCGGAACAGCAATCAGTCGGAGCGGGACAGTAATCAGTCGGAGATCGGGACAGTAATCAGTGGGAGCGGGACAGTAATCTGTCGGAACGGGACAGTAATCAGTCGGAGCGGGACCGTAATCAGTTGGAGATCGGGACAGTAATCAGTCGGAGCGGGACAGTAATCAGTCGGAGCGGGACAGTAATCAGTCGGAGCGGGACAGTAATCAGTCGGAGCGGGACAGTAATCAGTCGGAGCGGGACAGTAATCAGTCGGAGCTGGACAGTAATCAGTCGGAGCGGGACAGTAATCAGTCGGAGCGTGACAGTAATCAGTCGGAGCGGGACTGTAATCAGTCGGAGATCGAGACAGTAATCAGTCGGGGATCGGGAGTGTAATCAGTCGGATATCGGGACAGTAATCAGTCAGAGATCGGGACAGTAATCAGTCGGAGATCGGGACAGTGATCAGTCGGAGATCGGGACAGCAATCAGTCGGAGCGGGACAGTAATCAGTCGGAGCGGGACAGTAATCAGTCAGAAATCGGGACAGTAATCAGTCGGATATCGGGACAGTGATCAGTCGGAGATCGGGACAGTGATCAGTCGGAGTGGGACAGTAATCAGTCGGAGATCGCGACAGTAATCAGTCGGAGATCGGGACAGTAGTCAGTCGGAGTTTGGGACAGTAATCAGTCGGAGCGGGACAGTAATCAGTCGGAGCGTGACAGTAATCAGTCGGAGCGGGACAGTAATCAGTCGGAGATCGAGACAGTAATCAGTCGGGGATCGGGAGTGTAATCAGTCGGATATCGGGACAGTAATCAGTCGGAGATCGGGACAGTAATCAGTCGGAGATCGGGACAGTAATCAGTCAGAGCGGGACAGTAATCAGTCGGAGATCGGGACAGTAATCAGTCGGAGCGGGACAGTAATCAGTCGGAGCGGGACAGTAATCAGTCGGAGATCGGGACAGTAATCAGTCGGAGATCGGGACAGTAATCAGTCGGAGATCGGGACAGTAATCAGTCGGAGATCGGGACAGTAATCAGTCGGCGATCGGGACAGTAATCAGTCGGAGCGGGACAGTAATCAGTCGGAGATCGGGACAGTAATCAGTCGGAGCGGGACAGTAATCAGTCGGAGCGGGACAGTAATCAGTCGGTGCGGGACAGTAATCAGTCGGAGCGGGAGAGTAATCAGTCGGAGCGGGACAGTAATCAGTCGGAGCGGGACAGTAATCAGTCGGAGCGGGACAGTAATCAGTCGGAGCGGGAGAGTAATCAGTCAGAGATCGGGACAGTAATCCGTCGGAGCGGGACAGTAATCAGTCAGAGATCGGGACAGTAATCAGTCGGAGATCGGGACAGTGATTAGTCGGAGATCGGGACAGCAATCAGTTGGAGCGGGACAGTAATCAGTCAGAGCGGGACAGTAATCAGTCAGAAATCGGGACAGTAATCAGTCGGAGATCGGGACAGTAATCAGTGGGAGCGGGACAGTAATCAGTTGGAGATCGGGACAGTAATCAATCAGAGCGGGACAGTAATCAGTCGGGGATCGGAACAGCAATCAGTCGGAGCGGGACAGTAATCAGTCAGAGATCGGGACAGTAATCCGTCGGAGCGGGACAGTAATCAGTCAGAGATCGGGACAGTAATCAGTCGGAGATCGGGACAGTGATCAGTCGGAGATCGGGACAGCAATCAGTCGGAGCGGGACAGTAATCAGTCGGATCAGGACAGTAATCAGTCGGGGATCGGGACAGTAATCAGTCGGAGATCGGGACAGTAATCAGTCGGAGCGGGACAGTAATCAGTCGGGGATCGGGACAGTAATCGGTCGGAGATCGGGACAGTAATCAGTCGGGGATCGGGACAGTAATCAGTCGGGGATCGGGACAGTAATCAGTCGGGGATCGGGACAGTAATCAGTTGGAGCGGGACAGTAATCAGTCGGGGATCGGGACAGTAATCAGTCGGAGATCGGGGGGGAGGTCTTATGAGGAAAGAGGAAAGATTGAGGGATTTGGGGCTTTTCTCTTTCGAGCGGAGGAGGATGAGAGGCGACTTAATAGAGGTTTATAAGATGATGAGGGGGATAGATAGAGTGGATGTTCAGAGACTATTTCCTCGGGTAGAGGCAGCTGTTACAAGGGGGCATAGCTATAAGGTGCATGGGGGGAGATATAGAAGGGATGTCCGAGGTAGATTCTTTACTCAGAGAGTGGTTGGGGTGTGGAATGGACTGCCTGCTGTGATAGTGGAGTCGGACACTTTAGGAACTTTCAAGCGGTTATTGGATAAGCACATGGAGCACACCAGAGTGACAGGGAGTGTGATAGCTTGATCTTGGTCTCGGACAATGCTCGGCACAACATCGAGGGCCGAAGGGCCTGTACTGTGCTGTACTGTTCTATGTTCTATGTTCTATGACAGTGATCAGTCGGAGATCGGGACAGTGATCAGTCAGAGATCGGGACAGTGATCAGTCGGAGATCGGGACAGTGATCAGTCGGGGATCGCGACAATAATCAGTCGGATCAGGACAGTAATCAGTCGGAGCGGGACAATATTCAGTCGGAGCGGGACAGTAATCAGTCGGAGCGGGACAGTAATCAGTAGGAGATCGGGACAGTAATCAGATGGAGAGCGGGACAGTAATCAGTCGGATCAGGACAGTAATCAGTCGGAGCGGGACAGTAATCAGTCGGAGCGGGACAGTAATCAGTCGGAGATCGAGACAGTAATCAGTCGGGGATCGGGACAGTAATCAGTCGGAGATCGGGAGAGTAATCAGTCAGAGATCGGGACAGTAATCAGTCGGAGATCGGGACAGTAATCAGTCGGAGCGGGACAGTGATCAGTCGGAGAACGGGACAATGATCATTCGGAGATCGGGACAGTGATCATTCGGAGATCGGGTCAGTGATCAGTCGGAGATCGGGACAGTGATCATTCGAAGATCGGGACAGAGATCAGTCGGGGATCGGGACAGTAATCAGTCGGAGATCGGGACAGTAATCAGTCGGGGATCGGGACAGTGATCAGTGGGAGATCGGGACAGTGATCAGTCAGAGATCGGGACAGTGATCAGTCGGAGATCGGGACAGTAATCAGTCGGAGCGGGACAGTAATCAGTCGGATCAGGACAGTAATCAGTCGGATCAGGACATTAATCAGTCGGATCGGGACAGTAATCAGTCGGATCGGGACAGTAATCAGTCGGAGCGGGACAGTGATCAGTCGGAGATCGGGACAATGATCATTCGGAGATCGGGACAGTGATCATTCGGAGATCGGGACAGTGATCAGTCGGAGATCGGGACAGTGATCAGTCGGAGATCGGGACAGTGATCAGTCGGAGATCGGGACAGTGATCAGTCGGAGATCGGGACAGGAATCAGTCGGAGATCGGGACAGGAATCAGTCGGGGATCGGGACAGTAATCAGTTGGAGATCGGGACAGTAATCAGTCGGGGATCGGGACAGTAATCAGTCGGGGATCGGGACAGTAATCAGTCGGAGCGGGACAGTAATCAGTCGGAGATCGGGACAGTAATCAGTCGGGGATCGGGACTGTAATCAGTCGGAGATCGGGACAGTAATCAGTCGGAGATCGGGACAGTAATCAGTCGGGGATCGGGACAGTAATCAGTCGGGGATCGGGACAGTAATCAGTCGGAGATCGGGACAGTGATCAGTCGGAGATCGGGACAGTGATCAGTCGGAGATCGGGACAGTGATCAGTCGGAGAACGGGACAGTGATCAGTCAGAGATCGGGACAGTGATCAGTCAGAGATCGGGACAGTGATCAGTCGGAGATCGGGACAGTGATCAGTCGGGGATCGGGACAATAATCAGTCGGATCAGGACAGTAATCCGTCGGAGCGGGACAGTATTCAGTCGGAGCGGGACAGTAATCAGTCGGAGCGGGACAGTAATCAGTCGGAGATCGGGACAGTGATCATTCGGAGATTGGGAGAGTAATCAGTCAGAGATCGGGACAGTAATCAGTCGGAGATCGGGACAGTAATCAGTCGGAGCGGGACAGTGATCAGTCGGAGAACGGGACAATGATCATTCGGAGATCGGGACAGTAATCAGTCGGAGATCCGGACAGTAATCAGTCGGAGCGGTACAATGATCAGTCGGACATCGGGACAGTGATCATTCGAAGATCGGGACAGTGATCAGTCGGAGATCGGGACAGTAATCAGTCGGAGATCGGGACAGTAATCAGTCGGGGATCGGGACAGTAATCAGTCGGAGATCGGGACAGTAATCAGTCGGGGATTGGGACAGTAATCAGTCGGGGATCGGGACAGTAATTAGTTGGAGCGGGACAGTAATCAGTCGGGGATCGGGACAGTGATTAGTCGGAGATCGGGACAGTAAACAGTCGGAGATCGGGACAGTAATCAGTCGGAGATCGGTACAGTAATCAGTCGGTGATCGGGACAGTAATCAGTCGGATCAGGACAGTAATCAGTCGGAGCGGGACAGTAATCAGTCGGAGCGGGACAGTAATCAGTCGGAGATCGAGACAGTAATCAGTCGGAGATCGGGACAGTGATCATTCGGAGATTGGGAGAGTAATCAGTCAGAGATCGGGACAGTAATCAGTCGGAGATCGGGACAGTAATCAGTCGGAGCGGGACAGTGATCAGTCGGAGAACGGGACAATGATCATTCGGAGATCGGGACAGTAATTAGTTGGAGCGGGACAGTAATCAGTCGGAGATCGGGACAGTGATCAGTCGGAGATCGGGACAGTGATCAGTCAGAGATCGGGAGAGTGATCAGTGGGAGATCGGGACAGTGATCAGTCAGAGATCGGGACAGTGATCAGTCGGAGATCGGGACAGTAATCAGTCGGATCGGGACAGTAATCAGTCGGAGCAGAACAGTAATCAGTCGGAGATCGGGACAGTAATCAGTCGGAGATAGGGACAGTAATCCGTCGGAGATCGGGACAGTAATCAGTCGGAGATCGAGACAGTAATCAGTCGGGGATCGGGACTGCAATCCGTCGGGAATCGGGACTGCAATCAGTCGGGGATCGGACAGCAATCAGTCGGAGATCGGGACAGTAATCAGTCGGAGCGGGACAGTAATCAGTCGGAGCGGGAGAGTAATCAGTCAGAACGGGACAGTAATCAGTCGGAGATCGGGACAGTAATCAGTCGGAGATCGGGACAGTGATCATTCGGAGATCGGGACAGTGATCAGTCAGAGATCGGGACAGTGATCAGTCGGAGATCGGGACAGTAATCAGTCGGATCAGGACAGTAATCAGTCGGATCAGGACAGTAATCAGTCGGGGATCGGGACAGTAATCAGTCGGAGATCGGGACAGTAATCAGTCGGAGCGGGACAGTAATCAGTGGGAGATCGGGACAGTGATCAGTCAGAGATCGGGACAGTGATCAGTCGGAGATCGGGACAGTAATCAGTCGGAGCGGGACAGTAATCAGTCGGATCAGGACAGTAATCAGTCGGATCAGGACATTAATCAGTCGGATCGGGACAGTAATCAGTCGGATCGGGACAGTAATCAGTCGGAGCGGGACAGTGATCAGTCGGAGATCGGGACAATGATCAGTCGGAGATCGGGACAGTGATCAGTCGGAGATCGGGACAGTAATCAGTCGGAGATCGGGACAGGAATCAGTCGGAGATCGGGATAGTAATCAGTCGGAGATCGGGGCAGTAATCAGTCGGGGATCGGGACAGTAATCAGTCGGGGATCGGGACAGTAATCAGTCGGAGATCGGGACAGTAATCAGTCGGGGATCGGGACTGTAATCAGTCGGAGATCGGGACAGTAATCAGTCGGAGATCGGGACAGTAATCAGTCGGGGATCGGGACAGTAATCAGTCGGGGATCGGGACAGTAATCAGTCGGAGATCGGGACAGTGATCAGTCGGAGATCGGGACAGTGATCATTCGGAGATCGGGACAGTGATCATTCGGAGCGGGACAGTAATCAGTCGGAGCGGGACAGTAATCAGTCGGAGCGGGACAGTAATCAGTCGGGGCTTAGGACAGTAATCAGTCGGAGCGGGACAGTAATCAGTCGGAGATCGGGACAGTAATCAGACGGAGAGCGGGACAGTAATCAGTCGGATCAGGACAGTAATCAGTCGGAGCGGGACAGTAATCAGTCGGAGCGGGACAGTAATCAGTCGGAGATCGAGACAGTAATCAGTCGGAGATCGGGACAGTGATCATTCGGAGATTGGGAGAGTAATCAGGCAGAGATCGGGACAGTAATCAGTCGGAGATCGGGACAGTAATCAGTCGGAGCGGGACAGTGATCAGTCGGAGAACGGGACAATGATCATTCGGAGATCGGGACAGTAATTAGTTGGAGCGGGACAGTAATCAGTCGGAGATCGGGACAGTGATCAGTCGGAGATCGGGACAGTGATCAGTCAGAGATCGGGAGAGTGATCAGTGGGAGATCGGGACAGTGATCAGTCAGAGATCGGGACAGTGATCAGTCGGAGATCGGGACAGTAATCAGTCGGATCGGGACAGTAATCAGTCGGAGCAGAACAGTAATCAGTCGGAGATCGGGACAGTAATCAGTCGGAGATAGGGACAGTAATCCGTCGGAGATCGGGACAGTAATCAGTCGGAGATCGAGACAGTAATCAGTCGGGGATCGGGACTGCAATCCGTCGGGAATCGGGACTGCAATCAGTCGGGGATCGGACAGCAATCAGTCGGAGATCGGGACAGTAATCAGTCGGAGCGGGACAGTAATCAGTCGGAGCGGGAGAGTAATCAGTCAGAACGGGACAGTAATCAGTCGGAGATCGGGACAGTAATCAGTCGGAGATCGGGACAGTGATCATTCGGAGATCGGGACAGTGATCAGTCAGAGATCGGGACAGTGATCAGTCGGAGATCGGGACAGTAATCAGTCGGATCAGGACAGTAATCAGTCGGATCAGGACAGTAATCAGTCGGGGATCGGGACAGTAATCAGTCGGAGATCGGGACAGTAATCAGTCGGAGCGGGACAGTAATCAGTCGGGGATCGGGACAGTAATCGGTCGGAGATCGGGACAGTAATCAGTCGGGGATCGGGAAAGTAATCAGTCGGGGATCGGGACAGTAATCAGTCGGGGATCGGGGGGAGGTCTTATGAGGAAAGAGGAAAGATTGAGGGATTTGGGGCTTTTCTCTTTAGAGCGGAGGAGGATGAGAGGCGACTTAATAGAGGTTTATAAGATGATGAGGGGGATAGATAGAGTGGATGTTCAGAGACTATTTCCTCGGGTAGAGGCAGCTGTTACAAGGGGGCATAGCTATAAGGTGCATGGGGGGAGATATAGAAGGGATGTCCGAGGTAGATTCTTTACTCAGAGAGTGGTTGGGGTGTGGAATGGACTGCCTGCTATGATAGTGGAGTCGGACACTTTAGGAACTTTCAAGCGGTTATTGGATAAGCACATGGAGCACACCAGAGTGACAGGGAGTGTGATAGCTTGATCTTGGTCTCGGACAATGCTCGGCACAACATCGAGGGCCGAAGGGCCTGTACTGTGCTGTACTGTTCTATGTTCTATGTTCTATGACAGTGATCAGTCGGAGATCGGGACAGTGATCAGTCAGAGATCGGGACAGTGATCAGTCGGAGATCGGGACAGTGATCAGTCGGGGATCGGGACAATAATCAGTCGGATCAGGACAGTAATCAGTCGGAGCGGGACAGTATTCAGTCGGAGCGGGACAGTAATCAGTCGGAGCGGGACAGTAATCAGTAGGAGATCGGGACAGTAATCAGATGGAGAGCGGGACAGTAATCAGTCGGATCAGGACAGTAATCAGTCGGAGCGGGACAGTAATCAGTCGGAGCGGGACAGTAATCAGTCGGAGATCGAGACAGTAATCAGTCTGGGATCGGGACAGTAATCAGTCGGAGATCGGGAGAGTAATCAGTCAGAGATCGGGACAGTAATCAGTCGGAGATCGGGACAGTAATCAGTCGGAGCGGGACAGTGATCAGTCGGAGAACGGGACAATGATCATTCGGAGATCGGGACAGTGATCATTCGGAGATCGGGTCAGTGATCAGTCGGAGATCGGGACAGTGATCATTCGAAGATCGGGACAGAGATCAGTCGGGGATCGGGACAGTAATCAGTCGGAGATCGGGACAGTAATCAGTCGGGGATCGGGACAGTGATCAGTGGGAGATCGGGACAGTGATCAGTCAGAGATCGGGACAGTGATCAGTCGGAGATCGGGACAGTAATCAGTCGGAGCGGGACAGTAATCAGTCGGATCAGGACAGTAATCAGTCGGATCAGGACATTAATCAGTCGGATCGGGACAGTAATCAGTCGGATCGGGACAGTAATCAGTCGGAGCGGGACAGTGATCAGTCGGAGATCGGGACAATGATCAGTCGGAGATCGGGACAGTGATCATTCGGAGATCGGGACAGGAATCAGTCGGAGATCGGGATAGTAATCAGTCGGAGATCGGGGCAGTAATCAGTCGGGGATCGGGACAGTAATCAGTCGGGGATCGGGACAGTAATCAGTCGGAGCGGTACAGTCATCAGTCGGAGATCGGGACAGTAATCAGTCGGGGATCGGGACTGTAATCAGTCGGAGATCGGGACAGTAATCAGTCGGAGATCGGGACAGTAATCAGTCGGAGATCGGGACAGTAATCAGTCGGGGATCGGGACAGTAATCAGTCGGGGATCGGGACAGTAATCAGTCGGAGATCGGGACAGTGATCAGTCGGAGATCGGGACAGTGATCAGTCGGAGATCGGGACAGTGATCAGTCGGAGAACGGGACAGTGATCAGTCAGAGATCGGGACAGTGATCAGTCTGAGATCGGGACAGTGATCAGTCGGGGATCGGGACAATAATCAGTCGGATCAGGACAGTAATCCGTCGGAGCGGGACAGTATTCAGTCGGAGCGGGACAGTAATCAGTCGGAGCGGGACAGTAATCAGTAGGAGATCGGGACAGTAATCAGACGGAGAGCGGGACAGTAATCAGTCGGATCAGGACAGTAATCAGTCGGAGATCGAGACAGTAATCAGTCGGAGATCGGGACAGTGATCATTCGGAGATTGGGAGAGTAATCAGTCAGAGATCGGGACAGTAATCAGTCGGAGATCGGGACAGTAATCAGTCGGAGCGGGACAGTGATCAGTCGGAGAACGGGACAGTGATCATTCGGAGATCGGGACAGTAATCAGTCGGAGATCCGGACAGTAATCAGTCGGAGCGGTACAATGATCAGTCGGACATCGGGACAGTGATCATTCGAAGATCTGGACAGTGATCAGTCGGAGATCGGGACAGTGATCATTCGGAGATCGGGACAGTGATCATTCGGAGCGGGACAGTAATCAGTCGGAGCGGGACAGTAATCAGTCGGAGCGGGACAGTAATCAGTCGGGGCTTAGGACAGTAATCAGTCGGAGCGGGACAGTAATCAGTCGGAGATCGGGACAGTAATCAGACGGAGAGCGGGACAGTAATCAGTCGGATCAGGACAGTAATCAGTCGGAGCGGGACAGTAATCAGTCGGAGCGGGACAGTAATCAGTCGGAGATCGAGACAGTAATCAGTCGGAGATCGGGACAGTGATCATTCGGAGATTGGGAGAGTAATCAGTCAGAGATCGGGACAGTAATCAGTCGGAGATCGGGACAGTAATCAGTCGGAGCGGGACAGTGATCAGTCGGAGAACGGGACAATGATCATTCGGAGATCGGGACAGTAATTAGTTGGAGCGGGACAGTAATCAGTCGGAGATCGGGACAGTGATCAGTCGGAGATCGGGACAGTGATCAGTCAGAGATCGGGAGAGTGATCAGTGGGAGATCGGGACAGTGATCAGTCAGAGATCGGGACAGTGATCAGTCGGAGATCGGGACAGTAATCAGTCGGATCGGGACAGTAATCAGTCGGAGCAGAACAGTAATCAGTCGGAGATCGGGACAGTAATCAGTCGGAGATAGGGACAGTAATCCGTCGGAGATCGGGACAGTAATCAGTCGGAGATCGAGACAGTAATCAGTCGGGGATCGGGACTGCAATCCGTCGGGAATCGGGACTGCAATCAGTCGGGGATCGGACAGCAATCAGTCGGAGATCGGGACAGTAATCAGTCGGAGCGGGACAGTAATCAGTCGGAGCGGGAGAGTAATCAGTCAGAACGGGACAGTAATCAGTCGGAGATCGGGACAGTAATCAGTCGGAGATCGGGACAGTGATCATTCGGAGATCGGGACAGTGATCAGTCAGAGATCGGGACAGTGATCAGTCGGAGATCGGGACAGTAATCAGTCGGATCAGGACAGTAATCAGTCGGATCAGGACAGTAATCAGTCGGGGATCGGGACAGTAATCAGTCGGAGATCGGGACAGTAATCAGTCGGAGCGGGACAGTAATCAGTCGGGGATCGGGACAGTAATCGGTCGGAGATCGGGACAGTAATCAGTCGGGGATCGGGAAAGTAATCAGTCGGGGATCGGGACAGTAATCAGTCGGGGATCGGGGGGAGGTCTTATGAGGAAAGAGGAAAGATTGAGGGATTTGGGGCTTTTCTCTTTAGAGCGGAGGAGGATGAGAGGCGACTTAATAGAGGTTTATAAGATGATGAGGGGGATAGATAGAGTGGATGTTCAGAGACTATTTCCTCGGGTAGAGGCAGCTGTTACAAGGGGGCATAGCTATAAGGTGCATGGGGGGAGATATAGAAGGGATGTCCGAGGTAGATTCTTTACTCAGAGAGTGGTTGGGGTGTGGAATGGACTGCCTGCTGTGATAGTGGAGTCGGACACTTTAGGAACTTTCAAGCGGTTATTGGATAAGCACATGGAGCACACCAGAGTGACAGGGAGTGTGATAGCTTGATCTTGGTCTCGGACAATGCTCGGCACAACATCGAGGGCCGAAGGGCCTGTACTGTGCTGTACTGTTCTATGTTCTATGTTCTATGACAGTGATCAGTCGGAGATCGGGACAGTGATCAGTCAGAGATCGGGACAGTGATCAGTCGGAGATCGGGACAGTGATCAGTCGGGGATCGGGACAATAATCAGTCGGATCAGGACAGTAATCAGTCGGAGCGGGACAGTATTCAGTCGGAGCGGGACAGTAATCAGTCGGAGCGGGACAGTAATCAGTAGGAGATCGGGACAGTAATCAGATGGAGAGCGGGACAGTAATCAGTCGGATCAGGACAGTAATCAGTCGGAGCGGGACAGTAATCAGTCGGAGCGGGACAGTAATCAGTCGGAGATCGAGACAGTAATCAGTCTGGGATCGGGACAGTAATCAGTCGGAGATCGGGAGAGTAATCAGTCAGAGATCGGGACAGTAATCAGTCGGAGATCGGGACAGTAATCAGTCGGAGCGGGACAGTGATCAGTCGGAGAACGGGACAATGATCATTCGGAGATCGGGACAGTGATCATTCGGAGATCGGGTCAGTGATCAGTCGGAGATCGGGACAGTGATCATTCGAAGATCGGGACAGAGATCAGTCGGGGATCGGGACAGTAATCAGTCGGAGATCGGGACAGTAATCAGTCGGGGATCGGGACAGTGATCAGTGGGAGATCGGGACAGTGATCAGTCAGAGATCGGGACAGTGATCAGTCGGAGATCGGGACAGTAATCAGTCGGAGCGGGACAGTAATCAGTCGGATCAGGACAGTAATCAGTCGGATCAGGACATTAATCAGTCGGATCGGGACAGTAATCAGTCGGATCGGGACAGTAATCAGTCGGAGCGGGACAGTGATCAGTCGGAGATCGGGACAATGATCAGTCGGAGATCGGGACAGTGATCATTCGGAGATCGGGACAGGAATCAGTCGGAGATCGGGATAGTAATCAGTCGGAGATCGGGGCAGTAATCAGTCGGGGATCGGGACAGTAATCAGTCGGGGATCGGGACAGTAATCAGTCGGAGCGGTACAGTCATCAGTCGGAGATCGGGACAGTAATCAGTCGGGGATCGGGACTGTAATCAGTCGGAGATCGGGACAGTAATCAGTCGGAGATCGGGACAGTAATCAGTCGGAGATCGGGACAGTAATCAGTCGGGGATCGGGACAGTAATCAGTCGGGGATCGGGACAGTAATCAGTCGGAGATCGGGACAGTGATCAGTCGGAGATCGGGACAGTGATCAGTCGGAGATCGGGACAGTGATCAGTCGGAGAACGGGACAGTGATCAGTCAGAGATCGGGACAGTGATCAGTCTGAGATCGGGACAGTGATCAGTCGGGGATCGGGACAATAATCAGTCGGATCAGGACAGTAATCCGTCGGAGCGGGACAGTATTCAGTCGGAGCGGGACAGTAATCAGTCGGAGCGGGACAGTAATCAGTAGGAGATCGGGACAGTAATCAGACGGAGAGCGGGACAGTAATCAGTCGGATCAGGACAGTAATCAGTCGGAGATCGAGACAGTAATCAGTCGGAGATCGGGACAGTGATCATTCGGAGATTGGGAGAGTAATCAGTCAGAGATCGGGACAGTAATCAGTCGGAGATCGGGACAGTAATCAGTCGGAGCGGGACAGTGATCAGTCGGAGAACGGGACAGTGATCATTCGGAGATCGGGACAGTAATCAGTCGGAGATCCGGACAGTAATCAGTCGGAGCGGTACAATGATCAGTCGGACATCGGGACAGTGATCATTCGAAGATCTGGACAGTGATCAGTCGGAGATCGGGACAGTAATCAGTCGGAGATCGGGACAGTAATCAGTCGGGGATCGGGACAGTAATCAGTCGGAGATCGGGACAGTAATCAGTCGGAGATCGGGACAGTAATCAGTCGGGGATTGGGACAGTAATCAGTCGGGGATCAGGACAGTAATTAGTTGGAGCGGGACAGTAATCAGTCGGGGATCGGGACAGTGATTAGTCGGAGATCGGGACAGTAAACAGTCGGAGATCGGGACAGTAATCAGTCGGAGATCGGTACAGTAATCAGTCGGTGATCGGGACAGTAATCAGTCGGAGCGGGACAGTAATCAGTCGGAGATCGGACAGTAATCAGTCGGAGATCGGGAAAATAATCAGTCGGAGCGGGACAGTGATCAGTCGGAGATCGGGACAATGATCATTCGGAGATCGGGACAGTGATCATTCGAAGATCGGGACAGTGATCAGTCGGAGATCGAGACAGTAATCAGTCGGAGATCGGGACAGTGATCATTCGGAGATCGGGACAGTGATCATTCGGAGATCGGGACAGTGATCATTCGGAGCGGGACAGTAATCAGTCGGAGCGGGACAGTAATCAGTCGGAGCGGGACAATGATCAGTCGGAGAACGGGACAATGATCATTCGGAGATCGGGACAGTGATCATTCGGAGATCGGGTCAGTGATCAGTCGGAGATCGGGACAGTGATCATTCGAAGATCGGGACAGAGATCAGTCGGGGATCGGGACAGTAATCAGTCGGAGATCGGGACAGTAATCAGTCGGGGATCGGGACAGTGATCAGTGGGAGATCGGGACAGTGATCAGTCAGAGATCGGGACAGTGATCAGTCGGAGATCGGGACAGTAATCAGTCGGAGCGGGACAGTAATCAGTCGGATCAGGACAGTAATCAGTCGGATCGGGACATTAATCAGTCGGATCGGGACAGTAATCAGTCGGATCGGGACAGTAATCAGTCGGAGCGGGACAGTGATCAGTCGGAGATCGGGACAATGATCAGTCGGAGATCGGGACAGTGATCAGTCGGAGATCGGGACAGTAATCAGTCGGAGATCGGGACAGGAATCAGTCGGAGATCGGGATAGTAATCAGTCGGAGATCGGGGCAGTAATCAGTCGGGGATCGGGACAGTAATCAGTCGGGGATCGGGACAGTAATCAGTCGGAGATCGGGACAGTAATCAGTCGGGGATCGGGACAGTAATCAGTCGGGGATCGGGACAGTAATCAGTCGGAGCGGTACAGTAATCAGTCGGAGATCGGGACAGTAATCAGTCGGGGATCGGGACTGTAATCAGTCGGAGATCGGGACAGTAATCAGTCGGAGATCGGGACAGTAATCAGTCGGGGATCGGGACAGTAATCAGTCGGGGATCGGGACAGTAATCAGTCGGAGATCGGGACAGTGATCAGTCGGAGATCGGGACAGTGATCAGTCGGAGATCGGGACAGTGATCAGTCGGAGAACGGGACAGTGATCAGTCAGAGATCGGGACAGTGATCAGTCGGAGATCGGGACAGTGATCAGTCGGGGATCGGGACAATAATCAGTCGGATCAGGACAGTAATCCGTCGGAGCGGGACAGTATTCAGTCGGAGCGGGACAGTAATCAGTCGGAGCGGGACAGTAATCAGTAGGAGATCGGGACAGTAATCAGACGGAGAGCGGGACAGTAATCAGTCGGATCAGGACAGTAATCAGTCGGAGCGGGACAGTAATCAGTCGGAGCGGGACAGTAATCAGTCGGAGATCGAGACAGTAATCAGTCGGAGATCGGGACAGTGATCATTCGGAGATTGGGAGAGTAATCAGTCAGAGATCGGGACAGTAATCAGTCGGAGATCGGGACAGTAATCAGTCGGAGCGGGACAGTGATCAGTCGGAGAACGGGACAATGATCATTCGGAGATCGGGACAGTAATCAGTCGGAGATCCGGACAGTAATCAGTCGGAGCGGTACAATGATCAGTCGGACATCGGGACAGTGATCATTCGAAGATCGGGACAGTGATCAGTCGGAGATCGGGACAGTAATCAGTCGGAGATCGGGACAGTAATCAGTCGGGGATCGGGACAGTAATCAGTCGGAGATCGGGACAGTAATCAGTCGGAGATCGGGACAGTAATCAGTCGGGGATTGGGACAGTAATCAGTCGGGGATCAGGACAGTAATTAGTTGGAGCGGGACAGTAATCAGTCGGGGATCGGGACAGTGATTAGTCGGAGATCGGGACAGTAAACAGTCGGAGATCGGGACAGTAATCAGTCGGAGATCGGTACAGTAATCAGTCGGTGATCGGGACAGTAATCAGTCGGAGCGGGACAGTAATCAGTCGGAGATCGGACAGTAATCAGTCGGAGATCGGGAAAATAATCAGTCGGAGCGGGACAGTGATCAGTCGGAGATCGGGACAATGATCATTCGGAGATCGGGACAGTGATCATTCGAAGATCGGGACAGTGATCAGTCGGAGATCGAGACAGTAATCAGTCGGAGATCGGGACAGTGATCATTCGGAGATCGGGACAGTGATCATTCGGAGATCGGGACAGTGATCATTCGGAGCGGGACAGTAATCAGTCGGAGCGGGACAGTAATCAGTCGGAGCGGGACAGTAATCAGTCGGGGCTTAGGACAGTAATCAGTCGGAGCGGGACAGTAATCAGTCGGAGATCGGGACAGTAATCAGTCGGAGAGCGGGACAGTAATCAGTCGGAGAGCGGGACAGTAATCAGTCGGAGAGCGGGACAGTAATCAGTCGGATCGGGACAGTGATCAGTCGGAGATCGGGACAGTGATCATTCGGAGATCGGGACAGTGATCAGTCGGAGATCGGGACAGTGATCATTCGAAGATTGGGACAGTGATCATTCGGAGATTGGGAGAGTAATCAGTCAGAGATCGGGACAGTAATCAGTCGGAGATCGGGACAGTGATCAGTCGGAGCGGGACAGTGATCAGTCGGAGAACGGGACAATGATCATTCGGAGATCGGGACAGTAATCAGTCGGAGATCCGGACAGTAATCAGTCGGAGCGGTACAATGATCAGTCGGACATCGGGACAGTGATCATTCGAAGATCGGGACAGTGATCAGTCGGAGATCGGGACAGTAATCAGTCGGAGATCGGGACAGTAATCAGTCGGGGATCGGGACAGTAATCAGTCGGAGATCGGGACAGTAATCAGTCGGAGATCGGGACAGTAATCAGTCGGGGATTGGGACAGTAATCAGTCGGGGATCGGGACAGTAATTAGTTGGAGCGGGACAGTAATCAGTCGGGGATCGGGACAGTGATTAGTCGGAGATCGGGACAGTAAACAGTCGGAGATCGGGACAGTAATCAGTCGGAGATCGGTACAGTAATCAGTCGGTGATCGGGACAGTAATCAGTCGGAGCGGGACAGTAATCAGTCGGAGATCGGACAGTAATCAGTCGGAGATCGGGAAAATAATCAGTCGGAGCGGGACAGTGATCAGTCGGAGATCGGGACAATGATCATTCGGAGATCGGGACAGTGATCATTCGAAGATCGGGACAGTGATCAGTCGGAGATCGAGACAGTGATCATTCGGAGATCGGGACAGTGATCATTCGGAGATCGGGACAGTGATCATTCGGAGCGGGACAGTAATCAGTCGGAGCGGGACAGTAATCAGTCGGAGCGGGACAGTAATCAGTCGGGGCTTAGGACAGTAATCAGTCGGAGCGGGACAGTAATCAGTCGGAGATCGGGACAGTAATCAGTCGGAGAGCGGGACAGTAATCAGTCGGAGAGCGGGACAGTAATCAGTCGGAGAGCGGGACAGTAATCAGTCGGAGCGGGACAGTAATCAGTCGGATCGGGACAGTGATCAGTCGGAGATCGGGACAGTGATCATTCGGAGATCGGGACAGTGATCAGTCGGAGATCGGGACAGTGATCATTCGAAGATTGGGACAGTGATCAGTCGGAGATCGGTGCAGTAATCAGTCAGAGATCGGGACAGTGATCAGTCGGAGATTGGGACAGTAATCAGTCAGAGATCGGCACAGTAATCAGTCGGAGATCGGGAGAGTAATCAGTCGGAGATCGGGACAGTAATCAGTCGGATCTCGGGACAGTAATCAGTCGGGGATCGGAACTGCAATCAGTCGGGGATCGGACAGCAATCAGTCGGAGATCGGGACAGTAATCAGTCGGAGCGGGACAGTAATCAGTCGGAGCGGGACAGTAATCAGTCGGAGCGGGACAGTAATCAGTCGGGGATCGGGCCTGTAATCAGTCGGAGATCGGGACAGTAATCAGTCGGAGATCGGGACAGTAATCTGTCGGAGATCGGGACAGTAATCAGTCGGAGATCGGGACAGTAATCAGTCGGAGATCGGGACAGTAATCAGTCGGAGATCGGGACAGTAATCAGTCGGCGCCTTTGATCACCATTTATAGAAGCTGTCTGATTTTAATTCCATTGATTTTCCTGGAATAAAATGCTTTCCATATTCTATAAAGGGCAGGCGATCTGTTTAGCCAAATGAATGCCAGACATTGTGGTCAAAATGTACCCCATGGTACTTTTCTGAGTAAAACTGGCCAAGACACTAATGATGTACAGCGACCATTCAGTACCACAGATGTCAGTCAGTTGCTTGACCAACAAACATAATTGCAGAGTAACAAAGGATACTAAAGAACTGGTGCTGAAAGAGGGTTAACACTTTATTCCTCCACAACACTGACTGCAACAGTTCGCAGTCCTCAGAAAAGCATGGGCACCTAAAAAAGACAATCTAAAACATACTAAAAACTATCAAGATGAAGATTTTGTTTTAGAAATTGCTGCACTCGCACCCCACACATGCAGAGCAGTGATGTACACATGGCAGTGTACCATGCATGAGTGGCGTGACAGCTTCACAGGCCCAATGTGAGAGGATAATGAGCAGCTTTATTTACGAGTGGATTTGAATCTCGTGTTTTAAGGCGTTGCATAATTTTGAGTAGGGGAGATCTGGTACAATTATGAAATTGGTACACTTTTACAATGTAGAATGTGGTGGAATGCAATTGTAACTTTTTCGCTGGTGGGGGAAAAAGTGATCTTCTGCTGAGAGCAAAGAGTTAGGATGTCCGAAAATGTGCACTGATGATCATTCATAATGCAAGTGGCAAGCCCCAGGTCCCTGAAAACTCCGAATGAAGTTGGACCTTTTTGCATAGAGTGCATGTTTTCCGTGGAGTCCATGAAGCTCTGTTAAGTCAGGGAGATCAGATGTATTCCAGAGAAGTCTGCTGCAGTCTCTGTAGAACATTCCTACGAAAGACATCAGGTCACCAGGACTTCATGGAGCTTGAGGGACCCTGCAACAAAAAAATGTACTCGGTGCAAAATGTACATTCCTGCTATACTACTGATCTGACAAGTGTATAACTCTTTACTAAACTGAGTGGCAGAGTGTGTGAATATATATCCATCAATGCATTTCATTAAAATGCACAGGGTAACTACCCTGAGGCACCTTTTTTCAAAATCAACAAGTGGTGTTTCATTCCATGCAAAGTGTTCACTCCAACAGAACAAAATAAATGCACAAGTTAGTACAAAATAAAACTTACAAAAAGTCTTGAAGACCAGTTAGTGCATGCAGTGCAGCACACCAACAAAAAAAAGGTCGTACAGAAAGAAAAATTTGCAAGAAGACACTGTGTGAAGACACTGAGGAGTTAACAACAAGACACACGTTCGCAGTTGTCCCATTATGTTTTACTCACATGTTCGGCAGAGTCATCAGTTTCCCACTGATTGAGACAAAACAAGATCGATAGAAAGAAAAGAAAAGGTATAGAATAAAGAAAAGATTTCAAGTGTGTATCGAACTTTTGCTTCAAAATCATTTTGAGGGTTTCACAAAATAATGAAATGTGAAGCAGTGTCTGTTGTTAAAGTTTCCTATTGTTGATTTTGTTATACTTTTTAAGAGACAAGTCATTTTTAGAATTCGCGGGGGTTTGTACAATTTCATTTTTTTTATTGAGGAAGGGCTGTTTCTTACTACCCTGAAGGCTTGAACACATATTTAAAAGGTCTGCTCATATTTCAAGGGGACAAAAACTAATAAAAGGATTTGTTTTGCAGGAAACTCGTCACCTTCTTTTCTCTATGAAGGAATGATTTCACCTGAAATTTTTCACTTGAGTCAAACTGATCAGCTTTTTAGTTATTTAAAGTAACTACATTTTGCTAGTTTAGATGAATGAACTGAACTGTTGGAAGCAATCAATGTGGGCTTGTGAAAAAGAGAGATAAAGACAATGGCCCGTAAATTGCTGCAACATCGAAATTGGTGACTTACGCCTTAATTTAGACCTTTGTGCTCCCTAATAGCGGCGAGTCACAAGTGGTGCAGCCATTGTCTGATACACATGCAAGGTGCCAAGGCTGGACACAGAACAGGTTATTTAACATTTTCATACAAGTCACCGTCAGTTATCTTTAACTGTTTTTAACTCTGAATATTTATTTAAGATTATTTCCTTTTGAGTTGGTTACTTAATAATTGTCCCCCAAATCATGTGCGATCCCTTGGAATATTTCATTACCCACCGCAATTCATACCAGCTCAATAAATATTAATGTAAAGATAATATCGATCGGGGAGATTCCCTGGCTGTCAAAGCACTTATTCATTAATTGAGATTTAAGATTAAAATTAAGTTCCTCGAACAAGTCAGTCAAAATGATACAGTCAAGGATTCCTTTAAGGTCAAGATAACATTAAACTTTTATTATAAAATGAAGTCCTTCCTCAGTGTGATGTGGTGAGTGTTAATCCCCGGTTAAGATTATGATATGTTAAATAATTATTTTTGATAGAGGCAACCTGCTGAGCAATTGAATACTGATTGAGTCATCCAGCATCATTCTGTAATGGTCTAAGTGGCTGAGGAGATCACAGTGGCGATATTTCAGCAAATGGAGTTCCCTGGCAGTCTAGTCATTAGGATTCGGGACACTCACCGCTGTGGCCCGGGTTCAATTCCCGGTCAGGGAAGCAAGGTTTAAGGGGTACGGTAGCATAATGGTTATGTTACTGGACTAGTAATCCAGAGGCCTGGATTAATGATCTGGAGACATGAGTTCAAATCCCACCAGGGCAGATGGGGAATTTAAATTTAGTTAATTAATAAATCTGGAATAAAAAGCTAGTAACAGTAATGGTGACCATGAAACTACTGGATTGTTGTAAAAACCCACCTGGTTCACTGATGTCCTTTCGGGAAGGAAATCTGCCGCCCATACCCGGTCTGGCCTATATGTGACTCCAGACCCACAGCAATGTGGTTGACTCTTAACTGCCCTCTGAAATGGCCTAGCAAGTCACTCAGTTGTACCAACCGCTACAAGGAAGTACCACGATGGGAGTACCTTCAGCACACGGACTGCAGCGGTTCAAGAAGGCAGCACCACGTTCTCGAGGGTTAATTAGGAATGGGCAATAAATGCTGGCCTTGCCAGCGACGCCCACATCCCATGAGCTATGATAATTAGCTGTTCAACTTTTTTAGCCAGAGTCTTTGTGGAGAAATAAAATCCCAGCAAATTATGGTGCGGTCTACGTAATGGCATAAGTCACTCACACTGTAGCTTCGGCACCATAATAATGGGGTACACCAGATGCACAATTACTATGGTGCAAGTTTTCAGGCCATTATGAAAGCAGCTGAAAAACTAACAAAATGAATCTTTCTTTTAAATTGTCTGAGCATTTTGTATACTGTGCAACCTTATCTCCAATGAAACTGCAAACAATGGATTCTTGCAGAAAAAGCTTTTATTTTCTTTTTAAAACCATACTTTTGTGAGTTTACCTCTTCTAAATGTAATTCTGTGTTCATACTGTAATTTATCCCCAGTATCCTCGGTGGTGGTGTTGCTGAGCCAAGTACCCTGCTGCTGAAAGGCAGGCAGGTGGCCTGCTTCAAGATTGTGGCGCTCTTTATCAAGTGGTCAGTTGAAGATTTGTCCGCCAGGCTCCCCCCCCCCCCCCACCCTCCTCTCTGCAAAGCCAAGCTGCAAACCTACTTTCTCGTATTCCATGGTACTCCATGCTGATGGAACATTGCCTTTCATACCGCACCGTGCTCATTGGATGGAGAGAAGGGCACTGAGGCCAACATCCTGTTATGCTGTTACGAGATAGCTGAGGAATATGAAGATCCCTTCCCAGCAGCCTCCTCCACACATGGAACCTGACAAATTCTGGAGGGTCCCAAGTATACACGAAATTGGACTGAGACCACCCAAACTCATTTTATTTAAATCCTTTTTCTATTCATTCAGTATGGGAAGATAAGATGGCATGGTGATCTGCTTTTGGCAGAATAGAACAAAGAGAAAATATTTACTGTAAGGTCAATGGGACCTATGGAGTAAACCATGGGCAAACAACAATAAAGTAACTATCTGACACTGAAAACAATGATCGCCGTGTTAGGCAAAATCGGGTCAGTATTATTCCTAAAAGGGACTCTCAACAACAGACGATGCAACGCAAATTGCCAGAACTGCACTTAAAAATCAATGATGCTGGAAAATCCAGCACTACGGTACTGACTTGATCTGGACTAACGTGGTGGTATTTGCTTTCATCGTATTATTGTGTTCCATCAAGGAGCCTGCAGTTGTGGGTAGGAGTCCTATTTAAATTTAAAACTGAGGCAAAAAAAAAATGTATCAATGTCCTTACAGCAGAGGAAAATGTAATTCTGCATTTAGGATACGAAGGTAAATAATGTAAGGGGGACCCCGAGCTTCCGGTCGCCTGTCACTTTAATTCTCCGCTCCACTCCCACTCAGACCTCACCGTCCTCGGCCTCTTGCATTGTTCCACGGAAGCTCAGCGTAAGCTCGAGGAACAGCACCTCATCTTTCGATTAGGCACTTTACAGCCTTCTGGACTCAACATAGAGTTCAACAATTTCAGGTCATAACCTCGGCCCCTATCATATATATATTTTTTATCCACACTTTTTGTTTGTGCCTTCTGTTCTTCTCTCCCACATGGCAGCTGTCCTTCATTCTGCCAGCGCAATTCACACTTCATCTAGAGCCATCCTTTGTTTCTTAACCTGTCCCATTACCATCTCCTTTTGCCTTGAATATCTCTTAATATCTCTTAACCTCTCCTGCCTTCTATCCTATCACAGACCTTCCCTTTTGCTCTTTCATCCCCTCCTCCATTTCCCAGCCCCTACAGTTGCTTAAAAATCTGTTGCATTTCCTACTTTTTTCCAGTTCTGACGAAAGGTCATCGACCTGAAACGTTAACTCTGTTTCTCTCTTCACAGATGCTGCCTGACATGGAGTATCTCCAGCATTTTCTGTTTTTATTTCAGATTTCCAGCATCCGCAGTATTTTCTTTTTGTAAATAATGTTGTTGAATATACCAGAACAGCCTGTGTATTACAAAATTCTCCATTTGCAACACAGGCCCCATCAGTCGGCCATGTCTGTTGTGCTCCTAAGTTGCGAATGTCACTCCATTTTTTTTCTCCGCAATATGTATCTTCTATATGTTGGTTAATTTTAATAATCTGTTGTGGTATTGCGAAAATAAATTTTCATAGTGACTGCTCTGCAACCTTTGGACCTGAAGCATTTTTGGAATGCATCACATGGCATTTTATGTATGTGTGTTTATTTATCTTCTATTATTGACTACAGGAGCAGAGAGAGAGAGATACTGTCTCTTCAAAACATTATTGTAAAATAATAAAATGTGTGCAGCATTATTCCGACAGTTGATGATACTCATAACACCTGAATTTTTTGTCTGTTCAAGTGTGAAAAAAAGATGATTGCTCCAACCAACGCTTGAAAGAAAAGGTTTATTACCTTTATTATTATTCACTTAACATTATTAGCAGTTAAATCGAATGGTGGGTGGGTGGGCTGTAACTCATCTGCCTTTTATGTTCTTACTTTTGTCACTTTTAATGAATACTCAGAGAACAGTGAAAATAAAAGTCCGTAGAGCAGTGAAACTTGGATTGGCACCAGGAACCCCGCCCCCCCCCCCCCCATATGGCAAAATTACTGATATCAGCCGCATGTTGAGTAGACGGTAGGGGCATTCGCACAACCGTGCCCATCACCGACTGTGATTACAGGGGCCGACTGCCTCAGACCCGAGAGCAGGTCACCCACTAACAGTTTGTGTTTGGTCTGAGGAGACCAGGTGAGTGAAAAAAAAAAATACAGCCTCACCTTTAAATAAAATAAATAGAACCATAGAATAGAATCACAGAACGATACAGCACAGAAGGAGGCCATTCAGCCCATCGTGCCCATGCCAGCTCTTTGGCGGAGCGATCCAATTAATCCAACTCCCCCATCTCTTTCCCCACAGCCCTGTACTTTTCTTTTTCCCTTCCAAGTATTTGTCCAATTAGCTGAAAAGAGAAAAGGGGTGATTGCACAATCAGCAGCAGAACTCGCAGGGAGTGCGCCTCATGTGATCGTGGGCACACAGTCCCTACACATTACCATCCTCAGGTTAAATGGAGGAAAATTCACGTACTATGTGCCGTCAATTTCTTGCGATGCGCTCCCGGATAGAAGCAGCAGATCGCATCATCACTCGCACGATCCTCACATTTAGCAAAAAACTGCAAAAATACTGAATGAGTGACTCACAGAAAAATCTAATGTGTCTGTTAGCCCAGACTACATAAGGGAGTTAAGCATAGAAACGGCTGTCGGTGATATTAGGGGTCGTACGATTAACGCCAGTTATAATATTCCTCCCTCCACAAAGTAGTGGAGAAAAGAATGTCATGTGAGCACGTTGAGCGTTCGTCTGCTGATGTCACAGACACTCATTTCTCGGATTAAAATTGCAGATTGTTATTTATTCCATTTTTTTTTTAATTTACAGAACATTTTCTATTATCTTGTGTTAAATTCTACTGTATGTACTCACATAAGAGATGAAATCTACATCATTGTTCGAGGCTAATAGTGAAGGGGTTGTCTAATCCATGGGTCATTATGGTGGGGACAGTGAAGGGGTTGTCTAATCCATGGGTCATTATGGTAGGTGACAGTGAAGGGGTTGTCTCATCCATGGGTCATTATGGTGGGTGACAGTGAAGGGGTTGTCTAATCCATGGGTCATTATGGTAGGTGACAGTGAAGGGGTTGTCTAATCCATGGGTCATTATGGTGGGTGACAGTGAAGGGGTTGTCTAATCCATGGGTCATTATGGTGGGTGACAGTGAAGGGGTTGTCTAATCCATGGGTCATTATGGTAGGTGACAGTGAAGGGGTTGTCTAATCCATGGGTCATTATGGTAGGTGACAGTGAAGGGGTTGTCTAATCCATGGGTCATTATGGTAGGTGACAGTGAAGGGGCTGTCTAATCCATGGGTCATTATGGTGGGTGACAGTGAAGGGGTTGTCTAATCCATGGGTCATTATGGTGGGTGACAGTGAAGGGGTTGTCTAATCCATGAGTCATTATGGTGGGTGCTGTTCTATGAGTTCATAGAGTTGAGTCTTGCACCTCAGCTGCACTTAATCCTTTGTGATTCCCTCATGACCTCATTCGCAGAAAGATCCTTGCTGTCAACTTTCACACATACACTGATGACACACAGCTCTACCTCTGTCTCCCTCTTCGACCCAAAAGGAGGATTCCACTTTCTCCAACTGCCCATCTGACATAAAGACTTGGATGAGCCAAAACTTCCTCTAGCTAAATGTCAGCAAAACTCAATCTATCCTCTTCGGCTGTTGAAAACACTTGTGTGCCTCCAACCTTGACTTCATCAGTGTTCCTGGCCGCCGCCTAAAGCTACGCCGAGATGCAGAACAAAAACAACTTGAATTTGCATAGCATCTTTTACGCAGAAAAGGCACCTCACTTTGGAGATAACTGAAGCCAAGCAGCAATGGCTGACAGAAAGTGTGACTGTATAGATAGGTTTCAAAACAGCTTTTCCAGGTAAGAGAGAGGTAGTAAGGAGGGGGCATAGGGTGGGAGTTACAGTGAGTAGGGGCTGAGAAAACTGAAGGCTCTATCACCAATAGTGGAACAGAAGGAGGAGGGTCAGTAAAGAAGTCTTGGGGAACCGAAAAGCAAAAGGAGGGAGCATGAGGCAGCGAGACACTGCAGCGGTAGGGTGGAGTGAGCCTGTGCCTGCAGTTGAGGATTCTGAATCCAATGAGTTGGAGGACAGGGAGCTAATGGGGGTTAGTGTCGGACAGGAGAGTTTAGAGGAGTTGGTATTTGTGGTGACAGAAGCTCACCAGACTGGCAAGGTGAGCATTGGAGAAGTTGAGTTTAGAGGTAATGAAAGTATGGATATGGGTTTTGGCAGCAATGTTGCAGAAATAAGTAGTGATGGAAAGGATATGGAATTTGAAGCTTAGTTCTAAATCAGACAGGACAGTAAGCTTCAGCACCATCTAGGCCAGCCTGAGCAAGCAAGCAACCAGGGAAGGAAATGGAGCTGGTGGTAAGTGTAAAGTTTTTGATGTCTTGCCCAACCCCAAGCTCACTTGTGATCTGTTATCAAGATCACCATTTATCACCTCAAAACTGGACTTCTCCTTTGCTCTCCCTGACGCCCTCCCCACTTTCACCTTCCATAATGTTCGAAGAGACTCTCCTGGTCTTATATGTAGGTCACATATTTCTGGATATTGGAAGGGAAGGGTAGGCAGTGGGCTGCCTTATATGTGACTACGTACAATAGTTTATATCGTCTTAACGATAACTTTGTTCCCTCCATTAAAACAGTACAGCTGGTAGAATGGAAGAGATAAAATGCAAAGTTGAACCAGCATAAATTCATACTTTTTCATTGCACACTGAAACATTATGACATTTTACAGTCACTAAATCAGCATCAACATCTCAGCCAGCGTACCTGTGCATCTGCCAACATGATATCTTTGAGCATGGGCTGTCCTCTTGCTTCTCCATGTTCCATCCTCACATAATGGACCTGGTAGCCACGTATTTGTCCATGTTGTTTATTTGGAACAGGTGAGCGCCACGACACCGCAATAGCTGTTGAGTTCAAAGCCTCTACCTCGACTTTGCGAGGAGGACCACTAGGAACTGGAAGAATACCATTTGATTAAAAGAAAAAAAAACTGACGACGCCCTGTCCCTCCCAATCAGCAGCATAAGGACAGACCCACTATTTTTTCCAAAGAGATGGAGGAAAGGGTGTCACTTCTTTGAAACTGTGTCCAAAAATGCGTCATAAGCTGAAAAATGCCTGAGCTGCATCTTTCTAAAACACCAAAAATGTGGAAAAATGTGAAAAACATGGAGGAAAAGGTACAAATACTAAAAACAGAGGAAAAAGGCAGCCAAGGATAATGCTTTGAATTCAAAGCATCACAAAATGCAAGATTTTTTTGTATCTGATTTAAAAAAATGATTCCAAGAAGATATTCATTATGGGAAAAAAAAATGACAGCCACTCTTAGGTCTCTGTCCCAGGACTGCTTGCTTTTCACCGACCAACATCTCATGAAATCCGGGCAAAAATAATGCACGAATGTTACTGTGATATGTCAGTGCACTGAGAAGAATGTTGAATGATTTATGTGATTCAAAAAGAATTAAAAAGGACACTATAGGGGGTGGGGGGGTGGGGGGGGGGAGACAATATTAACAATAGTAGTCTAATACATAAAGTGTTGAGGGAAAAAAAAATTAGACAGGGTGCTTGAAATACAAGCAATTTTGCACTGTGGTAGGTGCAGAGAAGTTCTGTAGTTGTAGTTCAGTAGGGAGAAAAAAGAAACAGAGAGGGGGAAATTCAGTGGAACGGAGGACTAGACGCAACACTTACAGAAAGGTGCAAGAGTGTCAGCAAGGGAAGACTTGTTAGCCGAAAAAAATTGCTGATTGGTTGTGCTAAGCCAACATACCATCCTCATCTGTGCGAATCAGTATGGGAGAGCTCTCTGGGCCAGGTCCAACATCCGTGTGGGCGGTCATAATGATGCGGTACTCAGTCCACTTCTCCAAATGTTCCAGCAAGTACTGTGTGGTATCTGGCGGAATATCCAAGGCCTCGTTGGGCGAGCTGTCTTCTCGGTCATTCGCTGTGTATCTGATGGAGTATTTGGTGATGATGCCATTCTGCTTCTCTGTTGGTGGGGGCAGCCAACTTACCAAAATGCTCGTTGAGCTTGGGCTTGTGCACTTGATATCCTGAGGTGGGGCTGATGGCTCTAATTTTTTTGGAAGTTGGGTCAAGTACGGGTGAAAGGGTGAGGGAATTGTGAAAGAAAATTAAAAAAAAATAAAAACAATGGGAGCATATCCGACAACTTAAAGAGAACAAAAAATCATAAAACCAAAAACATGTTTTCATAAATTAAATATGACACCTTGGCTTAGAAAAGCAAATTAAAGAGAAATCAAAAACTAATTTCTTGCGTAACATAAAACCAGAAAATGGGTTGATGGTAAGGAAAATAAAATTCCGAAAATGGAGCCTACAAATAATATTACCTACCTGTGATTATAGATCTTACATCATGTATATTTCTTTAATTCCTCTAATCCTTTTTTTATTACCTACCCTTCTTGAACAGCTGCAAACAGTGGGGCGCTTTACCTTCTACGTATATGTGTTACAAATATTTCAACATTCCAAGGAAAAAGATCTAAGTGAAATACCAGGGTACCTACCTACCACACACAAAGAGAGGCCTGTTTACTGTCTGTAAGTAGCACCCACCTTCTACTGATGGATGTCACATACACCCTGCTTCGGTTCTTAAAGGTCAAGTAACAAATGTTGCCTGTTAAAAATGGGTTTCTTTGCATCTATTTCCATGTTTATATTTTTGACAATAGTGCCGCATCTATTTTTGGAGTGACAGCTCATTTTCAGCTGGTGCAATACATCACAGGTCCTTTTTTCCACACAGTAATAGGGACAGATTTTATTCCCAAAATGTCATTGCTACTGATCATGAAACAAATAATAACCGAATGAGAGCCAAGCGCCCCTGTATTAATTCCTGCCTGCTTGCAGCAGTGAGCAAGTCTATGGATAGGGCAGAACAAGCAAATTCCCATTAATGTGTGATGCAAAGTGCCAGTGGTGAAAATTCATCAAAAAAATCTGGGAATGCCACTAATGCTATTTTGGACACAATAAGATGTTGGAAATGAAAAGGGGGAACAAAACCTAGAAAACTGTCTAAACTGTTCTAACAGAGGCAGGATTCCAGGAGCCTTTTGCTGCTTTTTTTCCCTTGTAATTGCGAGCAGTAACTTTTTCCTGTGTGCATGAGCGAGAGTATTTTTCCTCCCCTGAGTTGTGGAAACAGACTTCCGGTAAAAGCAGTTCAAGCTGTGTCACTTAACTGCTCCGGCAAAGAATTGGATGATCAGAAATAGAACTGTAGCTTATTGGGTAAGCGCAATGAGAAATGATCAAATCTCCATGGGCCACAATAGTCGCTGTGCTGCTGTGACCAGTGGAAGTTCAACTCTGGAAAGCAAGCAGCCAGGGTAGAATAATGGGTTGGATAGATATTGTGGGATTTGCTCCTTTGGGGGGTCAGCATTTTCCCTCAGGAGATTAGATTGGTGGGATATATTGTTCAGAGGAAGGTTTCTGAGCAGGATGTCTAATGTTAGTGAACACCAAGCACATTGTTTTACGAAACACAGTGGTAGCAACATGTTGCAAAATTTCTGAACTTTCATATGCTGCCCTGAGCAGCTTGAATTATTTATTGATAAGGCGTCTATTTTTCCCGTCACTGTAGCTGAGGGTGGGCGGGTGAGCTTCTTGGTGAAGACTGCGAGGAATTGGTCTTGGACATCAGCCTCGGGCCGAGTCTCCCTCCAACGTTCCCGCCTCTTGTCAAAGAAACAACCTGAATTTTCCTCTGGTAAACTACCCATTTTCAGGCAGTCTTGGAGCACCGTGGCAAACGGGGAAGCTGGCTAGCACATCAGGAAGAAAGAAATAGAAGGATATGCTGATAGGGTTGGATGAAGAGGGATGTGAGGAGGCTCGTGTGGAGCACAAACACCGGCATAGACCAGTTGGACTAAATGGCTTGTTTCTGTGCTGTAGACTCGATGTAATTCTATATAACTCTTTCCAAATCCCCAGCCCTAAACCGGCCTTTCGAGGTTTTCCTCCTACCCCTCCACCAGCAGGGATGTTGGACACCCTCCATTTGACCATTGCGTCGCATTTAAATGTAGCCAAAGGGGGTGGGGTTTTGGACATCATAAATTTCCTTGCCTTCCTGCCTCAGTACTGCTGACTCAAAGCACGACCGGCATTAGAAGAGGCAGTAGAGAGACTTAAGTGGCGGCACGAACGAGAAATCCCTAAGTCATCCAAGTATAAACTTCTGCACATCTTCAGGGGGCTTTTACCCCTTTAGCAGTAGCTCTGCCTCTTTGTGGTGCTGCAGTCAATGCTCTGCTCCAGCACAATGACTGCCCTCGCTGGTGGTGGCAGGCTGTTTCTGCAGAGTGCAGGTACTGCTGGGAAACCATCCTGCACGCTTAATTGACCTTGAACGCGAAAAATGGGACATGGTCACAGTAGGTTCAGGCCAGCAGGCGGATGTTCCGTCCCAATCCACTTCTGTCATCGATACCGACCCAGAGGAATATTCAGTCCTTAACCTTGACTGGCATCTTCTCACTCAGTGACACAGAGGAAAGGAATCTGCATCTTCTGCCGCTATCACCGCCTGAATAGCATTGATGGCTGCATTCCAAATTGCCCTTAGTGTTGGGTGTTAGTGCCAATGTGGATTGTGGAAATAAAATATGACCCTAAATACCATTAATGATTAAATGTTATCTTCCCTATTCGATTTTACAGCTACAAACAGATTCAGGTTGGATGAACTGCATTGGCATACAGGTCCCACATGTAGAAGAAATCTACCTAAAAAATCAACTCGATCAGAAAACGTTCTGTCAGATAGGTATTACAACAGCCTTCAATGGCACCAGAAATAATTTAAAAGGGTGAAACATAATTACCATTTCATGAACTAGTGCACAGGATTCAATCTTGTCATTTGACCTTTAGGACGTTATTGAAAGTTACGACACTTAGAATTTAATAGATAATTTTGTAGTTAGCTGACCTTTACAAGTTTCCCCATCATTCCATGCCCAGTGAGACGTAGATCATTATCCTCACCAACTTTTTCGAAAGAAAAGTTAAGTACTAAAAGTTCATGTGCAACAAAGCACAGGTTATGTTACCTCTGCTGGTAATTAGAAATGGCACTGCCTGGCTCCCAATTAGAACCAATTTAAAGATAAATAGATGGTACATTATAAAGCAAGTGTGATCCATGTTGCTAGGCACAGAACATTTATGAAGTAACAACTGAGGTACATTGAACACAGAAACTGTGTTCAACGCAACTGAGATGCACAAGAAAGGTCAACTAACTATGCAAGCTCCTATTCTACAGTCAAAGTGCTTGTTAGTCACTGTAAACATGAACGCTGCGATCCCATCTGCATTAAATCTAAAGCTTTTCAGTCCTAAATTTTTCTTTCCTTTTGAAGCCTAGCTACGTGTTTTATTAGAATACCACCTGCTGCATGCAGTCAGCTGCTAGATGCTAGGGACAGACCACCTCATCAGACTAACAAGCACCCCAGCAAGCATGAATTAGCCAACAGAAGAAAACCTACTAGTTTCCATGGTTTGGGCTGAAATCTGCGCGGTTGAAGCGCCAAGGCCATGCTCAGAACGGGCAGCAAGACGGAAGTAGTACATGGTGTTTGGTTTGAGATCCTCTAAAAGGTAGGCTGTCTTTGGCTCAAATGTGACAAGTTTCTGTGGAGGGAAAAGAAAATTAGCGAATATGTTCTTTGTATTACAATTTGTGGTACAAGTGGAGTAATACAGGATAAAGAGCAAGATCAAACCATTATGGTAGATGTAAACCTGAGCCAGTATATCTAAACATGTCTACAGCATCGGGCACTCAACAGGTATAATCAACTATTAATAAAATAAGGGATTAACAAATTACAGTCAAAGAATAAACAAGCAAGCTTTCCTATATTTCAATGAAAGTTCAAAAGTTAAAAAAAAAAATGGTGAATTTCTGTGCTCATCAAAGCACTGATGTTGGAGAATGCAACACTTTCCCACTTGAGGCATGCAGTGTCATCATCATACACACATTCCCAGCACAGCTGCAAAGTAAAGCTCCCTTTGTTACGCCTCAGCAATGTGCCTCAATCCCAACCTCAGAACAATACCCCCTACTGCGCCAGTATGAAGTTTTCAATTCCAATGATCTTTGCGTGAGTTGGTCAATTTATTGCTAACAGGTGCCAAATGAGGCGCAGTTCTTTGCTGTGGGGACCTTACACCTACTAGGAACCAGGCTGGGAGCATCCAAACTCACTTCTCACAGCACCCTTACAGCCAGCAGATTGAAGACTTTCATCACATCAGTCTGGGTCGGATTCAAACACAGGTCCTTGAGAGAGCTCTGACTCTGACTGGTCTATTACCTTTTTCCTGTGTAGTATGAAACATCAAATCCAGCCTAAAGTATACTGAAATTTCACGATCCTGGTACTATTTTGATAAAAATAGCAGATTGCTTACCCATTGTAGTACTCACCCGCTTCTCATCCCACTGATTTTAATGGGATGAAAAATCAGGCGGCTTCTGCAATGGTCAGGTGATCTGTTCTGGCAGGGTAGCACCCATGCGGCAAAGTGGAAAACGACCCCCATATTGTTTAATAATGTGTTACTACACAAGTTGATTTAAATGGAATATACGACCCTGTCAGATCAAACACAGACCATTCTTCCAGAGTCAGTGCCCAGAGAGGACTAATAGAGGTGAGGGGGTTTCGGTGAAGAAATAATTTTATGCAGGATTTTGCCGTGCACACAGTAAATGGTATATTCACCAAATGGAGCAGCACCCTGGAGCACCAATGCACAGTGCGACAGAGCAGAAAGAGCTAAGGTTTTTTTCCACATATCACATTCACAGTGCAGAGAGATGCCGAGCATCTACCTGCAGAGGAGTGGGAAAATCTGGATGTGTGGCCCTATCAAGTCATACACCTCCTTGTGGCCAGCTAACAGCAATGGCCTGCCAGTAGGGTGCTCACCATGTCCTATTTTTGTTTCAGTGGAGTGTGTTCAATAAAAGGACCTGTGATGGAAGATTTATGAAAAAGATGGTGCATACTCTTCGCTGGAAGACAAAACCCCATGAAATTTGAAAGAATACATAACAAAAGGTGTAGTAGTCCTCATTCTTTGGGTTAAATTTTCCACATACCATTCGTAACTCAATCTAACACGTAGGGGCATTGTTATGATCCCATCATATTATGCACTCAAAATATTGCCTTTTCCCAAGCTTAAGAACATAGGAAGTAGGAGCAGGAGTCGGCCATTTGGTCCTTCGAGCCTGCGCCACCATTCAATGAGATCATGGCTGATCTTCTACCTCATCTCCACTTTCCTGCACTATCCCCATATTCCTGGATTCCCCTTAATATTCAAAAAGTTATCGATCTCTGTCTTGAATATACTCAACGACTGAGCCTCCACTGCCCTCTGGGGTAGAGAATTACAAAGATTCACCAGCCTCTGAGTGAAGAAATTTCTCCTCATCTCAGTCCTAAATGGCCGACCCCTTATTCTGGGACTTCCTTTTTAAATGGAGCTTTCCTCTGGATAAACTGCTCAAAATATCAGTCTTTGCTGTGTCATACACCCAAACCAATACACTTTTAAAGAACCATAAATTGTGGTGTGTTCTTTAACCTGCTCAGGATGATGTCTCTCTGCCAGTTGACAGCAATAGTTTTATGGTGGGCTTGATAAACATCTCATTTGCATTTGTCACAATTATTGGTTGCATTTCCTGAAACTCTTAGTTTTGTTTACACATTAGCAGTAAGCTCAGTGCACATCAAGGAATCTATATGACATTTTTCACTGTTCTGCAGGGTAGTATCATGGAGTGACAATCTTATCATTACCCTTAGTAAGGAACTTGCAAAGAGGCCTGACTGAATGTCAAGAGTGGGATCCAAACCCACACCTCCAGAAAACACTGAGCACAGCGCCTTAGACCACTTAACCATCTTGTGTCTGGAAGTGAATGGGACGATGCCCGAGGAGCGGAAACCAGCGCTCAAGAAGGGCATCAAGAAAGCCGTGAGTAAAGTCACAGCAAAGGGCGGCAAGAAGCAGAGAAGGTTGAGGAAGGAGAGTTACTCGATCTACATCTTCAAAGTGATGAAGCAGGTTCATCCTGACACCGGCATCTGCTCCAAAGCCATGATCATCGTGAACTCCTTTGTGAATGATATTTTTGAGCGGGTGAATCTTCCTGCCTGGCCCATTACAACAAATGCTCAACCATCCGCTCCAGAGAGATCCAGATCACCTTGCGCCTGCTGCTGCCCAGGGAGCTAGTCAAGCACACAATGTTGGACGGGACAAAGCCTGTGACCATGTACACCAGCTCACATAAAGCTCCAAGATGTACTGAAAAAAATACACAACGCAAGAGGCCTAAGCACTGCTCATTCCTGCTCCTTTATCACCTAAACCAAGGCATCTATACTTTATGATTGTTCTATATTATTTCCAGATCTGCCAGAAAAACTATCCTTCAATTTAGTATCTTCATGTCACAGGACGCCAAAGGTTGAATGCAGGAATAATGTGAATTTTACAGGGTTAAGTTCAGCTCCTAGAGAAAACCATTAGTTTTCAGATGGAATCTTTTTTTCCCCAAGAATCTAGATATCAAAAGGTTGTTCTTTTACTGACTGAATTAGCTAAATGCACTAATTGATGCCAAGTCTCAGACTGGATTCTAGCAAGCTTTAAAATCTGGCAAGATTTTGAAAATACTATTCACAGTAGGACCCTCCTCCTGGTGTTGGCACCAGAAACAAAACCATTTTCAATTGCTGGTGTAGCTTCATTTCTGTGAGAGAGAAATGCATCAGTATTGAACTGCAGAACCATGTAATTGGTTCACCAAGGATTCAGATGAGCCCACTTCCTATTGTACTGATTCCAGCCCGATAGTCTTCTGTCAGCTGCACGTGCACACTGTGGTGTCTAGCACTTGGTGTGCCAAGTGACTGTAAGTGAGATTTGAAGGCGCTTCCTTCAAACGGGTGGGTGCTTTATTTCAATATTAATTTGGAGATGTGTCCGTTCTGCGTGCCATTTCCCACCATTCTGGTGCACAGGACACCACATGTGAACGATACCCATTTGAAATGGGTTTCCAGGGTTGCTAAGAAGTGCCAAGTATACTGGAGATCACAGAAAGGACACAATAATATAAAGGTACATATATTTTAGCCATTCCTTCATTTGTTTCTTTTTTGTGCTACTTATGCTTTCATTTGCCTTTGTACAATTGTTATAATTTACTTCTATGTTTACCTTAGCACCATTACTGGCACCAGTGGGTTTCCCAATGAAAATCCACTTCTTGATATGTTTGGAAAAAGAGGAAGCCCTACGGAGGGATGCCAGACACATGAGGCGAGCCAAGAGATGCTCTTTGCCCAACCACACTCCAGCATCTGCAGACAGAGGTGGAACTACCTTTCTTTGTCAGATGATTGGTGTTGGTGCAGGTTCCTCTTCCCAGAAGAAGCTGGGAAAGCAGACCCAATGGTATCACGAAGATAAGTGGAAACCTGACTAACCATTATGTTGGATATTTCCTTGGAAGCACCTCGGTCACAGCATGTCATACTATTACAAATTTGGGTCTGCTGTAAATACTTTCTTGGTTTCAGTAGCATCAATTGCTCCCTTAAGTGGTCCAAGTTGACTCACACTCTCATATATCTACTTAGGCAATAGCATAATCCAGGCATGTAACAATAATACTCCTTTGGGTCCAGAACCAGATATTCATGTCTTTCGTACATATACTTCTTCAATCTCTCTGTAGGTGCACTGAGCCAATATTTCCAAGTTTGCAGATGACACAAAGTTGGGTGGGCGTGTGTGCTGCGAGGAGGATGCCGAGAAACTCCAGTATGATTTGGACAGGTTGGGTGATTGGGCAGAAGCATGGCAGATGCAGTATAATGTGGATAAATGCGAGGTTATCCACTTTGGTGGCAAAAACAGAAAGGCAGATTATTATCTGAACGGCAATAGATTGGGAGAAGGGGAAGTGCAACGAGACCTGGGTGTCCTTGTGCACCAATCGCTGAAGGTAAGCATGCAGGTACAGCAGGCGGTTAAGAAGGCAAATGGTATGTTGGCCTTCGTAGCGAGAGGGTTTGAGTACAGGAACAAGGATGTCTTGCTGCAGTTGTACAGGGCCTTGGTGAGACCACACCTTGAGTATTGTGTGCAGTTTTGGTCGCCTTATCTGAGGAAGGATGTTCTTGCCATGGAGGGTGTGCAGCGAAGATTCACGAGACTGATACCTGGGATGGCAGGAATGACGTACGAGGAGAGATTGGGTCGATTGGGCTTATACTCGCTGGAGTTTAGAAGAATGAGAGGAGATCTCATTGAAACTTATAAAATTCTAACAGGGCTAGACAGACTGGATGCAGGAAGGATGTTCCCGATGGCGGGTGAGTCCAGAACAAGAGGTCACAGTCTAAAGATAAGGGGTAAGCCATTTAGGACAGAGATGAGGAGGAATTTCTTCACCCAGAGAGTGGTGAACCTGTGGAATTCTCTACCACAGAAGGCAGTTGAGGCCAAGTCAGTAAATATATTCAAGAAGGAGTTAGATATATTTCTTAAGGCTAAAGGTATCAAGGGATATGGGGAGAAGGCAGGGACAGGGTACTGAGTTTGGATGATCAGCCATGATCTCATCGAATGGCGGAGCAGGCTCGAGGGGCCGAATGGCCTATCTTCTATGTTTCTATTTAGAGGGGCTGGGCATGATAAGAATTGTTAAGCTTCTTTATTTTGTAGTGAGTGAACATACAGGACCATAGCTGTGATCAAATTTACTTAGTTCAATTGGTACAACTTAAATTTCAATAGGATAAAAAACATACCATGCTTCCCCACATTAGTGGGTCAGCTTATTTGACTTCAACGAGTTGTGTTACAACTATTCTGCAGCATTTTGAACCTCTTCGCCTGCTTCTCCTTTAACATAACCTGATTGCTCTGGCAATTGCAGCCTTTCATTTTTAAAAGCCTGACTCCAGTATCAGATTTTAGTTAAAGTGACTAACTCCCTCCCCCCCAACCCCCAGAGCGGAATTCACCAGCCTAATTTGGAAACGACCCCTGCTGAGTTCGAATGAATGGATCCGCAATGAGTGTGAATGATCACCAGATTTTAAACTATCGTACATTGTCATCGCCATGCTGGCATCCTATCTCAATTCTAATCTACATTCCCAGTCCTACTGTCCTGTTAATTTAATCCCTTTATAGCTAAGTTTAGATCAATAGTAGCATTTTTAACATGTATTACACAAGGTCCCCCTGTGGTGGCAGTAAGAAATCCTGAAATATTACACATATTAAAGAATGCATGTCAGGTAATCATGAGCCTACTTAGCCTGATTGCACCTGCCTGCTAAGATGCCACTGACCTGGCAATATAAGTGTGTAACTGTCTTGTTAGGGTCTGGGACAGTAAGAGGCAGATGTAGTACTGTGCTATCTGGTGGAAGGACACCTACAGCTACCATACAGCATAAGGCTGGTACATGGTAATAGTCAGTTGTGGCTGGAAACTTGGCTTCACCTCCGTGCAGGCATGTTGTAATTCTGATCTATGGGCATGGTGCCATGGAATGGCAGAATGGACTACTGTCTTTGCAACAATCTCATGCCCTATCACCTCCATAACATCAGCCATCAGATAGAGGTTGGGTGCTGGGCTGCTCTATCACTTGCCTGCACCTTGGATTTCCTTTCCCTTCATTTCTGTCTGTCTCTTATTCCCTCAAAGCCTGCAAATGGGCTAAGGTGCCTTCTGAGACTCTCCAAAGGCTTTCAGAACTTTTGTCCTCATCCCTTTAAATCTGATTTACAGGCAGTTTTCCACTCCTGTCACTAGTGTGCTCACTTAATCTGTTCAAATCTGCACCTGGAGTTATGCCAACGAGCTGAAGCTAAATCGTGCTCAAGAGAAAGGCACTGAAACAGACAGGAGGAAAAAACCTTCCCGCAACTAAGATCAGGAAATAAGCATGTAATATTCCTATATTTACATCACAAACTAACAGGAGTAAGCCAAAATTAACAAATTCACAGGCCCAGAGGCTTGAAGACAGGTGTAATATTGCAGTCTCTCTAAATCCTCATGTTTGTGGGCACAACATGAAAATGACTGGTGCCAACAAGAGAAAAAAAAACAGATGGAAAATCGCATTCGGGTTATATATAGGTCACATGATGAGATGATGTAATGTGCTCAAAGTGACAGGTATGACAACTTTCACTGTGACAATGTTGGGTTCACATCATTACCCATTGTACTTGGAGAATGAATAACAAACAATGGAAACTTTTCTTATGGGTTATACATTTAATTGTACTAACTTCATAAGAAACTATTGTCATCTGCAATTATTTTTAAATTAATAGAATGAGAGAAAGGGTATGCAGTATAACCAGAAATTTAATAACTAATTTTTCAAGCCTCCTTGTATTTAAACCTCGTGAGACATGTAAAAGTTTTGCTTTTAAAGTAAGTTCAGTTTTATTATATTTTCCCAATAGGACAAAAACATTATCCCCATTTTCCAAAGTTATACTCAGAGACTATATTGCACTGTACCTCTTTGCCATACTCTCTTTCCCTGTAATACAACTCGTATCTGATGATGGTGTCCTGTCGCGGTGGTGTCCATGACAGCATAATGCTTGTGTCTGATTTCGGTTCGGCCTTGAAGTTATTTGGCTGGCTTGGGACTTGAGAAGAAAAAAAAAGAAGAGTGGTTTAATGGAATAGTACAGCTCGCCCCTGCCGGAAGCTGGAATGCCAGTTGATCTGTAATAATTATCTCCTCTATCTGTACACACAAACCAGAGTCCTTAAAGTACAGTAATCACCAACCAAACACTCACAGAAGGGAACGTAAGCATTTTTTATTTTTTATATATTTGCATTTAATTAAAACATTAATTTCCTTTCCGCAATATACACCCTAATCGATCTCTTGTGGTGCTGAAGTCAAGACCAAGTATAGTTAGGGGACACAGGATTAGAAGGCAGGGGATATATTTGGACCAAGGTATGCAGATTTATTATAAGCTTTAAATAAAAATATTAAATATATGCATATTCAGTCCTCATTTTGAAGTCATAGATTGTGTCCTTATTTTTACATAATACTTTGATTTTATATTATTGTTTAGACTTAAACTTCGAGCAATCTGGGAAGCAAAGTGGTTGGAGTATAAGAGAGTCTCAGCAGTACATGAGTTGACACAAAAGTGTGACAAGAATGAAACAACAGGAAATAAGGTTTTGTATATAGGAAGTGCGCACTGTACAAACTCTTGATGTTAACTCTGATTTCTGGTGATCTTGTATGGGATACAAACTGGTTATGATTTTGGCTGTAGGTCATATCATGGTACAATTTTCAGTGAATATGTAAAAGTAATCCTTTAAGGTGGGAGTAAGAGTTAAACAAGTGTGAAAGAGGATTTTACTGTTCAGCAAAATATTGTATCCTGATTATGACTACAGTTCTACAGCTATTTTGTTTTGAGGGGAAGCAATAGATTTTCCTGCTGAAAGTGATTAGTGTCAGAGCTGAGATTAAAATGAACTTGCACATTTTGCAATCAGTGTCTGCATAAAGAACTGGCAGGTCAGGGTAAAGCTACCCAATTTTAACAATCTGCTTTTATGCTAACTTAACAGCAACCCGATAGTGACATTCCCATTTCATATAACTATCTTCCTTGTGGCTTCCCCGACAGAGAATGTCAATTTAGTGCCAAATTATGGGCTGTTTTGTAATGTAAATTCATACTGACTAGTAATTTGAGTCCCATTTCTTACAGCCAGCAGACAGAGGAGACTTTCATTCCATCAGTCCCTGTTTGATTGAATCGCAGGCGCCAGAGGTGAAACGGCAGTGTTGTCCCTCACTGTGCCACCTACTCTCTAATCCTTTTACAAATTAAGAATTACAGACAGTCTACTAGTACTACTGGTTTTGAAACAGATGACACCCACCAGTCACTGATTAATTCTTCTGTTGCCAAGAATTTAAAATGTTGTTATTATTTTTATTGTGAATTTGTCTTACTGCTTTTGAACTGGGCCACTGGAACAAATTAAAAACAATCCATGACTAAAACTTGCAATTACTTAATCTATTGTATAATGGGTGCAAAACTATTATATTATACATTACACCACTAGTCGATCTCCTGTAGCATTGCACATGAGGATTCAAGACCGCATTCATTCTTCAGGCGAAGTGGGGTTAAAGAGTGGAGGGATAATTGGATGAAGGTGAAAGATGAAATTCAGTCAACATTTCAGAGTCACACATTCTGTCCTTATGTTTATACAATATTTACTTTGAGTTTATATTTTTACTTTTGGTTGAATAGCAAAACATATGTCAATTTGAAAAGCAGAGGTATTTGGAGCATAGGAGTTTCTAGGCAGTACAGGTTGAAGAGCTGAGAGATGCAAAACGGAGGCACTTCAGCACTACCACTGGTGGGAGGGTGTAATTACAGCGTGACAAGTTTACATAGGCAATTTTGATGACAAATGTGGATGTAGGAATTGAAATGGAAAAAGTTGACAGGAAGTGTGCGCAGATATAAGATTTTTTATATATATAGAATAGTGCACATTTTCTGTAAATTTTGAGTAAGAATAAAAAATGAACTAAAGCAGCAACAGATCCAAATTTCTAACACTGTCAACGTTCCAAGGTCTATTAAGGTGACAGCCACGAACGTTAGTCTGAAGAGGTCCTAGGCAACAACAAAAATGCAGCACTTAATTCAGAACATGTATTTATAGACCAAAGGACTATGTACAAAAGAATTCTCAGACAGTAACCCAACAACCATGCAGTTACACATTATGCGAGATGGTATCAAATGGCCATTTGAATTCAACAGTTTCACTGAAATACAGCAGAAGGTAAAAGGCCCTGAGGCACCCTGGAAAAAAGTTCAGAACACTAGAGGCAGACATAAGGTGGCAATGCAATCATATGCAAGATGTATTTCCTGTGTACAATCATTCAGGATATATTTCCCCAAGTATTTAAGAATTACTTTGCTGGATAACAGTCTTGTAATTGGATTCAGACATGTATTTCATTCCTTTTTTTATAGTTACAAATCTGAGCTGAAGTTGCTAAGGTAGGAACACAAGAAGGTGCAGGACTGGAAAAAAAACTCTGTAATCCATCTGGTTAGTCCCAAATACGACTACATCTCAATCACCCCTCCCTTAAATATCTATCCAGTTCCCCTTTAACTTTTTTCCTGCACCCAGGCAGATACAGCCAGCTATTACTGACTCCATTACTGGACTGCTTACTATTTTCTTTTCCTTAATTTCTCATCTTTCATTACTCAATTTGCTGGGCAGATGTCTTCATGTTTGTTTTGTCTCATGTTTCAATTGTCTTTTCAAGATTTTCCCATCCACAGCAAAATGCAGATCTAGTGGTAGCAGACATAAGACTACATCAATACATGGAATAATAAATATGGTGGAACACACAGCGATTTTAAATATAGTATTGGTTTGCTCCTGCTGTGTTCCAAACAATGTAATACAATTGTATATTTTTTGTCCTGATTCTAGTGCTGAGGAATGGAACACTTTTTGTTGCCAATATCAGCATTAAACACTGCCTTAACCCCCAACCTCAGAAGACAACTTATTCCTCACAATAGTACCTCTACCACTGTGATGTCAATTATGTGAAATCACCACCGATCTTTGATGCTAAATTGTGGGCACTTTGTGCTTGAGCCTGTACCCATTACGGGCCTTGGTGGATTCTGATCCCAGAGATGAAGGGAAAGTCTGCGAACCAACTGTGCCATACAGTCACAATAAAGGTCAACACTCACTTGAGAACACAGGGTAATTTTCCAAGTATGTGCCAGTGCCAAAGAACCATAGCTGTCTCTCAACACAGATTGGAATATTATGGGCACGTTGCCTGCAATTTTCTGGCAGGTAAGTATCTTGACACACTTGGAAAATTATCCCTGACGTGTATATTTGAAAGCACAAAAAAGAATTTCCAAATTTGTCTTTGTAAGGATGATTGGGGTGGGTGGGAGGGGGGGGGGGGGAAGAGGAGTGAAGGTAAGCTACAGGGGAATGAGGGGGTTATCTGCAGAAACTCATGGGTCTAACATTTTTTGCCCCTATTCCTCTCATCAACAGGGGGCACCAATCTTAGTCCACAATTCCCTTCTTTTGTGATTGAGCTACAATCTAGTCACACTACTGAATGTTTATGCGCAAATGTTGTCTCATCCTTTGTGGTTCAATTTTTTTTTGCTCTCAGTTCTTCATAATGTGAGTGTGCACGGGCATATTAAATGTGCTATGGATGCCTGAGATAACCTAGCAGCAAAGCCAAGCACCCTCTTTCCAACAGTTGAATCTCTTTCCACAGTTGTGGGGATTGCGGGTTTGGTGTACAATTAAAAGAACTTGCATTTATATAGCACCTTTCATGACTGTGGGATGTCCTAAAGTGCTTCACAGCCAATTAAGTTATTCTGAAGTGTAGTCATTGTTGTAATGTAGGGAAACACAGCAGCCAATGTGCCTACACCAAGGTTCCACAACCAGGAATGAGATACTGACCACATAATCTGTTATTTTACTGATACTGGTTGAGGAATATTGGTCAGGACACCGGGAGAACTTCTCTGCTCTTCTTTGAATAGTGCCATGGAATCTTTTCTGTCCACCTGAGGGGGCAGACAGGCCTCAGTATAATGCTTCATCCGACAGTGTGGCGCTCCCTCAATGCTGTACTGAATTGTCAGCCTAGATTATGTGTTCCAAGTCTGTGGAGTAGGTTTTGAACCTATGATGTTCTGACTGAGAGGTGAAAGTGCTGCCAACTCCGCCAAGGCTGACATCTTAATTTTCTATTTTCTGTGTTATTCACCTTTTCTCTGGCTGGATAAAAAGAGCCCGATAAGTCAAATTATTGACATCTCGTGGATTGGCAATTCTTACCACAGATGAGAACCCAATTAACTTCTTTTGGTCACGGGATGGGCAGAATTATTGTTTATCACAGATTTCACTGATTCTTTTTGGAAGAGTGCAAAGGTAGTGAGTTGAGAGCAAACAATTCTTTGGAAAGAAATGAGAGGTGATGGTTTCCCAGAAAAGCGGAGAGAATGTCAACAAAAATTTGCAGTCCACTGGAAAATTACAAGTGACCTGCACAGCCACGCAGTCATGGTTTAGAAACGAAGAGAGTTGGAATTGGAGTGTGAACTCTCCACACTTAGTGAAATAATAGAAATATCAATGCTTTTCACTCCTGGAATGAAAAATAAGCTAGTTTATCTTCTGCTTCATGCCTTGTGTAAGCAGCAGACTAGTCAGGCTATCAGGTTTGTCCATTATTAGGATGGCAAAGAGCTCGGTGGAGCCAAAGGTGATCTACCAAACTTTGAGTGTTCTGTTTGGCACTGCAGTAGCTGAGCCACAAGAAGTCGAGAATTATTTGGCAAATCTTTCAGCTTTGTGAATTGATAACATATCAAGTCAGGACTTCTCACCTTGCTGCAGGGGATGCAACAGACAACAAGCTCTACAAAAACAGGCGTCGGCTTCGGCTCAGATAGATTCCCCATGAACTGAACAAAAAATTATTGCTGAATTTGCATCCATAATTTTTAATGTAGTGCAGCATAGAACACTCACAGACACTACTCCCAATATCTGGCACAATGCCACTATCTCTCTGTTATTTAAGAAGGATAAAGATCCCATACAAAGACTCTCCTGCAGACCTCTAGCTCTCCCTAACTGTGATTACAAAATCTTAGCCAACATTCTGGCTTTATGCCTGAACAATCTGATCACTAAATTAAATCACCCAGATCAGACTGGGCTTATCTACGGAAGGCACTCTGTCAACAATATTCATGGTAATTGTATTTGCAGTGCATGTGTGGCTGGGAATTCTACCATTATGTGCTCTTAATGAGGAAAAGGCTTTGAACCAAGTTGAATAGGTTTATTTGAGAGGCAACTTTAATACAGGTGGGGTTTGTCAATACCTTTATCAAACCATTCTTTCATCTATACTCAATCCCCAGGTTCGAAGTAATCTCCAACATGTCTGTTTCATTCTCTGGAAGGACACAAGAAAGCTGGCCTTTATTACTACAATATTTTCGCCTCTTTTAGCGCCCGAAATTCAATGGTAGCGCCCCAAGCAGGAGGCGGGGCGCTACTGGAAGCGCTCCCCCTCCCTCTTGGGGCGCTCCCATGGAATATCGCGGCGCTACGTGCAGCAGCGCCACGCGTGTCGGCACGTCGCGCCACGGTACTGCAGGCCTCCCTCCCCTGATTAAAGGGGAGGGGCCTAGCACAGCGCGCACCAGGGCCCTGCTGGACCATCGGGGAGCAGGATGCCGGCAAAAGAGCCCGGCACTCAAGAGGAGTGCCGGGCTGACCGTTCGTGGCCGGCACCCCGCAGGAGGAGGCGAGAGGGGGCAGGTGCTGGCAGGCGGCCCAAAAAAAATGGCCGCCCGGCACCAGCCCTTTAATATGCGCCGCCCCGGCCGCAAGAACGCCCCCCCTGACCCTGTCGGACATAGCGTCTGGCGGTAGGTCAGGGGGCGTGAGCCAAGTTTGTGGCCGGGACGCGAGCGGGGTGCTATGCACAGCGATGATGTCATCGCCGGAGGCGCCGCGCTACCAGCTACCTCCACCACCACCGCTAACCTCCCGCTAACGGGAGGCGCATAGCAACCGAATTTCCCCCCCTAAGTCTTCATCCATCAGTAAACATCAGCTAGAAAATCCATCCAACATTGGTGGCTTGTCAAGAGAATGCCACTTCTTTACGTGCAGGCAATGTGCTGCTGTATGTGTCCAAGACCTTGCCCGTGATCAGCGTTAAGAATTCAGGAAATAAGATTTCATCTGTTTGATATCTATAGAGATACTATCAAGGCATTTATAAAGAATGCATTTATAATTTGGCTTTGAATAGTGCCAAGAGGAACTCTTACCCCATAGCAACCTGTCAGGGTACAATGTGTATAGATTAATTACATCAGGACAGGTGTATGACCCTTAGTGCCCACACCCTCGGCCACTTCATTCTGGCAGGAAAACTGATTTTCATTTTGTGGCTTTAAGGTCCTTCGAGCGTAGATCATTTAAAATCTGCAGCTTCTATACAAAGTGAACTACCCTCCACATCTGCACACAATGGAGCCAGTTTTGTGTATTAGCATAATTTAGTCCTGAATAGTTTAGCACTGGCACAAATCCAGCCAGAAATGTAATGTTCTTATAGTATGCAATTTTCATTTGCATACTTATACACAGCTTAGACCTGTGGTACAGAGGTAGCTTAATGGTTTGGTGCCTATGGGGTGTGGCAAAATTCTTATCCTTTTCAAATCCCTCCATTTCAATCTCTGACCTCTTGCGAATTCCCGATTTTAATTGCTCCACCATTGGTAGCCATGCCTTTAGCTTCCTCGGCCCTAAGCTCTGCTAAACCTCTCCACCTCCTTTAAGATGCTCCTTAAAACCTACCTCTTTGACCAAGCTTTTGGTCACCTATCCTAATATCTCCTATGTGTCTCAGTTTCAAATTTTATTTGATAATACTCCTGTGAAGTGTCTTGGGATATTTTACTATGTTAAAGGCGCTATATAAATGCAAGTTGTTATTGGTGGGGGGAGTGGGTGGTAATAGTGGTGTGGGTACAATTTAAAGGGATATGGATACTTAAAGGGAAGTGCTGCACAGGGGGACAAAAATGTTTGCAACCTTCGGAAAAGTTTGGCATGGCCAAAAGGGAGTGGGAAAATGTGACGGCAAAAATGGAGTGAAAGAAAACATGTGGGGGCATGACTCTGCAGTCAGGTAATGGAGTAGCCCGGCACTTGACGCCTGTTTGATGGCTGGTATACTGGAAGTGGTGCTGCACCAAGTGATTGCAAAGAGGGTGGCCTTGTTTGCCACTCCCCATAGGCAGCACTGCAGCATGTCTGGAAGGAGGTGGAGGCAGGCTCAAGAGTGCAGTTGACCATCACAGTCACTGGCTGTCCCAGCTCAATGGTGTGTATTAATTACAGGCTTCCGTGCAGCTGATGGCATGGCTCTGTATTTGGCTCTCAACTGACTTGGTGTGTTTGAAGGCAGTTCCACATGGTTGTTGCCAAGTAGGTGTGCCAATGCCTGCAAGTATGCTTGACAACAACTCGATGTGTGTGGTGGCCAGGCCGGCTCTACTGGCTGCTAATCACTTTGCAATGGTATTTTCAATGCAATCGCACTTAAAGCAGAGCATACTGATTGGGACGATTCTGAAGAACCATCCAGCATTGCGGTTTAGTCAGGCATTCATTTTATCATCTTTGTGCCATTAGGTTTGCTATCATGGACTTTCCCTTGAGAACTGGAGTCTCCGCATGATAAAGAGAGCTTTGTGTCCATCTCTGATGTTAGATGTGGCCGTATGCATCCTAGCGCTGGGAAACAAAGCCCTTCTGACGTAGCCTGACCTGTCCTATCTGGTATCCCTCCGATGGTCCTCTTCTTCCTCCAAAAAGCTGAAATGTAAGGCTGTTTTGATTGGGAAATGATGTGATGGCGCTAGCAGAGCTGCAGTGTTGGGTGGGGGGTGGGGGGCTGCGGCGTAGGTGCAGCAGAATAGCTGCCACAAACATTCCTGGAAATCGAAGGATTTTTTTTAAATAGAAAGACAAAGGGCGCGATCTTGCCAGCCCTGGGGAGGCGGGTTTAGAGGCGGGACTGCCGGGAAAATGGCAGAATCTGGCGGCGGGTGCCCATCCCGCCCCCGTGCCATCTTCCCAGGAGGCGGGTAGCCGACCCGCGCCAGGTCCCATCTCCTGGAGGCGGGAAGGGGATTACAGCCAGTTAACAGGCAGATAAGAGGATTATCCCCATTTTACCCACACAAGTGCGAGCTTCCCGAAGGCTGTGACCCCCGCCAGGGTCACCGAGGCGAGCAGTGGGTCTGCGGGGGGGGGGGGGGGGGGGGGGGGCAAAAGTGCGCTGTGAAGGTACGTGATGGGTGCAAGTGTGGAGAGGTGAGTATCTGAGGTAAGTGGAAAGTGTTAGAAAAAGTTTACTTACCTTTGTTTCTTCCTGCAGGCTTCAATCGTTGGGGATGCGGAGAGTCTCGCATCTCCGCGGCAGAGATGACAGATGGCTGCTGCATTCTCCAATGCAACAACCATCTAATTTCTGCTAAAGAAAGAGGTTTGATGAGTCTTGAATACAAGAACTCATCAAACTACAGAGAATGTCAGCGTTTGACAGCTTCACAGAGCTGACGTTTTCTGGGCAGGCTTAACGAGGTCAATCAAGGGAAAATAGCGTGGGTTGGCCAGAGGTCGATGGAGGCGGGACTAAAACCCGACAAGTGGGAGTCCCGCCTCCAAAAGCTCCCCATTGACAAAATCCAGCCCAAAGAGTTCGGAAATGGTCCGAAAACTGCACACTGAATTTTTGTACCATCCCTACAACTTCCATTCTCAGCTGATCTCCTAGCAATCCTGGACACAAATATATATGGGGCTGAAGAGCTCTCATCATCCTGCATGTTCAAAAGTTCAAGAATAGCATGCTGGATGAAATGACATCACCTCTCTCCCAATTTTAATAGTAAGTTGAAGCTCCAGTCTGCTGGAGGCAGGAGCTTCCTGCCCCTGCTTATCTGCCCAGTGGCAATGCACCTGATGCCAACACGAGGCAGAGATCCACCATTATGGATCTCTGCTAAGTTTTCTACCCCATATTACCTCGTGTGCACCAGTTTGTGAATATAATATACATCATTTTGTAGCGATGAAAATTGCCAGCTTTTTGGGGGCTGCACTGATGACCAACCTCACTAAGCCTTTTAAACATGATTTGAATGGGTTACACACCAGGTTCAAGAGCTTTTCTGAATTCTCTCTGCCAATAGTGGGGGGTCTCCCAAATGTAATAGACACAGCAGTGTCTGAATGGCCTGACTATGGGAGTTGGTTTCTTAAACCTATCACCATTATAGGTTCTTTAGAAAGTCAGAATTGTTTCACTTTATTATATTGCTTTATTTGTACCTGTATTGGTATATCAATTATGGTTATTGTTTAGACATGATTTCTTTTGCATCACAAGAATTCAAAGGGGAGATTTTGCGCTAACGGCGCAGCAGCGGAAAGTTCGCGACTGCATCTCGTGTCGTGGATGCACGGAGGAGTCCCTGGTCTTTCTGAGGTCTCCTTATTTAAGTATACAGTGCACCCAGTGTGGATTGAACCATGCACTCGGAGTGTGGAACACGCAGAGGCGGGCAGGATATCGGGTGCAGCAGCACAAAAAAGCTGCCTATGTAACTCAGAACGGCTATTACAATGCAACAATACCCGGGCTAAAAGGGTTAAATCATGAGGACAGGTTGCATAGACTGGGCATGTATTCCCTTGAATATAGAAGATTAAGGGGTGATCTAATTGAAGTATTTAAGATGATCAAGTGAGTTGATAGAGATAGAGATAAATTATTTCCTCTGGTGGGGAGTCCAGAACAAGGGAGCATAACCTTAAAATTAGAGCTAGGCCGTTCAGGAGTGATGTCAGGAAGCACTTCTTCACACAAAGGGTGGTGGAAATCTGGAACTCTCTCCCCCAAACTGCTGTTGAAGCTGGGGGTCAACTGAAAATTTCAAAACTGAGATTTTTGTTAGGCAAGAGTATTAAGGGTTATGGAACCAAGACGGATAGATGGGAGTAAAAATACAGATCCGCCATGATCTAATTGAATGGCAGAACAGGCTCGAGGGGCTGAATGGCCTCCTCCTGTTTCTATGTCCCTAATTGTTGGCAACTGTTTCTGGGTGCAGTTTAGATGATGTCAGAGGAGAATGTGTGGCCCCTGGGAGGAAGACAGTCTGCTCGTTTTACACACACAGGTAACTTCCAGGGAGGTCAGGCGCAGGAGGTTTGCCATCTTTGGTTTGGAGTGCAGCACGCCTCAGAAGGCCGCTGTCTGGGCTACGTTCAGAGGAAGTGGTAGGGCGGGTGAATGCAGTTTCTGCGGTCAAGAAGTCCTCAGGTCAGACAGAGGTGAAGAAGACTGCCAAGGTATGTGTTGGCTAAATGCACCTGTTTCCAATGTTATGTTATTACACAGCATTAACACACACCTTCAACTCAAAACAGCTTCATTGGATACATGCTGACCATGTGGATACCATTTAGTCTTTCTCGAACAATGACAAGGCAATCCATAATCATGCATGGCACCCCTGTCAAATTACAAGCAAACCATTCAATGATGATGGTCTATAAAAGCCTCCACCAATACTCACTTGCATGCTCCTCCACTCTTGTCTCGGGAGGCAACCTGGCCAATTGCAGGGCTCATGAAAAAAAATAAGTATTTAAGCAATCTCTTTCCGACTGCAGGAAGAAGAAGCCCATACCAAAGAGGCAAGCAACTAGTGGCAGCACACCTGACCTTACTTAAGCGGGAGCCTGTTTGGAGGAAATGACTTTGAAGATTGCGTGCTGCCAGTCCGTAGAGACCATTGGAGGAGGTCACGTTGGTCGTAGTCAATGTTTTGCGGCCTCAGCAGGAATAGCACCAGCTTTCAGTTGGCATGAGTTCCAAGGAAGCTTTTTAAAGATGTAAAGGGCAGTAGCCCGAACACTCTCCCAGACACGCCCCCTTAGGGCAGGGATTGGTTACCAACAAGGTCAAGCTCTATAAGCTCCTCGAGGAGCAGAAGATTGAGAAAAGCCTCACGCTCCTTTGAGCCCTTCCAAGGTCTCCTCTCCAGGCTCAATGAGGCAGGGAACTGCTCTGATATTCCAGGCCTCCATCAGGCCCCACTCTGCTGATGCTCCTTACCAGCATTAATGGGCCCACCCCAAACATGCAAATGACCCCATCATTATAATTCAAGATGGAATCTAAGTCTGTAAAAGGAGGCGACAGAGTTCTGCTCTGCTGTACTTCTGATGACAAAGCAGGGCCCCAGACTTTCCAGCCCAGCATTCTCAAAACAGTTATTCTTCCCGAATTCTTCTAATCTTTTTCAGACGTTGAACTGTTTGGAATAGGATTTAATGTCAACTCATCAGTTTTGCAGAAGACACTGGTTTATTTTTTTTTCTCTTTCAGATTTTTTCGTGTATTAATGGGCATAACATCAGCTGGAGACAACTGCAAAAAAAACCAGCTCTGAATTTTTGCTCCAGGTAATTTTTGGGAGTGCAGGATGGGGAACAGCTCTCCAACTACATGCTTCAGCAAACCATGTTCAGCAAGTTGACCTTCTGCTTACAAGGGAGATTATTCCAGCTGATTATGTTGCTTGGGAGAGAATTTCACAGGCATGAGAAGCTCAGTGTGTGAAGCTTCACGACTCATATTCTGTGCAGACTTCTTAAATTGATAAAGGTGCAACTGCAGTTGGATGAAGCAATAGAAAATCTTCTTGTGTTGCTCAGGGCATAACCCTCTAGGAGGTTGATAGAGTAGCCGAATCTTTCGGATGTTGTACAGAGTGGATTCTGGTATCAAAGTATAGGCTGTCCTCAACAACTCCATTGGTTTTCAAGGCTTTGGGCTGAACTGATTCTGGGAGAAAGATGGTTTTATCATCAGAGACAGAGTGACTGAGCACTAGGGACAAATATCAGTTGATCAAAAAGAGTCAGCATGGATTTGTGACGGATAGGTCATGTTTGACAAATATAGTTGAATTATTTGAGGAGGTTACTAGCATAGTAGATAGGAGAGTGTTTATAGATGTTGTCTATATGGACTTCAAGAAGGCGTGTGATAAGGGATAATTACCTAAAATGAGAATGCACAGAATTGGAGGAACCTTTGTGACACAGATCGGTAATTGGTTGGGAGGTAGGGGACGGAGACTAGAAATAAGTGTTAAGGGTTTGTTTTCTGATTGGTGGGATGTAACAAGTGGCGTTCCCCAGGGAATCTGTACTGGGGCCTCAGCTTTTCACCATATATCTCAATGACTTGGATGAATGAATAGAGAGTTGCATATCCAAGTTTCCAAATGGCACTAAGTTAGGAGGCACATAAGTTGTGTGGATGAGAGCAGGAAGTTACAAAGGGACGTGGACAGACTAAGCGAGTGGGCAAAACTATGGCAGATGGAGTTCAAGGTGGGGAAGTGTGAGGTCATCCATTTTGTATTTGAGAACGATAAATTGGAATATTTCTTAATGGTGAGCGACTAGGAGCTGTGGAAGAGCAAAGGGACTTAAATGTCCATGTACACAAATCACTAAATGCTCGTGCACAAGTACAAAAATAGGCTGGTGGAATGTTGGCCTTTTTCTTGAAGGGGGTTGGAATTCAAAAGTGAGGAAGTGATGCCTCAGTCCTACAGAGCCTTGGTCAGACCCCATCTGGAGTACCGTGTTCAGTTCTGGGCACCGAACCTGAGGAAAGATTCTTTGGCCTTGAAGGGGGTACAGCGCAGATTCACCAGAATTATACCAGGGCTTAAACGGTTAAATCATGAGGACAGGTTGCATAAACATGGCTTGCATTCCCATGAGTTTAGAAGGTTGAGGGGGGTGATCTAATCGAGGTATGATTAAGGGATTCGATAGTGTAGATACAGAGAAACATTTTCTTCTGGTTGTGGAATCCAGAACAAGAGGGCATAATCTTAAAATTAGGATATTCAGGAGTGAAATCAGGAAGCACTTTTTCACACAAAGGGCAGTGGAAATCTGGAACTCACTCCCTCAAAACGCTGCCGACGCTGGGTCGACTGAAATTTTCAAGACTGAGATTGATAGTTTTTGCGAGGTGAGGGTATCAAGGAATATGGAACAAAGGTGGGTAAATGAAATTGAGGTACAGTTCATCCATGGTCTAACTGAATGGCGGAACAGGCTCGAGGGGCTGAACATCCTATTCCTATGTTCTTATGTTTTATCAGTAGCCTGAGAAAGAGGGTTTACCGGGCAGGTACAAGCTTTGTACAACACTAAATTACTGAAGGTGATAAAAGAGGCGGCGGTTTCTGAATGATTTGCCAGTTTTCCAGACAGCTTCACTGCTTTTTGCGTGGTATTCTAAGTGTGCACAGCATACTGGCAGCAGGTTGTACAAGATAAGTATATGATGATGTTTGTATCTGTTCACAACTCCGAGGACTGTTGAAAAGCACATTGTCAGCAACAACAATCTCCTCTTCTTGGTACGACATGGTTTTCAACAAAAGGGGTATCCTTCAGCATGGGCTACCTCCCAACATTTTAGATTGTGTTTTAATTTGAAAGGCAATATATTATCATACTGTCAGATCATTATGCTCAGGCTAAAACCAATTGTCAGTTTTAGTTACAAGTGTGCTAATCAGAGAGAAGCCAAACTATAGAGCAAAGGTACTGATTTAGTTAACTCCAGATCTGACTTCAACAAGTTGCTTGTTGACTTCCCAAGCTCCACTCTAATGGTTCAGGTTACTCGCCAGCCATTGCTTTCAGACAGCCACTTGTACAATAAAAGAAGTTATTGTCTGGCATAGCTACTAGGAATGAACTGCAACTAATATTGCAAATCTGAACATGAATCAGGGCATTTTTAATGTTGTTGTAGTGGCTGCTTGAATAAAATGGCATTATATACGAGTTGTCATGAGTTACTGTTTATTCCTAAATTTTTACATGTGAAATGTCATTTGGAAATACTGGGCCCAGAATTCCGGTCAGGACAATGGGTGCACAGCAGCCTGCCAGCAGTTGGAACTTGCGAGGTACTCCAATCTTCCGGGACTCCGCACCGTTTTCTACAGACAGCCGTTTTAAAGTAGGGCAAGGAGAGGGTGATTCCTCCACCTGCTCACCCCATGTCGAGGGGTTGCATCTGCCCATTTCCCCCTTATATGTTCCCAATACAACTCTCGCTCGCTGGGAGAAAATGGGACCTTCTGCGTAGGCCTTTTGAAATGCTCCTAGCCTTTAGCTGGCATAGGTAATCGATTGCAGAGGGGATTGATCACCTTATTAAAAAAGTTCTAGCGTCAGCCTTGGCTCAATGGTAGCGCTATCATCTCTGATTCAGAAGGTTGTGGGTTCCAGCACCACTCCAGAGACTTGAACAGATAATCTACACTGACACTTCATTGCAGTCCTGAGGGAGTGCTGCAATATCGGAGGTGCCGTCTTGCGGATGAGATGTTAAACCAATGCCCCGTCTGCCATCTTCCATCTTAGGTGGATGTAAAAGATTGCATGGCACTATTTGAAGAGCAAGGGAGCTCCTTCAGTGTCCTGGCCAATGTTTACCCTCAATCAACATCACTAAAATAGCTTCATTGTTCATTTTTCACCTTGCTGTGCACATATTTCCCTACATTACAACCGTGAGGACACTTTAAAAAATACTTCATTTGCTGTAAAGTGCTTTGGGATGTCCCAAGGTCGTGAAAGGTGCTATTTAAATGCACGTTTTTCTTTCTTTCCTGAATAGATTTTTTATCGGATTTTTTCTTTAGTTCGGGAAGGGCCTGGAAGTACCTCTGGAGGAGCAGCTGGGGGTCGCTCAGTCTCACAAGGGCAGGCACAGCCCAAGTGTCCTTGTAGGTGCCGACCGTGCAAATGATCCTGAACCTGCAATTTGGGATGAGGTCCATGTCCCCAACTATGGGCAAACAGGAGTTCTGCTCAGTGTTGCGGGACCCTCTGGAATTTCAGGCCAACTGTTTCAAAAGTAAGACCACTGCAGTAGGGACTGGCTTCAAGGAACTTCAAGGGGCAACAACGAAACCGATTATGAAACTGCCGAGCATGCCCGAACTCATTCTATTTGCCCTGGGACAAGAGGGGCGTAGTCAGTACGGTAATTGGTTTCTACTGTGCACCACAAGGCTTTTTTTTTAAATTTAATTTTGATTTTATACTACAAAAAGTTAACAGTGTTCCCTTACTGTACTTCTCATTAAACGACATGCAACAGTAAAGGAAATAAGGCGGTGCTAAGGGCGATGGCAGTTAAATCATGCTAAAAATCACCATGTCTGAAATGATTGAAGTGTTAAAATAACTGCGACGACAACAGTGGGCCTATGGCTTATACAAAATCTTCATCAGCTTGGCTCAACGTAATCTGGTTCAGACTCTGTAATCCAAATCAACGTCACTGCAGAGCTCTGCAGAAAGGTATTAAGCAGCTACCTCCCAGCGAGCTGAGCCTACAACCCTGACCTCACCAGTCCGCTTTGTTTTGAAAATTCCCCCATTGATTACTGCGCATTTACTTCCTCTCTTAAATGCAAGTCTATTCTGGTACATGGTTTGTTTCCTATGACATACGGGTTAAAATGGCTGACTTTTAAATTCGATACCCAATGTAAAACCTCAAGTTAATGGCTCAGAACATTGCCAGGCCGATCTTAGCAATTCAGACCACAATGCACAATGAGCACAGTAACCAGATATGCAATGCCTGTTGAGGAAGTAAGCCTTGTGAAATGAATATTGCACTGGTCTGCGCTTCTCTCACATCCCCCTGAGCGCTCAGGATGCATTTCAGTTCAGTGAGCAAGCAGAGCAAGACAAACATACATCTGCTTTTTTTTTTGTGATTCATATGATATACCACAGATCATGACTACAATTGAAGGTGCCTCACCTTGCTGGGATTGTAAATGACAAAAGGTCACTTGCTCTGATGTTGACTTTTTTTGTGGGTAAAAACAGAGACACCGTCTTCTATTTTAAAGCACACCGTACTGTACATTGGAAATAACCAAAATAGAGATGAGGACATTTGTGTTTTGATTCTGTCAGACGTTGCTTTTACTTTGCGTTTTGTTCAGCTTGCTTCGGGGTATGGGAATCATTCAAAATACACCAGCAAAGTCACCAATAGAAACCAACAAACCCACCTGAAGTATGCGGGTAAATTGCAAACTCACCAAGTATAACAGTAAACTTCATACCCACCAATACTGACCAAAATATGCCATTAATTTGCAAACCCAGCAAAATATGCCAATCAACTGTAAACCGGTAATCTGTATTCTCACCAAAATAATGCAGTATTTAAATTTTGTTGATTTTAAACCATGTCCTACTAATAGTTATACTTTTATAAATAAAATCTAACCACGGTGACATCAACAAAAATCTTTAAAACCCCCAAAAAACTGCAAGTAATAGAAATGACAGCAGAGAAGAGGGTTATTGAGACCATCGCACCTATCTTGGTCCTAGTTCCAAAACTGGAATTATTTACTCTGATCCCATTTCACTCTCCTTTCCCCCTATCCTTTTATATTCTTCCATTTCAATTACTTATCCAATTCCCTTTTAAATGATGTTGCAGCCTCTGCCTCAGTAGCCACATATAGTAAAGCACTCCAGTTCTCAGACCCTCTATATGAAAAATGTTCTTCTAACTTCCCCCTTTCTCCTTCTAATCTATCCTGAGTTTATGCCCTCTCACTACTGATTTGTCAACCAGTGTCAATCACTATTGACCTTCTCAACACCTTTCATAATTTTGAAATTCTTTATTAGATCCCCCTTTCTCTGTTCCAGTGAAATTGGCTCCTTTATAAGGCTTTCTACAAAACTATAACCTCACATTTTTGGCAACATTCTCACACTTTTTCCATGGCGCTAACATCCGTCCTATAAGCTGCGCACAATACTCCAACTATTGTCAAACCAACATCTTGCAGACATTTATCACTTCTTTGCTTTTATATTCAATACACACTTATAGCCATCCAGAATACCATGTGTCTATTTTAGGACCTTTTCTTCCTGCACTCCCATTTAAAAAAATCTAGGAGGGGAAAATTGGTTAGTGCCTGTTTTCGGGTGAGAACTGGGTGCGAAGCAGGTTGCACGTGCCAGAAGAGGCCGTCCCAAGGACTACCTGAAACTGGTCCTTGGGCCTCACCGTAATATTTTGGGCAGCTTGTCATGCATCCAGAGGTAGCTCACCACCGCATTAAGGTAAGTGTTTTGAAAAAATTTAACTTTTTGGTGGTGGCCTCCAACTGAACTGCATCTGCCACCTATCTGCCCACCTCACCAATCTATGTCCTGCTGCAATCTCTTGCATTCATCCCCACAGTTTGCCATGTCTCATAAGTTGGCATCAGCAAGTTGCAAGAGCATTCCTCTTGTACTCAAGTTAAAATCATTTTCAGAAACAAAAATCCAAAGACACCAAGCACAGATCCCTGGGGCACAGCACTGTGCCAGTCAGAAACCTATCCATTTGCCAATACCCTCGGCCTTCTGTTCCCGAGACCTCTCTCTATCCATGTAGCTACATTGCCTTCAATTAACATTTGCATTAATATTCAAAACGTATATCTATTTATTTACTTCTCCCTTAAAATTCCACTTTTATCTTTTGTAGAAATGTTTTCTTGCGCATGAGGTAATGACAGCGATGAAGCTGAGCTTGTGTTGAGTTAGTATTTCCACTTTGCCACTTTTACTTTCTGGCTCACTCTGATGATAAAAAAATAACATGTACCTCCTGCATTTAGATTATTCTCCCAAATTATTTTTGCATGTGGTAATATATCACATTGTTCATTCACAACAAAGGTTTGGATGTCTCCAGTGTTCTAAACCATTCAAATCTACCAAGTTTCTCAGTCCAGTTGTTTATATTATGCATTTTAGTTCAGAGGGCCGTAGATTTTCTGTTTGTGAGATTGGGTAAAATTATTTTTATCCATTACTCTTGCTAAGTTTGGTCATAATCTTTCATTCCCCTGTGAAGGCACAAAATAATGAGAAGAATGAATATCTTCCCAACACCAGTACTGCTGTCCAGCATCGTCCATAAGCCAAGCAACGCCCCACTGCAAGGCTTCACTGCTCGCTGCAACACAGCAGCATGTAAACTGCACACTATGAATGTCGTCTATGACAAGATACTGTCAACAAAGAAAAACTGCAATCATGTAAATAAAGTATCTTGACAGTTAACACTGGAAAAGCTTGAAGTGTGAAATTAGAGTACAGATGCTCGCAAGTCAGCACAAACACAGACAACTCACCTCCTTGCTGAGTTTTAACCTGTATTTCAGGTGAATGTGGTCCATCCCCAACGGAAGTGAAAGCCAGCACACGGACGGTGTAGGTCGTCTCTGGGGTCAGGTTTGCAATTGTTGTCAGCATACTGTCATCTACGTTATGCTTCTGCCAGTTGTTAATGTGCTGCTGGGGATCCATCGTGTAATAAACTCGGTATCCACGGATCTGACCGTTTGCTTCCTCTGGCTCCTCCCACTGAATTAACATGGTGGTGGTGCTGAGCATGCGTGCCTGTACAGAACGAGGAGGGCTGGAAGGGGCCTGCTCACCTGTTCGTGTTTCTACCGGTTCACTTGGTGGCCCTTGCCCAATATTGTTCACAGCAATAACTCTGAATTCATAATCTGAATAAGGGCTTAGTCCTCCAACACTGTATCGTGTTGTAGCTACCCCATCAATCTCTTGAAATGGTCCATCTGAATATTTGGACTTGTGTTGTACAATATAGTGGGCCACGGGCTCCGGGTTTCCCGAGTCCCAAGTCAATGTGACACTCGTTGCTGTAGTTTCAGTTACGACAGGGGTGCCTGGGGGTTTTGGCAAAGCTGTAGATAAAAGCATGGTATAAGCACAACTTTATATAGATCTGTAGATTTGTTAATATTTCTATTCATACAGTTAAATAGCATTCAACCATCCCACAACACAAAATGGCATTCTTTGACGTCAGAGGTTTAATGCTGTCCATTATGTTTGCATTATTAAATAAAAGATTTACAACATTTGATTGGAATACATTGGAAAATGTAAAGTCCTATTTTGATAATGGTTTGGATTAGCCATGACCATGAATTACACCCAATGAAAATTCTAAGGGCTAGAAATTCGGTATCACCCCGGTTGAGGCGCTAAATTTTAAGAAGTTGCAGAGTTAGCGCCAGGCGCTAATCCTTCTGACCTCCCGCTAAATTGATTGTTAGCGCTCCAAGAGTGAACTGCAGCGCTAAATCAAGCGCTAATCACCTAAGTTAGGGCGCTACACAGAGAGCGGAACGCTACACACAGAGAGCGGGGCGCTACACACAGAGAGCGGGGCGCTACACACAGAGAGAGCGGGGCGCTACCCGCAAAGCGATAACCAATTTCAGGTGCAGTCCAATTGGGACTCTGCATTCACACTGGCTCCTTCCAGTTCTTAAAGAAGAGGTTCAATCAGTCTGCACAACCTCATTCTCAACATTGCTGGCTCTCAAGGCGACCTCCAAGCAACTCAACAGCTACACCTCTTATCCTCACGGCTGATCCCAGTCCCAGGGAGAGAGCTCGCTATTTCAGCGAACAGGCATTGGAGGCATTGGTCGCGGCAGTCGAAAGGAGGAGGGCAGTGCTGTTCTTGGCCACTGGCAGGAGGCCATTGCCCCAGGTCTTCAGGGCAATGTGGAGGGAAGTGGCCCAGGATGTCTCGGCCAGCAGTGTGGTCCTCAGGACCCTCACACAGTGCCGTAAAAAATTGTTCATCCCCTCTCCTTCTCTCATTCCACTTCCCCCTCACACCACAAGCCTTTCCCACTTTCCAGCTCATTATACTGTCTGCATTCCTTGCTCCCTTCCTGTCCCCCTGCCCTCGCCTTAATGGGAGTCTTGTGCCTTTATGCTTTCAGGTAATCAGCAACCAGCTGACCAGCCTGTCCCTGAGCCTCCCAGTGAGAGTGAGGCAGGAGAAGAGGAGGAGGAGGAAAGCACCGCGTCACTGCATGTCTCACCCACAGGCACCACCTCAGATACTGGTACTACACAATCTTTAGAGGCAAGTTTAGGAGAGATGTGTGATGCACCGAGGACGAGCGGGCTGCAGCAAGGCCAGGGGGAAAAGGGTAGCTCAGGAGCCAGCTCCCCGGAGGGCGAGTTCTGCTGCAAAGGACTCAGATGAGGACCTCGATGGGGAGGTGTTCACAAGAAGGGTGATGGGCATGCACACCGAGATGACAGGTGCAATGGCAAGGGTGCCAGAGAGCCTGTCGGCAATGCTAAGGAGCGTGGAGGAGTCCGCCTCCAACATTGCACCGAGCTCTGCGCACACCATGGAGCCCATCCTTGGCAGTATGCCAAGGATGGTGGACTCCCTGAGATTCCGTGGGGACCCAGACCTCATGCTGCGTGTCATGGGCGATGTGGCAGCATCCATTGCACCACAGGCGGTAGCCACGCAACGTGTTAGTGCTGTAATGGAGGTTGGTGGCATCGAGTCTCAGACTGCTCTCATGCAGTCTCAGCTTTGACAGCTGCCATCGTCGCTGGGTCCACCACAGTCCACCGGGGATCTCACGCTGTCGCAGCAGGCCAGCAATCTGTGCTCCAGAATGGCAGCATTCCTGATCCCACCACTGCCACTCCGCCATTGCACTTGTCGCTGCCTGTCATCCAGCCAGGCCAGACTGCCTGAGGTGGTGCAGTGTACTGCCGGGCCTTCCAGGCCCAGAGCTGCTCGAGGCCATCTGTAGTCTCTAGCACTGACACTCAACAGCCTTCCACCAGCCGTGCTGCAGCCACTGGGGACAGACGTAGGAGCAGTAGATTAGGAAAAGGCACTGTAAAGAGGGGAAGTAGGGGTTTCCACAAGGGTGATTAGTTAATATTGTTGTTGTATATATGTGTTTACTGAATGTTGATAAATTTATTAATTGAATTTTGCAGAATTTGTGCTGTCTCTCATTTCAGCTTTCTGCTGTGATATGGCATGCAAAATGGATGGAATGATGGGGATGTGGTGAGCAACCGGGATGTGGGGTAGAATTTATTGGAACCGCAGTCTGATGAGGCAGTCACGGAACACCCTGTCAGAGGGCCGATTGAGTGGCTGCCTCCTCCCTCGCTACTGTTCCTCCTCCTCTCCCTCTTCCTACTCCTGAGGTGGTCCTGCTATGCCTGGTGGCAATGGCCCTCATGATGGCCAGGTTATGCAGCATGCAGCACACCACGACGAAATGGGACACCCGCTCAGCAGAGTACTGGAGGGCTCCTCCCGAACCGTGGCTTGAGCACCCCGATGGTCTGCTCGATGATGTTCCTGGCGGCAGCAGGAGTGCTGGGCAGGAATGTTGGGGTTGCGGAGGGGAGTCATGAGCCAGGTGGAGATCAGATAGCCCTTGTCTCCGACCAGCCAGCCGCGAGCTTGATGTGGTGGCTTGAAGAGTGCTGGCACACCGGTTTGGCGCAGGATGAAGGCATCATGGCTGCTGCCAGGATAGCGGGCATTGACACTGAGGATTCGCTGTCTGTGGTCGCACACCAACTGGACATTAAGTGAGTGGCAGCCTTTGCGGTTACCGAAGATCTCAGGATTGTTATGGGATGCTCGCAAAGCGACGTGGGTGCAGTCAATGGCGCCCTGCACCATGGGGAAGCCCGCTATCCTGGCAAAGCCACAGGCACGCTCGTCCTGCTTCTCTCTGGTGATGGGGAAGGAAATGTAGTCCCTTCTCCTTCGGTAGATAGCCTCTGTGACCTCCCGGATGCAGCAATGGATGGCGAACTGCTAGATGTTCGCTATATCTCCTGTTGCAGACTGGAAGGATCCGCTGTTGTAGAAATGGAGGGCGACGGTGACCTTGACTGCCACTGAGAGAGCCGTGGTCGTCCTGATCTGAGGTTCGTGGTCTGGCTGCAGGAGGTGGCAGAGCTCTGTGACCACCTCCTTGTTGAAGCGGCGCCTTCTAAAACACTGATCCTCTGTTAAATTTATTTCAGAGAAGTGCTCCTGTAATACCCTGGGAGCGTAAGGCCTCCTGTTGAGAGCCCTGTTGGTCCTCCTCCTCTGGCCACATTTTCCAATCTTTGTCTCTGCCTCCGCTGCCTCCAACGTTGATGCTGGAGGGCGAGGTAGAGTGCCAGTACAGCCCCCATTAATGTAATCAAGTCTAGGAGTTCGAAATCTTAGCAGCATGAAAGGGACAAATTTTTAGCAGGCAGAAAACTCCTGAAAGTTACGAACGTTTAACTCACTGAAACCGGCTGTTTCGCTGTGTGAAACTGAGAAGGCCGCATTGATTGGCCATTGAAATGAAAGCGGATGCTGATCCCTTTAAATACCGCTCCTTCAAGCAGCCATCTGAAGGCATAACGCCTCCTCTTCCTGCCGTTGTTCAGGCCAGGCAGGGGGTGACAGTCAATTTTGCATCTGGGCCGTTAACGGACCGTTCCAAACTCATTGACGTCATGATCTGCCAGGCACTAAAGGCCTAGGCGCTAAATGTTAGCGCCAGCACTAAATCCCGGGTGAGTTTTGCGTGCGCCCCGCCACAAACCCATTAGCGCCCCCCACCCCCACCCCCCACGGCGTTAACATGCCGAATTTCTCCCCCCTAAGATTTTATCTTTGCAGTTTATTACTGTCACTAAACTAACCACTGGATCATTTTATGATTTGACTTTTGCTCCAGTTTCTCAAGAACAAAATTATACTGCAGTATAATAGATAAGACGTGTATTATGGAAAAAAGCACACCATGAGGCTTATTTCAGGTCTACGGTTTAAAAAAAACACAATTATTATTACTCACCTTTAACAGTGACCTCAGAAAATGCTTCTATGACTCCAAGTGTCGACATGGCAACACAGGTATAATTCGCAGACTCTCGGACGTTGCTGAGCTCCAGAACGTTTCGTCCAATTGGCATGTCATCTTCAGGAGTCAAGTCTTCTGCTCCCAGCATCCATTTCACATAAGGCATTGGGGAACCCACAGCGACACAGGTGATATTGACGCTTCCACCAGGCATGATCTCGTGGCTTGTCGGTGGAATAGAAAATCTTGGTGGGACGCGCCGAACTGTAACAAAACACAAAAAGGTAATAACATGTACAAAAAGAGCACTTTTTCCACATATTGAATGCACTACATGCAGTCTACAGATATCCAGTTCAACATCGAGCTATATTACACACTTGACTTTAAACACAAACCAGTAGTTTGTAAAAAAAAAACTAATTATTATTTACAGAATTTTTCAATTATGTTTGCATCAGTTCTAATCATACACAAGTTTATATCAAACCTATCAGGTTCCCACATTGTACTAAACTACAGACTAACAATACACAAACACCATGCAGAAGATATATTAATAAATATGCACAGAAGAAAGAACTGGAGGATCAACAGCATGCTTGAGTTGAGTACAAAAACCAACTTCAATGCTGCGTACTTCCAGTTGATGTGAGTAAATGTGCTCGACCACATTGTCACATCAGAGCCCCAGTACACGCCATCTACAGTACATTGAAAGTGCAACTCGTTTGCTCTCAGACTCAGTCAAAGTGGATGCAGCCTCAAGACCTCACACTAACATGTAAACATATATGCACATTAGAAAACAAGGCAAAGCCTGGTACTTTAACTGGGTCTGGTCATGCAAGCAAGCATATGGCTGACTGTAATATATCACCATGCCGAAGACAATTAGGAAAGTGGGGGGGGGGGGGGGGGGTGGAGGGGGGAAACATTAAAGAAATAAAACAGAACTGAAAAGAACAGAAAAAGAAAATTTGAAAATAAAGTCCAAGATATAAGGGGGGATAGGGAAGAGAGGAAGAGGAAGGAACTGAGCAGGAGCATATTAGAATATGCTGGTACTGTAGTATTACACCTTAAATCTAAGGTAGGAAAAGCCAGGACAAGAAGCAAGGTTTCACTAACAGCATTCGATATGGACTAAGCAGTCACTTTAAGCAGAAGCTCGTGCAAGCTACATTAACAAGTTAGGGTTATTTGCACTCAGTGTTACTGCAAATAAGTCATGTAGTCAACTGAAACATTTAGCACATAAGCACATTTACGAGACTGGACCACATACAGGGAACACAAGACTGAAAGTTTAAGAAAGCGTTATATCAGTGTTCCTGCTTAGTATATTCAATAAGCTTTGCTCAAATGCCTGCGTCGTTACTTTGAACTTGGTTACGTTTGCAACATTGTAGGTTGAGCCCGCTTCGCAATTCACTGGCATAGGCCAAGAAGAATGTTCAAACCAGACAAAATATTTGAAAAGAAACATTTGCACAGAAATGTGCTATTAAACTATCAACTATAGTCCTTTCCCCAGATTGAATTTTTTTTTGCAATAGACAAGAGCTGTTTAGAAAAAAGTGCTGCAAGGTTTTTTTGCAGTGACCCATTATGACCTTGTGAGCAATGATGGTTGGCAGCATGGGTAAAGGAGCAAGCAATTTTTAGACAAAGAGCACACGCTACAAAAAAAGCAGGAAGCAGCCAATATTAATATAGAATTTGCAGTACAAGATGATTTAATCTTTTTCTATAGAAAACAGAAACTGAACAAGAAGAAGTCTATTTATTCATGCTTCTGAAAACTTTGTACTACAAAGCACAACACTCTGAATTTAGTTGGTCTCTCTGAGCAACAGGCATCAGTGAGAATAACAGAGCAGGAACACTGACCAGTTTAGCAGACCACAGCTTGCCATGCGTCCCAATGCACATTCTCTCCCAAACATGCACCACTGTCTGATCCCATTAGCTCACAAGCACCAGCAGCCATGACCAGAGCATTATATAAGACATAACATTAATCAAAGGCCACAATGCAGCTACATTCATTTCAGATTTTTTTCTGGTTATTTCAATCAATATTTCTTAAGGTGGGTAAAAAGTAAAAAACACACCAACCTTCTCGCAGCTCTGAGGGATGTAGGGGGTTTGATGCAGAACACAATGAAATGAGGAAAGGAGAAAAACAAGGGAAACACAGAGAGAGTAAAAAGGCCGTATCAAGGCTTTCAACTGCTACTAGTACATTTTATCTAGCTCTGATTAAGCCTTCCTACCTCAACTTCCAAAATCATCATTTGTTTGATGTTATGATGGTGTCAAGAACTACAACTAGCATCATTTTGAAATTTTCAGTCCATCAGATGAAGCAAACAGTTCATCCTCCCTAATGCTACAGAGGGTTTATGCCATTATCTAGAAGTCAAGATCACTTGACTTTCTGGATAGTTTGCAATCATAAAGCCCTCCGCTGTTAAAGACAGAACAGGAAATAAAGGCAGTGGAGAAAGATTCCAAGAAGAAGCTAGTTTTAGCCGAGGAGCACCTACACTGCAGTAATGAGCTCAAAGCTGTTAAATTCATTCTGAATTTTTTTTTTTTTGCTTTGTAATTCAAAATGTAGTATTAAAAATCATATTTTTGCATCATCTCCTAAACAATCCCCAATTACACTACTTATGTGGAAAGAAAAGTACTGAAAAAGTTCATTGTGGTCATTTTGTGGATTTGACAAATGTTCTAAGTGGAGAGACACTCAGGTTGAAATGATCGAGGAGACTTGAGTCGACGGTTTGCAAAACCACATTCTGACTTTACGTCCTGATTTCACTGTCTAGAAACAATTCAGGCTGAAAACAAGACAGCTTTCAAACCCAGTTCATTACTGGAGTGGCAGGGATTTGCAGGTTTTTCCGCAGTATATAAAGAAGGAAAAGAAAAGAAGAATCGATTGTGCTCTGCTGGTTTTTATTTGTGAAGGCAGTGTTTACACACTTATTATCTCCACCCCTTGCATCTCAGGATTTAAGTGCATGTATACACATTCCCCCGTGCTTGGAGTTATTTGTTGCTGATTAGTAGCACACCAAGCAATCAAGTCATGAAACAGTTAAAAATGAAAGAAAAATAATACAAAATAAATGTAAAGCACAGATTTAAATTAATGCAAGAAAACAGAAGTTAAAATGTAAAAAAAATATATATACTTACAAACCCATCTCACAGGATGGATTGGGCTCAAGCGTGCTGGTTTTTAATCACTGTACCTTCTAATTGTATTAGCATTTTTTTTTGCACTACTAAGTCAGCTAGAGTAGCTCCTTCTGTTACCTAGTGCAGTAACTGTTTACATTTAGATATGCTCCCAATGCCCTGAGTCTTTCTGAATAGTGGATGCCAGGGTTTTGTTTTTTCCTACCTCTCACATATAGATTGGCAGGGGCAGAATAACGTGTACCAGCACTGTTCGTTGCCACACACTCATATTTCCCTTGGTCTGATTCTTCACTGTTCTCTATTTGGAGGGCACCTGTATGGGAGAGAAAAAAAAAAGTGCACCGAAAACAGTTAGAGAACGTCTTTTCAATATAGCTTCTTTTATTCATTTATTTTTTTTCCAAATCCTTTCAACATCATGAAAGGACTTGTCTGCGAAGCTCCAGTCAGCGTCGAGTCATTGCTTTGCTAGGGTGAACAGACAGAGTGGATGTGATGGGTAAGTTAGTGAAAGACGGATTTCACACCATCAAAACCGGCAGGAGAATTTTTTTATTTTTTATTATTACAACGAGATCCTGCTTTGGGCAATTCACTGGTCAATGGATGGGTGAGGTTGCTTCAAAGGAGCATGGCTTTTGGGTAAAATAAAAAGAGTTAACATTAAAAAAGTCACCACAAAGATTCGGAATTGTCGAAAAAGGCAGACACGTTCTCAAGAAACATTTTCTTCAGAGTTCAGTCAAAAATGTGCAGCAAAAACACAAAAAAGCTGCTCAAGGTGAAAAAAAAAAGAATTTTGGTTAGTTAGGCATAATCTCTCAAAATACTGTTCAAAAGACCTTTTAAAAAGTAACTCTTGCTACACATGCAACCTTGTAGGACATAAATGTAATTATTGTGCAACTTACAATCTTTCAGACCCTTTTGCTGAAAAATAAAAATACATAAGAGTAAATTGGATCAGTAAAGAAAAGTTCACACTTTGTCTTATTGTAAAATGGTGGCTCGAGCCAATTGGAAAGAACAACCAACCTTTGCCGCAGGACCCTCTAGGGCCCCAAGACACGAAAAAATCCACCGGTGGGATTAGTAGTTTAGTGTCTGCCCACAAAATGCAAGAAAAAAAAATCCAAAATTATTGTCTGTGTTTGCGCAATGTGTTAAAAAGGAAAAAAAAAAAGCGGTACCATCTTCACCACGCCTCAGAACGTTCACTGGGTGCTTCCGGCTTGCGAGTCTTGAAGAAGGAGGTCGCTCGAAAAACTCGAACACGCAAATCCGTGAAAAAGTTTTTGTGAAGGGAAAAAAAAGTGTGTAACTGGATAAGGAAAGTTTGAAAAGTGCTGGTTTGAAGAAGGGGAAAAGAAAAAGTGAAGAAAAATGACAAAACTCGTTCCTTGAGGGGAGGGTAAAAAGCTGACAAAAAAAAAAATGAATTATTCCAAGTCTTTTGCAGAGGCTCCACAGACCATGCGATCTTATGGTCAAGATCAAGAACAGCTACGCAGGTCACGTTTGAGAAAGGGAAGTGGGGGTTGGGGAAAGTTTACCCTGAGTTTCTAATAGTACAAAAAAGAGGGACAAATGATACGCTGTGACTGGATATGGACAAAGGACAATGATATGCGGTATCTAAGCATATCAGAAACAAAATCCTTTACATCCAAAACAAAAAAAACAGACACAACAGGAACATCATTGAACAGAAAACAAACTGGACAAAGCAAAACAGGAAAGAATGGACATCTTTACGTGACAAACATGAGAGATATGAAAGGACAGAAGAAATGAGGAGGATCAATTCTGTGAACGTTAGTTCAGCATTCTTACCTCGTATTGGTGTACCACCTGGGTGGATAATATGAATGCAAATAAGATTAGAAAGAAGAAGCATTAGTACGAGAAGAAGGAGGCTAGGGCTTTGGAAGATAAAATCAAATTAGATTTACAGAATAAAGGTCTAGAAAGAAGCTGAATTACTGTATTGGTAAACAGGATTATATTAGATAGTATTAGGTTAGTAAAGCAAGTTGTACCATAAGAACAATGTCCACTGTTGGCGACATTGCCTCTGCCAGAGCAGAAATTGACTGTGAAGTCTTAGGAGATTGGTCACAAGGGTTAGATACAATAGTGTTTGACAGCCTAGAACCCTTAACATATTTAAAACTGTTTAAGCAAATATCGGAAACACTGTAGGCTTGGTGGATATAACTACTACCGTTTAGGTTGGATTATGGTATCTACTCAACTACATCTAAGTGAAGTTTGTGTATCAAATTTTTTTAGACAGGTGTATCTTACGGCTGATAACACTTTTTTTTTGTGGAAGTGTGTGCCACTAAGGAGAGTTCCAGTGACTACACTAACTGTTAGTAAAATGCATGCCATGCATTTTAATCTGAATATGGAATTAGTGGGGGTGAAGTGCGCTTCAGAACTAAGCACTTACCAAAGGATTCTGGAGATTTAACACGGAAAGAAGAAAGACAGCATAAAAATATTATTATATTCCTTATAATTTGGCACAAGTTTTCAGAATTAAAGCTTTAAAACTATATCATCTACTTGACAGGTGAAAATTAATCTTAATTCACATTAACAGGTTAATTTACACAATTCTGCTGACAACAAGCAAAGAGGCAGTTAACAAGACGACTTAAACATCACAGGACAGGTCAAAGCTGAGAATCCTGGTAACACAGGTGATCAAACATCTCAGTATAGAAAGATATAGTTACTAATGTGAATGCAAACAGGTTCTTACAGACTATCAGTGGACACTAGCAAATGTTTAGCATGTTACTTAATAAATTTAGGATCAGATAAAGCTCATCTATTAGCTATAGCAAAAGAAGAAACTAGGGGAGGCGGGTAAAGAATATTCAAGGTATTCAAAGGGGGTGCCATGGGCAAAGATAGCAGAAAAAGCTAGAGTCTACATGAAAAGCAGGCTTCTGTAGATCCTGATATTTAGTCTGGAAGGCTTTAGTGCACATACTACTGTGGCTAAACGGAAAAATACTTCAGAAGCAAAAAATAAACACCAACTTTAGTCAGTCTCCAAAGATCTCATTGTATACTAAGGTATGGAAAAAAGTACTGTACACTTTGTCAATGAAAGGGAACAAAACAGCTGTCTATTCTTTGTTAGGTTAAAAATGTAGAGAAGACAGAACAAAATACAGTTTCTTGGTTTTAGTTTTTTTTAGTTTGAAGATTGGTTTTAAAAGGTTTAAAACCATTTGGTTCTCCTTGCACTTCTGAATGAAGCCCAATGTTTTGAACTTAATCAGTAAAAAAAAGAAAAAAAGAAACAAAAGAAGAGAAAATGGATCTGTTAAGTACTAAAAAATCATCAAAAATACAGTCACAGCAGTGAGCAATATGGAATTAACAGAAGCTGCACACACAGACACTGGAACAGGCTATGACAACATCACAGACATGGACAACACACCAAAATACACATAAAGAGGATAGGAATAGAAAAAATATTACCTATAAAACATATCTACCACGTGATAACAGTAACAAGACCCTACCTGACCGTAGCTGTTTGATGCGTCCATTAGTGCTGCTTGTATCAACAGGTAAGAAGTCTTTGAACCAAGTAATTTCTGGATCTGGGTTACCACTTGCTGCGCACAACATGGTGGCTGTGCGTGTTCGCTCTACCACCTTCAACTGAGGGCCCATGTCTATCGTGGGATAACCCATAGGAAGTTGATCCTCTGAAAGAAAGGACGATAAAAGAAACACACACGCATACCAATTAATAATCAGCTGCACAAAATATTGCCAAAAAGCTCTGGTCAATGTAGGACCACAACACTAGTTGAATGTCAATTCAATACTATTTTAATATGTATTATATAGAATCATCCACGTATGAGCTGATTATAAACATCAGTCAAATAGGCAACTCATCCCTAGCCCTGTGTTACCTCTGATTCGGACCCCTGAAAAGTCCCATAACCTTTGATCCTACCCCATGAACGGAAATCCATGAGACTATGAAGAGACACAAACAAAGCTACAGCATGTGACATGGACAACTACATGTTTTCTAAATAGGGTTTCAGTACTATACCAGGGACTTTGACTGCAATATGTTACACAAATTGGTGCTATACATAAAAATGGAAACAAGTAGAACACTTTGCATTTCAATACTGCTGAATATACCGTTCAATGTTATAACGCAAGAAGACATCAAACCATTATTAAATTGGCCAGAATAGTGCAGATTGAAGTTTTAGGCCTTAAACAATCTAACCTGAGGTTCAGGTAGGAGAATTGTTTCCTGAACACCCTGGGCGGATATGACCTCCTGCTTAAAGCCCTTCCTCCCCCTTCTCCTCCTCCCTCTTCCAGCAGCTTGTCCTGCTCTGTGTGGCCTCTGTTCATTCTCCCAGTCATGCTGTATTCCAAGGGGAATTCCTACTGGTGCACCCATGTCTGGCAGCAAGTGATTTGTGCAGAAGCCTTGAAGTCAGCAAAAAGTCCTTCAGCACCTGCCACACCACTCCCTGTAGAGTTCTGAACTTGAAACAACTATGGAAAGCACCAAACACTTGTACAATTGTACCAACAGCCAGAAGAAATCAACCAGGAACTAATCTGAAAGTAGGTGATGATCCCTTTAAACAGCGCTGGTGGGGGAGTCCTTCCTGCTGCTGAACACGTGTTCAGCTGTGCGAGGTTAAGAGAGGGCGTCAGCTGGAGCATTGAGCTCCAAAATGGCAGCGCTGGTGTCAAATCAGCGTGTGACGTCATGATCTGTATCCCTCCAGTGGATGTTCACTGCGCACGCGCCAATGGCCTCACCAGTATGGCATCTGGCGTGATTCGCCCCACAAGTGGGCACGCGCCGCAGACGCCATTTTAGATCTCTAAGGCAACTCCTAGCACCCAAAAAACGGCGCTAACGATCCCAATTTTGCGCCGAGCATCTCCAGCACTGACTTGTTTTCCAGTCCCTGCTCCATTACCTGCGGAGCCCCCAAGGATCGATCGTTGGCCCCCTCCACTTCCTCATCTACATATTTCCCCTTGGCGACATCATCCAAAGACATGGGGTCAGATTCCACATGTACGCTGATGACACCCACCTCTACCTCTCCACCACCTCTCTTGACCCCTACACTGCCTCTGTGTAGTCAGACTGCTTGTCTGAAATCCGATCTTGGATGTGCGCCTATTTCTTCCAGTTAAACTGAAACCATCATCTTTGACACAAGCATTACAAGATCTTAACATTCCCTGATAACATTTTCAAATCTTAGCAATTATCACAAGAATTCAAACAATAAATGAACAAGAGGAACTCATTAAACTCAGGGGCTGCACCATTCTGGCCAATTTAACACAAAGAATAATAAATCACACAAATCAGGGGCAAAACAGAAGCATCTTGCAGCTATCGTTTATATTCAGCTGTGAGATGAAATTTTCTCCTCAAGATAAAAGCTTCTCCAATGAGGAGTATTTAACACTGGGGTGCTGTGGTCATTTTATCTAGGCTCTTAGCAACAAATGCAACTTTAATAATCGCTTTTTGAAACCCTGAAGGGCTCACCTTGAGAATAACTGACAAGGTTTAACTTGTGCCACACAGGAACCACCTAATTGCATTCATGTGATCTGTACGTTCCTCCATTAGTGTAGGTTTATGTATGAAAAAGCACACAAGAGCTAGTTTTCTTTTTCTAAAAGATATACCTGTACGAGTACAACAAAGATAACATGCCTTGCATGCTAAATGAGATGAGTGTTTACAAAGGCTTTTTTAAAATAAGGACAAATCAATTAAGGCCCCCCTCCTTTTTCCACAGATCCTCCTTGTATTTATTTGCTTTGTAAAATTTTCATGAGAAACATCATTATATAGTAGTTCAGCCGTGGTTTGTTTCCACTGTGTCTGAGAGCCAGTCACGACAAAATGACAGCCATTTTGGAGGATTAGAAGTCCAATTATAAGTGCAAGTATAATTACAAGATTACAATTTGCAGACAGAAACATTGGCTCGTATTTTCCGATCCCTACAAGTGTGTACGAGCTGTGTACACACCCGTAGGGACCTCGCAAGTGCCGGTTTCAGGCAAGCGAAGCGCATGCGCTGAAAACCGGCATTTCCGATCTGTCAAGAATCCTCTTCGCAGATCGCACACCTGCCCTGGAGAAGGGCCTCTGCGGGTGGAGAGTTCCGCTTTCTGCATAACCTCCGCCCGCTGAAAACCCTAAGAAATCTTACGCCTAGTAAAAGGCCTGCTTTTACCAGCATAGGAGTTTAAAAAGTAAAAAATTTTTAAAAATTCACTCATTTATAATTTTAAAATACTTTTAAAAAAGCTAAGTTTATTTTTAGCCCCGTAAAAAACTTTAAATTATTTTTTCAAAAAATTAAATTTTTGTTTAAAATATTTAATTTAATGTAATTTTAGCTCATTTTAAAAAGGCGATTTAAAAAAAAAATTATTTAATGTTTTGATGTCTTTTTTTAAAACAATGTTCAACTATATATATTTATTTATTAAAATGAATATGTGGGTGGATGCTTTTTTTTTCCAAAATGCCTACGTTAAAATAGATTGAACAGGCTTTGTAAAGCAGCCTGGACCTGTAGCTGCAGTATCTGTCCCAGCCAGGTAGGACATTGTTTACAATGCCTAGTTCAGATTCCACAAGACAGAGCTCTTAAAGACATGCCTCCCAACCATTACTTTTCAAATATCATGAGAGGGAGCGTTATAGACTATAAACATTGTAATAGGTTTAGAAAGTGCTCATGACTCCCAATGGACCGGCCAAAGTCTCTTTGGGGTAGAAATTAGGTCGCGCCCCATTTGGGGCGCAAATATCGTCCGCGCGCAAATATTAGCGCCTGGCGCTAATTATCGGCACTGACAGGAAACTTCACTTTTACCACCCCGGGAGGTGAGTGGAGCGCTAAATTAGGCGCTGCACACCTCTCTTAAGGCACAAAGGCCTAGGAGTGAGGCGCTACCTCAGCGCACGAGCGCAGCGCAGCTGCTGCCAGTTAGCGAGGGAACACAGACACACTGGCGCCGGACACTTCTTAAAGCGGGGGGGGCCACTTGCTCCCCAGCCACACCCTGCTCATTGCAGCCTTGAATCTCAGCCTGGAGAGACCTGTAATCCATTTTGCTGCCAAGCATGGAGAGGGTGAGAGAACGCGCTCATCGCTTCACCGAGCGGGCCTTGGATGCTCTGGTTGACGCAGTGGAGCGCAGACGATGCATGCTGTTCCCGGAGAGTGGCAGGAGGCCTTTGCCACGCGAGTTCAGAAGAGTGTGGAGGGAGGTGGCTCAGAGCGTCTCCTCCAGGAGCATGGTGCCCAGGACCCATGTTCAGTGCCGCAAAAAGTTCAACGACCTCACTCGGGTCGTCAGGGTGAGTGGCTTTTTCTCAATACCTCTCCATCCCTCCATCTCAACCTCACTCTATGGCCAGAGGGTCTTAAAACCCCAATGCACAACACTCATGCAACACCTATGGCCCTTTCATCAAACACACACACACATTCCACACTTTGCATACAGTAAGGGCTATTCACCTATGGGAGGCACATCAGGCAAGACCATGGCTGCATATTGTAAGGGCTATTCACCTATGGGAGGCACATCAGGCAAGACCATGGCTGTATATTGACTCAGATGCTGTCCTTTTTCTTGCAGGCTAAGCTGGCTCATAATCGGAGACAGCAGCAACGGACGGGTGGAGGGCGGCTTCAGCTGCAACCCCTCAGCGATCTGGAGGAGCGCGTCCACAGGATTGTGGCAAGCCGGGTGATCGGTCCCGTCGCCACTGGGGACGCCGACCCCGTTGTGGACAGCAATGGTAAGGTCATCACCTTTTTGTCCTCTGTCCTTCCACTTGTCCCTCACAATACCAGCCTTTGACACTTTCAATCCAACTTGCTAACTCGCTGCACTTATTCCTCCCTTACTGCCACCCTGTCCTCACGCTAAAGCCACTCTTGTACCTCCCTGCTTTCAGATGGTGATTCACCAGCTGAGGAGATGGTCCCTGAAGCTGCCACTGGGAGTGATGCTGCAGCTGAGGAGGAAGAGGAAGCCGGAGCATCAGTGCCACCCTCTCCCGAGGAAGCCCATGGCCACACTGGGAACATGCCTTCCCCGGAGGGGAGCAGGGGGGAAGGGGCTGATGATGGTGAAGCTCCAGGACCCAGCGGGCTGCAGCCATGCCATGGGGGGGGGAGGGAAGAACGGGAGCCTTCTCCCCAGAGGGAGAGTATGCCAGACACTCCTAATGCAATGGACGCAGAGGAGGAGCGGCTGATTGCAGAAATGAACAGCCAGGCGGTGGGCATGCACACTGAGCTCATGGGTGCAGTGGGAAGGGTGCCCGAATGCATTGAGGCACTGGCAAGGAGTGTGGAGCACTTCGCTGTAGCACAGGCGGATGCCACACTAAAGCTTAGTGCTGCAATTCAGTCACTGGCTGCCAGGAACCCATCTGAGACTGCTCTCATGCAGACTCAGATTGAGGCCACGCGAGCACTGACTGCTGCCATCCTCGATGGTTCGTGCACATGTCCCCGGGGCTGTCACCGCGCCGCAGCAGGCCAGCAATCTGTTCTCCGGCAAATTGCTCCGGATGCTGAAGTGCTGCCCCGTGGGAGTGCCAGTGTGTCGGGCGAGCAGGGAGTTGCTGTCCTCTCTCACGATGACAGCATTCCTGCTGCCAACACTGTCACTTCTCCACTGCACTTGCCACCGCCTGTAGGACAGACTGCTGCTGCCCATGCAGAGTTGGTGCAGTCTGCAGCCGGGCCCTCCAGGCCCAGAAGTGGTCGAGGCCGTCCTTCAGGGGCATCTGCAGTGTCAGGGTCTGACAAGCAGCAGCCTTCCACCAGCCTTGCTGCAGCCACTGAGGTCCCATTACGGAGGAGCAGTAGGGTTAGAAGGGGAGAAGTGCGCAAGGGAAGGAGATCACCCTCGAAGGGCAAAAAGTAGGAGGTGTGCCAAAATGCTGGTCATTTTTTTATTAAAGGCCGAGGTTCATGGCCCAACTTTTGTTTAGTGTTTTGGACATTATCTCCAGGTTGTGAGAACCAGTTATGTTATTGACTGTTTTTTTGTGTTTATTTCTATGAGTTTGTCATGAGGAATTGACACACACAGAGTTTGTACAATAAATAAGTTTCTGTATTCAAACTATACATGGCTGGTGGTTGGAATTATTGGTGCCTTGGCCGGCTTAGGGGTTGCGTGCTGGGTTGATTCGTGTTTGTAGCAATGGCAGGGGCCCTAGAAGCGGCTTGCTATTAGTCGTTGACGGACGACCCTTGCAGTTTGACCATTGTGGGCCGCCCTCCTGCCTTGGTGCTGCTGCTGATCATCGTCCTCGGCCTGTTCCTCCTCTTCCTCCTCCTCCTCTTGTGGTGCTGCAAGGCCTGGTGGCATTGGCTGCGTCCTGAGGATTGCCATGTTGTGCAACATGCAGCACACCACTACGAATTTGGAAACTTGCTCAGGCGAGTACTGCAGGGCTCCTCCGGAATGGTCCAGACAGCGGAATCGTTGTTTGAGCACGCCGATTGTGCGCTCAATAATGTTCCTGGTTGCTTGTTGGCTTTCCTGGTACCGCAGCTCAGCAGGGGTGTTTGGCGCACGGAGCGGTGTCATCAGCCAGGTGCTCAATGCGTACCCCTTGTCCCCCAGAAGCCAACCAACTGGCTGATGCGGTGCCTCGAAAATTTCTGCCACAGTACTCTGGCGCAGGATGAAAGCATCGTGGCAGCTGCCCGGATAGTGGACATTGACAGCGAGAATCACCTGTCTGTGGTCACAGACCAACTGCACATTCAAGGAATGGAACCCCTTTCTGTTCCGGAACTCCTCTGCATTCTCTCGCGGAGCACGCAAAGCCACATGCGTGCAGTCAATGGCGCCCTGCACCATGGGGAAGCCCGCTACCCTCGCAAAGCCCATAGCACGGTCATGCTGCTTGTCTGGGGTCATAGGGAAGGAGATGAAGTCTCATCTCCTTGTGAAGAGGGCATTGGTGACCTGCCGGATGCAGCGATGCACCGCAAACTGGGAGATATTGGCGAGGTCCCCAACAGCAGCTTGGAATGAGCCAGTGGCGTAGAAGTTCAAAGCCACTGTGACCTTCACTGCCACCGACAGAGACGTCCTGGACCTCAGCTGAGGCTGCAGATCTGGCTGCAGCAGGTGGCAGAGCTCAGTGACCACCTCCTTGCTGAATCGCAGCCTTCGCAAACACAGCTCCTCGGACATGTGGATGTAGGAGAGCTGTTCACGATATACCCTGGGAGGGTAAGCTCTCCTGTACATGCGCCTGATGGCCCTCCTCCGTCTGGCCATCATTGCCACTCTCTGTCTGCGTCTCACTATCCTCCGATTGAGCTGGAGCAGGACGACGCCCCCAATCATTGCAGCCCCCATATTCTCTTTGCCAGAAAAGTAATGAGGTACAGCAACGAAAGTAGCAGCAAAGTTAGGATGAACTAGGCAAAACTACCTCACAAAGCGTTGAGTCAATGTAGAAGTCTCTCTCTCTCTCTCTCCGAATCTCTCTCTCTCTCTCAGAACGAGTGGTGCATAAATGTCGACCACAGAAAAAGACAGGAAGAGGCCCCCTTTAAATAGCGCCCCCCCCCCAGCCCCACACCGATTGATAACGTTCCAGTCTTCCGGTCGTTGGAAGCGTCAGGCGGTAAGGCAGGGGGCGCCACTCAATTTCCGCTCCGGGGCGCCCCAAGGGCGTTGCACCACGGAATGACGTCACAATCTGCGCGCGCAGGTGGTCGCAGCGGTAAGCTTTAGCGCCGCCGCACAATCTCAAGTTAAGTTCTCGAGCGGCGCAAACAGCGCTGCGCCCGGGCGTTAGCGCCTTAACGCCCCATTAGCGCCCTTTTAAGGCGCTAACGGGAGGCGCAACCAACTGAATTTTTACCCCTTTTTCTTTTAGCCAAGTTTAAAGCTGCACTTAAGTTTACTACTTCAGGAAGGATGTCACGGCCTTGGAGAGGGTGCACAGGAGATTTACAAGAATGGTGCCAGGGATGAGGGACTGCGGTTACGTGGAGAGACTGGAGAAGCTGGGCTTGTTCTCCTGAAAGCAGAGAAGGTTAAGGGGAGATTTAATTGAGGTGTTCAAAATTATGAAGGATTTTGATAGCGTAGATAGGGAGAAAATGTTTCCACTGGCAGGAGGGTCGGTAACCAGAGGGTGCAGATTTAAGATAATTGGCACAAAATTCAGTAGGGAAATTAGGAGAATTTTTTTTACGCAGCGAGTTTTTATATAATCCATTGCCTGAAAGGTGGTGGAAGCAGATTCAACAATAAATTTCAAAAGGGAATTCGATATATACTTGAAAAGGAAAAATATTGCAGGACTGTTGACGAAAGAGCAGGGGAGCGGGACTAATTGGATAGCTCTACCAAAGATTCGCCAGAGGCACGATTGGCCGAACGGCCTCCTTCTGTGCTGTATGATTCTATGTGATGTCAAACCCAAGCAGTGCGAGATTGCCTCCTCCAGGGCGGGGGGGGGGGGGGGGGGTGGGTGGCGGGGTACTCACTCGCTTCTCTCCGAGTCAGCTTGGGAACCAGCTCCATTTATACTGAAACTTTACTGATGCTAAATGCATCAAAACAAACAAATGGGGGACCCGTCAATTTATAAATGATACAGAACAGTAATTGGTTGACGTAGTACCAATGGGTAGAAAAATTAACCTCAAATTTGTGGACAGACAGCTGCAATTAACTATAAGTGCTGTATTATCAAGGTCTTCAAATTCTAGCTCTAATTTGTGCCTCCGTGTGAACATAATGCAATTATGTTGATAAAGAAAACTACCTTAGAATTAAACATCACCTGAAAAATAAAAAATGGGTTTATGAGGTAAAAAAAATTCAAAGAAACATTTTGTTCAGACCATCATTATTGCTCGTTACATCACTGGGAATGTATCTGAGAATCTTATTAGGTTTTAATAATCTTTCACGCTGAATTAGCAATTCATTTATCAACAATTTAAACATATATTGACCTTCACAATGCCACTCACTGAAGGAAGCCCATAAGGGCATGATATCAAGGCACCTGTGACATTTTAAAAGGATTAATACTTTGTTTAGAGACATCATCACCAACAGTTTCGTATTTACATCAAAGCTTGCTTCTCCCTTTTTATAAACAAATAACTAATAATGCACCATTCCTTTTTTGATGCAAAGAATAAAATATATAGTGGAGGAGAGGCAGGGGAAAGATCATGCTCCTTCTGGTGTACTTCCATCGTTAGTCCTGTGGAAGTGAGGCGGAATGGTTGGAAAGTGAATATGCTGGGTCCCAACCTTCCCCGTTGCTTTCCATGGGGCTTTGTTTGGGGCCGAATCTACAGCCACCCAAACAAGGTTAACCAACCATACCAGAAGGGATGAGGCCAGGGGTGTGGAGGGATTCCCAAGGCAGAACTTTCCTCACTCCTGGCCTGGCGATCCACCAGCAGGCTGCAACACGCACTGAGAAGAGGTGAAGCAGCAAGCCAGCCGGTAGAAGTGGGGCTGTCTTGGGATCCAGGCCCTGGAATCTCTAAGATCTTAAAAACGGTTTAAGGTATTTTTGATCTCCTTATAAAAGAAGCCAATTGGGGCACGTGCAACATGTTTCTGGGCAAGGCCCTCACACTCACTCCTCCCAAGAGCAGGCAGGCTCCAACTGGAATTGCCCACCTTCTCCGATGAGTGTGTTATTTTTCTGTCAAAATCATTCATTGGCATCATTGACAAAAAGCAGAAACTCACACTGCATAAAGCATGTGTTTGTCGCAGTAGAAATGTGTCAGACACATGTTTGGATCTGTGCTTGATGCAGTAAATATGGACCGTGCTGCTATTTGATGCCTCTTTTTAAGCCCTCAAATAGCTTGTTTACACTCGTTATTGGGCCTTACGCCATTGGAGGCCATTAGATCCGTCGGTGTCTGTTCCTGCTCTTTGAAAGAGCTAGCTAATTAATCCCACTCCCCTGCTCTTTCCCCATAACCATGCACATTTTTCCACTTCTAGTATTTAGCCAATTCCCTTTTGAAAGTTATTATTGAATCTGCTTCCAACACCCTTTCAGGCAGTGCGTTCCAGATCACAACTCGCTGCGTAAAATAAAATTTCCTTAGGTCGCCTTTGCTTCTTTTGCCAATTACCTTAAATCTGTGTCCTCCGGTAACCAACCCTTCTGCCACTGGAAACAGTTTCTCCTTATTTACTCGATCAAAATTCTTCATGGTTTGAACACCGCTATCAAATCTCCCCTTAACCTTCTCTGCTCTAAGGAGAACAACCCCAGCTTCTCCAGTCTCTCCACGTAACTGAAGTCCCTCATCCCTGGAATCATTCTCATAAATCTCTTCTGCATCCTCTCCAAGGCCTAAACATCCTTCCTAAAGTGCAATGCCCAGAATTGAACACAATACTCCAGCTGGGGCAGAATCAGTGTTTTATAAAGATTTAGCATAACTTCCTTGCTTTTGTACTCTATGGGCTGGATTTTGATACTGGGGCGGGTTGGGGTCGTGTTATTCGCTTTTCGTGTTGCCCACCCGAATCTAGATCGAAGTGGGAGAATGATGCGATTTTAACTTAATTGGCCAATTGAGTTCCAACGTGTGGGAACCCATGGCCAATGAGTTATTCCAGTCTGAAAGTCGCCTCCGATGACATCATCATTGCTGCTGCATTTAAGGTCTGCAACAAGCCTTGCTTCTTCTGCAGACTGCCAAGCTTTTGGACTTGTATCTTAGAGGCAACTGCAGGAGGAATGGCCAGCCAAAGACCCAGGTCTGCTCCCAGGTTCGATGACGTTGCCCTGCAAGCTTTAGTGGAGGGAGCAAGAGCCAAGAAAGAGGTGCTCTTCCCTTCCTCAGGGAGGAAGAAGCCTCCCCAGCAGACCAAGGCTGTGTGGGTCCAGGTCTACCAGGAGGGCAACTCTTTATCCATAACCCGTAGAACCTGGCTCCAGTGCAGGAAGAGGTTTCATGACCTTCTACGCACTGCAAAAGTGAGTATGACTTTCCCTTCACCCTCAATCTGATCCCCATTGCCTCTCCTCACCAGCACTCAGCTTTAGCAACCTCTTCCTCCATATCCCACTTGACACTGACATCCATGCACCCTTACCCATTCCCTCTATGGTCATATTCACCTTACTATTCGACTATGCAGCCCTCACACTCCCTATCACTGTCATGCTATGAAAACAACTTACAACACACAGGGAGGGCCCTTAGTCTCGCCACCTCACTCCATCTTTGTCTCCTTCTAAGCATCTATGCTATGGATTCTCTGCACTCACTCCTTGAATCTCACTCAAACTCCACTTGTCTCCCTCATTGCAGGAAAAGAGAGCTCACAATAAAAGGGGAAGAGCCAGGACAGGAGGAGGGCCACCCTCAGTAGCCCAGCTCACCCCCTGGGAGGATGCGGTCCTGGAGATCGTGGGAGTGGAGGACGATACGCAAGTGGGGGACGGACAGACGGGTGCATCACAGCAAGCTGGTGACAGAATAGTGTTCCATCTCTCTCATTGACATTGCATGAATCTGAAGCTCTAACAGATGGATTTATGATCATCTGCAATATGCAAGTAACCTTGGCATCACATCTCTGACTCTTGCCTTTACTCCCCCACATGACCATCGCAAGCACCCGTCCCCACTAGCCAGGAGGAAGAGCCTGAGCATCCAGACTCCTCAGAGGAAGCTGCAACCTCTGAGGGCGCAGCGTCAGCAGAATTCAGCGCACCCAGCACCAGCGCAGAGACTCACACCTCCGTGGGACCCTCAGGACATAGAGTAGTGTTGTCACCTGGTGTATCACAGCTCACAAGTGAGCATCAGCAGATGGTGGAGACAGGGACAGCAGTGGAGAGTCCTAGTCGGAGGGCGCAGGACTCTCCTAGCTCGGCTCAGCTGCATGTCGACCCTCTGCCTCTGGGGCCATCCATAAGATCAGCGGTGCCGGAACTCCAGGAACAGATGCAGGAGTCTCTGACAGGTTTTGTCTCCAGGGTCGCTGCGAGTGTGGAGTGAATGGAGGAGTCCATAGCGAACATGAGCAGAGCCTTTGTGAGGTCATTGGCGCATGAACGCATCACCACGGAAAGGATGGCAACCTCCGTGGACAGGATGGCTACGGCTATGGAGGAGATAAGTCGCCAGAGTGTAGAAAACATGGTCATTGTTCAGAATAGACTGGCATCTCTTGAGGAGCGATGGTCATCTATTGAACACAGAAACCAGACCTTCATGGAAGTTCTTCTGAGTAGGACTTCTAGTGCAGATACGGGTCCCCATGGCCCCCCTGATGTGCAGCAAGGTGCTCTCAATCCACTTGCAAGCGCTGAGGTGGACCTGACCCATGAGAGGGATGATGGTGGCAGAGAACAAGAAGGTGGGGGCTCCTCTCCAAGCGCTTACACTTCCATGCCACTGACAAGTCCTCGGTCAGAGCCCCACCAGAGTCCGCACCCAACTGAGATCGGCGTCTCAACCCCTGCCCAGCCGCAGGAGCAGCAGACTGTTGCCGAGCCCTCGCAGGTTCGCAACCCCAGAGGACGCCCGCCAAACGTGTCGAGACGGGAGCAGCAACAAACTGAGCAGGGGGCCTCCACCTTTGCTGAAGCCACAGGGGAAGCACCATGTAGGAGCACACATAAGAGAAAGATACTGCACAAATAGTCACAAGGGAAGTCACTTGGGTGAAATTTGATGTTTAATGTAAAAAAGCTATCAGATGTTAAGTGTAAATAAAATCTCTGATAGCTACAGCTGCAGTTGTGGCGTCTGTCATTTCGCGAATGGGACTTCCACAATGAGGCCTTAAGATAACTTGCAATTGTCAGTATGGTGGGTATGGTGGTCAAATTGTTAGGGATCCGCTGGGTCTGGGCCATTGTCGAAGCTCTGGTAAGAAGCTGCAAGGCAAAAATGCTTGATTGTCTAGGCTAAGCAAATCTGACCAAGATGAGTGCGTTCCTTGCATTCCGGGCAGCTATGGTCTCGCGTAATGCTGCCGCTGGTTGATGGGCCTCTGCAAGATGTTCGTTCTCTCTCTCCGCCTCCTCATCTGAGGAGGATATGTGAGGAGCCACTTGGTCCTCCGGCATCTGCAAGCCACGACGCTGTGCCATGTTGTGAAGTGCACAGCAAACCACGACAACTCTGGAGACCCTGGCTGCTGAGTATTGCAGGGCTCCACCTGATCTATCCAGGCATCTGAAGCGCATCTTCAGCATACCGATGGTTTGCTCGATTATGGCTCTGGTGGAAATGTGGCTGGAGTTGTAGCTCTCCTCAGCTGCGTTGGATGGGCTCCTCAACGGCGTCATTAGCCACGTCTTCAGGGGATAGCCCTTGTCTCCAAGTAGCCATCCGTTAAGTTGGTCTGGCGGACTGAATAGCGGAGGCACACTAGACTGGCGCAGTATGAAGGAGTCATGGCAACTGCCAGGGTACTTGGCACAAACATGCAAAACTTCCTTCTTGTGGTCACACACCAGCTGAACGTTGAGGGAGTGGAAGCCCTTGCGGTTGACAAAAATACCTGGATTGCGATGGGGTGCCTTAAGGGCCACATGTGTGTAGTCAATGACGCCCTGCACCCTTGGAAAGCCTGCCAGATTTGCTAATCCAACCGCACGCATTGTGACACTTGCTCAATCCTTGGTGAAATGGATGTGATTGTGCGCGATGGCAAAGAGGGCATCAGTTACCTGCGTGATGCAGGTGTGTGCGGCCGCCTGGGAGATGCCGCTGATGTCTGCTGCTGATCCCTGGAATGAGCCTGAAGCAAAAAAGTTGAGTGCGGTGGTGACTTTGACGGCCACTGGTAAGGGGTGTCCACCTGGTCCTCTGGGCTCCAGGTCTTGTTGCAGCATTGCGCAGATGTCACCCACTACCTCTCGCGAAAGTCGGAGCCGCCTTTGGCACTGCTGCTCAGACATGTTGAGGTAGCTGACCCTGTGTCTGTAGACCCTGTTTGGGGGGTATCTCCTGCGCCGATGGCCTTCCATGCGCTGGCCCCTTCTGGCCTGTGCAGCTTCAGGCAGGTGAGCAGCAGCTTGGCGCTCCTGTTGTTGCTGCTGTTGTTCGTGCTGCTGTTGTTCATGGTTCTGCTGGTGCCGCGGCTGGTGTTCATCCTCATCTGATGCCCAGGAGGGAAGGAAATAAATGGTTCCCATGCTTCTGGTATATGCCTCAGTTGAGGAAGCGCTCAATGAAGGTGGCGAGAGGGGTTTCCCAGGAGGTCACACTGGAGATGGGTGTCAGGCTCCAAACTTCCAGAGCTGTGGTTATGCCTTCTAAAAGTTCCCCCAGACCTGTGACAACAAAGTTCTGCCACCTGCAATTGATGGCTGATCAAATCTCCTATTTAATGGTTGAGCTGCAGCTGATAGTCAGCAATCTACTTGTGCTCCCGCCAGGTTTCACCAGCGTGTTTCAGATCAGGCGTGCTTCACGTGGGAAAAGGGTTAAACTAGCAAATAACTATCAAAATGGCATTACAGAGCCAATTTAGGGCTTGTTAAGGGCATTAACGGCCTCTCCCGCCTCTTGGAGGCGGGACGGGGACGGGACCAGTAGACACGATTTCATCAAAATTGCGTGGAGGCGGGATCAGGCCCGCCCGCCAGTTTCTGCAATTTTAACCCCCCACACGCCTCCAATCCCGCCTCAACGGCCCTATGAAAATCCAGCCCTATGCCCAGTCGGGGAACACTTTAGCAGTCAAGGGCATTCAGCCTCGGATCTGCGGGTTAGCGTTCTCCAAGGCGGCCTTCGAGACACACGACAACGCAAAATCATCGAGCAGAAACTGATAGCCAAGTTCCGCACTCATGAGGACGGCCTCAATAGGGATATCGGGTTCATGTCACGCTACAGAACGTGACTTGACATCGTTGTCTGTCTTTCCAGTTTTTAAAAAACAAACACAAAAAAACAAACACAAAAAACAAAACCCCAAAAAAGACGGAGAGAGAGGAAGGGATATGAAGAGAGATCTGCTGCAGACAGCAGGATTTGACACGTTGGACCCCCTGGGACACATCTCATTGTCTTGGCTGTGCTCTTGGTGTGTCTTTGATGTAAGGAAAGATTGTATCTCTGCATTTTCTGTGTTTATATTCTGTGAACTTTTGTAGATTCACTCATTGTAACTTTACCTGAAGAAGGGGCGATAGCTCCGAAAGCTTGTAATTTTAAATAAATCTGTTGGACTATAACCTGGTGTTGTGCGACTTTTCTATTTATAAAGCCAAAGATCCTGTTTACCTTTTTAAAAACCTTCTCAACCTGTCCCGACACCTTCAAAGCCTTGTAAACATACACCCCCAGGTCTCTCTGTTCCTGTACCTACTTTAAAATTGTACCATTTAGTTTATATCCTACCAAAATGAATCACTTCATACTTCTGTGTTAACTTTCCTTTGCCAGGTGTCTTCCCATTTCACCAGTCTGTCTATGTCCTCCTGAAGTCTGATACTATCTTCCTCATTGTTGACTACTTTTCGGTGTTTTGTGTCATCTGCAAACTTTGAAATGATGCCCTGTATACCCAAGTCCAGGTCATTAATATATATCAAAAAGAGCAGTGGTCCTAATAACGACATCTGGGGAACGTCACTGTGTACTTCCCCCCAGTCTGAAAAACAACCATTCACCACCACTCTCTGCTTTCTGTCCCTTAGCCAATTTCGTGTCCACACAGCCACTGCCCCTTTAATCCCATGGGCTTCAATTTTGCTAACAAGTCTATTATATGGTACTTTATCAAACGCCTTTTGAAAGTCCATATACACAACATCAACCGCACTACCCTCATCCACCCTCTCCGTTACCTCATCAAATGTTCTGCTGGGATTATCTTAATGAGCGAACCTCCCCTCCTGACCCTGGAAGTTCCAGCACAGTCAGGAGCAGAGCTTCCTGGTGGGTTAATTCCAGCATGTAAGCTGGGATCAAAGAACTGCAGATTTCCGCAACCATATACTGGTTAAAAAAAAGACTTGCATTTCTGCAGCGCCTTTCGCAACCTCAGGACGTCTCAAAGTGCTTTACAGCCAATGAAGTACTTTTGAAGTATGGTCACTGTTGTAATGTAGGAAACGCGGCAGCCAATTTTGTGCAAAGCAAGCTCCCACAAACAGCAATTTGATAATGACAAAATAACCTGTTTTTTTTTTAAATGATGTTGATTGAGGGATAAATATTGGCCAGGACACCAGGGATAACTCCCCTGCTCTTCTTCGAAATAGTCTTTTTACGTCCACCTGAGAGAGGAGAAGGGGCCTCGGTTTAACATCTCATCTGAAAGACGGCACCTCCGACAGTGCAGCACTCCCTCAGCACTGCACTGGAGTGTCGGCCTAGATTTTTGTGCTCTAGTCTCTGGAGTGGGACTTGAACCCACAACCTTCCGACTCACGGGTGAGGGTGCTACCCACTGAGCCACAGCTGGCCATGGTGGAACATTTCCTTTCTTCAGTATTTGTGACAAGATGGTAAACACGCGTAAAGAATGTGTTTATGATTTCAATACAATTATTGAAGTGAGGAAATCTTTCCCAGCTGAAGTTGTTGAGACCTTCAGGGAGTTTGTACCACAGGTTCAAATATACTTTTAGTGTCTACAATTCTATTTATAGATAAGTATTCCTGCATATAGGCTTTTAATCTCCAAATTATGGCAAAAATTATAATGTGTACATGTATCACAAATTTTAAGCACGTTATATAAATCACATTGATCTCAAACTGAGAGGCTGTCGAAGCCACTTTCCTGTTTTCCCAAATGTTCTTCTCTCTTTACCTGAAGACATTGGCTTATGCAGGATTGGAGTTGCTTGAGTGGCAATATCCCTCTAGCAGTTAGCCCAAATAGCCATTTTTTACATGTAAGTCTGAACAGTGGATGTTGCCAGGTTACTTGATTGGAGGAGGGTCATAACTAGTCCCAGCCCACAACAATCCATCCAGCAGGAGTCAGTGGATAGCCGAGCTGATCATTCCATTTTCTAGCCGCGGGACAGTTAAGCCTACTGTACCGCCTTTACTGTCACCAGTTGAATTCTGTTGAATTCAAGACCTCATCAAACCTCTTTCTTTTGCAGAAATTAGATGGTTGTTGCATTGGAGAATGCAGCGGCCATCTGTCATCTCTGTCGCGGAGCTGCGAGACTCTCCGCATCCCCAACGATTGAAGCCTGCAGGAAGAAACAAAGGTAAGTAAACTTTTTCTAACACTTTCCACTCACCTCACATACTCACCTCTCCACACTTGCACCCATCACTCACCTCCACAGCGCACTTTTGCATCCCCCCGCCCCCCGAAGACCCACTACTCGCCTCGGTGACCCTGGCGGGGTTCGCAGCCTTCGGGAAGCCCACACTTGTGTGGGCAAAATGGGGATAATCCTCTTATCTGCCTGTTAACTACCTGTTAACAGGCAGTTAAGTGGCTGTAATCCCCTTCCCGCCTCCAAGGAGACGGAACCCGGTGCGGGTCAGCTACCCGCCTCCTGGCAAGATGGCACGGAGGCGGATTGGGCACCCGCCCCCAAATTCTGCCATTTTCCCGGCAGTCCCGCCTCCATACCCGCCTCCCCAGGGCTGGCAAGATCGCGCCCATTGTCTTTGTCCGACATACTGTACATGTGATGTGATGTGATTTTAGAGATTATGAAGTAAGTGTACTTGCACAGACTACACTCTGCGTTCAGCAAGTCCCCGATTTGAGACCATCACCAGCAGCAGATGCTAAGTAAAATGAGGTGAACTCCAGAAGATGGCGTAAGGCCCAGTAACGAGTGCAAACAAGCTACTTGTGGTCATAAAAATAGGCATCAAACAGCAGCACCACCCTTATTTACTGCATCAAGCACAGATCCAAACAAGTGTCTGACACATTTCTAATACGACAAACACATGCTTTCGGCAGTGGGAGTTTCTGCTTTTTTGTCAATGACTCCAATGAATGATTTTGAGAGGAAAATAATAGTAAACAGGCTCCAGCATAACTTGTTACATCAGCGCCGATGTGCTTGTCACACTGCCATGTGTTGCAGATCTCTGTGCCAAGGCCAGGGTGCACAGTTTATGCGCCCTAGCTGAACCAACCAAGCGTTCCTGATTCAATTTGCCCCAGCACAATCGGACTCTTAAAAAGTGCACATGCACACACAATAGCACAAGCTTGCAATATTTGCGTTGGCCCTTGACTCGTTTACATCAAGGTGGGAGAAGCTGCAAGTCAACAGGATTTCAAAAACCATGATAAAATCAGACATGCTCAATATTAAACGAGAAACGCGCCTTCAATGGAATGCAAAAATCCGGCGTCCTTGCCTTCCAGCCATTGCTTTCTGACCAGCATGCTGAGGCTTGCTATGAAGGGCTAGTTAAAAACATTTCTTTATAACCTCCCTCTAATACTTGTACAATCGGTGTAGCTCAAAAAATTACAAGTCTACATTTTCAACAGATACTTGTATTTGCTCAGTGTCTTTTGACCACTTTTTCCACATAAGGGCTTAAAGCAAAGTTACTTGAAATGTTGTGTTGTAGCGCCCAGTACATTCCTGCAGGTAAAAGAAAAAGGGAGTCTGAGACTCGATAATTATGATGTTAATGAGCTGGCTTTAGTTAGCTCATGCTAATGAGCTGTGTGTAGTTTTGGTTTCCTTACCTAAGAAAGGATATACTTGCCACAGAGGGAGTGCAGCGAAGGTTCACCAGACTGATTCCTGGGATGGCAGGACTGCTGTATGAGGAGAGATTGGGTCGACTAGGCCTGTATTCACTAGAGTTTAGAAGAATGAGAGGGGAATCTCGTGGAAACGTATAAAATTCTGACAGGGCTAGACAGACTGGATGCAGGGAGGATGTTTCCCCTGGCTGGGGGGTCTAGAACGAGGGGTCACAGTCTCAGGATACGGGGTAGGACATTTGGGACTGAGATGAGGAGAAATTTCTTCACTCAAAGGGTGGTGAACCTGTGGAATTCTCTACCACAGAAGGCTGTGGAGGCCAAGTCACTGAATATATTGAAGAAGGAGATAGATAGATTTCTAGACACAAAAGGCGTCAAGGGGTATGGGGAGAGAGCGGGAATATGGTATTAAGATAGAGGATCAGCCATGATCATATTGAATGGCGGAGCAGGCTCGAAGGGCCGAATGGCCTACTCCTGCTCCTATTTTACTATGTTTCTATGTTCTTTCCTCATAAACTGCAAATAATAAGCAATTCATCGTCAGTAATGGATAAACACCTCACACCTATTGTGTTGGAAGGTTTCTGATCTCTTTCTGGGTGTGAACAGCTGGAGATAAAGAGAAAGGCCGACACTGACTCAGGCAGTCTGGCTTTTTGGAAACAGGATGTTGCACAGGCAGCAAAGGACTGCGAGAAGGATGGAAATTAGAAATTAGGGGAGTTACAAAATTAGCTTTAAGTCAAGCAAGAGAACCTACTAAAGTGGGGTAGCGTAACGTGTTTGTCCAACGCCCAGGCTTGGATAAGCCACAATTTCCTCCAGCTAAACATTGGGAAAACCAAGCCAATGTCTTCGGTCCCCGCTACAAATTCCGTACTGTTGCCACCGATTTTAACCCCTCTTCCAGCCACTGTCTTAGTACGAACCAGACTATTCATAATCTCATTGTCCTATTCAGCCCTGAGCTGAGCATTTGACCCCATATACTCTTCATCACAAAGACCTTCTACCTCTGGAACATTGCCGACCTCCACCTCTATCTCAGCAAATCTGCCGCTGAAACCCTCATCATGTCTTTGTCGCCTCTAGACTCGACCATCCCAATGCTTTCCAAGCCAGCCTCCAATCCCGCACTCTCCCAAAAATTCAACTGGCCTCATCTATTTCTGTAATCTCTTCCAGCCCTACAATCCGACACCCCCCCCACACCCTCCCAACACTGTTTTCCTCTGACTCTGGTCTCTTGTGCATTCTTCCCTCCCTTCAACCCACTCTTGGCACTGAACCTTCAGCCACATAGGCCCCATGCTCTGCAATTCTCTCCCTAAAACCCCTCCACCTCCATCCACTCCTTTAAGACCAGGCTTTTGGTAGAGATTGAGGCCTTTAAGTAAAAATTTTAATGAAGGCATTAAAAGACAACTCACTTGATAAATTTAATGACATTATTGTGAAATATGTATTTTAAACTCTGGTTCAACCTTTATTTTGATCAATAGAAATTTCAGCTACTGCTAAAAAAAAAATCAGAAAGCATTTTCGGCAATTTGTGGAAAGCTGGTGGCCAGATTGCACAATTACAGGGTGATACTCTCTCACCATAAAATAGCAAGGTGATACTTTTAACACTGGGGATACCTATAACAGCATGCCACGTACAAGATCCACAAGATCAACAAGTACGGCAGCAGGTACTTATAATGGATTTTCCATGAAACGTGTACCCCAGGTACCATTCTTTTTTATACTATACATATATTTACCATTGGCACTGAAAGAGTTGATGCTTTGATAACTGCCTGCAATTATCAAAATTACCAGAGAGTAAAGAGGAAAACAGAAATGAAGCTCTTGGAACGCCTCGCCTGGTGAAGGACCACCTTTCAAAAAATGTCTTCAACATAAATTTGCATTAATGAACTGATAATGAAAAAGTCAAGAGACTCTCAATTATATTAATAATGAAGTACTGACATCTTAATAGATGTCTTTTAAAAATCTTCAAATAGTTCTGACAGGATCTGCACGTGGAAATTTCACCACTTACACTAGCTAAACACAAAAAAAATGCATTCTACAGATGTTGCAGCAGTTATGGGGGAGGGGATTAATTTGACTAAAGCTGTATATTAAATTCTTCAGTGTAGGCTTCTCTAATGCACAACATGATGTAGGGACATAGGAATAGGAGTAGGCCATTCAGGCCTCGAGCCTGTTCTGCCATTCAATTAGATCATGGCTGATGTGGAGGCCCTTGAGAGGGTGCAGAGGAGATTTACCAGAATGGTTCCGGGGATGGGGGATCTTAGCTACAAGGACAGGTTGGAGAAGCTGGATTTGTTTTCATTAGAGCAAAGGAGGTTGAGGGGTGATTTGATAGAGGTGTACAAGATTATGACGGGTTTGGATAGGCTAGACGGGGAAAGGCTATTCCCACTAGTTGATGGTACAAGGACTAGGGGACACAGATTTAAGGTTTTGGGTAAGAGATACGGGGAGACGTGAGGAAAAACTTTTTTACGCAGCGAGTGGTGAGGACCTGGAACTCGCTGCCGACGGAAGTGGTGGAAGCGGAGACACTCAATGTTTTCAAGGGGAGACTGGATCGGCACTTGAGGGAAATAAACTCGCAGGGCTACGGGGATAGAGCAGGGGAATGGGACTGACTGGATCGCTCTACACAGAGCCGGCACAGACGCGATGGGCCAAATGGCCTCCTTCTGTGCCGTTATGACTCTATGATCTGATGCGATATTGAATCATAGAGACCAGGAAGGTCCAAGGTTTAATCCCTGGTTTGGACTGTGTTAGCTGGTCTCAGTTTCAACAGTGAGGGTTGTCTATAATTTGTCTCAGCACCTCTGGACTAGGAAGAGGAAATGTCAGAAAAGTTTCCTGCTCCCAACCACTATACAGTGACCTCTGCTAGAATATTAATGGGTGTGGACATCAGGGAAGGCTTGATTGTGATGCCTGGTGTGGTAAAATAGTTCATTAACACTCACTGTCTATACTCACAGATTACAGAAGGAAAACAGAGATTAATACTTTCTGATCAAAGAATTCCTTTCCCTTTTTATATTGTTTTACTACGTTAAAAGCACTATATAAATGCAAGTCCCGCCTCCAACGCGCCCCCATTGGCAAAATCGCCCCCAGTGTGATAGTACCTTAAAGAACAGATGACTATTCAGTGGCTGTCATTTCTGAAGCTGCATTTAAGTTTTTAGGTATTGCTTGGTGCATTGTTGAGGTAACGGATGTCAGTGCTGGGAAATGAAACATTTTTCCATTTGAGGCACCGAGAGTCAGTGTTGAACATGTCGGGTATATCACAGCCAGATGTGGAACAAAGTTCGCTCTACTCTGCTCCAACTATTTTTTTTAGGAAAAATGATATGTGATAAGAAAAAAAACTTTAGAAGGATAGAGGAGCAGAGAGACTTGATAAAGGTATAATAAAAAAAATTTGGGATCCTAGGTTTTATAAATAGGGGTACTGATTACATAACTAAAGAGGTGATGCTGTACCTCTATAAAACATTGATTAGGCTGTAGAATATTGTGCCCAGGTTTAGGGTCTCCACTTTAGGAAGAATGTCAAGTCCATGAGGTGGTACAGAAGAGACTCTCAAAGGTGGCTTGAGTATAGCCAATGATCAGCCATGATCTTATTGAATGACGGAGCAGGCGCGAAGGGGCGAATGGCCTACTCCTGCTCCTATTTCTTATGTTATGTTCTTAAATAAAGAGAGATTAGATAAACTGGGACTCTTTTCAGTGGAACAGAGAAGGTTAAGAGGAGATCTGATCGAGCTGTTCAAAATTATGTGGGATTTTGATAAGATGAATAGGGAAAAAACTATTCTCACTGCTCCGTGAGTTGTTAACTAAAATGTATAAATTGAAGATCATCACCAAAAGAATGAAGGGAAAGGTTAGGAGAGTTTTTTTATGCAAAGGGTTGTTTAGGACATGGAATGTCCTCCCAGAAAGAATTATGGAAGCAGAATTCATAATAGCTTTTAAAAGTTAAAAATGTTTCCTCTGGCTGGGGGATCTAGAACGAGGGGTCACAGTCTCAGGATACGGGGTAGGACATTTAGGACTGAGATGAGGAGAAATTTCTTCACTCAGAGGGTGGTGAACCTGTGGGATTCTCTACCATAGAAGGCTGTGGAGGCCAAGTCACTGAATATATTTAAGAAGGAGATAGATAGATTTCTAGACACAAAAGGCATTAAGGGGTATGGGGAGAGAGGGGGAATATGGTATTGAGATAGAGGATCAGCCATGATCATACTGAATGGCGGAGCAGGCTCGAAGGGCTGAATGGCCTACTCCTGCTCCTATTTTTCTATGTTTCTAAGTGAAGCAGATAAATATTTGAATACATTTAAAAGAGTAAGGGAATGGCACTAAATGGATAGCTTCCACAGAGCCCGCACAGGTGTGATGGGCTGAATGGCCTCCTTCTGAGCTGTAAGATTTATGATTCTTTGAGAATATTCTCAAGGCACTTCCATTTCACACGCAAGTCGTCCTTTTGGCTTCTCAGAGGGAAAGGACCAATTTAATGCCAACTTGTGCTGAATTATGAGCATTTTCATGCTGTGGACACACGGCCATTAGGAAAAGGGTTAATACTGCCAACAGTCATTTTATGTCGAAGCCTTACAACCGATAGAGAAAGCAGATTTCCATTCCATCAGTTTGGGTTCGATCCAAACACAGGTCCCAGAATTGATGGAACAACAACCTAACCATTTCTGAAACCTGAAAACTAAATTTCAATAGCTTAAATATTCTGCACAATATTCACGTTGGCAAGCATTTGAGATCTTTACACAGACGAAATAAATCTACTTCCTTTCAATTAAATTTGCTTCTTAGAATATGCTCTGGTTGCAGCAGTCGCTGAAGCCACTGATGATACAGCTTATTTTATTCTCTTCCACGATTCTTTTGCACGTATTGTACTCTCCCGGAACGAACATCATTCGAAATGACAGATATGGTTGGAAATATTTTCCCTTCAACCCAGATACGACTCTTGAGTAAATTCATGCCATTATCTCTCTCTCTCTATCTGCTTTCACTCTCGTTCAGTAAAAATATCAAAGGTGCATGGAGGCCAGAGATTAGTTTCTGTCAGAGAGAAGACTTGCTTATAGTAAGGCAGCAAAAGAAAACGCCACTCACAGTGAAGGGAACATTATCAGAATCTGTTATTGTGTTCTCATTCTGACTTGACATTCACCGTCTTCTGTAAGCTTCCGTCTCAAACATAAACCTAATTACATGTCTCTCATTAGTGGGAAATACCACAAATGGGCCAAGCATTTTAATTCCTATGTTTCGGAGAGAATCGAGGTCCATGTGGGAAAAAGCTACAGGCTACACCAACTCTATTAGTGTCTCGAATTTCAATCAATCGTGCCATCAAGGAATGGAAATGAGAAATTGATATTGTGGAGATTCATTTACTGGAGTTCGGGGGGGGGGGGGGCGGCCGAAAATCAGCCCCTGCATAAATTTTACCAGAGACCAGCCAGTTTGTTATATATACCACCATTTCTCAAAAGATTGACGGTTGAAAATATTACATTATTCAATGTGAAAAATAAAGCTGCACTTAAAAAACCCCACTTACAATGTAATTCACTTGGTTGGCAGTATTAAGCACCTAGAAGGACAAGGGCGCAGCAGGCGCATGGGACCACCACCATCTCCAAGTTCCCCTCCAAGTCAAACACCATCCTGACTTGGAAGTATATCGCCGATCCTTCATCGTCGCTGGGTCAAAATCCTGGAACTCCCTCCCTAACAGCACTGTGGGAGTACCTTCAACACACGGACTGCAGTGGTTCAAGAAGGCAGCTCACCACCACCTTCTCAAAAGCAATTAGGGATGGGCAATAAATGCTGGCCTTGCCAGCGACGCCCACATCTCATAAATGAATTTTAAAAAACTGGCTATTATAAAGACAACCAGAATATGCAAATACAATAGCAGAGGGCAGAAGTGAGTTGTGGGGCAATTATATCACTGAGGTATTTCGATAATGTAAAACTGAAAAGTTTACAGAGCCATGTGACACAAAAGACCAAATTAGCAGCTTTAAACAAACTCATTGGCATTTATATTTCATGACAAAATTGTGAGCTTGTTTATGTGTACTTCTCTGCTCATCAAGGTAGGGAATCTCAGTGTAGGGGTATGGAACAGGTTTTTCACTTCTGGCTCCCAGCCACAGCACCAAGTACATCCAGATGCAGAATAAAGCTCCCTCCATTTTCTTGCAATAGCATCTCATTGCATCAGTCGCGAATGCTTCTGGTTCCTACACCAGCTACCATTATGGCACCTCTGGATGAGATTGCCAATTTCACGTCTATTTGTGCCTATTTCTGCCGTGGAGTTTGTCCACCAGGAACTGGGTTGAAACCACACAAACATATTTTGTGTAGGACCCTTACAGCTGCTAGGGAAAGGAGACTTTCAGCCCATCAGCTTCTAGGTTCCAGAGGCGAAAGAAGAGTGTGCTTACCCCAGCTGTGTCCCCATAATAAAATGACTTTTAATAAAGTGTTCTGAATCCACGAGCTTGCTCAATAAAAGTAACTATTTCTACACTGTGCAATGATCATGATGATGATGCAAGCAAAGGCAAGTTAGTGACAAGACAGCAATCACCTGGCTGGTAGAAGATTATTCAGTGCTAGCATATAATTGGTGGGATATCGCATTATTCATTGCCTATATTATGAAATGACAGATAGCCTGGGCTGTTTTATTAGGGCCTGGGGTTTACAAAACAATCCGAGAGAGAGGAGCACGAGTAGGTTGCAATCATTCCGATCCATGCAAATGCGTTACAGATTTGCACACAACGCCAGACTTCATAAAGGTTCATAATTATAAAGGTCTTAGGAAAGCATGCTGCTGACAGGAAGCCTTGCTTCACATCCCAGGAAATCGTGGGCAGCATTTATTGTGTTCTAAATTTTAATTGCAGGGGTGTAGAGCAAGGTGCGTGAGGAAGCAATGCGACTGATGAAAGTAATTGCAAAGAATTTTGTGACAGGTTTGGTTGGAGAGTGTAGAAAAAGTGTTAAGTGTCCTTTGACTGTCCCTTGGGAAATTTGAGACAAGATGAAAAGTTTCCCACACCCTACATACAATTTTCCCTATAGACACTGCGTGCCAGATGCAAAACTTCAATACAGATAGATAGGTATATGCATCGGATTATGATATTAGATCAGGATTTTCTTTTTTAAACTGAAAAATACATGAGCTTTCTCACAGGACAGAAAAAAGTGTCTTTTACAGAACAAAAAACACTTTTTTTTATTGGGTTCAATACTCCTATTTATTTTATGTACAGAATATGTGATATCAGGGAATATACCGCAAAGTTGTACTGCCCTCAAGGGACTTGACGATTCTGGAAAATACAAAAGCAGTTCATTGACCTTCCAGCCTTCTGACACACCCAAATTAAAAAAAAAAAAGTTATTGTTTTGGTGCTATTATCCTTTCTTAGCTTTTTCCATTGGAGAATCACAGCCAGCGTTGATATTTTGTGTTAGTATTGCCAGTGTTTTGGGTCATAGGAACATAAGAACAGGAGTAGGCCATTAAACCCCTCCAGCCTCTTCCGCCATTCAATTAGATCATGGCTGATCTGTCCCTCAACTCCATTTACCCGCCTTTGCTCCATATCCCTTGATACATTTACCGAACAAAAATCGAATGATGTCAGTCTTGAAAATTTCCATTGACCACAGCCTTTTGGAGGAGGAAGTTCCAGATTTCCACTACCCTGAGTGTGAAAAAATGTTTCCTGATTTCACGCCTAAATGGCCCAGCTCAAATTTAAGATTCTGCCCTCTTGTTCTGGATTCCCCCACATGAGCAAATATTTGCTCTGTACCTGCCCTATCGAATTCCTTAATAATTTTAAACACCTCGATTAGATCACCCCTCAACCTTCTAAACTCAAGGGAATACCAGCTCAGTTTATACAACCTGTCCTCATAATTTAACCCTTTAAGCCCTGGTATAATTCTGGTGAATTTGCGCTGTACCCACTCCAAGGGTCACACTATGGGAAGAGGGTATGGTTTAATGACATTACCGTTTGAAACCAAGTGTATAATGGGATCACCAAAAAGAATGAGAAACTTTCACTGAAAAATAATACACTACTTGGTAGCAGTTTCTGTACACCTGCAACTTGGAGCAGCTATCCTGGGCACTGCTATATATAAATTAGCTTGGTTTGAATGCTCCTTCAGTTCTCAAGATCACAAGATAGGTTCAGTTGAAGACGGATCTTCACTCCATTTGATCTCATCCTCCCAGAATACCAAGCCTACTGTCATTCCATTACAACTTTGAACATCCACTTGAACTGGTAGGCAGGACCCTGGTTTAATGTCTCATCTGGAAGAAGGCATGTCTAACAATTTAGCACTCCAGTACGACGCAGTGCCAGTCTGGAGGGGTAAATTTCTGACTTTGTACTTATGGTGGGCGAGACGTGAAGTAAAAAAGTTATCCCTTATCTGCTCACTGGTGTGAGACCCTAAACCCACGACTCTTGAATCAAATGTGACAATGCTACCAACTGAGCCAAGATGACAGTCTCCGGTCTACAAAGTCTCCTCATCTGTTCTGATCCCACAGCTTTCCCTCTTAGTTCTCCAAAATGCTCAGCACTGACCCTTAACATTCTCCAGAACTATTTCGAATATATTACAACATACAAAGATCAAACAAGGCCAAATTTCAAAATTCAAATTTTCATTTGGGCACACATCTAACATTGCTATTTTTACACAATAAACATTCCCTTGAATATTATAACCTATGCTGTATTTTTTTAAGTTTCCAATTGGACTGTCTTGAAGTTTCTAATATTAGAAAAGCATTGACTGCCATATCATCTCTTTTTTACCATTAGAAATTTCACTTGAACTGGGAGGCCAGGAAACAGACCTCCACTGGCTCTGACTACTCTGACAAGTAGGGCAGTATAACTGAATGCTGTCTCTCACACTGCCCTAAAGTAGATACCAGTATCAAGCAGTACCTGCAGTATAACCGCACTATAAGGGCTTTGATCTTTGTTTGTGAAAAAAATCCAGATTACTTTTAAGCGTTTTCGTATAATCAAAAGATTTTTATTATATTATGTCTCAGCAAATTGACATTTCATTTTTTAATTAAAAGGGACGATTACATATGTCATTAAGTCTGACTATAAACTCTTGGGGTAGAAATTCCTCCTGTAGTTACAATTACCCCACACACAGAATGAGCGTTAACTGATGGGAACTTGTAAGGCTAGCATTTACAAAGCAGGTACCAGCTTCTTTGAAAAAAAATCCTGCTTTGCTCACATTGGTGTAATGAACAGTCGTATCAAAAATGGAGCTTGACCTGTTAAGACACTGTTAAGCGGTAATTAAAGGAACCATGATGCAAAATCCTGCAGCCTTGGAATTCCCAGGGCAAACGCAACATCTCAGAGCAGACATTAACCAAACCAAGTGGAACTTAAACAGACAAGAGAGAATATGGGACAGTGGAAAAGCTGGTCAAGGGGTACAGAGTGGCGTGGAGAATGGAGCAAACCCCTGGCAGTGCTATTATGAAAACACTCAACACATTTGCAGCACCAAAAGAGTGCCCAGAGCATGTGCTGTCATTAATTTCAAGCCCACCAATTATGTTTCTGTGATACTGCATTGCTTCACATGAGAAGACAGAATGAAGCATCGGACTAGACATTTCCAAAAATATGTTCACATCGCTTTCTGAATGATTATACACAAGAGGGTCAACACGTTACTAACAGGACTGTCAACAGTTTCCAAACCTGCAGATATTCAACCTGCTATTATCTTGGCATAACTGCATTCTAGATTTCCAAATAATACAGGTGGTCAACCGCTGGACGTATAAGGGATGCCCGGGCACCAGATGTATTTATAATTTGTGTCAGAATGACTCCTTCTGGAGCAGACCAGTAGGCAGCAACTTTAGCATTTTATACACGCCTTCCAGATGTTGCCCCCAGCCCCCGATACCCACTGGTGCCACAGCTGTAGCAGGTCTAGGACATGCTCCTTCTGAAAATGCTAATTTAAAAAAAATATAAGTATGCTTATAATTTCATCGAATCATAGACTCTTACAGCACAGAGGGAGGCCATTCGGCCCATCGTGCCTCTGCTGGCTCTTTGCAAGAGCTATCCATTTTAGTTCTACACACCTGCTCTTTCCTCAAAGCCCTGCAAATCTTTCCTTTTCAAGTATTTATCCAATTCCCTTTTGAAAGTTACTATTGAATCTGCTTCCACCACCCATTCAGGCAGCGCATTCCAGATCATAACAACTTTGCAGCTGATAAATTTCCATTTTTTGATTAAAAATCTAAGAGATATTTGGATTCATTCGTAATTAAGACCAACCAGACATTCACGTCCCCAAAAGATCCTATAAAAATCACACTCTCCACTTCTAACCTTTTACCCCAGTTCGCAAAGGCAATTCCCCCCCGCCCCCCCCCACCTACAGTTCACACTGATAGTCGCCCTTTAACTCTCCCCACTCTCTCCTTGAGTATTGCTGATCCTGGCTGCAGTTCCTTCCAGATGTTGTTGCTTCGTTTCAGGATCAGACTCCGTGCTGCTCCGTGCGTAGACCAGCAGCGAGATCAGGAATTCCCACTCGCGGTGGTGTACAGTCCGACTCCGGAACTAAGCGGCACTATCGGGTCCGAGTGGCAGTCAGAACCAGCGTCAAGAAAAACACTTGTGAATGGAGTGCAGCGATTTCTTGGCCAGACCCCTTGTGGCAGCAAATCAGTTTTGCATGGGCAAATGTGTGCTTCGACAGCACATTACCACCCCAAGGGATTAAAAAAACAAGGATACATCTGTGTACACATAAGGTGACACTGCTACGAACACTGTAGCTGGCTGCTGCTACTGGAACACTCTTTACACCTGTAACAGTAATGAGTTTGCATGTACTGACATTCTTCTGTTGCACCCACAGCTTTTTTAACCTGAGCTACGGAATCCTATATTGATTTTTATGAAATGTGCGCAAGAAAATGTTAAGCGTTAAGTTTTGAAATAAGAATATTCTGAACTTTCTTATAAATTTATTCACGGGATGTGGGCGTCGCTGGCAAAGCCAGCATTTATTGCCCATCCCTAATTGCCCTTAACTGAGTGGCTTGCTCAGCCATTTCAGAGGGCAACTAAGAGTCAACCACATTGCTGTGGGTCTTGAGTCACATATAGGCCAGACCGGGTAAGGACGGCACAATATCTTCCCTAAGGGCATTAGTGAACCAGATGGTTATTTTTTGTAACCACAATCCGGCAGTTACATGGTCACCATTACTGATACTAGCTTTTTATTCCAGATTTATTGAATTAACTGAATTTAAATTCCCCAGCTGCCGTGGTGGGATTTGAACTCACGTCTCTGGATCATTAGTCCAGGTTCTCTGGCTTCACTAGTCCAGTAACATAACCACTACGCTACCGTTCCCTTATACTAACGTCCACACGCTAACTACACACGGAGCAGCAGAATAATGAACCATAACTTAGAGTGTCGAGAAATAAACACTAAAACATATTTTATTGTTAAGTTTTTGCATGTGCTGGTATATCGTGGTTCCACATAGCCAAACAAGATACTGGGAAAAAACAGAAAACAAATCTGTGATTATTCTTCTTGCAAAACCGGTTTGACTCAAGTACTGTAACATTTGTATATTTTGGCACTTTGCTATTTACAAGGCAAATTAATGAAACATTTACAAATAGCATGGAAATGCACCAGAGCTTCTAAGACAAGGCCAATCTCACGCGAGGCACGATTAGAGTTGCATTTTGTCTGAATTACAAAGTAAAATCTTACGTTTGCACCACAGGACCCCTGTTCAGACATCGGATCTGATTTCCTCCTCACAGTTTGGGAAAATTACTGATCTGTTCCGGGAGGCCGTGGACTATGTACCCTGCAGCTGGTGACAAGTCATATCAAATGAACAACAAGGGTCACTCCTCATAGTCCAAACAGATGGCAAGTTGTTACTTGCAGAAGGGAAAAGGGTCATCGTTACTGGGCTATGCGAGTACAGGACCCTCAGGGCCTATCGGGCTTCCCACGCTTCTATCTACTCCAATAAGAACAAGTGCAACATTTTGTTGATTTGAGTTCATGATGTAAACCATTAGCAGCTTAACAAGTGGCTCAGCAACAATGCTGTGGTTGGCATTACGCACTGAATCATCAGTTGTACACATTCTAACAAATCAGATCTTGCAGAAATGCAATATTCAGAACCGTACGTTCTTCTGAGCTTGTTGCAAAGATGGGAAAGCAATTTAACACACTTTCAATATATTTTCCACATGACAAGTGGGATTTAGCCCCATTAGTGATCTAAATATTCCTGCTCTGTGCTAAATTTATATGAGAAGCACTGAATATTTACCAAAAGGTGGTGGGTGATATTTTGGTTTGTACGGAGTTAGGTTTCCATTGAGTTATTAGTGCTGAATTTGAAACAGAAAAAGCAAATAATATAAAAAGTATGAAGGGGGCGAATTTCTGCGGGGGCCCTCCTATGTTCCGCCAGGGTGCGGGGCCTGGCACCAATCGGGAGGTTCCGCGCAGGCCGCCCACCAGCTGGAAAAGATACCGCGCAGCAAAGTTAAAGGGACCGCGCACCCCACACCAAAAAAAATAAATAAGAGGGAGGCGCAGAAACCCAGGAAAAGTTACGTAAATGCCGTTTACGCCATTTTTCTGGGGTTTCCCCGGCTCTTCCGGTGAAGTTATGGTAGAAGAATCCCCATGGAAATTCATCACAAATATCTTTCGTGTACTCCCCAGCCTCAATTTTTCTTCCACTGCTCAGATTAAAGTCACAAGCAGTGCATTAAATTGTGTTGCTTTAGATGAATCAACAATGCTATTATGTAAAAGGAATGTGAAATCAATTTCAAATGTTACTACGGCTGAATTGTATTCACCTACCAGAAGTGCCATCACATTAATATTCAAAATCTAAATTGAATGGGAATCTGATCTGTTAGAGGTAATTTTTTCTTTTTGTTATTATTTGGGTACCTGACCCACTGGGTTACTTTCCATTGAGAGGTCGCACAACACCAGGTTATAGTCCAACAGTTTTATTTGAAATCACAAGCTTTCGGAGCTATCGATTTGCTCCTTCCTCACTTCACCTGAGGAAGGAGCAAATCGATAGCTCCGAAAGCTTGTGATTTCAAATAAAACTGTTGGACTATAACCTGGTGTTGTGCGACCTCTCAATTTTGTCCACCCCAGTCCAACACCGGCATCTCCGCATCATGATTACTTTCCATTACCATGGTTAAAAAATGGCTGTGGCAGGCTTTAGAGGCCTGTCAGAGTGTCTCATGGCCAGTGGGCCAAAAAGATTTTTAGTATTTCTTTTTTAAGCACCATAGCACACTTTCAGTAGAAAGCTCAACACCATCCAGGACAAAGCAGCCCATTTGACTGGCACCCCATCCACCACCTTAAACATTCACTCCCTCCACTACCGGCGCACCGTGGCTGCAGTGTGTACCATCTACAAGATGCACTGCAGCAACTCGCCAAGGCTTCTTCAGCAGCACCTCCCAAACCCGCGACCTCTACCACCTAGAGGGACAAGGGCAGCAGGCGCATGGGTCACCACCACCTCCAAGTTCCCCTCCAAGTCACACACCATCCTGACTTGGAAATATATCGCCGATCCTTCATCGTCGCTGGGTCAAAATCCTGGAACTCCCTCCTTAACAGCACTGTGGGAGTGCCCAGATCCCATAAGCGAATAAATTTTTTTTAAAAATCTCGGGGAAATGGAGGGGAAGAGAGTGGGGTTGGTGGATTTCCCACCCTGATCCTTCAGGAGTTGTGTCGGTGTTTACTCCAATGGAATATCTTGCCGAGTTACCCTTGGTCACCCTGCCTGATTCTGTCCTTATCTGACTCCCTTCACATAGAGATAGATGCACTTTCACCAGGAGTTCCTGGACAGGAATCAAGAGCAGATGCCTCGGCTGACTTTTCTCTTCCCTACTCTAGGAATGTTGTGGCCAATTACAACATCCTTAACAACGCTCAACAAGATTAGCCCAGAGCACGGGGACTTTCCTTACCTGTGTGGCTCAGTACCACACCACATGGCTCAGTTATCCGCTAAGCTTCTGGGAAAGAAGGAGAAGAAAAGAACCTGGATTTATATAGTGCCTTCCATGACCTGTGACAGTCCTCAAAGCATTTCACTTGTGAAATAATAACGTGGGCACATATAAGGGCTAGCATTCTTCATACGGGCCTCTGACAGACCTATTTACCTATTTGTCATTAAACATACTGAACTTACAAACAGGTGGACATGGAATTACATGGAGACGACAGCACAGAAACAGGCCATTCGGCCCAACTGGTGTTTATGCTTCACACGAGCCTCCTCCCACCCCTCTTCACCGAACCCCATCAGCATATCCTTCCATTCCTTTCTCCCTCATGTGTTTATCTAGCTTCCCCTTAAAAGCATCCATACTATTCAGCTCAGCTACTCCCTGTGGTAGCGAGTTCCAAAATTCTTAAAACTCTCTGGGTAAAGAAGTTGCTCCTGAATTCCCTATTGAATTTATTGGCGACTATCTTATTTTTATGGCCCCTAGTTTTGGACTCCCCCTATAAGTCTACCTTATCGAACCCATTCATAATTTTAAAGACCTCTATTAGATCACCCATCAGCTTTCTCTTTTCCAGAGAAAAGAGCCCCAGTCTGTTCAACCTTTCCTGCACCTTTCAACAGTGGTTCGATATATTTTTATAATATGAGACCAGAACTGCGCACAGTACTTTAAGTGTGGTCTAACCAAGGTTCGATACAAGTTTAACATAACTTCTCTGCTTTTCAATTCTATCCCTCTAGAAATTAACCCCAGTATGCTTTTTTTATGGCCTTGCTAACCTGCGTCACTACTTTTCGTGATTTGCCTCTCCCCCATCTGGACTCTTCCTGTTGGATTCCCTGTGCTTCCCACTATGTCCGCCACGTAAAGGAGGAAGAGATTCAAAGGCCTCAAGAAAAAAAAACAAGCAAACCTCGCTCTTAATCAACAGGCACATTGGACACAAGTTATGGGCCACAGGAGAATAAAGTGCTGACACTACCCAAAGAAGTGTCATGGAATTGTTCAGCCTTGAAACTTTGGAAGGACTGACAGAAGCTAAAAGCATCTACCAGTGACAATAGTAATGGGCTTTCTTCTTATCTCTAGATAGTAAGTGCAGAGAGCAATAAGAGTTGTCACTGTTCACTGTTTACGGACACTATCTGCTGTGTAATAGGGTTTTGAAAGAGGTGGCCATTGGGATAGTGGACACATTGGTTGTCATCTTCCAAAATTCTATAGATTCTGGAATGGTTCCTGCAGATTGGAGGATAGCAAATGTAACCCCGCTATTTAAGAAAGGAGGGAGAGAGAAAATGGGGAACTACAGACCTGTTAGCCTCACATCAGTAGTTGGGAAAATGCTGGAATCTATTATAAAGGATGCAATAACTGGGCACTTAGAAACTAATAGTAAGATTGGGCAGAGTCAACATGGATTTATGAAAGGGAAATCCTGTTTAACAAACCTATTGGAGTTCTTTGAGGATGTAACTAGTGGAGTAGACAAAGGGAAACCGGTAGATGTGGTGTATCTGGATTTTCAGAAGGCCTTCGATAAGGTCCCACACAAGAGGTTGGTGAACAAAATTAGGGCACATGGAATTGGGGGTAATATACTAGCATGGATTTAGAATTGGTTAACAGACAGAAAACAAAGAGTAGGGATAAACGGGTCTTTTTCAGGATGGTAGGTTGTGACTAGTGGGGTACTGCAAGGATCGGTGCTTGGGCCTCAGCTATTCACAATCTATATCAATGATTTGGATGAGGGGACTAAATGTAACATTTCCAAATTTGCTGATGATACAAAGCTAGGTGGCAGTGTCAGTTGTGAAGAGGATGTGAAGAGGCTTCAAGGGAATCGCGACAGGCTCAGTGAGTGGGCGAGAACATGGCAGATGGACTATAATGTGGATAAATGTGAAGTTATCCACTTTGGTAGAAAAAACAGAAAGGCAGAGTATTTCCTAAATGGTGAAAGATTGGGGAATGCAGATGCTCAAAGGGACCTGGGTGTCCTTGTACATGAGTCACTGAAAGTGAATGTGCAGGTGCAGCAAGCCATTAGGAAGGCAAATGGTATGCTGCCCTTCATTACAAGAGGATTTGAGTACAGGAGTAAAGAAGTCTTACTCCAATTATATAGGGCCTTGGTGAGACCACACATGGAGTACTGTGTACAATTTAGGTCTCCTTACCTAAGGAAGGATATACTTGCCATAGAGGGAGTGCAACGAAGGTTCACGAGATTGATTCCTGGGATGGCGGGACTGTCATATGAGAAGAGATTGAGTAAACTAGGCCTGTATTCTCTTGAATTCAGAAGAATGAGAGGGGATCTCATTGAAGCATACAAAAAAATTACAGGGCTTGATAGGGTGGATGCTGGGAGAATGTTTCCCTTGGCTGGGGAGTCTAGAACCAGGGGCCACAGCCTCAGGATAAAGGGTAGGACATTCAGGACTGAGATGAGAAGAAATTTCTTCACACAGAGGGTGGTGAATCTTTGGAATTCTCTACCCCAGAGGGCTGTGGAGGCTCAGTCATTGGGTATCTTCAAAACAGCAGTCGATAGAATTCTGACTAGTAAGAGCATCAAGGGATATGGCGATAGGGCCGGTGAATGGAGTTGAGGCAGAAGATCAGCCATGATCTCATTGAATGGTGCAGCAGGCTCGAAGGGCCGAATGGCCTACTCCTGCTCCTATTTCTTATGTTCTTATGTTACATGCGCAATACTTTGAACAAGCACACCATCTGTATAGAAAACAAATATTGTCCAATCTTATGTATTGAAGAACTTCCGACGTGGAAGTTTGCACTCTGTGGGGTTTTTTTGAAGTTAGGTTTTCTCTTAAATAGAGTATTATGTAAATTACACCCTGGAAAAATTGTTATTTTTGTGCTGACTTATTTGCAAGATAAAACAGGGAGTAAATGGACACAGGGAAGTAATCCATGTGCTGGTTGCTCAGTCCGCCTTGCCCCTGACCCAAGCCATTGGCAGTGCTATGGCGTTTTAAAAATGTCTGATTGAAAACCTTGCTTCCCAGTGGTAGTCTCCCAGTTTGTCTTGAGGAGACCATGCCCAGGGCCTCTCAATTTTCAGATTGCAACCAAGGAGGTCAGTGACATCTAGAGCGTATTAGATAGCAGCACAAATTTTCCAAGTTACGTTTGAAAATCCATGCTGTGAATCATTGACAAGACAAGATGGCCAATCCTGACGCAGACAGTGACAAAACATGATATACAAGATTGTGCGCACTAGAAATCCCAAGCAGACAATTATGAGTTTTTGTTCAATCAGTGAGATAGTAAGGCCCACTGCTCAAACAATCAAATCCACAGATAAACAAATCATGAAAATAACCTGCATCTGTCAGATTAATATCAAAACGCGAATACATCTGCTACCTATCATCACTACTGCCCCTCTGTAATGAGCCTGCAGTCTCTAAAGACAAGAACCTTTGCAACAAAAACAAAACACTTGCAGTCATTATATTTAGAAAGTCAAAAGAGACTTCTAAGAGGTTTGATATGATATCCTGCACCTAATTATTGATGTTAACCTGTGCTTACACCTTGGTGGTTAGACAGTTCATCCAAAGACATCTGCTAAAATAAACTGAGAGTTTATTTTATCTTTCAGCAACCTGGTGATTAAGCAAGTTTGCAGCCCTAATGAGAATGATGTTGTAATAACAGAAGAAACAACTGTCCATTCATTTGTGATCCCAATTAACAGCATTCAATGCCTACAATAACATTTCAAAATCGACATTCTTCATTCGTAAGCCTCTGGATTTTAGGGTTTAACCCAAGTAAAATTGATGACGATCCCTCTAAAAGATGATTTTGAAATTCGGATTAAACTTGATAAAACATACTGCAGTTCTGGTGTGTGCCATGAAGCCGCTGTCCCTGTTCGCTATAAGGAGTACTTCATCTTAACTCAGTGCTGCCAGGAACCATCAACATAGACCCATACCTTCAGAGAGCGGAGACAAGTTCCATAGGGAGTAAGGTGCTGAGGATGTATCTAATGATGCAGGTCAACTCATTCCAGCATCCCACTGGTCCAGAATTTGCAGTCCTGGTGACGGTGAATGCCGTCACTTCGCCTTTGAAACTGACCGCAACTTCAGGATTTAGCGCACGCGCAGCCCAACGTGGAAATCCTGAAGTTGCGGTCTGTCATTCACTGCTCCGCCACAGGCTGTGCTGTGCCCCGGCACACTGCGCCCCCCCACCGCACCCCCCCCACCACCCCACACACAGAGCCGGCAATCAGTGTAATCTCTCAAATCATGGAAACTGCTGAAAACTTCGGCTCTTCCGTGGTAATTATGCTGTTAAATTCCCCACTAAGAGTTAGACCCTTTTGGATTAGGTGTAACTGGGGTTTTAACAGGGTAGTGACTGGTAAACAGAGGTTAAGGCCCTGAAAAACTCATTTTAATTTTGTGGAGTGTCAAATTTATCCATTTTAATAAAAATTACAATTTTTAAGAAACTTTAAAAAATGTTAAAAAAATGTTTTTTTAACGTTTGTTCATCTTTATTTCAGGTTTGCCTTTTCCCCCCATGTGAGAGCCCCAATCTTTGTTTTGCTCTCTCTCCTTAACATTTCAAAAAGTTAGAATCAAAGGAGCTTATTCACTTCCTGGTTTGCTGTCTGTGAGAATTCTGCGTTTTGATTGGCTGCTCAGACAGCTTGTGTCAGTGGCATCACAGCAGCTCGCACTAGGGGATCCCCACTAACCTCCGTTGGTTTCAATCACGGGTCGGAAAACCCGAAATTCCCGACACAGAGATCGCAAGATCTTTGTGGGAAGCTTACTTCGGGGCCAGTGGTGGACGCCTTTGCTTCGTCGCTGACCGCAAATTCTGGGCCATTATGTTAAGACAGTTGTAAATGTTTATTATTTACTGGACGCATGTTAAGTTCCTTCCAATGTTGTTTTGCTGAAAGGTAATGATGTGTTGTCTCCTTCCAAACTGGTTTCACTGATTAAACGTAAAGTTTTCTGTCTTCCAAACATTTCAGTTCATTTTTGTCCTGAGTAATCGCTGGTCTGCCTAAAGCTTTCATACTTTTTTTTTGACTGAAAATCAGGAAAAAAAATAAAACACCAAAAATCAGAAGGTGATTAAAAATCAACGACTGCAGTGGCTGTTTTTTCTAAGTTTGTAGAAAACTGCCAGGACCCCTTTCAAAATGAATGCTATCAAACTATTCTGGTAATAGCTGCTGTGTTTCCATGCACAGAGCACACTTCTGTACTCCAAAGTAAATCGGGTAGATTTTCAGCTAAAAACGGCCATTGCAGATCAGCTGCCTGACTTTCAGTTGCATTGAAATCAACAGAAATAAAAAATCGGGGCGGTTTCTACAGTGGTGGCCGATCCATGGTGTCGTTTTTACGCCGGCTGGTACGTTGAAAACATACCCCCAATGCGAAATGAGTGCTCAATAAAACGGTTAGTAAATACAGACGTTAGGTCGTCATGAAACTAGCCGGAAAAAACAGCAGGCCTCGCAAATGTGTGAGCTTATACACGTGTACACAATGGCTTCAGTAAAGCACAAGACGACTCACTTCACTTGTTTCAAACCCGCTGCGAACTGGGTCGTAGAAAAAATCACACGGGAGAGGAGAAAGTCAACATTGCTCTGTTTAAATAGAGTGGAAGAACAGCTCGTCATGTGCCAGACATGCCACTGACAACGCACCGGCCTTCATTTGCTATCAACTCTGATGTTTCACCGAAACAGAATAACTTTTGCTAATTTTATGGGACGTTTGACGTCTTGAAGCGTTCAGATTACAATCAACAGTGTAAAAATGGCCATTTCTCCTTGTTGCAGGAGTGAGGTTGGACTAGCAACTGTGAACATAAGCTTAGCAAATGTGCATTCCTGATGGACCTGTGGGAAAAGGCATTGCTGGTGGTATCAAGACCAGAAGGTTGCAGGTTCAAATTCCAGCCAGTGCCAGGTTAGTGGATCTCACTGAACCCTGCCCATCTGTTGAAATGGATGTAAAAGATCCCATGGCACTTTTCTGAAGATGAGCCATGTCCTGGGCAACATTCACCCCTCAAGCAGCACCAACGAACCACAATACCCACCCATTACTTTTTATGGGGCCTTGTATGTAAATTAGCTGCCACATTTGCCTCAAAAACAACAGCGACTTCACTTCAAAACTAATTCATTGGCTGTGAGCTGCTGTGGGACATCCTGAGGATGCGAAAGACGCTATATCAATGCACGTCCATTCATTCGTTTTTTTCTTCTCTGATCACTATCCAGTAGCTCTTGTTGTGGACATGAGATGAGGATGGAATGGGGCCTGGTTATGATACCCTGTATGGTTCAATAGCACTCACTTTATAGGCTCATTAATAATGCCCACAAGTGTCAGTGCCTTCAGGAGAGGGAGAGAGAAAATTGGTGGGAAAATGCTCATTTAGCCTGTTCACAATAAATGAAACATGATCCAATGCTTTTTACATTTTGTTATGACATTAGGAACAGCAAAATTATATCACAAAGAGGTTTCCACTCATTATCTTGAGCTGCATGTGCCATGGGTCATAAATAGAAAGTGTCACGGGGAGCAGTGCGATATAATAGAAATTTCTCCACTCACGAGGCTGATCATAAACCACTTGTCAGCTGCCGTTGGCCTCATCTGGGAGTATTTCTCATATTTTACCAATAAATATGGCATAATTTACAAAAGAGTGCAACTATTCTGCATTATTCGTGGAACATTTTCCACAATACCCACTGAAAGTTCACAATGCTCTTCACTTCCTGTGGCTCAATTCAACGGCACGGCGCTTTATCAGTCACTCGGAAGTCAAGAGAAACTCCATGAAGCAAAACTTCTGCCATGTGAAGCAGTCCCCTGGAGGTTGCTCAATGTGAAGCTGCTCCGTGACAGATCCATTACACCCTTTTCAATCACCGCTGAAGGAAATGAAAGAATCCTCTTTTTAAAGGATCAGACTTCAACAAAAATAGTGTTCGCCTCACTCTCCCTTTATCTCTAAGGCTGCTAATGGCATTTTAGTTTATCCTTACAGATGGGTATATTTTCAACTGCGGGGAAGTGAATGACGAGGTTATAGGAGGCAAGTGACTCAAAAGAAGAAAAACAGCAAAATGTGCCCATTTCTCTTGGAATTTGACTGACACAAACATTAGAATTGGGCTCAAGCACACCCAGTGATGCTATTAATTAGGACAGGTCATGAAATAAACCGATCAAATTGTTAATTGAGGGATTTCTCCTTTGGATATGAAAAACAGATACCAAAGAGGCATTCTGTTCTTGCAGCTCGTCAACACTGTGGTCTGCCTGTGAATGATCATGATTAGGGGCAGTGGAGGCTCACTCACTACCGCAGCTGCTTGGAAAATGGCTGATGTCATTTTTTTTCTCATGCTTTTACAATGCATATTTCACAGCGCAGTGCAACATTTTTGTTGTTCAGTCTGCATTTGGCATGTTCCAAATATCTAGGAAATACTCAGAGTACCCCAAGTCAAATTGCAAGAGACAATTCAAGATGTCCTTGTAAGTCATGTCAGTCCCTCAATGGCTTTTACTTGTTTACCCAGGATACCAGACAGTATACAGGATTGGACCACATGCACACTTCACACTACTTTACTTTTGTTCTTCATAACATTTTCTTGAGTTCTTGGTTTAAATTAACCAAAATCAGAACAGCATGTGGTGATTTTATTCTTTCACACATGGTGGATTGAATGACAATCAAAAGTCAAACTTGTTCGCTGACCTACTTTTCTGTTGGGTGAACTTTTGCACCTAGCAAGGTAAGGTATATCAGTGCAGGGAAATGGAACACATTTTCTACTTCTGCCACCCAAAATCAGCATCAAGCTCCTAAGTCAGGCATAGCGTGGACACTTGAAGAATAAAGCTTCCTCTACCCTGTTCCAACAACCTACCTTACCTGTAAATACAGAGTAGCATCCATTACTACACCAGTGTAGCATTTGCATTTCCTGTATTAACTACCCTTATGGACGCCACTTGGTACTAAAAGAAAGACTTACATTTATATAGCGCCTTTCACGACCTCAGGACATCCCAAAGCGCTTTACAGCCAATGACGTACTTTTTGAAGTGTAGTCACTGTTGTAATGTAGGAAATGCGGCAGCCAATTTGTGCACAGCAAGCTCCCACAAACAGCAATGTGATAATGACCGGATAATCTGTTTTCTCTTATGTTGATCAAGGGATAAATATTGACCAGGACACCGGGGATAACTCCCCTGCTCCTCTTCGAAATAGTGCCATGGGATGTTTTATGCCCACCTGAGAGAACAGACAAGGTGTCAGTTTAACGTCTCATCCTGAAATACGGCATCTCCGACAGTGCAGCACTCCCTCAGCACTACACTGGAGTGTCAGCCTAGCTGTATGCGCTCAAGTCTCTGAAGTGGGGCTTGAACCCACAACCTTCTGACCCAGAGGCGAGAGCCACAGCAGACACCAAGTTAGCAGGAATTTTGTCCTGGTGGCTCATGTCCAGCAGGAACTGAGTTGTGACCGTCCCAACTTATTTCACATCAAGCCTAACGGCCAGCAGAAAGAGGAGGACCATAAGTCTGAGTTGGATCAAAACTCTGTTCAAATGGGTGAAAGTGCAGTGAGCTAACCCTCTGTGCCAGCCAGTTGTGTGCCCCTCCGGTGAGCTGCTTACATACTTTAGCTGTTTACTCCGCCTGAATATTATTTCTTTTTAAAAGTTTTTAAAGAGTTTTTAAAAAGTTCTGAACATAGAAACTGTATTGGGCTCATTCAAAGTTACCCAACACAGGGAACATTCTGCAGCAACTGCTCCTGATGATGCTATTTACCATCATTCTACCAGAGCAGATGATAAAAAGTGTTCAGAAACGTGGTCATCGTGATAACAATGATGAGAGCTCAAAGCACGGAGAAACCCTGGATTGTCCCCATACAGCTCCTGCTTTTGAGCAACCTTCCAACCAGAAAGATGAGTCACTCCTTTTTCTATTGGTGTAAGAATGAGTTCTGTCAATATAATGATGTGAAAAGCATTTAAACCGATGTTTCCACTTCAACCAGTCAGACGGTGCTAGCAGTAGCAGAAGCATTGTGATATGATCCTGCATTTTCTCTGGGTGCATGGCCAATCCTTCCCAGTAATGATGAAAAAAATGGTACATAAGAAATAGGAGCAGGAGTAGGCCATTTGGCCCCTCATGCCTGCTCTGCCAATCAATAAGATCATGGCTGATCTTCTACCTCATCTCCACTTTCCTGAACTCTCCCCATATCCCTTGATTCCCTTAATATTCAAAAATCTATCAATCTCTGTCTCGAATATACTCAATGACTGAACCTCCACAGCCCTCTGGGGTAGAGAATTCCAAAGATTCACCACCCTCTGAGTGAAGAAATTTTTCCTCATCTCAGTCCTGAATGGCCGACCCCTTATTCTGAGACTGTGACCCCTTGTTCTAGACTCCCCAGCCAGGGGAAACATCCTCCCTGCATCTACCCTGTCAAGTCCTGTAAGAATTTTGTATGTTTCAATGAGATCACCTCTCATTCTTCTAAACTCTAGAGAATATAGGCCTAGTCTACTCAATCTCTCCTTATAGGACAATCTCCCCCATCCCAGGAACCAGTCTGGTGAACCTTTGTTGCACTCCCTCTATGGCAAGTATATCCTTCCTTAGGTAGCTGTTTAAGTGTGCAGAAGCTACATTCTAAAAAAACAGATTTGCCACACAGCTCAAGGAGTGTGGTGTGCATTAAAATAGAACAATTAAGCAGGATCTATGAATGACCAGAACTTGAAAAAAGAATTTGAGAAACTGACTGTTCTTGCAATAGTTATAACAGAGAAGAGGCACCTTTCACATTATCATATTGACAGTATTAACTGTTGCAACGGTATAAATGTCTTCACCTGACGAAGGAGCAGCAGCTCCGAAAGCTTGTGATTTCAAATAACACTGTTGGACTATAACCTGGTGTTGTGCGACTTCTCGCAACGGTATAAATGGCAGTGCCCTCGAGAGTTACTGAAAATATCAAACTCTCAGGTGCTCCCTTCCATATTTCATCCTGCAGGCTCCCCCCATGGCCGCCGCACACCTCCACCCCCACCCCACCTCCACAACACACGTACTTCTCCTGCTAAATAAGGTGAGTGGTATTTATTTGTACTATTGATCCATGTATTGACCATATGGAGTGCAGCCATGCTGTTAATTCAATTGCTTCAGCTGCAGTGTGAATTGCTGCCATTAGCATTTTGGACAGAGATCTGCTGAAATCTCTGTTCCCGGAAGACTAAATATAATACATTCTTCAGGGGTCTGTGTAAGCTCAATCTCAGTTCTCTAACTCCATTTGCGCCAGTAGAACTCTGGATCAATTTGAGATTAAAGACACATTCAGCACAATTACTTGGGTTGTGGACATGTAAATGCTGATTTCGTGAGACTGGCAAATAGAGGAGAGAGCCGTCCCGTAGTGTGGGCAGCTCAGGAGTGACGGGAGTTCCTCTCCCTAGTTGGAATTAGCTACTGTAATGGGCTAAAGCTCGCCCATAGAGCTTGACAGGTAACTGTGCTCCTCACTTTTGCAGGCATTTCTTGTGAGGCCCATTAAGCAGGAAACGATTGGCGGTCCCATTGCTCTCTCTCACATTCCTACAGTGTGCCAAAGCCTTTCTTTACTGTGGAAGTGGTGGATGTGGAACAGAAAGCAGTTACTGAGGCACCCAGGCTACAATGCTCCTCTGAGCCTGACTGAGCAGCTGGAGAGAGGGGTGAGCATGTCCACTGAAGACCACAGGTGATAAGCAGGAGCAGGGGGAAAGTTTCAAGTTAACGGGGCCTTACTATGAATAGCACTGGGTATTTTTGATGGTAACGCACTTGTTGTGTGTGACAGGCCTGTTCTGTAGATTTTATCCTTTTCTCTGTTGCTTTTCAACATGGCTGATCAGATGAAAGCACAGCAATATTCTGAGAGAATGATATTTCTTTTTTTTTAAAGAAAAAAATGATAAGCTGACAAGTGACTTGTTTTGATTTTAATTCCTAGGCATTGCAAGCAGTAGAATCAGTCAGTGATGACATTTTGCCAGCAAGAAATGCATCTTTAATGAACACCACAGATAGCTTAAGTGGTTATAAAAGCAACTGAATTCCACATCCTGACCACTAACCTTGTTTAAAAATACTGCAAAAAAAAAAAAAATGCCTATTTTCTGAGGCTGAGAAGATCTGACAACACGGCTCATTTTCCAGTTATTCCGAATTCTTTAATACAATGATGGGTCTTTCCTCTGTAAGGTCATACACAACTGAGCTTAGCAGATGGAAGTCTAACCATTGCTATGGACACACTTAAAAAAACATTTCATTAGAAATTAAATTGCACTGTTACGTTTAAAAGCTGTCATTCAGTAAGCCCTTACAGATTCAACCTGTTATGGGATGGTAGTGGTGGTAGTAACCTGGCCAAACTTGCTTTAGATGGTGTTACAAAACTCAATCAATATTACACTGCTCTGCATTCAATGGCACACTGAAGCTGCCATTTTGTACAGTGCGTCTAGATTGCCCAATTAGAAAGTCAAATTTCTGTATTTTGTTTTTAATAAGCAATACTGAGCATTTGGCTTCTTGGGGGGTTTTTTTTGGGGGGGGGGGGGGCGGCGGAATGGCAATCTTTCAATGCACTTTCGGATGAGACGTTAAACCGAGGCCCCGTCTGCCCCCTCAGGTGGAGGTAAAGGATCCCACGGCACTATTTCAAAGAAGAGCAGGGGAGTTCTCCCCGGTGTCCTGGCCAATATTTATCCCTCAACCAGCATTGTTAAAACAAATTATCTGGTCATTATCTCATTGCTGTTTGTGAGATCTTGCTGTGCGTGTAAATTGGCTGCCGCGTTTCCTACTTTACAGTGACTATACTTGAAAAGTGGAATTAGATAGTTGATTGGAATAGAGGAATATTAAAGAGTATATAGGGATCATTACGTGACTTATGTAGAGAAAAACACCATTACAAATAGCCTGTATTTTTGTGTTATAACAATCAATGACGATCCCATGGTAACTACTGTATCACCATACTTGTATAACTCAAAGATCGAACCAGGAATTACTGGACTTCCGTGTGCCTGTGTAAGGCAGTTGGTTCCATTCCTAAAAATCTGCCGCCATTAGTCAAGGGAAGCCTCCCCTTAATTCCTACAAATCTCTTTGTGCCCAAAATGACATTGACAATGGCCTCGATATTAACGCACCCCCACCCCGCCCATGACAGGTGGGAGAGGTTCGGGGAGGGGGTTTAAAGAGTTAGATATGAGGAATGTGACCCTAACACGCAGTGCATGCCGCCTTTTTGACGGCGGTGGATATCGGGCTGTCCAACTGTCCCGCTGTGGAGAAGGGGGGACGCTCATTAACATATTTAAATAGGATTTCCACAGTGCAATTGGGAGCCTGATTTAAAATTGACTATTGCTGCACAAGTTTTCCAGGACTCGGGAAACCCAGCAGTGAAACGGAAGCCGGAGCTGCCGGCTATACAAGGTAAGTGCCTTTTTCAGCACTCCCAGTGGGTCAGAAGGAGCAGGAGCGCTCCCCCACCCCCGGCCCTTCAAAGGAAACTTTCAGCCTCCCCCTCCCGATCGCCAGTCTCCTCCCCCCAGTCCAGATCTCTCTCCAACCTCCCGATCGCCAGTCTCCTCCCCCCAGTCCAGATCACTCTCCAACCTCCCGATCGCCAGTCTCCTCCCCGCAGTCTAGATCTCTCTCCAACCTCCCGATCGCCAGTCTCCTCCCCCCAGTCCAGATCACTCACCTCCCTCCCGATCGCCAGTCTCCTCTCCCCAGTCCAGATCACTCTCCTCCCTCCCGATCGCCAGTCTCCTCTCCCCAGTCCAGATCTCTCTCCTCCCTCCCGATCGCCAATCTCCTCCCCCCAGTCCAGATCTCTCTCCTCACTCCCGATCGCCAGTCTCCTCCCGCCAGTCCAGATCTCTCTCCAACCTCCCGATCGCCAGTCTCCTCCCCCCAGTCCAGGTCTCTCTCCTCACTCCCGATCGCCAGTCTCCTCCCCCCAGTCCAGATCACTCTCCAACCTCCCGATCGCCAGTCTCCTCCCCCCAGTCCAGATCTCTCTCCTCCCTCCCGATCGCCAGTCTCCTCCCCCCAGTCCAGATCTCTCTCCTCCCTCCCGATCGCCAGTCTCCTCCCCCCAGTCCAGATCACTCACCTCCCTCCCGATCGCCAGTCTCCTCCCCCCAGTCCAGATCACTCTCCTCCCCCCAGTCCAGATCTCTCTCCTCCCTCCCGATCGCCAGTCTCCTCCCTCCAGTCCAGATCTCTCTCCAACCTCCCGATCGCGCCCCCTCCCTCCAGTCCAGATCTCTCTCCAACCTCATGATCGCGCCCCCCCTGATTGCCTGGCCTCTCTAACCTCCTGATTGCCGGGGGTCCCAACTACCCGCCGGCCAGACTGTCCATTTGACAGGCTGCCGGGCAGGAAATGGAACTAAAAAAATGTTAACGAGGTCCTGACAGGACCTCCGCGTCCCCGGCCTTGCTGGATTCTTCGGCTGTTTTCGGCCTCACCCACACCCTCTGTCCCCATGACTCACTGAACATATAACAGATACAACACAGTACTTGTGTGGTGCCAGAGCCATGAATGTATGAAATGAAGAAAAAAATCTAAAAGTAATAAATCATGAACTAATTACAAACAAATCTGTCGATTTATTTAGAAATAAAACATGACAGGTAGTTAAAGTTGAACTGGGAGCCAGATGTCAGCTATGAATGTCTAATCTCTCTCCAAATCTCTGAGATAAATAACTGTCATTAGTGACTGGCTCAGGTCTTGGACAAAGTAACAAACGCCTGTTTTCAGAATGAAAATCTCACACACTGGTAATGTCAGAAAATGGACTGCAGAGGAACCAGTCTCGTCAGCCATAGCTCTACAGGGAGCTGGGCCTTCCAGCACCAAGTCAATGCGTCTATGGTCTCTTTCCTAGTCACCGGGGCTTTAATTTTTTGTCCTGTCCAATTTTTTTCCCCTCCTGCCTCTTTGTATTGACTCATGATGAGGCACAAATTCACTGTCAGATGCCTCTCAGTACCTTGTCCAAGTGGCCATTCTTCATGTTTGAGGCTCGCCAGCTCCTGTCGAGAGGCTATTCCACCGCAAGAAGGAATCACAGCTAAACCGGCTCATGTCTTCACCTGCCTTCTACACATGGACACCTTCCAGCAGCAGATTAGGAGCAGGTACTTTGGCTGATATTTTTCTCTTCCTTGTCCAGGGGCGCTGAGGCCATTGAACCCAGTGCAGACCAGGGATTCAACTGGGCTGTGTGGATGAATTCATTTACCAGCTGAACCATCAAAAAAGCCGGAGCGTTAAAATAATGAACGGCCCACCAATGAAGAGGGCAGAATAGAATGATGTTGGGATCACAGCAAAAGTGGAGATCATTGCTATATTTTATTAGCATTTAAATGAGCTGTCTCATATTTTAGACATTTCGTTGACATTCATTTGTTAGAAGAAATCCTTATCTGTAGCTACCTGACTGAGAAGGTCATCAAAACTGTCCATCCAATGATAGCCTTGGATTTTTATTGGCAAATAAATTGTGTAATTTGCACATTGTTAAAATAACAGATTTACAGCTTTGCTGCTGCTCTCTGCTGACACACACACATTCCCACATTGATATGTAGCAGCTGAATATCGAGAGGAACTTCCTCATCGGTCATGAAGTACATCAGAATACAATGCTATCTTTTAATTTTTTTCCCCTGTTTTTTTTTTCCCAACTCCTGAAGGCGAGGACACCTGCTGGGATATAGTTCTTCTTTGTAAGCATGCCTAGATAGTTCCCGTGCTGTTTGAGCATGAGCCGTATCACAGCTGATCCTGATCTTTGACGCACAATCACCCACTTCCAGCAGGAAACAATTCATACCAGTCAGGAGCAGGAAGTCTGCTGGTCTTCTTCTGTCTTGAGCTCAGGGACACTTGAGTCGAATTGCACAGGCTCCACTGTAGCCTCGCCTGAGATAAGCTAAGTCAGAACAGAGATCCAACAAGGGGCTTTTCTGGGCTATTGGACTCGGTATCATGCCAGGTGATACATTCCCCATTGAGCCTCTGGCAAAACTCCCTATCCTAATGTCCTTGTGCAGTATCAGTGCCCGAGACTTCCAAGGAAATTTTGGCGATGAGAAGAAAAGGAAAACTCTTAAAAATAACATCAAACCACAAGCATACATTTAGAGCAGATGAGGACAACTATTTGGATGGCTGAGCATTTGGTGGGTAAACATGTGAAGCCCAGAAACAACACATTTGACTTAACATTTATGTTAATTATAAAATTTGGAGTTAATGAGCTGTGCTGTAGCGTGACAAAGAGGCGTCATCCAAGAGCACTAAGGAAGGAAAGCTATTTAGGCACGTGAAGCAAAGCCACAAATCCAGAGATAAACAGACAGCATAGTTTTTTCTCCCCCCCCGCCACCACACCACCATGCCCCAACTATTTCCTCCCCTACACGCCTTAAATTATGGACTCTTGCTGGGGTATGGGGTTCCTGAGGCCAATAGAGAGCGTCGCCTCGGAGGGTCTCATGAAATTGCATTTTCATGTCGGCTTTTAAAAAATATTTTTCATTACATTTTAATAGTTATTGCACACATGATCAGGCAATGGAAAATGGTTAGTTCAAAAGTAAGCCATTTGAAAATTTATGGTCTGCTTTATAGCCCCAATGATAATGTGAGATGCATGCTAAGTGCATCGTGATTGTTATTTTTTTCCACAGCTGCAGGTGTTCACTTTTCAGACACCGATGGTTTCACGCAATCCCGCCATCAACTTGGCATTTTTCCAATGTACATCTGTGGGATTTATTTCTTATTCTGCTCCAATTATTTTTATTGCGCTGGAGGTTACAACGCAGCATTAGAACTCGATCAAGCTGGCTTGTAGAATTTGTTGTGCCTTCAATGTAGAGGAAGACACTTGGTCAACATTCTGCTGCAAATGAACCGCTCACCAGACAGCACACACTCTGCCAGCGCTGAAAACCCAAAGAGGGAGAGTGGACTGCGTCGCCAGCCATCGGGCTTTGCTTCCTCCTGTGCGGTCACAAGGGGCGGTTCCATGATCCGCTGCTCGCCGCGGGGAGCAACGCTCGCAGGAAGAGCATCTCGGGGTGGAGGAAGCACAGCCCTGATTTTCAGTCCATTGAATTGGAAGGCTGCATTTGCCTGCAATTTCTCGAGATATGCTCCCTGCTAGGAGTGCTGGATTACAGTATTGTCCCCTACACTCACCCTTCAAAACAAAGGCTGCAAAATTCTTCCAATCTAGTGTCGATGGATTTAACAATACATAAGTTGTGTCTTATACATCCGATTCAATTATTGTTGCTCTGGCTCTTTCCCTCTGGACAACAAAGACACAGACGACTTTGGCATAGGTTTTGACCATTACAATGCAGTCAAAGTGCCATAATTTATGCTGTAGCTTAGTATACAGCTCACAAATCTCACTCCCCTCTTTTTGTGCTGCTCCCACATGGTCCAGTTAAAGTGGTCACCAGGCGGTGGAGGAAAACTGCACCAAATCCAATATAACAGAATTCAGAGTTGTCCCTTGACAGCGTTACTCACATATTAATAAGAACATAAGAAATAGGAGCAGGAATAGGCCACTTGACCCCTCGAGCCTGCTCCGCCATTCAATAAGATCATGGCTGATCTTGGGCTCAAAGCCACTTCCCCGCCCGCTCCCCATAACCCTTCACTCCCTTATTTTGGCACAATCCATTCCCTCCGTTTGGTAGATGTAGTCATGATAGGTAGATATAACTTGCTTTATTTGAAATGGGTTAATAGCTCTATCTAAACATCGGACAAGGGAATATCATCCGAATGCATAGTGTTCATAGGCTGATATGGTAAACAGTAATTTGTAGACTGACATGCGTAGACAGATTATACTGCGTGTACACACTGAACATTCTGGCTTTGTCTAAAAATCAGAGCTTCAGCGTGTTGGTAGACACGCTGCAATTCATGACACAATGAGGAATAAATTGGTCCAGGCCAGTTTTCAGGCTGGAACCGGGTGGCACGCAGCCTGCAAGCGTCAGAAGAAGCCAGCCCGAGGACCATTCTGGGTGGTCTTAATAATTCGGCTGAGCTGCCGGTGCCTGTCTCGCTTCCAGAGGCGGCGGCCCCAAGATAAAGCCTGGGGGTTGGGGGCTGAGGAAAACAGATGGGGGGGTGCTGAACGTGGGGCTGGTAGCGGCCCACAGTCTACTGCTCCTCCTGGCTTTACATTAAGACAACTATTTTTTTTTACAAACTTGTTGGCGATCCCTTTAAGGGACACTGGTTGGGCTGCACCTAGACCAGGTAATCCTGAGTGCAGCAGCCCCAACGTCTGCTCTGTTCAATGCAAACAAATTGCCAGAACAGATCCGAGAACAGCTGTCAGGCTCCTTATTAGCATACTCAAGGTCTCTAATTGTGACGAAAGGTCTTCGAACTGAAACGTTAACTCGGTTTCTCTCTCCACGGATGCTGCCTGGCCTGCTGAGTTTTTCCAGCGTTTTCTGTTGTTATTTTGGATTTCCGGCATCCGCAGTATTTTGCTATCGTATCAAGGTCTCTAATTGCCTGTTTTAGGCAGCTGCCAGAGGCCTCTCTGCAGCTCCCGAACCAATATGGCACTGTAAATGTTTTGGGCGTAGAAGGTTGGCTCCCCCTGTATTGGAACTCTGTGGCCCTGTTTTCCCACCTGGAAAACTGCTGCGGCGAGGTGCAATTTTGCCCCCAGTGCGTAACGTGCCTCGCAAGCACTGCTCTCAGTTTGGAGGAACTACAAGCAAGCTCGAGCGTTCACATTTAAGATTCCTTCCTTTCATAAAAGTTGTTGTTCAAATATCAAAGGCAGATCTCAAAAACACGGCAGCAACCAGAATCTACCGCCGTGCTTTGAAAGCTGAAAGGTCATCTGGATCTATGCAGACTGCAGCATAAATTTAGTAATGCCTTATTACTTCTTTTTGAATGGTACCACCTAACATTACACAAGGTTTATAGTCACTTGTTGTGATTAGATCAATACAAGTCAGTTCCAAAAGAAATAACTTTTTTTTTGATATATTTCCAACCACTGTTGGAGCTTTAAATTGTACTATGGTAATGAGTTGGTAAAGCACGTCCTCCGAATATGCACAATGCACATATAAGTTTATCTATTTTATGCCTACGGTCAAGATAACACTAATGGCCAAAGAAACAAATGAGTTGAATTGAGTTGAATTTAAAATAACTAAGTGCACTCCATTCAGCAGTACTGATGCATGTACTACAATATTGGCCATTATGCCCTTGTAGCATTTCAGTGGTGATTGTTTTCTACACAAGCTGTGACATAAAAGCACCAAGCTTCTATATTTCAACATCAAGTGTACCCTTGAGAGGTTAGAACAATTTCTCCGTATAATTTTATTCTCTTTAAGCAAGTCGGACTTGCTGGCCCACCAGACTTTTCGGTTTGAAATAATGGCGCCGTCGGCCTTTTAAATCACCATTGGCCACGCTCCGTAAACATAGGCATCTTGGAGATGGTGTAAATGTGCATTTTCTCCTGAAATTGGTGCAGATGCCTGTGCAGCAGGACGTTGTAAAGCTTCAGTTCTGTATATGGTTCGCACCCACCCGCTGCTAAACTGGTCCATTTACTGCACGGAGAGGTTTTAACAAGAGAGGTGGGAATAAAAAACGCACAGCTGGATCCATCTCCCCCCACCCCCCCCACCCCTTCCCCCTTATCAGGTAGTGGAGAATTTTTGCATCAAGTTAATCACAAGAAATGGCTGTAAAAGTAGAGCAATGTTATTTCAAAAACACCCATACACAAAGAAGTGGAAAGGCATTACCAAATGACCATACTTCCTTATTCAATTTGTACTTTACACACATCCAAATGACCGTCAACCATTTAATGACCTATTAAATCTTTTGGCATGCCACTATTATGGCTGTAGTAAAGTTGTTTTGAAAGATACATTTGGTATTTGATCAACAGTTTTTTTTGATAAGGGATTTTTACTCGCACAACTGGAAGGAATCTGGTGAATGCTTTATCGAACTTGTAGTTCCTCAAACCTGCGAGCATCACTGCAGAGCTTGAAGTAGTTGAAGAATTTGTTGGAACACAAAGGACAGTTTAGAAACCTTGCTTGAAACAACTGCATGTGCGCAAAGAGCAATTGCTTGTTTGATTTTCTCTCAACTCCCAACAATCTCCCCTATGATTGGTGAAGCTTGTTCCACAAAAATAATGGTTAAGTCACTTCCGACACAGGGTGGGGAGCAGTGCATCGGCTGATCAGACTGACGGTGCATGTGTTTTGCTGCCTCTGTCATTTACTTTTGCAAATGGGACCAGAATTAACGGGTCTGAGGCTGCATTTGCACGATGATTGTGTGAATACAGCCCCGAATTCAGACTCGGGGCCCGACTGGACACTGGGGGAAAGAAGAGTGAGATTTCACGCCCTTTCATTTCAGAATCAGTTTTGTCCTTGGCACCCAGTGAGGATCTGAATTTATGAAGTTTTGCTTCCGGCACGGAACTTTGCACGACAGGAGCACATTCCAGGAATTTGGGTGTGGCAATCAGTGGGCCTCACAGGGTTAACCATTCATAATGGACGGAATTTGTAAAATCTACCCTATAGTGACAGTGATAATATAGAATGTATAGTACTCTCAGTAGTGTTACATCTATTAATACAGTAACACAGTGTTGCCTAACTTAATCTGCTCTCAGGCAAAACAAAATTAAAATCGTGTCTTTGTCTTCCTGTGACAATCTTCTTGATCTCACATTCTCTGATTCTTTCTATCCTCCTGTCTTCCATGCTTTCTCTCTCTTCCTTTATAGGTCTTTCACATAATTCTCACCGTTGTCTCTACATCTCTCCATTTGTGTCCAACATGATTTCACTTTCTTTCTTCTTTGCTCTCTGTCTCTTCTCATTGTAAATGTGTCTTTTCCTCTGTTTCTAGCAGTCTATCTCTTTGTACGACTCCGACACATTACTTCACAGGTTTACTCAAACGGTATGTTTTATTTTGAACTGGTCAGTGGAAGACAGGGTTTACACAAAGGAAGTCCCAACACACTCAGTGAATAGTCAGTTTTGCTGTTAATCGTAAAAAAGAAAATTCTGGTGCTTTATTCTCCTTTACAAAACAGTTGGAATTGTTTGCACCAGGACCTGTTTCGTGACTGACAACAAAACTGGCCATTGGCAGAGTGCGGCGTCATTCCCGCTTGGAAAATCGACTTCTCCCAACCTGTTTGAGCAGAAGGTGGCATCCTTGAACTGCATTCTGGGAGCTGCAGTCAACCCATGTGATCAGCAGAGGGTGGCGCTGGTGCATTCTGGGAATTGTGCATTCTGGGAGTTGAGGTTCATCACCTGATTGAACCTCTAGATCAAGAGGGAAGAAAGTTATGCTGTGGGAATGTAGCAGAACCCAACGCCAGGCTCTAGAGAGGGGCAAAATTGTGGAGGGAAATGTTCTCGCAGGCATTTCAAACACAGGAAAGGTAACTTCGTGGGTAAGTTCAAAGATTTTATCACGAATTATTTAATTGTGTGTTTATTATGTTAGAAAAATCACACAAAGTTACGGCAAGCGATCGGGAGAATCCCCACAGAAATTCAGGGCTATTATGTTTAGCATTAGACCCTCAAGTTACTGAGGAGCCAAGATACAGCTGAAAGTAGTTTCAAAAAATATTTTGAGTGGTTTTATTACTCTTCGCCCACTTACTATACATGCGCTTGACACTAGACCCTTAATTACACAGATCAGTACAATGTTACAAGAAATTGTTTAAAATAGTTATGCCTCTGTTTAAAGAGGAAGAGTCAAATACAAATGTGTTGTGTGTTCATATCCACTGTCACATAGTTGGTAGAGCACATTAACAAATATACATTTCTAAATTAAGTAAGTTAGCGTTTCCTATTTATTTCATCTTCCAGTAATGAATACAAAATACAAAAAAAAAAGTAAATGCTAATTTACAGTTTGGAGGATTCGTTTTTGACTCCCTGGCTTGAAGAGGCAGTTCAGGACGAATGCATCTATGAAACTTTGAGTCTTTATACCCAGAAGCACGATTACTATCAGTTGGTGCCAATGATCAAAGCGATAATAAACTACTGAGGCATGTTTTTTCACATAATCTGTTGCCGAGATACCTAACTCTGCACTCTGCAATCATGAGCTCTCACACGCACATTGACATGCCATGATGATATCAGTTCTGTAAGAACATTGCAGGATCAACAACAACAGCCGCCTTCGAGAACATGCAGGTGAAGCCTTGCACAGAAGGATTAAAATGCCTTTGGAGCAGATGTCATTTCTTTATTCCCCTCATTTTTTTTTTGCTGTTCTCACAAAGATGTTGATTTTATACTGAGGTGTAATTCTACAAGCTTCCGCCCCCCCTCCATAAGAACATAAGAAATAGGAGCAGGAGTAGGCCATTCGGCCCTTCGAGTCTGCTCCGCCATTCAATAAGATCATGGCTGATCTTCTGCCTCAACTCCATTCACCGGCCCCATCGCCATATCCCTTGATGCCCTTATTAGTCAGAAATCTATCGACTTCTGTTTTGAATATACCCAATGACTGAGCCTCCACAGCCCTCTGGGGTAGAGAATTCCAAAGATTCACCACCCTCTGTGTGAAGAAATTTCTTCTCATCTCAGTCCTGACTGGCCTACCCTTTATCTTGGGGCTGTGGCCCCTGGTTCTAGACTCCCCAGCCAAGGGAAACATTCTCCCAGCGTCCACCTTATCAAGCCCTGTAATAATTTTGTATGCTTCAATGAGATCCCCCTCATTCTTCTGAATTCAAGAGAATACAGGCCTAGTTTACTCAATCTCTTCTCATCCAGCTGTCCAAGTGGTGTTGAAAGGCTACTCAACTGTGGAAAGCATCACAGCCCCTGATCATGTTTACACCAGACATCCACACACAAAAAACGTTACGCCGGAGTTTTTATTCTGGGCGGCCCAGGGGGAGGAGCCGATTCTTCCCTTTCTCACAACTGCCCCTGTTGAGGGCAGCTAACGAAGTACAGGGAGGAGATGGTACTTGTGACCTTCTGATCATTTTGGCTTAGGACTACACTGCCCAGTACTTTCACCCAGCAGGCCGTTAGAAGGCACAAATTCAAGTTTATCAATTTTAAGTTTTACAAGAGCACAAATGAATATATTGTCCTCTGCAGCTTAAAAGGCTGAATTATGCTAAAAGGCAGATCTAACTTCTAAGACCATTTAAAATATGATCCAGTACAGGCCCATTTAATAATAATACACCCGGTTATAAACAGATAGCTGTGATATATCTGCTTTGGTGGCACAAAATGGGAGTCAGATCTCAGATTTCCAGAAATGGGGTAAGAGTTAGATACTCCTAAAATTGACAGATTTTAAAAATTTCTTCTGTTACTTCTTGTTAAAATCTGCTTGTTATTATCTATGCCTTCCGTTCATTTAAAGTGAACAAGGTTGATGTTCTTTTAATTTTGGTTAAGTTTCCTTGCTATCCCCCTAATCTAGTGAGATTGGTGCTCCATCTAATAAAGGTCGGGCCCACACTGAGCCAGCCAGCAGGTCAGGTCAAGGGGACAAGGGGGTGCCTCAAATGGAGTGACAGTGGTCCGGAGTTTTTTTGGGGGGCAGCCCAGGGGGAGTAGGAATGTTCCTCCTGGGCCTGCCAAAAAATTTAAAAGTTTCCTGGGCCATCTTTTGAACGGCCATCAGCAGCCCCTTTCAGGACTGCTGGTTAGGTCACTCAATGCCTGGTACAAGTACGGAGCAAGCACCGCCCATTTGTAGCGGAGATTTGCCTGTCTCCGACAGGCGGACTGCTCGCCCAATTACTGGCCTGCCTGAAAATTGGATCAGGTGGGCATTGGGGATCCAAGGGGCCCCCTTGATTGTCGATTGCTGTTTGCTCATTTTTCAGGTAAGAAACGGGCAGCTGGCAGCTGAAAATTGCCCCCACGGTTTTCAAGTCACAGAAAGCCCGTAGTCAAAGGGATTCTTACTTCAGGAAGGTAGGTAGTCATGTGCATCTTAAAGACAGTACCTAAAGGATAGCAAGTTGCCCACCTGGAGCTAGAGCGGTGCACGTTGGGGAAAGGTGATGACAGCCCACCTGAGGGTAAACGAACTAGGGAGAAATATTATAGATGCCTTAAAGTTCACTGACACAAAAGATTGCCTCTAAAATCAAAGATAGGGGATGTAAAGCAATGTCCTCTGGTATACTTCTGGTGTTTGGCAAAGAAGGCAAGAAAACCGAGGACCTTGATGAGTGGCTGGCAGCATGGTGTGAATGGAACACAGCTGCCGTCATAAATAACTGATAACATTTTCAGAATAAAAAGGACTGGCACAGGAGAAATGGGCTGCACCTAAACCAAGTAGGGACAAAGAGACTTGCAAAGAACATCGAGGCAGCTATCAAAAATCATTCCAACGACATAGGTGAGGGAAATGGCAGGAGGAAAACCATATCCCAGATGATATAGATAGTTGTAGAGGAGGTAGTCAACAGTGGGTATTGACACAGATACCCAGAGAGGCATACATGAACGAGCAACCAGAAGTAGGCAGGCAGTGGGGTCTTGAAAGGAAGTAAATCAATAATAAGATGTTTCTACATGAACTTGATGCCAGATGAAGTCAAATATCTGCCAGATGGCAGTGAAACTTAGACCAGCGAGTGCGTTTCACATTCATCTCACCCAACTGCTTGGGCTTAAAATCAGTCCCTATAGTAGTGTGACTATACCTAACAGCAGAAGATTCTCACGGTAGTAGAAGAGGACAGTCAGAGAAGAGGTGAAACCATAAAAATGCACACAAAATTGGGTGAACATGCTCTCCCCAAACAGTGACAACCGAAGTAAAATCAATAACCTTGATATCAATGAGATGGACATTCTAGACAGGCTAAAAGGGCTCAAAACAAATAAATCGCCAGGAATAGATGATCATAGAATCATAGAATGGTTACAACACAGAAGGAGGTCATTCGGCCCATCGAGCCCTTGCCAGCTCTCTGCAAAAGCACTTCAGCTAGTTCCACTCCCCCGCCCTTTCTCCGTAGCTCTGCAAATTTTTTCCTTCAGGTACTTATCCAATTCCCTTTTGAAAGCCGTGATTGAGTCTGCCTCCACCACCCTTTCAGGCAGTGCATTCCAGATCCTAACCACTCGCTGCGTAAAAAAGTTTTTCCTCATGTCGCCTTTAGTTCTTTTGCCAATCACCTTAAATCTGTGTCCTCTGGTTCTCGACCATTCTGCCAATGGGAACAGTTTCTCTCTCTCTACTCTGTCTAGACCCCTCATGATTTTGAACACCTCTATCAAATCTCCTCTCAACCTTCTCTGCTCCAAGGAGAACAACCCCAGCTTCTCCAGTCTATCCACGTAACTGAAGTCTCTCATCCCTGGAACCATTCTCGTAAATCTTTTCTGCACCCTCTCTAAGGCCTTCACATCCTTCGCAATACACAACACTCCAGTTGAGGCCGAACCAGTGTTTTATAAAGGTTCATCATAACTTCCTTCCTTTTCTATTCTCTGCCTCTATAAAGCCCAGGATCCCGTATACTTTTTTAACCGTTTTCTCAACCTGCCCTGCCACCTTCAATGTTTTGTGCACATATACCCGCAGGTCTCACTGTTCATGCACCCCCTTTAGAATTGTACCCTTTAGTTTATATTGCCTCTCCTCGTTCTTCCGACCAAAATGTGTCAATTTGCACTTTTCTGCATTAAATTTCATCTGCCACGTGTCTGCCCATTTCACCAGCCTGTCTATGTCTTCTTGAAGTCTATCACTATCCTCACTTGAAATCACAAGCTTTCGGAGCGCTGCTCCTTCGTCACCTGACGAAGGAGCAGCGCTCCGAAAGCTTATGATTTTAAATAAAGCTGTTGGACTATAACCTGGTGTTGTGCGACTTCTCACATTTGTCCACCCCAGTCCAACACCGGCATCTCCACATCATGACTATCCTCACTGTTCACTATACTTCCAAGTTTCGTGTCATCTGCAAATTTTGTAATTGTGCCCTGTACACCCAAGTCCAAGTTATTAATATACATCAAGAAAAGCAGTGGTCCGAGTACAGACCCATGGGGAACACCACTGTATACCTTCCTCCAGTCCGAAAAACAACCGTTCACCACTACTCTCTGTTTCCTGTCACTTAGCCAATTTCGTATCCATGCTGCCACTGTCCCTTTTATTCCATGGGCTTCAACTTTGCTGGCAAGCCTATTATGTGGCACTTTATCGAACACCTTTTGGAAATCCATGTACACCACATCAACTGCATTGCCCTCATCAACCCTCTGTTACCTCATCAAAAAAGTCGATCAAGTTAGTTAAACACGATTTGCCTTCAACAAATCCGTGCTGGCTTTCCTTAATTAATCCACACTTGTCTACACACTACTGAGGTTAAACTGACTGATCTGTAGTTGCTGGGTTTATCCTTACACCCTTTTTTGAACAAAGGTGTAATTTTTGCAAATCTCCAGTCCTCTGGCACCACTCCTGTATCTAAGGAGGATTGGAAGATTATGGCCAGTACCTCTGCAATTTCCACCTTAACTTCCCTCAGCATCCTAGGATGCAGCCCATCTGGTCCTGATGACTTATCTACTTTAAGTACAGCCAGCCTTTCTAGTACCTCCTCTTTATCAATTTTTCACCCATCCAGTATCTCCACTACCTCCTCTTTCACTATGACTTTGGCAGCATCTTCTTCCTTGATGAAGACAGATGCAAAGTACTCAATTAGCACCTCAGCCATGCTCTCTGCCTCCATGCGTAGGTCTCCTTTTGGTCCCTAATCGGCCCCACCCCTCCTCTTACTACCCGTTTACTATTTATATGCCTATAGAGGACTTTTGCATTCCCTTTTATGTTAGCTGCCATGATAATCTGACAAATTATCCCATCCACCCATCACCCCTGTGCTCGCTGACCTACACTGGCTCCCAGTCTGGCAACGCCTCAATTTAAAAATTCTCATCCTTGTTTTCAAATCCCTCCATGGCCTCACCCTTCCCTATCTCTGTACCCTTCTCCAGCCCGACAAGCCTTCAAGATCTCTGCACTCTTCCAATTCTGGCCTCTTGTGCACCCTCGATTTTAGTCGCTCCACCGTTGGTGGCCGTGCTTTCAGCGACCTCGGCCCTAAACTCTGGAATTCCCTCCCTAAACCTCTCTCCTTTAAGACGCTCCTTAAAACCTACCTCTTTGTCCAAGCTTTTGGTCATCTGTCCTAATATCTCCTTATGTGGCTCAGTGTCAAGTTTTTGTCTGATAATTGCTCCTGTGAAGCACCTTAGGACGTTTTACTACATTAAAGGCGCTATATAAATGCAAGTTGTTGTTGATACTTATCCTAGAGTCCCGGAAAAGACTAGGGAGGAGATTTTAATAGGGAAAACCCTGGAATCATTTAAGAAAAACCAAGCTGCTGAAATGGGCGCGAGTATATGCATAGTGCTTCTGATTGGATAAATTAAGATGGGCTCAAAGGCCTTCTTCATGCGTAATTATTTTGCGATCTTATCAAAAATAGTTATGCAATGAATAGGTGTACACCGGTGTTAAAGATTATTCTCAGTTCCTTAAGAGAGAAATAGGACTGTACACAAGCCTTTTAAATCACTGCTGTGTCTTCTCTATGGTGTAGGCATCTTGGAATTTGTGGAAATGTTACTGGTGTGCTTATTTTTGAGAAATTTCTGCAACGCTTAGCAGTCTGAACTCATTAAGTACAATGTGAGGAATGGGAGTCAATGGAGGTAAAAGCTTCTTTGCATTTTATATGTTCATTATATCAAACATTTGTATAATTTCAACACCTTTTATACAGAGTCGCTCCACACTCATTAGAAAGTTCTTTATTATGAACACTCAAGGTTCCGTGCAAGAAATGGTTATCCAGCCAATTAAACCTACTCCATCCAGACTCTACTCAGGATTATTTTATCAGACTTCTTCCTCCCCCGCTACCTGTTGATCCCATTCTTCAAGGAACACTAAAAAGCAATTCCCCTTCGCAACAGATATTAATGCAACTCTCTCTTTCAAAGGGATTAGCTGACTGTGAGCAAACCACCTATTCCATGCGTCTGTACCACATCACCACTCTTTTGTTGGGGGGGGAAACATTTTCTTACAGTCTCTTGCTTGGGGGCGTGTGAATATATACTTGTATCCTCAAGCCCTACTCTCATTGTCCAAGTTAAACTGCTTGCTTACTTCAATATTATCGATGCCTTCCATTCATTTAAAGACCTGTATCATGTCTCCACTCAGTCCCCCAAGGCCTGAAATTATCCTGGTCACTCTTCTCTAAACCCTTTTTAATAATGTCTATGAGGTAGGGTGACCAAAACTGCACTGCAGAAGTGGTTCTCACAATTGATCTGTGCGACATTATTAGAACTTGTTCTGATCTGTAAACCAATGCATTCCAGATGCATCCCAGAATCCAAGTTCCTGAGTAACTGTTTCACAACAACCAGATGCTTTTAGGGTATGATCAATGATCACTTCCAAATCCTTTTCCTGTTCAATATCTGCCAGTGGGGATCCCACTTCATATTAAACACATATTTACTGATATCTGTTCCGATACACATCACTTTACATTTACCACAGTAAAATCCCCCGGTCATAGCTCGATCCACCTACATAATTGGTCTGGATCTCTTGGAAGGTCATCATTTTCATGACTTGCCACAAAGTTTTCATCATCAACTAATTTAATACAACTACATTAGACAACCTGTTCTAGACAATTCACAATCATAGTGAATAGCATGAATACCTGTGGAACACCACTGTTGACTTTCTCAGACACAGAACACCTTCCATTTATCACCACCCTGTGCTTTTGTTGATCCATCCCTCCATTAATCTAGACAATCTGTCAATTATTCCACAACCTGCTCTACTCGTCTCAAATAAGGAACTCTGTCAAACCTTTGAAAATCCAAATAAACTACATCTACTCGATCACTTACCCTTGTCCACTAATTGTGTTGCCTCCAAAAATAATTCCACTACCATTGTAAGCAACGACCTATTACCACTAAATGACTCTGACTTCTGCCTATGTTACCTCTACTCTTTAGATGCTCAATTAAAGGATCCCATGATTGCCCTCAAGCATTTTTCTCACAGTAGATGATAGGATAACTGGCCTGTAATTACCAAGTTTGTGCCTTACTCCTTGCTAGAATAGTGGAACTGCATTTGCCATCCTCCAATATCCTCAGATACCACTTCAGTATTTATGGGCCTCTGAAACCTGGGAATCAAAGAATAAGGACGAATTTCCTCCTTCAATTTCTGCAGGATTCTACATGCATCACACCTGGCCCCAGGAGCTGTGTGGATATTTAATATCCTGCAGCGTACTGAAAGAATACCTTTCATTTATTTTCCACTGCTGAATAAACGAAGCTGCGCGATTTATAGTTCGAGCAATGAAAACTTGCTGCATCACAAAAATAAAACGCAAACCAATTTTTCCCGAACCTCCCACTTATTCGCAGGATAGGGAAATTCGCAATGTTGCACAATAAATGTTGCCAAAGGCTTTCTTTTTCATTTTCAGTGTTGTGAAAGCAGTATCACATAAATTATCCTGGCAACGGTGGAGTGAAGGCACTATCGGCGCTTCGCATTTTTAAAATTTCATCTTCTTTCCTGTTGCGCAGGTCATTCCTTCAGCTACCGACAAGGTATTGACTTAAATAAAAACAGAAAATGCTGGAAATACTCAGCAGGTCAGGCAGATGCTGCCTGACCTGCTGAGTATTTCCAGCATTTTCTGTTTTTATTTCAGATTTCCAGCATCCGCAGTATTTTGCTTAGGTATTCACTTAACTCTTTCTGGTGTTTCAGCACTCGGCACACCAGTGATACGTTACGCACCATCATATCACTAAAACATGTTCGGGACCACTTCTCTGTTAGCACTGGCAATAATGTTGACACTAGTACGGAACTGAATTGTTCTTTAAAAAAATTACCATATCAGATTTTTTTTTAAAGTCAAGAATTATTGTTTAAAGTCTTAGGGGGAAAAATTGTGTCTCGCCCATTTTGGGGCGCAAGTATCGGCCGGCGTAAAGTTTAGTGCCTGGCGCTAATTATCACCTCTGACTGCAAAATTCGCCTCTATCGCCCCCGGAGGTGATTTGAGCGCTAAATCCAGCGCGACACACCTCTCTTAAGGCGCAAAGGTCGGGGAGCGAGGCGCTACCTCAGAACGCTACCGAAGCTCAGGCGATGTCGGTTCCCATGGAAGCCAGACAGACTGGCGCCATCCAGTTCTTAAAGGGGAGGGGCCATCTTGCTGGCCAGCCACACCCTGCTCATTGCAGCCTTGAATCTCGGCCTGGAGTGACCTCTAAAGCAATTGTGTGGAAGCACTAATGGATAGGCCCAGGGAAAGAGCTCGGCGCTTAGGAACCTCAAAAGTGGTGCTGAGGGCCAAAACTCCTCAGGACAGCGTTAAATCTCTCCAGACGTCTCTCTCCCGCTCACCCTGCGTGTTCCAAAAATTTTGCCGACAAGAAAAAGCAGGAAGCGCACGCCTTTAAATAGCGCTCCCCCAGCCCCTTCCCGACTTGAAAATGTTCCCCTCTACCTGTCGTTCCTAGCGGGAGGTGCTAAGGCAGGGGGCGCGACTCAATATCCGGTCCGGGGCATTGCATGCTTGCATGACGTCACGATCTGCAGGCGCAGGAGATCGTGGCGGTAGTGTTTAGCGCCAGCGCAAAACGGCAGGTCAATTTCATGAGCGGTGCTAAAATTGCCGCACTCGGGCGCTAAGTTGCTAGCGCCCCCCGAAGGCGCTAACCAACCTAATTTATCCCCCTTAGCCCCTTAACCTACTGTTGTTGTTGGGTCAGGCACAGGGACCAGTACAGCAATGAGTCCTACAGCTGGCAGGAAACATAGGTTAGTCTGCAGGTGGATTGGAAATCACAGCTGCTGCTCCCTCAACAACAGAAGAAATCAGCAGTAAAATGCCAGGCTCATTGCTGTTCTTGCAGAATAAGAGCTGCTTTATTTTTTTTTAAAAGGAAGTACAGGTTGAGCGTCCCGAATCCGGCGACCTCGGGACCGAGGCCGAGCCGGTTTTCGGGTTTTTCCGGACTTCGGAACATGTTTCTGATGTCCGAAGTCCGGAAACGCCCGAGCCCAGGTTGCGATATTTCCGGACTTCGGACATCAGAAGAACATGCCGAGTCCGGAAATGCCTGGGTCCAGGTTGCGCTATATCCGTTTTTTGGTACGCCTCCCTCGGGGTGTCCGGATTCCGGAACATTTTACGGATTCTGGACCCCTGCCACCAATCATCCCGGAGTCCGGATCATTCCGGAACTCCGGATTTGGGATGCTCAACCTGTACCGCAGTTAGATTTTGGATGTTACTTGTTGAACACCTCACTTGTCAATTGCATTACTAATATCATCAAAGCAGAAAGCTCCTTTAAAGAGTTTTGCCATTTAACCGTTCATAAGGAAGACATACTGGATTACACAAAGGCAGACACAACCCAATTAATTTTCAAAAACCCACTCAGTTAACATTTCAATGAACCCTTCACCTTGCCCTTTGTGTTTATTAACTCATAAAATATTTACTTGTGTGCAATTACTGTGTCCATAGAAACAGTTAACATTTGAATCCAGTCTGTGCACATCACTACAGGCCAGCATCAATAACTGGACAATACCTTGGAACAAAACAGTCAGAAATTAGAACCTCATATAAAATGTGTTACAACACCCTTTCCAAGGATGTTAGGTTGCTATTTGCTTGATGCACTCGACTGCCTGTTTCCCCAATTCTCCACAGCCCATTTCTTTTCGTCAAGCTTCAAAATGGAGACCTTTAGATCTCGAGATTCGCTGTATTCTGGGGTTTCGCAGTGTTTGGCTGTAATGAGCTTCATTAAGTCAATTAGGCATGACCTGGACCTCGCCGGTTAATCCACTAACAATGCAACTCAAGAGTTCAGAAGATTTTGACAGCAAAATCAAATGCTTTTGAGACTGATCAAGGGGTTAAGTCTGAGCAGCCAGAGCTGCATTGGTATCATTCCTGCTGTAATGCATTCCCATAAACCATTCTGCCAACTGCAATTATTGGAGCCGTACCTGAGGTCAGCTAATTTAGAGCCGATAAAGCTCCTGGCTTCACACTGCTACTGCCTGACAAAGCTAAACGACTAATAAAGATAATTGAAAAGTCGATCATATACAGTGTGAAAATGCTTGTTCCCATTTGTAAGGTATTAGAAGTAATATTTCTGCAAGGTAAAGACCAGTCTCAGCTTTTGGCCATTACACTACAACGATGGGGATCATGAACGAAGTTGCAGACCCTACTGTGGAGGCAGATGAAGCCTACAGGGCACCACCACCTCCCATAAAGCTCGTCGGAACCTGCACTGTGCTGGTCGCTGGGTGTGTTTGCCCTCCAGATGTTGCAGCATGAACTTTTGAGGTATAATTTTTCTACTTTTACATTTGATTTTACTTGAAACCTTTTAAAGCTTTTACAGCACTGTTAACGCTGCTAAAGGGATGACCATTCACCGCAGACCACATAAATGCACGTTCCCCTGTACATAAAGCTGATATAGTACCCTACAAGAAGTCACATTACCAGGCAGCAAAAGCTTTTTAAAATGGTCACTGTGGAGCTGTTACTTGTTTAATGCAATACTCCACTTACACCATCAGCATTTCCAGTTCAAACAAAATTCTGGAATGAAGTACATTAAAATTAATGATATTTGTAGCACTTAATTTTTTTTATTTTTGTTTTTATTTATTTGTAGTTAATTTTAAATATATATATTTATTTTTCAAGTAGAGTGTGCCTTTGCCCTGGTCTCATTTTCAGTCTATGTGATATCATAAGCTTCTTCTCAGTAGGAGTGCATGTTTTGGACCAACTGATGCCACTCTGTAGCTACTGGTACAAGATGACTTTAGGAAAGATGTCCCTGATATTTTTGTTGAATGATAAAAGTCCTTTTCTGCGTCGAGGGCCCCCCTCCCCCCACCTCGTGCAGTGGCTCAGGCAGAGGATCAGGATATCATAAAATCATAGGAAGTTTACAGCACGGAAGGAGGCCATTTCGGCCCATCGTGTCCGCGCCGGCCAACAAAGAGCTATCCAGCCTAATCCCACTTCCCAGCTCTTGGTCTGTAGCCCTGCAGGTTAGAGCATCCCACGTGCACATGCAAGTACTTTTTAAATGTGGTTAGGGTTCCTGCCTCGACCACCCTTTCAGGCAGTGAGTTCCAGACCCCTACAACCCTCTGGGTGAAAACATTTCCCCTCAAATCTCCTCTAAACATTCCACCAATTATTTTAAATCTGTGCCCCCTGGTTTTTGACCCCTCTGCTAAGGGAAATAGGTCCTTTCTATCCACTTTATCTGTGCCCCTCATAATTTTATACACCTCAATAAGGTCTCCCCTCAGCCTCCTCTGTTCCAAGGAAAACAGACCCAGCCTATCCAGTCTTTCCTCATAGCTAAGATTCTCTACTCCCGGCAACATCCTCATAAATCTCCTCTGTACCCTCTCCGGTGCAATCACATCTTTCCTGTAATGTGGTGACCAGAACTGCACGCAGTACTCTAGCTGAGGCCTAACTAGTGTTTTATACAGTTGAAGCATAACCCCCCTGCTCTTGTATTCTATGCCACGGCTAATAAAGGCAAGCATTCCGTATGCCTTCTTAACCACCTTATCTACCTGGCCTGCTACCTTCAGGGATCTGTGGACCTGCACTCCAAGGTCCCTTTGTTCCTCTACACTACTCAGTGTCCTGCCATTTAATGTGTATTCCCTTTGCTTGTTAGCCCTCCCCAAATGCATTACCTCACACTTCTCCAGATTGAATTCCATTTGCCACTGTTCTTTCTGCCCAGCTGACCAATTTATTGATATCTTCCTGCAGTCTACAGCTTCCTTCTTCAGTATCAACCACACAGCCGATTTTAGTATCATCTGCAAACTTCTTAATCATACCCCCTATATTCAAGTCTAGATCATTGATATATACCACAAAAAGCAAGGGACCTAGTACTGAGCCCTGCGGAACCCCACTGGAAACAGCCTTCCAGTCACAAAAACACCCATCAACCATTACCCTCTGCTTCCTGTCTCCGAGCCAGTTTTGAATCCAACTTGACACTTTGCCCTGGATCCCATGGGCTTTTAACTTCATGACCAGTCTGCCATGTAGAACCTTATCAAAAGCCTTGCTAAAGTCCACATGCACTACATCAAACGCACTACCCTCATCTACCCTCCTTGTTACCTCCTCAAAAAATTCAATCAAGTTTGTCAGACACGACCTTCCCTCAACAAATCCGTGCTGACTGTCCTTGATTAATCCGTGTCTTTCTAAATGAAGATTATCTGGGGGTAGAGTTTCCGCTTTAGGCACAATTGGGAAACTGCGCCCAAGATGAGCTTGAAATTGTGCCGGCTCGGTTACAGTTCAGGTTTCCGATAAAATCCATTTGTATTATCACACAAACGTAAAATCTTCCACGAACCAGCGCAATCGGGCAGCGTAACAGAACGGAATCGTTTTATTTTTCTTCTCATTAAAAATTATTCCTTGATGTGTTTAAGAGTGGTAACCTGGTGCAGTTTCATTAATACGGCTGAAAATGGGTCTAAGCGTTTTTAATAAGGGTGTCCCACCTGTGAGTAACCCGATTTTACAATCACTGAACATGACTTAAAAAACTATACAAAACCATTTAATAGTGTCACTGGTGTATACTAGTATTAGTAAATTACAATTTTTTGACATAGAACAACTTTTTAAAAGTGCCCACTAGTGCCTGTGCACCTAAGAAAATGAGCGCAAGTTGAAGAGCCTTCCCGAACCAGCACAATCTTCCCGAACCAGCACAATCTCGCCATTTCAACCTGGGGGGAGTGACTGGTTTTGTGGGCGGAGGTCTGATCCAGGTGAACTGAATCTTAAGTTGAATCTGCGTAAAAGATCACGGAAAACACAAACGTAAGTGGTTTTTTGAGCGTGACTTACGTTTAAAATTCCCCAATCTTTTGGGCTCGATTGGCCGATTCTGCCCTGACATTACGAGCAGAAATGAGCGGAAACCCGAACCCCCCCGGCCCCGCCATCTTTTGGTTATGCTGGAGTTCACGGGTCTTTTTGTTTTGGTATGGATTCAAACCGACTCTCCTTCTATGGGTCGACGCCCAACAATCTGCCACGAAAGCAGGCAGTCCACTGCATGAATCAATTCACTGACTGTTGAGCTGCGTCATCAGTGAATATGACTTTGCTTCACCCAGTGAAAAGGACAATAACTCGCAGATATCAACGTGTACCTCACTGGGAAAGGAAAGGACAAGAACTTGTGAAGGATTAAGCCATATAACCTATTTAGAAAAATACACTATCTTATGAAAGAATTCTGGCCTTATTGAAACAAGACAGTTGCTGACCCTGAATAAATAACCTTATTGAAACAGAAGGTGCATGGCTCCGACAGGCTGACTTTTGGGAACAAAAACAATGGTCCACCCTGGATAAGGTGTTCTATTTAAACTTCAAAAAGATGGCACATAAGATAAGGAACATCTGCCCTTCACACCGTTTTATATGGTGAACTCAGAACACCTAGAGATGAGACAAGATTCTGGAATATTACAAGCTGATGTAGCAGTAAATAATTGCAGAGGTCAGCAGAAAGATGAATAGGGATTATTAACTTGCATCAGCAGAAACTTTAAAGGAAATACAACTGAAAAAGGGTATAAATATTGAAGTCTCAAATGGGATATCAGAGTCGCTTTAATCGGGCATGGTGATTCTCGACTACAGAGGCGGTTCTGTGGTCTACCACTCTTTGTACCTCGGGGATCAAAGGTATTTGATATTGATGGATATCCTGTATAGAAAACTTTAAGAACTGTAATACTGTAGCGAAGTTAAGATTTAAAAGTAAGATTCTCTGTTAATAATAAGATCGTATTTTTTCTCTTTTTAGAACTGTTAACGTTGCGATTGACTGATTCACCAACTGTAAATTTCATGTCGGTTCTTTTAATAAATCTCTATATATTTTTAGAATTGTTTCACATAAGTCTTCTATATCAATGGCCCAGAAATTCGGGTCCCCACGGGTGAGTACGTGCTGTGTACTCACCCGTAGGGCCACCGGAAGTGCCGGTTTCGTGCATGCGCTGCGCATGCACGGGAAACCGGAACTTCCGGTCTCTTGAAGGAAGGGGTTCGCGGGTCAACCGCGTGCGTGGGAGAGGCAGCGCGTAGACATGGAACTTCCGTTTTTTTTTACATGTTTCTCCGTGCGGGTAAGTCCCTAGCAGCTGCGCGTGGAAAAAGCAGGCGCAAGGCCTGCTTTTAACAAGGTAAGAGGTGAATTAAGTAAAATTGAAACATTTTTTCCACAGGTTTATCATTTTTAAAAATTTTAGGAAAGGTAAGTTTATTTTTAGCCCCGTTAAAAACTTTAATAAATTTTTTCAAAAATTTAATTTTTTGTTTTAAATAGTTAATTTATGTAATTTATAGTTATTTTAAAAATGTGATTTAAAAAAAAAAAATTATTTGAAGTTTTACTTAGGTTTTGGGGCCAATCTCTATTCATAGATTTGACAGGTCTTCCTGTCAAATCTATGAATGGAGATTCCCTGCTCCGATTGGCTCCCCATGGACCACGTGATCCCAGGGGACGGTGCAAACTAGTTGCGCCGCTGGGATACGCGAGCACTGCACACCGGCAGCTGGAGGAGGCCCAGGATCGGAATCCCATGCGGGCCCACAGCACAACGGCAGGCGCGCTATGTAAGTGCACCCGCTATGCTTGCACACGCGGGAAGCCTCCGACCCGAATTTCTGGGCCAATATTAACTCGCGAACTCAATCTTTGTACACTCTTTGGTGAAGAGTTACATCATTCTGAAGGAGTTCTCCAGACCCTCATAATATCTGGGACATTACAGTCTTAGGACAGGAACTGAAAGTGTTAAAAGGTACACATTAAATATATGACTTAGTTATGGGCTGATCTAGAAGACATCATTGAGGCACAAATCAAAGCTAAGGTTTTACCACAAACACAGAATGACAGATGCGAAGACATTACAAGAGAATAATCCAATTGAAGGATTCAAATGACATCATTAATATTAATGATCATCATAAAATGGGATTAATGCTTTAAATTCAGTGATAACTGTTATTGTCCACATGTAAATGCATTCCGAGGTATCCATTATTAAACTTACAAATTCGCATAGTTACCCCATTAATGTTCAGGAGAATGTATATAATTACCCAGAAGTGTTCACTGTCTATAACAGATTGTACATTTTCTTTTTAAATTCTGTTTCTAAGCAATGCAATGCCGCATTTTGGTTTGAAGGTGACAGCAGTGATGGTGAACAAAGGTCATTACCGATGTTTGGTCACACCACCTGAATGGGTGCTACATTTACAATGTAGAGCGAGCTGTCTTATCAGGCTAGACTTTACTGTGATAGACAGGAGAATTACTAACATACATTATATGAATACATCCATGGAAGGTGTAAAATGAGAGTTGTATCTAAATTTTTGAAGCTCGGTTCATTTTTACTCTAATATTGTTCAATCTGCTCTGCGATGTCTCACTGCTGTTTTCACATTACAACCTTCACGATAGCCTTCTGTAAAAACGGAGCATTTAAATATTCCTGCAGCTCTCTGGAGCACTGCTATCTGTTTATACATCAAGCAGACAATATAAAGCAGAATATTTAAGATTAGCTCCGATTATATTTACAAATATTACAACATGTTTCAAAGGATCATTTATCCATTTTGCGAAAGGCTTTGAAGTTATATATTACGTGCAGTATTTTTTGTTAAATAATTTACAGAAATGATTCTACAGTGCAACTCTGAGTCGTGAATAATAAATAGCTTAACCGAATTCCCACTTTGACACAAACCAGAAGTAATGCAAGGCCTGCCATTTAATACAAGATGGGGTCTGTAGTGGAGAAGCTGTGACACTGTCAGACATGGATCTGGTTTAGCAGAACAAGAAATTGGAGCAGTAAGTTAGGCATCATGAAGGTGTACAAGCTCTTGTCTTTATACTGGAAAAATAGTGGTCCTGTTATTACTTTCCACTTAGAGGTGCAAATTGCATCGAGACAGCCTGAGACACAATCGAAGCCCAGGGAACAATCCTTGCACTGGAACAGTTAGGCCCGAGACCTGGCTGAAATCGGGCCTGGGGCCCCATTTAAATTAGGCCTGCAGACATCTGTTGTGCATTCCTAGGCAGCTCACCGGCAAAGTGGACATCGATATGCAGCGCCAGCAACGGCCCTGAGGCAAGTCCCGGGAAGGAGTTGTAGTGGGCTCTGGGGGGTGGGGGGGGGGGCAGGGCAATTGCAACATCTGTGGAGTTAGGGGAGCACTCCTGTTCCTATTGGCTCCGCAGAAGGGTTTTTTTCCCCCCAATAATTGCTAACTTACTTTTTGTTGGCCACAGGGGGCACTGAAAAATCCTGAGCAGAACTGGCCCCACGCCTGCCCTGTTCATTGCTGACTAATTTTGAAAAGGGATCCCAAATTTACATATCGAAGGAAGCTAACACCTGTCTTAGTTGTGCTAAACAGGCTTGCTTTGTGCCCGTTTTACGCACATTCAATTGTTAAATATTAATAATGATGCTTACATCTGAATTCCAAAATAAAAAACTGCTGTTGTTAAAGGGGCAAAGGTAAATTTTGTTCTTTTAAACTTTCAATGGGGTATAGTCATCTGTGTGAAGCTACTGAATCTTTGCAATCTCTTGTACAAAAAGATTCCTTAATGACAGGGAAGTGTCAGAGTTGAAGGATGAGTTAAGTGTTTTATAAAGTGTTAAAAGGCCCTGTGAGTATTTCAACATTAAATTCATTGCAATCCAACATCTCCAATGTTTTTCTTGTATTTATTATTCTCCTAAAAGTAATACAATCTAGCTGATCGTCCCTACTTATAAAGTTATCAACTTTGAATTAAATGCGTGCAGTCCCTCCATTACTTTTCCAAATGCAAATTATTCACCCTTGAACTAATCATGGAATTTTTAAATATTCGTTCCTGGGATGTGGGCGTCGCTGGCAAGGCCAGCATTTATTGCCCATCCCTAGTTGCCCTTGAGAAGGTGGTGGTGAGCCGCCTTCTTGAACCGCTGCAGTCCGTGTGGAGAAGGTACTCCCACAGTGCTGTTAGGGAGGGAGTTCCAGGATTTTGACCCAGCGACGATGAAGGAATGGCGATATACTTCCAAGTCAGGATGGTGTGTGACTCGGAGGGGAACTTGGAGGTGGTGGCGTTCCCATGCGCCTGCTGCCCTTGTCCTTCTAGGTGAAGAGGTCGCGGGTTTGGGAGGTGCTGCTGAAGAAGCCTTGGCGAGTTGCTGCAGCGCATCTTGTAGATGGTCCACACTGCAGCCACGGTACGCTGGTGGTGGAGGGAGTGAATGTTTAAGGTGATGGATGGGTGAACAACTACAGGAGAACTCAAATGAATAAATGAGGTGCTGTCGAAGAAGTCTTGGCGAATTGCTGCAGTGCATCTTGTAGAATTCTTTCCTAAGTACTGTTGCACTGTCATTACAATACATTACATTCAATTGCAATAGCCTTTATTTATGAACAGAATTGTGCTAATGGCCCGAAAATTAGACCTAATACACGAGAGTACGCACTGTGTACTCTCGCGTTTTAGGTCTCCAATTGCCGGTTTCCAGCATGCACTGCGCATGCGCGGGAAACCGTCACTTTGTGAATTCAAAAGGGGGCGGTTCCTAAGTGAACCGCGTGCGCGCTACAGGCTGCGCGCATGCAGTGCACTTGGTGCTTTAAACGCGCAGGTAAGCATGAAAGATTTTACACATAAAGAAAGGAGGCGTAAGACCCTCTTTTAACAAGGTAAGTAGTTAATTAAGTATTTTAAATTTTTTTCAACAGGTTTATCTTTTTTAGAGACTTTAAAGAAAGGTAAGTTTATTTTTATAACTTTTAAAAAGATTTAAAATTTTTTCAAAAATTTTATTTTTTGTTTAAAGTGGTTAATTTATTTAACTATACTTATTTTATTAATGTGATGGCTTTTTTTTTTAAATTTAATTGAGGTTTAGCTGTTCTTTTGGGGGGGTATAGTATTCATAGCCTTGACAGGTCTTCCTGTCAAAACTATGAATGAAAGATGGTGTGCTGCCATTGGCTCTAACTGAATCACGTGATCCCAGAGCTCGCACGAACTAATTGCGTCTCTGGGTCACGCAAGCACTGCACAGCTGCAGCCTTGAAACTAAAGTTCGTGTGGGCCCGGAGGAAAAAGGTAGGCGCGGAGTGAGATATCGCGGGGAAGCCTTACCCCCGCGTGAACACTCAGTGTTTAATTTCTGGGCCATTATTCGGTATTCTTTAACTACTTGGCCAAGAAGCTCCTTGGAGCTGCTCCCACTCCAACTTGCTTACACGCGTAATTAGAGTTTCCGCTGAAGTTACAAGAGGAGCGGGAGCAGCTCCAAAAAAATTCCCGGCCTTTGTCTGTGGGAATCTTTCCGTGTTAAAAAAGATCTATGACAGGTTTCTCCCGCTAAAGGATGTAATAATAAAAGGAAAATAAATAGAATAAAAACCCCCTGAAAGAACCACTTTCCTATTTGCCTCAATAACATAAATAACAATTACTTCACACCATATTACCTTTCTGCATGTGATTCGACATGAAGTTTCATAGATTCGTTGGAAAATTACTTCAATAATGCATGGTGAGACAAAGAGACCTTAGTGGACTGGAAGTGCAATGCACTTTTGCAAGTGGTCTTGTGGATTGACAAGAGTTTTCCAACATAGATTATTGATCTAAACAGCACTTGGGATCATAAATTAAGCAACATAGTAAAAAGGGATTCACATTCGACTGTAATGGTATTCCCACACTCAACAAATTTCCTAGATATTTACACTGATATGATTCACATGACGGTCAAATTATTGCTATAAATTGCAAAGTGCAAACGTATTGCCGATGTTGGTTGAACACAGTGGACTATAATAAACATACTCTATCAGAGCCGCTGCAATAAACCATCTTCAAGGTTTTTAATATACTGGCAGCGCTGGTGACAGTGTGAAGTTGTATTCACTAATGGGAGGCCTATTTCAACAGTGCAGTGATAAAAGGGATGCAGCAGCGATAAATAAAGCAAGTGGATGACCTCATGACTCTTCCAGTCAGCCCCTCAAACCAGCTTTTACAGACGGGAAATAAACTGTGCTAAAACTGAGTCGGTAGCTTCTCGATCCTATTCTAAAAGGTTTCATTACGTTCAGAAAGAACAAATACTGCCCACGGTATCCTGGCACCGTGTTCTACATCTTAAAGCAAGCTCTTCAAACCAGTCCATTGGTGAATCTCCTGAGTAAGACTCCCTCGCGACAATTCTGCCCCTCTTTAATCGTGCCTGCCTCTTCCCTTCTTAGTCTTCCACTTGCCACCTTCTCGCGACGTCTCTGCCCCTCTCAATAGTACCTACAAGTGCAGTGATACCTGCCAATTCCCGAACTGTTGACTGTAACGTAATGGCCCATCTGCTTTTCTTTATATGGAAAGAGCAACAATGAAAATACATGCAGCAAAGCACAATGCTCCCATATCTGGGTCACATTTTATGTTGATCACACCCCTTTTCTCTTTTGTATGACCTGGGACTTCTAAAACATAAAATACAGGAACGAGGAAGATCTGAGCAAGTTATAAATGACTGAGGCACAGCGGTGGTACATGTAACATTCAGGATTGTGAGGCATTGTTTTCCTCCAGTTGCTAATAGAAGCAAAAGATCAGTATTAGTGTTAAATGGGTCTCTCTATTTTATAACCACACCAATTATTCTCTCCTCACATTAGTGACTGAAGAAAAATATAACCGCATGCAGCCATTGAGTGGAATGCACTTCCTCTTTAACAGATACTAGTTTAATAAATGATGTAATAGATTCAGAATCGGCTATTCCTGAGGATGTGCTGCAGTGTCATTAGTAAATCGTCATGTGTTAAGAGACTGCTTTGGATAGTCACAAAATTAGTCCAGATTTCAGAGCACTTTACATTTTTATTGATGACAATTTGGATATTGTTTCACTCTTAGATCGGGCCTGGTTTTCAGTAACGTGTCATTTTTACCCTCATTTTTGAAGTGCTGTCATTTTTATTCCCATTCTCGGGTATCCCCTTGAATCATATCACTTCCTGAGTGACGAGATGAGGAGGCGACACAGTCCTGGTGCTTTGTTAATTAATGCTGTTTCTGACCTAGCCACTAGAAAGTGTGGAAGAGATGCCCCTGGTGAGCCACCTACAGCTGTTTCTTTCTCTCTCTCTCTCTCTCTCTCTCTCTCCCAAGAAGGAGAACCCCGTGGCCTCGCTCCCCCTTCCTGTGAGGGATTGGCTGAGATCACAGAGCAGGGGAAGTCGCAGGCACAAACACCTCATCATACCCTGGCGTGGCAGTGTTGCTGCAGCGCTCACCATGCTGTGCCACTTTGACTAAACTTTTCCAACATGGAAAGCAAGTATCAAATCTCCTTATGCAATTAACAGATTAAATTAATGTTGCATCTTATGTACTACCACACTTAGACAAGATTTAGAAAAATTAATTCCAGTGTAACACATGGGCACATTTATTCTAGAAAATTAACTTTAACACAAATGACTTGCTCATGGTTTTAATTACAAACCATAATTTCAGCTACCAGAAGATGTAGCTCTATTATCACTTCTGCTTTTGCGAGATAGATTTTAAGCTAGACCTACTGACACACATAGCACCTGCTGGAGGTTTCAAACTACGTCCCCATGAGGGGGAAGAAAAAGCTTCTTTACAGCTTTTCAGTGAAGCAAATGTTGCAATCGCTGCAATATCAGTTTCACCAGTTCATACAACAGCTTCAGCAGGCCAGGTACAAATCTCACGGGTTACACAAAGAAGATCAAGCCTGTACTACATTTCATTAATATCCATTAGTCTTGTCGTAAAAGTTAGCCATGCAAATATTGAAAAGGTTGCTAATTCCACCGATGGGGCTTTTTTTCCCCCCACAAAAAAAGGCCCCATGTGAAATTGGAAAGCAAACATTGAGAAAGAAAATAAAGGGAGACAGTCTCTCCACGGTAATGCTCTCTATGAGAAACAGGTGAGGTAGCTAAGGCTGCCTCAGTTCACACGCTACTTGCAATGCTATGTAGTTCTTTTTATTTGTTTATGGGATGTGGGCGTCGCTGGCAACGCCAGCATTTATTGCCCATCCCTAATTGCCCTTGAGAAGGTGGTGGTGAGCCACCTTCTTGAACCGCTGCAGTCCGTGCGGTGAAGGTACTCCCACAGTGCTATTAGGGAGGGACTTCCAGGATTTTCACCCAGCGACGATGAAGAAAGTCAGGATGGTGTGTGACTTGGAGGAGAATTTGGAGGTGGTGGTGTTCCCATGCGCCTGCTGCCCTTGTCCTTCTAGGTGGAAGAGGTTGCGGGTTTGGGAGGTGCTGCTGAAGAAGCCTTGGCGAGTTGCTGCAGTGCATCTTGTAGATGGTACACACTGCAGCCACGGTACGCCGGTGGTGGAGGGAGTGAATGTTTAAGGTGGTGGATGGGGTGCCAATCAAGCGGGTTGCTTTGTCCTGGATGGTCATGCAAATATAACTGCTGGAAGAAAAATCCAAACTCTCATCCAAGATGGTTTAAAAACATTTTCAATTATGCTTGCTGTTTGGCAATCTGATGATAAAAACATGAACTTACGGAGAAAACTAATTCTCTGCATTTTTAACTCAAGTCACTAATGATGGTGCGGCAGCAAAACCTTCTGTTGCTGTTGGGGCTTTTTTGTTACCTTTTGAAAGACAAATGCCCAGCTGGCTTTCTCACTCAGCTAAAAGCTGTCATGTTCCTAAGGAAACCTCATCAATCACTTCCCTAAGCCTCAGCAAACAGGGCCTAAGTGAAAACATCACAAATTAAAATTCCTGCTCATCTGAACAAAGCTCTGTTAATAACCTGCTTATTTGCCCAGTTTGAGGGTGGCAGTGGGCTTAAATATCTCACACAATGGCAAAAGTCACTTCACACAGACCACCATAGATTTGCTGAGGCCAATGCAATGTAACCTATTGACCTTTTCTTTTTTTATCCTCACCTCCCCCAAAAACATTCACTCTTTCCTCGGGTACGGTTCCACAAGCATCTGATGCTCTTCAGTCGCTTACCCACATGGCCATTATTGATGACAAGTATTAGCAAACTGATTCGATCACAGGGAGCATCACAGGCAAACCCAACATCCAAACATGTGCACTTCCAGCAAAGTCCACTGGATAATGTCTGGGACTGGAAAACATGGCTGATTTTCCCCTCCCTAACCTGAGCCAATTGTCGTACCCCGACCATTAGCGTGGCTGAGATGAGCCAACACAACTAAAGGTTGAACCTGGTATTTCGGGCTCACCTTCTCACTGCAGAAGCTCAGAGTCACTGAGACATTTTCAACCAGTACCTCTTGTGTTGCCATTTACAGGTACTACAGCAACATACCAACTAAAATGTTACTTATTTGACACCGTAGGATGATTTTTGAACCATATTTCTGTCACTGCTTATGTTCTGTAATAATTTGCACAATGCTGTTTTATGACAGCAAGTGATTAAAAATGGATCTTCCACAAAAAAATAAAGTCAATCAGTTCTCACAAGGTACACCGTCCCCTGCAAATAAAATTAAAGCGGCTTTAAAAAAAATGGGTTGCATTTTCCTAACTGAAGAGAAGTAGATTCCCTCCACAACCCTTCCAGCTGGACGGCTCTCCTTTTTTCCCTTGTTTCCCTATCATTCTTCATTTTGACTTTGTTGGCTTTTATTCTTGACAGTTTAAAAAAAAAAAAATTCTGCTCCTTTTACATCTGATTTTTCAACCTTTTAGTTAGATTTTCCACATTCTCATTTTTTTCCCTGTCAAACTTTTTATGTTGTTTTCTATTTTTCCTACATTCTTGTCCTATTGCTTTCTTTAACATACAGCTCATTAAAAGTGTCCCTTCACTACAGCGAAACTATCAGTCTAGCATGAACAAATATTGGAAACTTGAATCATAATTTTAAAAATATATAGGCCCATATTTTCCGATCCCTACGGGTGTGTACGAGGTGTGTACACACCCATAGGGGCCTCGCAAATGCCGGGTTCAGGTATGTGAAGCGCATGCGCTAAAATTCGGCATTTCCGATCTGTCAAGAATTCTCTTGACAGATCCTCCGCCTGCCCTGGAGAAGGGCCTCTGCGGGGGGGAGAGTTCCGCTTTCTGCAGAACTTCTGCCCGCTGAAAACCTTTAAAAATCTTACGCCTGGTAAAAGCCTGCGTAAGAGTTTAAAAAAAAAAAATTTTCCCACTCATTTATAATTTAAAAATACTTTTTAAAAAAAGGTAAGTTTATTTTTAGTCCCGTAAAAAACTTAATTATTTATTTCAAAAAATAAAATTTTTGTTTAAAATATTTAATTTAATGTGATTTTAACTCATTTTAAATACGTGATTTAAAAAAAAATATTTAATGTTTAACTGTTTTTTCAGTGATCCCCATTCATACTTTTGACAGTTCTGTGTGTAGAGACCTGTCAAAAGTGTAAAGGGGGAATTCCCTTCTTTGATTGGTTCCCCATGGCCCACGTGATCCCAGGGGCGCTTGCGAACCGCCTGCGCCCCTGGGATACCTGGGCCTCTGCGCGTGCGCACCAGGAAAGGCCCAGGATCGGAAGTCTCGGGACCTACGGAGCCAGCAAGTAAGTGCGTAGATTTTTCCAGATCGGAGGCATCCGCCCACAGGAAGCCTCCGATCGGAAAATCCGGCCCCTATATAAACATTTCCAAATGCAAATCTTTCTAACTGCATTAACGATAGACAAAACGTCTCAATGTCCCAGCACTGCAGCATCGTTACAGCACGACTATGAACAAAATAACTACAAACCAGCTGCAAGGATCAGCACTGCCACCTGACTTAATCGTGTAAATAATGTCAAACACTACCAATTTGGTGTGTTTGATCTTTCCAAGTCTTGCAGTTTTTTTATACTCATGTTACCTCTCTCTACCATCTGTATCACACACAGAATGGCGGTCGTACACATAAAAGGATAGATTTCTGATCTTGCGCTGCCAATGGGGAGCCTGACCAACGGTAGCGAACATCAATCTTTTTAAATGAATGTGCGTGATTTTCCGACCAGAGTTCAGCCGAATTGCCGGTTTGTGCTCTCGGGGGGCAAGGCTCCCCTCTGGCAGCGTCCAGTAGTAAAATGAGCCCGTATCAGATTACCTCAAATGTTTAATATTCTACGTTATAAGAAGCTTGTTAGGGGAGTAGCTCAAGTTTAAAGTACTCCCTTCACAATTTCATTATAACAAAGCAGTGTGTAAACATCTTCAATCTTGAAAGAGGCAGTTTGACCCCAACACGTTTGAGACCATCTATTTCAGAACTCCAGTCATTCCGTGACATCTGTTGTAGGTAATCAGAGAGCGGCTTCATAAAGAAACCCAGAAATCAGATCTGCAGTAGGCCTAGGTGTCAATGGCAATCTGGAGGAGACCACGCGGAGAAAAGTCAGCACCAGCTGGATACACAGTAGTTCTTAGCCGGTACTGATCTTCCCTGGTGAAGCAGCCTCCAAAATTGGAACCCAGGCTGGTCCCAAGACCAGATTTCTATTTTTCATGATGGAGTTCCTCGTGACATGCTCGTAACTGACACTGATGCAAGAGGAGGGGAAAATCAATGTTGTAAATGAAGATACAGAATACTTGATATTTTGTAAAGAGGGACGTACTTTATACTAAGGCTACTCCCTCCATACTATCCTCCTTTGAACACATTAGAGTCAATTTTCCTCTGGGGCCCCTACTGAGCCCCCAATAGGTGAACTGTGCCTGGCTGAGAGGCCTGCAGGTGTGCTCCTGGCTACAGTCATCAGGGCCTTCTAGCCGCTGTTAGGGAGTAAAAGCCAGAAAGCCCCAATGCCTGAAGATTGTGCGGGAAGGAGGTGCACGTATCCACCACTGGTTCCGACCAAGTGTCTGTGGGAGAACACTTGGGTACGAGTGATCACCGTATCATAAGATTTAGATCAGCAATGGAGAGCAGCAAGGAACAATCTAGAGTGGAACTTCTAAACTGAAATAGAGCTAACTTCAATGGGATGAAAAATGATCTAGCCAGGGTAAAATGGAACCAAAGATTGACAGTAAAAACTGTAACGGAACAATGGGTGATCTTTAAGGAGGAGATGTTCCAAGTACAGGCTAGGTACATTTCTACAAGAGGGAAGGGTAAGGGAACCAAAGCAAGGGCTCCTTGGATGACGAGGGAGATAGAGAAGATGATGAAACAAAAAAAGAGGCTGTATGATACATGTCAGGTGAATTCTTCAAGGGAGAACCAGACCAAATACAATAAGTTGAGAGGGGATGTGAAGATGAAAATAAGATTGGCAAAGAGAGAATATGAGAATAGAATGGCGGTTAACATAAAAGGGAAACCAAAAATCTTCTACCGGCATGTAAACAGTAAGCGGGTAGTAAGAGGCGGGGTGGGGCCTATTAGAGACAAAGAAGGTGATATATGCTTAGAGGCGCAGGGCAAGGCTAGAATACTCAATGAGTACTTTGTATCGGTGGTTACTAAGGAGGTGGAAGCTGACAAAATATCGGTAGAAGTGGAAAAGGTAGAAGCAATGGAAGGGGTGAAAATTGATAGACAGGATGTACTAGAAAGACAGGGTATGCTTAGAGTGGACAAGTCGCCTGGTCCAGATGGCTTGCATCCCAGGTTGCTATGGGAATTGGGGTAGGAGATAGCGGAAGGGCTTGCCATAATATTCCAATCTTCCCTAGATGTGGGGGAGGTGCCTGAGGATTGGAAGTGGCAAATGTGACACCATTGTTCAAGAAAGGGTGCAAGGACAATCCTAGTAACTACAGTGGTGGGTAAAGTTTTAGAAACAATAATCAAGGAAAAAATTAACGGGCACTTGGAGAGGTTTAAGCTAATTAAGAAGAGCCAATACGGATTTGTAAAAGGCAGATCGTGTTTGACTCATCTAATTGAATTTTTTGATGAAGTAACAGAAAGGATTGATGAAGGGAATGCAATGGATGTTGTCTACATGGATTTTTGGAAGGTGTTTGACAAAGTACCACATAGAAGGCTGGTTACCAAAATTGAGGCTCATGGAATATATGGGTCAGTGGCAGCTTGGTTAAGGAATTGGCTTAAGGACAGAAAACAGCGAGTTGTGGTAAATGGCTGTTTTTCAGACTGGAGGATGGTAGACAGTGGTGTTCCCCAAGGGTCAGTGCTGCGGCCACTGCTTTTTTTGATATATATAAATGACCTGGATATTGGAATACAGAGTAGAATTTCTAAATTTGCCAATGACACCAAACTTGGGGGTGTGGCAAACAGTGATGATGATACCAATCGACTGCAACAGGACATAGAAAGGCTAGCAGAATGGGCCGACAAGTGGCGGATGGAATTTAATACAAAGAAGTGTGAGGTGATGCATTTTGGCAGAAGGAACAGGGAGAGGCAATATACACTTAATGGCACAGTTTTAAAGAGTGTGCAGGGACAGAGGGACCTGGGAGTTAATGTGCATAGGTCCCTGAAGGTGGCAGGACATATTGAGAGAGTGGTTAGCAAAGCATATGGGATCTTGGGCTTCATAAATAGAGGTATTGAGTACAAAAGTAGAGAAGTTATGCCGAACCTTTATAAAGTGCTGGTTAGGCCACAACTGGAGTATTGCGTCCAGTTCTGGTCACCACACTTTAGGAAGGATGTGAAGGCCCTGGAGACGGTGCAGAGGAGATTTACCAGAATGGTTCCAGGGATGGGGGATCTTAGCTACAAGGACAGGTTGGAGAAGCTGGATTTGTTTTCATCAGAGCAAAGGAGGTTGAGGGGTGATTTGATAGAGGTGTATAAGGTTATGACAGGTTTGGATAGGCTAGACGGGGAAAGGCTGTTCCCACTAGTTGATGGTACAAGGACTAGGGGGCACAGATTTAAGGTTTTGGGCAAGAGATACAGGGGGGATGTGATGGATAACTTTTTTACACAGCGAGTGGTGAGGACCTGGAAATCGCTGCCGACGGAAGTGGTGGAAGCGGAGACACTCAATGTTTTCAAGGGGAGACTGGATAGGCACTTGAGGGAAATAAACTTGCAGGGCTATGGGAATAGAGCGGGGGAATGGGACTGACTGGATTGCTCTACAGAGAGCTGCATGGACTCAATGGGCTGAATGGCCTCCTTCTGTGCCGTTATGACTCTATGGCCGCAATTTTGCAAATGGATGCGGCTTGGGAGCGGGTCAGCTGGTTTCCGGGTTCCAGTTCCGCCCCCAACTGCATCCGGCCCACGGACGTGATTTTACGTCGATTGGACTTGTTAAGCCCGCCCTGCGGGCTTGCCGGCCAATTAAGAAGAAGCCGGTCAGATGACGCCATTTGATGATGCGTCATCTGCCCATTTTCTTAAAGGGACCACGCACAATTTTTCTTTGACAGCTCATTTTTCAGTGTTTGACAGCATTGAGGTGCTGCAAACACTGACAATGACTGTTCCCAGGTGAGCTCTTGCACCCAGGCTCTCCAGTGACTCCCTCCTTAGGCTAGAACAGATGGCAGCTGCAGGTGAGGTGACAGAAGTGATCTGTCACTAGAGAGAGAGGTTCTCCCAATGAGGTGGGACTAGACAGCCAATTCAAAACTTGTTATCTGCAGAAAAGAGTAAATACATTAAAAATGACTTTCCCAACATTTCCTTACCTCTGAAACTCACCAGTGCACCATTGGATCCTTCACACCACTTCTGCAGCTGTCATCAATGCAGAAACATTACAGCAGACTCACAACACGCCACACTTACCTGGCGTGGTGTCCGGACGTCGGGGAACCCAAGGCAGAAGCGGCAAAATTGAAAAAGAGCCTGTTAACAAGTATGAAGTACCTGTTAACAGCCAGGTAAGTGGCTATAATCCTCTTCCCGCCGCTAGGTGTCGGGTCCATGCACAAATCGGGGACCCGACACTTTGGAAGACTGATTGGAGGCGGGTTGACAGCGGGTTTCCTGCCCGCTGTCAATCTTTGCCAATTTGACAGCGGTCCCGCCTCCAATCCCGCAATCTAAGGACTGGCAAAATTCCGGCCTATGATTCTATGAGACTGGGAAAGACTACTCCTTGCCTCTTTTCAACTGTAATGCCGGGCCTCTGTGTACTCCAAGTGAAGACCCACATGTAACTTGGGAAAGCCCCAGGAGTGCAATGGAGGCAGAGGCCTAACATAACAGTTCTCTCTCCTCTTTGCTGTGCCTAGCAACTGGGCGGTTCAGATATGTTTCAATGACAAAAATCTACCAGAACCTTGCTTATGAAATAGACTTTTCATTCCATGTCTCACAAATGTAATCACAAGGAAGCTACATTCTTTTGATCAGCTGGTTTCAAGGAATGGTCGTAAATTGCAAAAATGTTTAACTGGATTTCTTCGCGTAATATTGCTCTCAATTAGTCTTCACTCAGATTTCAAATCCGGATTCAGGTGTGAGACTGGAATGTTCATAATTCTGATAAAATGATCCAAATAAAAGAACATTTCCAGAAAACAAAATTACTGGTTGAAATTCTTCTCAGACCGACATAGTCATTTTGATCTTTACGAGTGATAATCCTCACCACAAGTATGAAAGCTATTTGCAATTCCTTTCCAGTACACTGGACCCTCTGTAATAGGCTGTCTTTGGAAGCCAGTCAAAATATGTTGTAGTGAAAGCATGTTATATGATTTCCCTATTGGAGGGGGAGCCACAGCAGTTTATATTATATCAGACACGGTGATAAAGCAGAGCGTGTTACAGACAGGCACTGGTGTACTTTCTGGTTTTTAGGGACACGAACAACATTTAAAGCTAGAACTACCCTGCTTTTCTGACATACGAGTCTCTAATTGGCTGATTCTACATTTTAATTCTTCTCAGCAACACACAGTGAAGATATGAGCGACACCATGAGAATGAACATCACTACCTTACTAGGACACTTGGTGAATTTTGATAAGGTTGAATGGAGGACTGAGAACATTGCCAGCCATTTCTTTCGCACAATCATTTAATCTGTACTGAAATGGTCTTAATCTGGTGGCAGAGAAAAATTCTGGAACTCCATTCATCTGGAAGGGAATGCCCTTTTTCCACCAGCAATGTTGACGAACACGGTAAAGTGAGAGGGCCGGTAAACGTCAAACGTCACCTGGAATCATTGCTCAGACTGGATTTCTCACGCAACCACTCAAATATCGACCACATCAGTCTGGTTGTGTGTAAATATCATTCTTAATTTGATTGCACAACACCGACAGGAGCGAGGGGTTTATCAGCAGCTGCCATTGTACAGAAGCTTCCCTCATCAATTAGCCTTGGAATGATCTCAGGACGTGCCTACTTAGACCACTTTCCCACAGGAAGTAAATGAGCAATTGCTTTAAAGAGATATGCCAAAATACAGCTCCATCTTAGCACCTAAACATCACAATCGCGCTTCAGCCCTCAGATTATCCAAGAAAGACACTTAGAGAGCAGCTTGTAAATACAAAAATAATTCCAACTTATATAACATTTCAGCCGAGAAAAACTTCGCAAGATGCTTCGCAATGGCGTGAGCCGAAGGAAAAGGGATTAAGAAGGTTTAAAGAGGTTGGGTTTTAAGAAGGGTCTTAAAGAAGAGAGAGGTGGGCAGGTGGAGGAATTTATGGAAAGATTTCCAGAGAACAGGACCCAGGTGGCTGAATGCTGGGGCGGAGGGAGGGGGATAAGATGCACAAGAGGCCAAAGTCAGAGCATTTTAAATTTGAGGCACTGGTGGCCAATGTAGATCAGGGAATATAGGGGTAATGGGTGAGGCGGATTTTGTGCAAACAGTATACAGACAGCAGAGATGTGGATTAGTTGTAGTTTATGCAGAATGGAGGTTGGGAGGTCAGCTAGGAGGGGAGGAATATTTGAGTCTGGAGGTGACAAAGGCATGAAGAAAGGATTCAGCGCAGATGGCTTGAGGTAGGAGTGGAGGCAGGTAATGTCATGGAGGTGGAAGTAGGCCAGCTTGTGATGGAGAGACTATCGTGTTGGGGGCTCAGCTGGCAGTTGAACAGGACGGTGAGACTGCAAACAGCCTGGTTGCGCCTGAAAAAGAGATATGGAGTTGCTGGCAAGGGTGTGGAGTTTGTCTGCAGGGGCCAAAGATGATGACTTTAGTCTATCGGAAAGAAGTTATGTCTCATCCAAGACTGGATATCAGAGAAGCTGTAGTGGAAGAGTCAAGAGAAATGGTGCAAGGGGACAGCTGGGTGTCAACAGCTTACATTCAGAAGCTGGCCTCATATTTGTGGATAATGTTGTCAAGGGGCAACATGGAGAGGAGAAAGAGGGGGGGGGGGGCAAAGATGCTCTGGCTATGATTGAATAGGTAAGAGTGGGCCCAAGCAAAGGTAGTCCCATACAAACAAAGTGGTATCATTTCAAACTTCAAGCATTAGGGCCAGTTTTCCGAGTGCATGCTGCTACAGTACGACTGCCATTTGCTGTAGTCGAGGCTCCCCACTGGCAGTATGTACTCAGCAAATTGACCCTGGTTAATGAAAGTTAAAAATCTAGAAGTTTTCAAATCTGCTGCTTCGTAATGTTTAATGCTTTGTTTAATGTAGTATGGTTAATAGTCAAGACACTACGTGCTCTGTGTTCACACAGCCTACAGTCTGTCTGAATAATGGATCAATGGAATATTGCATAAACCTTAACCAGAGAGCAACACTATGTTGGATTGATCTATGTCTGTCATATTCTGTAGACATGATCACTGTGCAAGAAAGCAAAGGCTTTCATGAAACTCATTACATGTCATTTGTCTTATTTCAACACTAAACTTCTATGGTGCTATGGTTCATTAACACAAATGTGAGAAGTCGCACAACACCAGGTTATAGTCCAACAGTTTTATTTGAAATCACAAGCTTTCGGAGCGCTGCTCTTTTGTCAGGTGAAGTCACTTCACCTGACGAAAGAGCAGCGCTCCGAAAGCTTGTGATTTAAAATAAAACTGTTGGACTATAACCTGGTGTTGTGCGACTTCTCACATTTGTCCACCCCAGTCCAACACCGGCATCTCCACATCATCATTAACACAAGGCAATGATTACAGGCACTATTGGGGGGATTTTAAACTGCTCCCCACCTGGCAGAAAACGGTCTGGGGCAGTTAAAATGGATTGGGGGACTTAACCACTGCCTTCCCGCCCAACCTGACTGACTGCAGTCAGTCAGCAAGGAAAGCCGCCTGATGCCGGCAGGGTCCTTCTTTGAATATGCAGATCGGGCACCGATGATGTCATCGGGGCCTGACTGCGAGGTTAACCTGAGGCCCCGAGCAGGTGAGCAGTAGTGACTTCCCAGCCAGGCCAAACCTGCCCAGAGCTAGCTGGAGGGCCAGAAGAGGGTGCAGCCGCCCAACGGTGCCGACAGGAGGCCTGTCACACTTTGTGGGCCGGGCATTATTACCATACAACAAGCGGACTGCGGGCACCAAATGGGCACCCCACTGCAGCTCACCGGCTTCCAAAAACCGACTCAACCAGAATCAAGGGAGCCCCCAGGGGTAGAGAGACAGGGAGCAACAATGCAGTGCAGACTGTGCATTCTGCTGAAGACAAAAGGAATATATGGTATTGTCGGTGCCAGTTAGCAACCAATTAGAATCCAGGACACTAACTAGCAGGGTAGCAGAAAGATGTCTGAACATTTGATTTTGGTGGATTGAAATCACGTGATGCAATATTGGCAACAAACTGATTAACACAATTGTATAAAATTCCTTGCCCGCTATTTTAAGGAACGCCATTAACCTGCTTATTTTGTACTGGGCTAATGCCTTTGTTACAATAATGAGAAGTCGCACAACACCAGGTTACAATAGAGTGCAGAGGAATTCCATACTGATGCTATTACCACATATAAATCTAACCTTGCGTCAGGAAAAAATAAAATCAAAGCACAAGAACGCCCTATGTTTAATTGCTTTTCCACTGTTTGGTGCAACAGCATCTAAAATTACAAAACATCATTCAACTTTCAATAACTTAAGTTGGTTTAATTGTTTTGGCACATGCCTGCTGACTGCTGAATATCACATAAATAACAGGACTTTAGACTGAATGCGGAAATCTCATTAATCTCCTGTCATTTTCTCCCTGTCTTTCGGCACATTTTTCTCTATTGTTAAGATGCGACCCAGGTACATGTTATATTTTTAATGCATGTCTTGTGTTACATGGATCACTGCCGTCTGAAAATTCCTTTTTCATAAAGGCTGTCTTTCAGTTTTGAGAAGCAGCCTTCTATTTACAACATAAGGAAGCATTGAATGAGGCGGTATTCAGCCCATCATCGTTCTTCCACAGGCACTGTACAATCCACTCCATCGTGGACTCTATCCAATCCATTTAATCTCCCAAGGGAACGCTGTCTACAAATACTCTCCATTCCCCATAGGTGCTTCAGCAAAAAATTCTATAATATTCATCCATCCTCACATTACCATTTTTTAGCTCTGGCCAGCTGCCTAACAGAAAATATCTTCTGTTCTTGAGACTTGTTAATCTTAAACCTATTTCCTCTAGTTCTTGGCTCACAGTCCAATTCCAAAAACTATCCAAAAGCTACATCATCTGTGGCCCTCAGCATTTCAAAGATCCAGATTATTCTCCTCCCCCACCCCCTATTCTTAAATATATTCAGTCCTCAGAGGATACAAAGAGATTATCAGTCTTAAAAATACAACTCCATTTATATATAGCTCTCCAGTGGCATGGAGTCTGAGGATACACAATTTTATAGTAATTGAATAATTCACATTACATTTTTATTAGAAAATATTATGAGTGGGTTGGATGATTTGAATTGTGTGATTGTATTGACATTTTCATGGAAATTTAATCAGTGACCTTGATTATTAGTATTATATTTGCTAAGAGATATAATGGATTGTATATTTTAATTTTTTTGGACCTGGAGAAAGATAGTAGGTGATATGCTACAGGGTGGGTAGGAGGAGTATAGGATACTGAAGGGGCGGGCGGCAATGATTTATTTCATTGTGTTGAGATGGTGGTGTGAGAGTGTAGGAGCAGTGGGAGGGGGCGGTGGAGTATTTGGATGTGGAAGGATTGGGGAGGGAGGTCCTTGGGTTTGTGAGTAATGGGGATAGGGGCAGCCAGTGCGGGAGTACTGGCAGTGTTGTGCTGTGTGTGTGGAAGTGGTTCCAGAGGAATGCTGGGCTGTGGTAATGGAGGAGCATGTTCTTGGGATGTGGCAGTACTGGTATGATGGTGACAGGGTTGGAAGGATTATGCTATAGTACAAGCAGTGTTTGCACCATAAATATTAGTGGTTTTATCAAAGTACTGGGGAACTCCTTTAGAGAATCTCTGCAATGAAGGAGCCAACAACCATGGGCCAGCTTTAAGGTGGTAAGGGCTTTCTGCAATTTTACTATAGTTTCTGATTGCTGGTGGCATAGTGGTTAGCACTGGTACCTCACAGCGCCAGGGGCCCGGGTTCGAATCTAGCCTCGGGTGACTGTCTGTGTGGAGTTTGCACATTCTCCCCGTGTCTGCGTGGGTTTCCTCCGGGTGCTCCGGTTTCCTCCCACAGTCCAAAAATGTGCGGGTTAGGTTGATTTGGCTATGATAAATTGACCCTTAGTGGTAGGGGGGGATTAAATATGTGGGGTTACGGGGATAGGATGGGATATGTTAGGGGGAATTAAATACGTGGGGTTACGGGGATAGGGTGGGATATGTGTCGGTGCAGGCTCGATGGGGATTCTGTGTGAGGAAGCAGGGATAGGGTACTGGATTTGGATGATCAGCCATGATCGTATTGAATGGTGGAGCAGGCTCGACGGGCCGAATGGCCTACTCCTGCTCCTAGTTTCTATGTTTCTATGTTTCTATTGAGAACTGGCTTTTGCAGAACGTGACAGGAAGAACCAACAGCCATTCAGGGAGCTGCTGGGAAGCAGGATAAAGCAGGTAGGTTGGGAAAGACCATCTCAGGGGCATGGGGCAGCTGGAGAGATGGGAAGAGGTTGGGGGCAGGGGTGGGGAGACCATTGGCCTGATGTTAGTAGGTCTGAGGCTGTTGGCACTGACAAGAATTAGCACCAGCTCTCGAAGTCTAACAGGAAGGACTCCCAAACCCGCGACCTCCATCACCTAGAAGGACAATGGCATCAAGTGCATAGGAACACCATCACTTTCAAATTTCCCTCCAAGTAACACACCACCCTGACTTGGACATATATCGCCGTTACTTCATCGTCACTTGGTCAAAATGTTGGAACTCTCTACCCAACAGCTTTGTGAGGGCAACTTCACCACACGGACTGCAGTGGTTCAAGAAGGTGGCCTACCACCACCTTCTGAAAGGCAGCTAGGGATGGGCAATAAATACCGGCCCCTCCAGTGACACCCACATCCGAAAAATGATAAAACAACTCATTAGGAGGTCAGCGTAATACAAAGATTAAGTTTTGTAACAAGCGAGTGCACACATAAGACTTTTTATATTTTTATATGTAAAATAATATCATGGACAATTCATATTCTACACATTTCCTGAGAAAGCCAATAGGTAGCAGAATGAGAGATGCCCATGTTAATTCACAAATTCAACTTATGTTTTGCAATAACTGAGCAACTCCTAACCTTGCTACATGTCTGATTTTTATGACAAATGCTACTGCTGTCCTTAATGGTCTGAAAAACTGTTAATACAGAACATTACAATAAGAAGACCATCTCGATTGAGATTCACAGGCAAGCATATGGCATCTGTGTACTGTGCATTAGAGATGAGAAGAATCATTTCCTCCCCCCTAGAGTGAAAGATATGTGGGGAAAAAAACTTCCAACAAAAGCAGTTGCAGCTGAATTGATTAACTCCTTCAAAAGGAGCAAACTTAAAAATCTAGTTGAAAATGAGAATTATCCAGATAATTGAATACTCTATGGACACAATGGTGCCCATGCTACTCGGGCTGGAGAAAGGGGGAAGATGGGAGAGGAGAAAGTGTGTTATCCGTACAGGGCAGCAAGACAGGGAAGTAGAGATGCATAAATATTCTGGAGTTTTGGTCAATTAACTTTGGGGACCCAGGACTATTTCCCTCAAGAGATTAAAAGGTGGGTAAGGTCGACGATAAAATACATTGTGCGTGGCCCGTGAAAAGAATTGGCTGGATGACCAAAATAGCCTTTTCTCGCTCCCTGCTTCTTTACATGTGGGAAACCGGGTCAGCGTGCTGTTGGACAGTGATGTGCAGCTGCAGTCCACTCAGTCAGACTGAAAATGGTGATCATGCAAGTGGGTATTGCTTTGAAATTAGGCCCTGTGAATATTAGTGCAAAAAAGCTTAACATATCCATTTGATCTGTGGCTCCTTTGTGATTTTAATGGAGGCGTTAACCATTTAATGCTAAGCATCTGTATGCAATATTTAAAGAGCTTAATTTCAAGGCGTATGTGTTTTTAATTAGACAGTTGTTGGCAGTAGAATACAACAGCACTGCTAAAAGCGCAAATTAACACAAATACTACTCCTTTAATACCTCTATTTGACAAATTAAACTGCACACGATTTTGTAATGCGCAAAACAAACCTTGCAATCTGAATAACATTGCTAACTTAAACGGGAACGTGGCACTACTAAATCCTACGTTACATATCATCACCGTAAAACCTTTGCTGATGAACGGCGACAGGTGCACATTCCTGTGTCCTCACATAATACTTTCAGGAACTACAATCAACCCTATTAGATATGCTTTGTCGAGAAAGCCGAAAGGATTGCACTTAATCAAAATGCAGATGGTTAGCTACATAATCAGTTCAGCACTTGAAGAGAATGCAACACTCACCCACAATCAAATCTTGATCCCATACAATTTGTTGCATATTTCCTTGCCAAGAAGAGAAAATAGGATGCTTCTAACTTGTGGCAACTCGCCAATGATCCTTGCTTTTCCTTTCTAACCTAGTTACGGGCACAGAAGGTCAACCCAAATGGCAGAATATTCCTGTTTTATTCAAATTAACAGCTTATCAGTAATTTTGAAGTTAGCTATTTTACTCTTATTGATGAAATTTACATACATTTAGGTCATTGGCGCGCTCGAACTGCTGACAACAGGGTAGAATATTTTCAATAAAGCAAAACATAACTCTTGCTTTCCACGCATGAAAAGTTCCATTACTCAGAGGTTATTTTTTTTATAAAGCCAAAAGATTCAGGAACAGAGCTGTGTAAATAAGTAACTCCTTGGGTTAAGAAGCACAATTAAATAATTGTGGATGGGAGGTTTTGGCTTCATGGTTGATCAGAAAACCAATGGCTGAGACTCTGCCAGTAATATAAAAACGTTGTGCAGTATGGCATGAAACTTGGGGGGGAAAAAATGTCCAACTGATTTCACCTGGAATTGCACATGTCTTACAGTTGAAGAACAGATACCATGACCACACAGAAATGGGTCACGTCAAGCTCCTCCAATGGTCATCTGACCCTTTTATTGGCTTTTATCCAGTTTGTGCTTTTCATGAAAATAATAATTATGGTTTGGCACTCTCCTATTCAGATTGGTGTCATTTTGGTAACTTGGCAGTGAAAAAAAATACTTTGTGCCTTTGAAATAAATTGTAGACAGCAGTGGCCAGATAACTAAAACTGAAGGCTTTGTTCATTCTTATTTTGAATGGAAATGATATAACCAGTACAGATTTAAATGAGAGCAACCCAACACTCACAAATACCCTTTCCATCTCCCCTCCCACCCACACTCATGCACATCCACACCTACACATGAGTATTGCTAATGGTGGTTTAGGAAAACATTCAAAAATCAGTTCAAAGAAGATGTGAAGAACTGAATACACAGACATTGGAATTACATTAAGTAGAAAATATTTAGTTGCAGATAACAAACTTAATTTGATCCAAAGTTTTCAATGTTACAACCTGTAACATTGAGATAAGAATGTGTAATTTTCATAATCATTAAGTATTTCTACATCTAAAACTGGGGTTAAAATATGTGACTAAATGATGTGCTATGTTGGAATGAGATCGAGTGCAAAGCATTTCAGAATTGCCAAGGTGACAAGTTAGCACTTACTGATGGATGCTTTGACACCATCATGCCTATTTCCCTATAAATTGGTACAGAATCTGATAAGAGTCAAGTTGAATGAAAATCCAGTAAGATGTTAAATAGTTACTGAGATGACAAGTTAATGTTCATCAAACAGTTCCTTTCAGAAGTAGCTTAACAGGAGATTATTCAGAAAATTAGATATAAAAACAATCTGGAAGTATTTTTAATCTGGGTTACGATGATGGGCTCCCGGTTCCTAAAATGCTAGTTTAGCTATCCATCACTAGATCTGGCTGAACACATCATGCTCTGCTGAACACATCATGCTCTACTGGGGCCCACTCTCTTCTGCCAAAATCATCCACTACTCTCGGATCATCCAGCTTCTTTCTCCACTAACAACCGGCTCGTTAAGCCCCTCTCCTCTGTGCCCTTATCCCTCACCTCCACTCAATTATTCCAATCCAATCCTGGGGTGGCCTCCCATCCTCCACTCGCGGTAGATTTCAGCAAACTCTTCTGTCCGTATCCTATCCTTCAAGTCCTGCTCCCCCATAATCCCTGACCTACTTAGGTTCCTGGTCCCCGAACATTTTGGGCCCGATTTAAACTGTGAGTCAGTTTAGGGCAGGTGAGTTTGGATGTAATTTCTTCGCTTCTCTGACTCCAGCCTCCTGTGCATGCCCCATTTTCATCCCAGCACTGGTGGCTGTGCCTTTAACTGCCTTGGCCCCACATTCTGGGATGTTTTTCTATGTTAAAGGCACTATATAATTGTAAGTTGTTGTTTGTGCTTGTACGGATAGTATGGCACTTGCTACTTTTTGAAAGTACATCACTGATGACAGCAAGGTATTTGTAAAGTTTGGCAAAAGCTCCAAAAGTAGTTTCTAATTTATTGGTTGGCAAGTTAGAATATAAAGACATATCCCCAAGCGCCATTTGAAAAGACAGCAAGGTCTTGGAATTGCACTGTAGCATATAACCACTTAAAGCCTTCATACCAAATTATTTTCTTCATTATTTTAGCAGAGATATTAATCCACTTATATTAAGTGATTTAACTCCTCTGCTAAAATAGTGAGAAGTCGCACAACACCAGGTTATAGTCCAACAGTTTTATTTGAAATCACAAGCTTTCGGAGCGCTGCTCCTTCGTCAGGTGACGATGGAGCAGTGCTCCGAAAGCTTGTGATTTCAAATAAAACTGTTGAACTATAACCTGGTGCTGTGCGACTTCTCACATTTGTCCACCCCAGTCCAACACCGGCATCTCCACATCATGGCTAAAATAGTGGGCAATGGTTTTTTATATAGAGGCATTAAGTGAACTTACACTAATATTTGTGCAGCGTAACTTCAAGGCCCAAGTGTCCCTTGCATAAGCCAATTTTCATGATTTCTGAAAATATAACGTAATATATAATATATTTTCAATGATTTTAATATGTAGATATAACAAGTAAGGATCTGTGTTTCGATGCGGGTAGACTATGAAACATAAGAACAGGATTAGGCAATTCAGGCCCTTCAGCCTGTTCCGCCATTCAGTTAGATCATGGCTGATCTTTACCTCAACTACTTTACCCGCCTTTGTTCCATATCCCTTTATACACTCACCCAACAAAAATATGTTGATCTCAATCTTGAAAGTTACAATTGACCCAGCATCCACAACCTTTTGGGAGCGCGTTCCTAATTTCCACTACCTTTATCACTTGTGTGGAAAAAGTGCTTCCCAGAATGGCCTAGCTCTAATTTTAAGATTGCACCCCTTAAAAGACACACACACATTGGGATGAACTTCCTCAGTGCTGCTCCCGCTCTGCCGCCGCACTTCCGGCAAAATTACAGCGGCGGAGTGGGAGCAGCTCCGAGGAAATTCCCAGTACAGTATATGCTTCAATGCAGATATAACTTTTTCTTTTGAAAGCCAGCAATATGGGGCGCGATCTTGCCAGCCCCGGGGAGGCGGGTTTGGAGGCAGGACTGCCGGGAAAATGGCAGAATCTGGGGGCAGATGCCCATCCCACCCCCAACCAGCCTCTGTGCCATCTTCCCAGGAGGCAGGTAGCCGACCCGCGCCGAGTCCCATCTCCTGGAGGCGGGAAGGGGATTACAGGCACTTAACTGCCTGTTAACAAGGTCACCGGGGCAAGCAGTGGGTCTGCGGGGGTCGGAGGGGTGCAAAAGTGCACTGTGGAGGTAAGTGATGGGTGCAAGTGTGGAGAGGTTAGTATGTGAGGTGAGTGGAAAGTGTTAGTAAAAGTTTACTTACCTTTTGTTTCTTCCTGCAGGCTTCAACAGTTGGGGATGCGGAGAGTCTCGCATCTCACCGGCAGAGATGATAGATGGCCGTTGCATTCTCCAATGCAACAGCCATCTAATTTCTGCTAAAGAAAGAGGTTTGATGAGTCTTGAATTCAAGAACTCATCAAACTACAGAGAATGTCAGTGTTTGACAGCTTCACAGAGCTGTCAAACGATGCCAATTCATCTGTCAAAAATTTTTGACAGATGAAACGTCATACGCTGACGTTCTCTGTAACTGGCTTCCCCTTAATTGGCCTGCTAAACCCGCTGGGCGGGCTTAACAAGGTCAATCAAGGGAAAATAGCGTGGGTTGGCCACAAGTCGATGGAGGCGGGACTAAAACCCGACAAGCAGCAGTCCTGCCACCAACGCACCCCCATTGACAAAATTGCCCCCTCGGACTCTGATGAAAGGGTGCCACTTGCAAAGCTTGCTGAAACCTGGCAAAACTCTTCGAAGGCTGCTGCAGTGATGTAATAATGCTAGAGACATGAATACTTCCTGCCCCATTTACATTTCAAAGGATAAGAGGGAAAGAAAAATAAGAGATGTTGTCAAGGTGGTGCGCCAAATCATAATGTTTATACAAGTATAGGTGCCTTTCCAGACAGTTCCCAACTTGCTCGTTTTCAATAGAAACCCTGAGTCTAGTACAGGAAACTTTCGTTTATCCGGCATCGACGGGACCGGCGTGGTGCCGGTTTATCGAAAGTACCGGATAACGGAGAGTTATATCTACCGAGGCTATTTTTAACAAAGAGACTCCAGGCAGCGCGGGAGAATCAACTCCTGCTACTGCAGTGTTTCGGACTTCCGACAGCGCCAGGTGGCCGAATAGTGGCACTTTTGAAAAGTACCCCTACTGACTAAATCGGCGTTCGCGGACTCGGACTCGGGATCGGCAACATTGCCAGTTATTTGAGAGGAGTTTTCGGAGCACTCGGCGTTCGCGGAGACTCGACTGCGACTCGGCAACATTGCCGGTTATTTGAGAGGAGTTTTCGGAGGATGATTTTTGCCGGTTAAGCGAGAATTCCGGATATTTGGGTGCCGGATAAACAAAAGTTTCCTGTAATATAAAACACTTATATTTGTTGGCATTGCAACGTAGTCCTCAAGTGTCATGGCCATTTTTTCTGGACGATACACCTACACAGCTACCAGCAAATTCACCTGACAGGGGAGAAGCTACAGCTTGGCTGTGAAACATTTTAAAAGGGATGGCTTTTTGGTTTAGGTTTAATTGGGTTGCCACACACCTTCTGCTGGTTAAGAGCACACTCGTGAAATCAGCAGCACTGCACAAAAAACACAAATTCTATTTTCATTGCAGATGTGTTCTGTAACCCAATTTATGACAGATTTAAAATACTTTAGTTGTGACTAACAGCCATGGAATTCTCCTGTGTATTAGGGAGGTTTCTTTAAGCTCTCTCCTACTCTTTGGTATGGTAACTCAAAGGTCAAAGCACTTAACTCCCAACCGTGAAGGTCAGGAGTGCAAGTCCCATGGCTGTCTCTTGAACTCTCCTGTCTCAGTTGAATTTTTTTTTTTTTCTGGGGGCTCTCAGCCAGATGGACTGCTTACTGTGCATAGCTGAATTGCAGCTCCTGCCAGCCTATCATTTCACAGCATTGATGACTGTCACAGGGAAATCTACAGCTCAAATCATACTGTCCTCTTGACTGGAGGAAGCAGGATTGTAATGCATGGACTGTGAGTGGAGAATGAGGGAAAGAGAATGGGAGAGCAAGGGGCAAAATAACAAATACAACTGAATGGCTATTGCCATCTAAATCTGTGAACAGTACAAGGTGATGAAAATAGTAAGTTCTCAAAAGAAATAAAGCTGTGAGACAAAATACATTTTCACATCATAGAGTCAGCTAAATCCTTAATATACAGAAAATGGACAGACACTCACCTCTCAGTCTAGCATCAGAGTTTAGGAAGCATTTGGTCAAGTCCTGGGCAAGACCGCTGATCCTTCAGTTGTCTTTTTTGTGGTTTGCTCAAATCCTTCACACAATGAAAAAATAAACCACAGAGTCTTTTCAGCGAAAGTGAAGAAATGGATGTAGCTCGCAGCCAGCTGAGCCCAATCCTATCTATATTCATTACTTAAAGTGAAAGCTAAGCTGCCCTTTCCAATGTTAAACCTCAAGCCTCTGTCCCTTTCCTTTCTCATAATCTGTAAGTGAAATTGCTGTTTGACTTTGAACTAGAGTTTGATGCGCACCATAATGCAGGCTATTATTTTTGTCTTGTAGTTAGTAACAATCTTAAGGATTCAATCTAGCAACATTTCACGCCAATTTTATGTAGTCTCAAACTCATTCTTTTCAAATGATAAGAGATAACCCATTGTAAATACTGAAATTTCAGTCATATTAACTGTCTTCTTCTACGTATTCATCCAATTACATCTGTTTTTATTTGACAGCTCATCTCACGAGAAAGTCAGGAAACGGCATCTGAGGAGCACATTTTGTCTTGGAAGAATTTAATCGGAAGCATATTGCTTCCTCTATTAGAGGATTCTACATCTGCGACCCATGTGATTACCAAACCCACATGTATTCTCTGTTTCACTTTGCTGTGGGGAAGACCCTTGTATTTACTTAAACAAAGGCAAAGCAGGTGCAAAGACACCAAAATCCATTACACATGCAGTTTGTTCAGCCTTCCAACCTTTTGTAACTCTGCATTACAGCACACGACAAGCTAACATGCCACAAATGAGCAACAAAAGAAATGATTCTGGTAACTGCACGGTAAAATGTAAACAAAACTACAGACAAAACATCTCTGTGGCAGGATCGTTTAGGACTAAATTACACTATTACTCCATTTACACGGCCAGTGGGGAATCAATTCACATCCCACTGATGGGAACTGAATCTTTCTGCTGCACACTACAATGTGTTTACGTGCAGCACAAAGCAAACTGCACTTCAGAATGCAAAGCATTAATGGTACGCTTGCACAGAAGGATACTAGATACTCACGACCTTCAACAGATAATGGGGGAGCCATCTTAGCATCCTTCCAGTCTGGAGTTTGGCTTCGATACATGTACTGCTCTATGTAAATCATGTTTGGTTCTCCTCCCTGGCTCCTGACATTAACATAGTCAGCTCTTTCCAAGTTTGTTGTATTAGGATGAGCTGAGTGGATTTTTACTTAGTTTGTTGTCTCCACTCTTTTCCACTTTCCTTATCATGGTTCACCTCTTCACCAGTATTCTGGGCTGGTAAAGCATTACATAGAAACATAGAAGCATAGAAGATAGGAGCAGGAGTAGGCCATTCGGCCCCTCGAGCCTGCTCCGCTATTCGATGAGATCATGGCTGATCATCCAAACTCAGTACCCTGTACCTGCCTTCTCCCCATATCCCTTGATACCTTTAGCTTTAAGAAATATATCTAACTCATTCTTGAATATATTTAATGACTTGGCCTCAACTACCTTCTGTGGTAGAGAATTCCACAGGTTCACCACTCTCTGGGTGAAGAAATTCTTCCTCATTTCTGTCCTAAATGGCTTACCCGTTATCCTTAGATTATGACCCCTGGTTCTGGACTCTCTGACCATCGGGAACATTCTTCCTGCATCTAGTTTGTCCAGACCTGTCAGAATTTTATATGTTTCAATGAGATCCCCTCTCATTCTTCTATACTCCAGCGAGTATAAGCCCAATTGACCCAATCTCTCCTCATATGTCATTCCTGCCATCCCAGGTATCAGGCTTGTGAATCTTCGCTGAACTCCTTCCATGGCAAGAACATCCTTCCTCAGAAAAGGCGACCAAAACTGCACACAGTACTCAAGGTGTGGTCTCACCAAGGCCCTGTACAACTGCAGCAGGACATCCCTGTTCCTATACTCAAACCCTTTTGCTATGAAGGCCAACATACCATTTGCCTTCTTCACCGCCTGCTGCACCTGCATACTTACTTTCAGCGACTGGTGCACAAGGACACCCAGGTCTCGTTGCACTTCCCCTTCTCCCAATCTATTGCCATTCAGATAATAGTCTGCCTTTCTGTTTTTGACAGACATTCTCAGGTCTCTGCTGATAATATCCTGTTGGTAGGGGTTGCCAGTCTGCCGTACTTCATTAGCACGATAATGACCCCTTACATTTCGGTTTGATAACCCTTCACACACCACTGATTGATACTTTCCCCTCTCACCCTTAGATATGGGCTGAGATGTGGAACTCAGCATGTGGGAGAATTGTATATTATCAGGAGCCTTTCAAACTCACATTGTCGAATGTTTGGGAATCACAAACAAAACATCTCACAAGACATTGAAACACAAAATCATCATAACTGACAAGCCCTTTAATAGTTACCATATTTTAACATATCCCCTGGTAAATAATCTGCATAATTTTGCTATACATCACCACCAACCTACCATCACATCTGTTGCAGCTCTCGTATTCATTATCTACTGTACTTGCCAGATTTTGTTGTATTTTAAAGAAAGAAAGACTTGCATTTATATAGCGCCTTTCACGACCACCGGACATCTCAAAGCACTTTACAGCCAATGAAGTACTTTTGAAGTGGAGTCGCTGTTGTAATGTGGGAATCGCGGCAGCCAATTTGTGCACAGCAAGCTCCCACAAACAGCAATGTGATAATGGCCAGATAATCTGTTTTTGTTATGTTGGTTGAGGGATAAGTATTGGCCAGGACACCGGGGATAACTCCCCTGTTCTTCTTCGAAATAGTGCCATGGGATCTTTTACGTCCACCTGAGAGAGCAGACGGGGCCTCGATTTAACGTCTCATCCGAAAGACGGCACCTCTGACAGTGCAGCACTCCCTCAGCACTGCACTGGAGTGTCAGCCTAACTTTGTGCGCTCAAGTCCCTGGAGTGGTATGATAATGTACTATAGCTTCAACAAACTCTGACTGTAGTCTGGATCTTTTTTTCCCACAAGTAGGTTAAGCTTGTTAATCTCTCCAACCCTCTTTAACATTTCTATCTGGCATGTGCACCTTCTCCCATGCCTCTGCCAGTGTCTCTCTTGACCCAGCCGCAGGGGCCCTGTGAGAATGGCCCTGGCCCTTCATTTTTCATGCTTTCCCACAGTGACACTGCTGAAACTGGGAAGGCAGCAGAGTACAACATGTCTGAGCATTCCATGACATTGTATGCTAGTGATGGAGTGCTCCACGGCTCGAAGGGCCAATGGCCTACTCCTGCTCTTATTTCTTCTGTCACTGAATTGGGGGGCGATGGTGGGGGTGAGGATGAAGGCGGAGTGGTGGTTAATCTTGTCTTCATTTTCAGTTTACAATGGAGCTTAGAAGAATGAGAGTTAATCTCATTGAAACATACAAGATTCTGAAGGGGATTGACAGGGTAGATGCTGAGAGGTTGTTTCCCTTGGCTGGAGTGTCTAGAACTAGGGGGCATAGTCTCAGGATAAGGGGTCGGCCATTTAAGACTGAGATGAGGAGGAATTTCTTCACTCAGAGGGTTGTGAATCTTTGGAATTCTCTGCCCCAGAGGGCTGTGGATGCTGAGTCTTTGAGTATATTCAAGACTGAGAGAGATAGATTTTTGGACTCTCGGGGAATCAAGGGATATGGAGATCAGGCGGGAAAGTGGAGTTGAGGTCGATAATCAGCCATGATCTTATTGAATGGCGGAGCAGGCTCGAGGGGCCGCATGGCCTCCTCCTGCTCCTAATTCTTAGGTAATACTCGTCCATCAGCAGCAAGAACATCAAATCCACATCCTGGAAATGGGAGAATTTTGTTTTCAACAGTTTCGGAGCAGACTAACACAGTTTTTTCTTTATTACAGGCACAGCTAGTGTTGTACAGCTACTCACTATAAATAAGTAATTGCCATGCAAAAAATGCACACCTTTCAATCAGAATAAAGGTTTACATTTCCCACAAAGGTTTTTTTTTGGTATTTATCGGTTACATCAATTTATAATAAACTGTCCCTCAAGATAATGATTCTGCTAGCACATACTGTAATATTTGTCTCTCTCTATTACATTTCTCACAAATACTATATATCCCTTATCGTCTAAGTACATAAATCTCCATGGAGATAATTTTAGAGCCTGTTTTTATCTCCACTTTGTGGCACTGAGCGATAGTGCACTAATACCCAGCACCACTGCGCCAACTCGGATATATTTCATCTTAATCCAAACATTGCAATGTTTGATTCAACACTGAATACACACTAAATATTTTCAACTATAATATTATTGCCTTATTTTAGCCTGGCGTCAAAGTTGTGGAATGTGGAAACAGAAGCAGGCCATTCAGTCCCACAATCCTGTTCCGCCATTCAATGAGATCATTGCTGATCTGTATCTCAACTCCATTTACCCACCTTGGTTCCATGTCCCTTAAGACCCTTACCTAACAAAAATCTATCAATCTCAGTTTTGAGATTTGCAATTAACCCAGCCTCAACAGCTTTCTGGGGTTGGGAGTTCCAGATTTCCACTACATTTTGTGTGAAGAAGGGCTTCCTGTCATCACCCCTGAATGGCTTAGCTCTAATTTTATGCCCCCTTGTTCTAAACTCCCCGTCAGAGGGAATAGTTTCTCTCGATCTACTCTATCAAATCCTTTCATCATCTAAAACACCACAATTAGATCGCCCCTTAATCTTCTATACTCAAGGGAATACAAGCCCAGTCTATGTAACCTGGCCTCATAATTTAATGCTTTTAGCCCCAGTACCATTCTGGTGAATCTGCGCTGCACCCCCTCCAAGGCCAATATATCCTTCCTAAGGTGTGGTGCCCAGAACTGAACGCAGTGCTCCAGATCCGGAGCTTTATACAACTGTAGCATAACTTCCACCCCTTTGTATTCCAGCCCCCTTGAGATAAAGTCCAACATTCCATTAGCCTTTTTAATTATTTTTTGTACCTGTCCACGAGCTTTTTAGTGATTTCTGTACTTGGACCCCTAAATCTCTCTGCTCCTCCACAGTTCCGAGCTTCTCACCATTTAGGAAATAGTCTGATCGATCTTTCTTAGGTCCAAAGTGGATGACCTCATATTTTCCCACGTTGAACTCCATCTGCCACAGTATTGCCCACTCACTCAATCTATCAATGCCCCTTTGCAGCTTTCTGCTCCCGTCTACACTATTTACTGTGCCACCTAACTTGGTGTCATCAGAAAAGTTAGATATTCTGCTCTCTATTCCTTCATCTAACTCATTTATAAATATAGTGAAAAGCTGAGGCCCCAGTACAGATCCCCGGGGGAACACCACTCGTCACATCCTGCCAATTTGAGTGCATGCCCATTATCCCTACTCTCTGCCTCCAACCTCCTGACCAATTCCCTACCATGTCAATAGGTTGCCTCCAATTCCATGCGCTCCAATTTTTGATAACAGTTGTGAGTTTTGCTATTATAAGGGCAGTATTATTTTGCCCCAAACTTTGTTACAAATTAGCCATTTAATGAACTACTACAACTACAACTTGCATTTATATAGCACCTTTAATGCAGTAAAATGTCCCATGGTGCTTCACAGGAGCGATTATCAAAGGAAATTTAACATCGCACCACATATAGAGATATTAGGACAGGTGACCAAAAGCTTGATCAAAGAGGTAGGTTAAGGAGTGTCTTAAAGCAGGAGAGAGAGGTAGAGAGGTTTAGGGAGGGAATTCCAGAGCTGAGGGCCTTGGCAGCTGAAGGCACGGGCGCAAGAGGTCAGAATTGGAGGAGTGCAGATATCTCGGAGGGTTGTACGGCTGGAGGAGGTTTCAGAGATATGGAGGGGCGATGCCATGGATGGATTTGAAAACAAGGATGAGAATTTTAAAATCGAGGCGTAGGTCAATGTAGGTCGGCGAGCACAGGGGTGATGGGTGAACTGCACTTGGTGCGAGTTAGGACACGGACAGCAGAGATTTGGATGAGCTCAAGTTTACAGACTGTGCAAGGTGGGAGGCCGGCCAGGAAAGCATTGGAATAGTCGAGCCTGGAGGTAACCAAGGCATGGATAAGGGTTTCAGTAGCAGATGAGCTGAGGCAGGAGCGGAGATGGGCAACGTTGTGAAATTAATTTAAAATGATCTCTTATTGTCTTCCACCTCAACTACATTAAACGTTCTGATGTACAATGCTGTTTGCTCTTCACTTAATCCTTAGACTGTTAAGAGGCCCATGGAAATTTTGTCTTGGTGGGTTGACGAATTTTGAAAATTTTAAGTTTATGATGCTAAAAGCAACACAACTATTACAGTAATAAAGCTACTCAAACATATTTAATCCTCCCATTACTGTAATATTAAATATTATACTAAAACACTTTCAATTTTTTTTCATCAAACACTACTTGTGTCTACCAGATTGTCCTTTTAGCACCTCTTCTTTTAAGATTTTCACTTCAATTTTGCTCTTTTTCCAGTGACTAATATTCTTAGTTTAGACTTTTACATTTTCAATGTTAAAATTTTAAACTTACTTTACTTCTTCTGCCTCCCTGCTCTGACCAACCATTTTGGAATTGGTTGCGAATGTGAAAAGCTCCTATTTGATAGGCTTAACAATGACAGTAAAAGTAATTTTTCTCAGCCAATCAAAGAATGGAAGATTGTCATGGTCACACAATGTAGCACGAGACAGGAAGTGGCTGCTGAGGGACGAGTGTAATTATTGTTTGCCATCCTGAAAAAGCAACAAGCAAACATCCATGGTGTATTAAGGGACAGAAAAAACATATAAATGAGGTACTTCTGCATCTTAAATGAGCCATTTTGTAATTCGCATTGTGAGGAGGTCAAAATAAGCGATGTCGGAACAGAGGGTTTTAAAATAGCATTGGCTGTGGTAAGTTAAAGCAAAAAATAAATCACAAAAAAAAGTCAGACACAACTTTTTTGAAATTTGGACTTACGTGGTGGTTAGTTCAACGTTAAACATTTTCACTCTGTTAAAAGCTCTCCAATTAATCTGTTTAGGTGGCTGATAATATAAATGGTTCCACTTGGAATTATTAAATCAAATATGTTTTGTTGTTCATTAATGCAAACATATTCCAAACTTTAGCTTTTTAACCTGCATGTTTTGGGTTATATAAGTGCAAGTTATGTAACTGTCTTTGACGGAGATCAAGGTAATTTCACAGTCCGTCTATATGTCTCATCATATGGGAGATATTAAGATGACTCGCTCAGAATGGGGAAATGTCAGCAGTATGGGTAGGCACCAAGATTAATGGAGCACAGGCATGACTGGATGATTGTTCTGTGTTTGTCTGATGGGCCAGCAGAATACCCAAAATATTAACTGTGCACTTAGTGATCTGTCGCTGACCCAAAGTAATCAAAATTGCCGCTGCCAAAACAGTTGAAACTGAATAGCCTGATTTTGCCAACCTGAGCAGAGAAGTAAATCACTTCACTCGACACTGCCAGTTACTTCCTCTTACAATTACATTTACAATCAGGGCAGCTTTAAAAATTCATTTTAATGAAATCAGACTGGACCCTCCAGCTACTTGATAACAGACACTATTAATCTTCACCACGAGAACTGGACATAAAAAACAAACTTAATTTGAGGTCACTTACAGTCTTCAATGTATATTTTTTACTGACAAATACCATTCGACAGTAAAACTAAAAAATGCGACAAGGGTTCACAGAACTATTATTACTACCACAGTCAGGCAAAAGGCGAATGCTGTCTGGATCATCTGTATGTCTTTTTTTTGCTGTTCTCATACTGTTATTATCTTCAGTGTGGCCTTTGTTGAACTGCCACAGTGAATAACATTTGTCACAGGATAAAGATGGAGACGAGAGAAGCTGTAATTTACAAAGTGAAAGAAAAGGCACTTTCTCTGCCTTTTGTTGGTGGAAAATTGCATGTACTGATTGAATCAGACATCCAGTGATCCTTGTATTGTACATACTGAGAAAGGGAAAATTGTCAAGAAAGTGTTTTGATTTACTTGCTGATCGCCATGTTCTCAAAACCAAAACGCCATGTCGCAGAAGGCTCATTATCACTGGTGGTCCCAATGATTAGGAAAAGTTACATGACATATTCCTCAAGCTCACTTACAGCTTCCATTTTATAATTTCATATTCCCCTAAATGAACATCTAAGGCAAGCTATTGAGGGGCCTACATACACACAGGAAATACTCCTCCACTTCTGATGTTCAGTATAAATTTTTAAACATATCAGCGGAGTTGGCTGTATAAAGGCTTTGATTTTATTAAGTGTTCAATAGAAAGCTGTTACTTGCATAGAATGAGCTAGTTATTCGCACTGCTCAATGCAGTACCTGTGTAAGGGGAGAGCATCCAACTGGAGAGATTCTATTTTTAAATCAACTCTTCCTTATGCCTCAATAGGCTGTTAACACACAACCTGAATGGGTGGTGGAATCAGATTGCATAAGAACTTTCAAAAGGCAATTGGACATGTACTTGAAGAGGATTAATTTGCAGGGTGATGGGGAAAAAGCTGGATGTGGGACTAAATTGGACAGCTCTTTCAAAGAGCCAGCATAGGCACGACGGGCCGAATGGCCTCCTTCTGTGCTGTAAGATTCTAAAAGACTGCATAATCATCTCAGTGGCACAGATTCAAATCCCAGCCTTGTCTGGCACTTTTTCCAGACGGCCCCTCAAACAGCAAGTTGATTTTCCTGGTCAGGTCACCTATCTCAGCAGCAAAAGGAGAGAAAGGAAAATTAACTAGCAAGGCTTCCGGCTCAGTTTATACTCCAGAATTTCCAACTAACGTGCCTCAAAGCAGGATTAGTGGTAACTACACAGATGGGTACAACAACAACTTGCATTTATACAACACCTTGAACAGAGAAAAATGTCCCAAAGCTGTTCACAAAGCATAAGTCGACTCCAGGCCAAAGAAGGAGATACTAGATCGAGTGACCAAAAGCTTGGTTTTAAGGAGGGGCTTAAAGGTGGAGAAAGAGGTGGAGAAGTGGAGAGATTTATGGAGGGAATTCCAGAGCTTAGGACCTAGATGACTAAAGGCACGGTGGGGTGAAGAGAGTGGAAATAATGCTTATCTACACTCACTGCTGGAAGTAGCTTTATTCTGGGAGGCTGTGCAGGGGAGAAAATACTTTTCTTTTTAAAAAGGAAATGCACCTGAATTAATATAGAACAGGAACAATTATTTGTCATCATCTTGGGCTAGATGTAAATGTGACACTGACTGAAATTTACTCAGACATCCCTCTGGGATAGTATAGCCACTGTTAGGTTATAAGCTCCACAATCTATTAAGATCTTCCCCTTATTAATGCATCACAGTTAAAATGTGCTTTTTTTTTTGAATGGCACATGTCAGAATTAAGTGCACTTACCTTAAGTGTTGGTGCATTAGCTTCAAGCTACAACACTCTGACAAGCTGTACCACAATTTCTATACAGCGTTCAGACTCCCATTTTATACTGTTAATTGCACAGATTGTACTTGTATGTCCCAGAAACTCTTAGCTTAACCAGAAGCTGCATGCACAGTATATGTTAATGCCAGAGCAGCAGCTTCACATTCCCAGAGCAAGAGTTTTTGATATTTCTGACAGAAGCGAAATGTCTGAAGTCGCTGCCTTCCTCCACTCCCCCTAGACTTATTGATTTCCTTAAATGCTTTTGATATTCATCATTATATCAAGGGCAATGAATCACTGGCCTCTTGTTCCTGCAAGCGCTGACATCCTTTTCAAATGTAATTTAATTCACGATTTTTACAAAGGAAGATGAATCATTTCGGCTTCTTCCACTCTTTTCCAACAATTCCCTGATTTAAATAGTATCAGCAAAAAGTCATTAAAATAAAGTCAAATATTACTTTTCATCATTTTATATACACTTATATCCCTAAATTTGGCAGCACACACTCCCTTTCAAAAATACAACATAATGGTCACTATTATTGATGCAAGCAGGACTAGAAACAGATGTGCAATCGTACGGAACGGAGTGGGTAGATCAGTGGAATTTCCCAGAGTTGGGGGAGAGGGAGGTTGGGATATAATCCATGCTGGAAACAAACTTGAGTGTGGTGATAATACATGACTTCCACGTCCTTCCTAGTGGCTGTGCTGGCTGAAAATATGAAGTATTTCTGCGACTAGCAAAAAATGAGAATAAAGCTGGGGCTGCAATACACAAAGAGAGGCTGATTCAGACACAACATGGCCTTTGCTCGAACATTTTTGAACGTCTGTATTTATATGGCTCCTAAATACAATGTTATACGAACATATGAAAACGTCGGACAGAAAAAGATCGGCTGGTCTATCAAGCCTGTCCCATACAGTCATGAAGATCTTATGCATCATGAACACGATACTCCCTACCCACCAGAAGCCATGTAATCTCCTGAGAGAGGTGAAAAACCAGATTTAAAAAACAAGGTCAATTAGGGAAAAAATTGCGAGAAAATTCCTCTTCAATCCCTCTCGGTGACTGAAATTAGACACGGAAACCACATTAACCATGACTTATATTACCTGGTACCTTCCTCTTTTATGGCATGACCTCTGCCCCAGCCAGGAACTAATCCAGCTCTCCTTTGAAGGTACTCACTGCATGAGCCACTAACTTGTTCCATAGGTCTACTCTCCTCTGGGAAAAGAAGGACCGCCTAACATCTAACCTATTTCTGCCCTTTGCGTGAGTTATAAGCATGACCCCTGGTCCTCCCCAACCTATCTAATTGAAATAATTTGTCAATGTGAACACAATCTAGTCCTTTCATTATTTTATAGACTTCAATCAAATTGCTTCTGTGTCTGCGCCTCTCTAAAGTATGTAAACACAGCTTTTTAAGCCTATCTGGGTAGCTAAGTTGTTTTAAACTGGGAATCAATCTTGTGGCCCTCCTCTGAACCTTTTGCAAATCCTCAATATCACCCATATAGAGAATGTCCACAGATAATTTTACAGCAAAAGCTAGTAATCTATCTTGGAATTGCTGAAGAACAGTATTTTAACTCTCACCCAACAATCAAGAAAGGCGTATGTTACAGGAAAACACACATCACGATCCGGTTGTGATACACATCTAACCTTTTATTTCCCAGAAGCAGCACACTCCATTCTTGCCAGCTATCCTCTTGTTTTGTTCTTTCATAGCGTTCTGTCTGCAGTTTGTAACCAGCTGTTCTTTGTTCCCTAACATTCCTACTGAGACATCTGAATGGATTTGACTTCATCACATAAACTGCTCAGCACTGCTTTCACAGCAGGACAGCAATGTTTATCCTCAAGAAGGGGTATTAATAAAATAGCATTGTAATAAACATGCTAATCATGGTCACACAGTATTAGACAATGACAAGGAACGCTGCTGTGTTCTCAATCAGTATTATGAGCTCTTTAATTTTAAGACAATAAAATGGTGTGCAGTTGGTTTCCCAGAATGCCACTCTCCACGTTACCCAACAGTACCTCTTTGTTTGGCTTGCTGAACATACAATTCAGAACTTGCTGTGGATCAAATATCCTCGACGGACCAAATTACAATAGAGTAGAGCAAGCACTTTCAGCAATTTTATCTTTATTTCACACCCTCATGTGAAGAAATGAAATACTGATGAAAATGCTGCAAGGTAGTACAAGAATAATTCATCACAAAATGCCAATTTTTTTTTAAGATTCCATCAAAATATGCGCTCTCGTCCTTACTGAGAAGTCCACATATTGATATTCTAAATCAAGAGTTAATTCATCTGCTGAGGTGCATGGTCACAATAACTCTCGTAGCAACGGAACATTCGGTTTCTATAATACTGCGGTGGAAAATGTTAATACCAATTAGTTTCTACACATTTATCTATTTGCATCGTAAAATCCAAGCCAGCCATGTATATCAAATGGACAGTACTCTTCACAGCTTACCTTCACAGCTGAAAATGAAAGAGAAACTTAAGACTGCCTTGCAGTGCTGGGTTAAGTTTATTGCGCTGATGGAAACCTACCACGTAACACTGTGAGCCTGGTGGTGGCACTTATTTCTCCAACACTGTTGGAGGCTACACATTCATAAATAGCCTCATCTCGTGGCGTCCGTAATGGCTGTATTCTGAGAACAGATCCAGATCCATCATCGAACTCTATCACCTGTGGACATAAACAGCAACATTGTTTTAGAATACTTGTTTTCTAATTTTTAAGAGTTGTTTAGAGCACCATAATGTAGGCCATTCTAGAGACTACTGTTGCCAACATTGAGGGGGTGATTTTCTCAATGGGGAGCTTTTGGAGGCGGGACTCCCACTTGTCGGGTTTCAGTCCCGCCTCCATCAAATTCTGGCCAACCCACGCTATTTTCCTTTGATTGACCTTGTTAAGCCCGGCCAGCGGCCTTAGTAGGCCAATTAAGGGAAAGACGGTTGCAGAGAATGTCAACGTATGACGTTTCATCTGTCAAAAATTTTTGACAGATGAGTTGTCATCGTTTGACAGCTCTGTGAAGCTGTCAAACACTGACATTCTCTGTAGTTTGATGAGGTCTTGAATTCAAGAACTCATCAAACTTCTTTCTTTTCCAGAAATGAGATGGTTGTTGCATCTGAGAATGCAACGGCCATCTGTCATCTCTACCACGGAGGTGCGAGACTCTCCACATACAAACCGACTGAAGCCTGCAGGAAGAAACAAAGATAAGTACACTTTTACTAACACTTTGCACTTACCTCAGATACTCACCTCTCCACACTTGCACCCATCACTTACCTTCACACCACACTTTTGCAACCCCCGACCCCCGCAGACCCACTACTCTCCTCGCCTCGCTGGCGGGTTTCGGAGCCTTCGGGAAGCCCGCACTTGTGAGGGTAAAAAGGGGATAATCTTATTTTCTGCCTGCTAACTACCTGTTAACTACCTGTCCAAGGAGACAGGACCCGGCACGGGACGGCTACCCGCCTCCTGGGGAGATGGCATCGAGGCGGGATGGGTACCCGCCCCCAAATTCTGCCATTTTCCCGGCAGTCCCGCCTCCAAACCCGCCTCCCCAGGGCTGGCAAGATCACTCCCTCTCTTCCTTTTAGCTATCCGTTTTTCTATTTTTTGGCGAATGGGAGTAAAGAATTGAGCCGCAGTAGGTAAGTTTTCTGTGCACTATTTTAAATACGCCTATTTGCAAACTAAAATAATCGAAGGTAATATTTCTTGACTGGATTTAATTAAAGGCAAATTTTGAGAGTACTTACCTGATGATCCATTAAAAATGCTGTTGTTCAAGCTAACCGTGTTCAATTTTAATTTCATGTGAACCGACTCCCATCTGTCGAAAAGTGTCACCAACAGCTCAAACGTACAATGGATTTGTTTTCTGATTGTATGGACAAGATTGGTCGTCACAGTGTAAATACTGACAATTACGCGTAGGCTTTTCCAACAGCAAATTGTTCGCCCAAGGGGAAATTGTTAAGCAATGGCTGATCCTTCCTTCCGGCCACTCAGTGCAACATTACATAGAATTACACAGAAGTTACAGCACAGAAACAGGCCATTCGGCCCAACAGGTCTGTTCCACACGAGCCTCCTCCCACCCGTCTTCATCTCACCCCATCAACATATCCTTCTATTCCTTTCTTCTTCATTTAGAACATAGAACATAGAAAAATAGGAGCAGGAGTAGGCCATTCGGCCCTTCGAGCCTGCTCCCGCCATTCAATATGACAGGCTGATCCTCTATCTCAATATCATATTCCCGCTCTCGCCCCATACCCCTTGATGCCTTTTGTGTCGAGAAATCTATCTATCTCCTTCTTAAATATATTCAGTGACTTGGCCTCCACAGCCTTCTGTGGTGGAGAATTCCACAGGTTCACCACCCTCTGAGTGAAGAAATTTCTCCTCATCTCAGTCCTAAATGTCCTACCCCGTATCCTGAGACTGTGACCCTCGTTCTAGACCCCCCAGCCAGGGGAAACATCCTCCCTGCATCCAGTCTGTCTAGCCCTGTCAGAAATGTATACATTTCAATGAGATCCCCTCTCATTCTTCTACACTCTAGTGAATACAGGCCTAGTCGACCCAATCTCTCCTCATACGACAGTCCTGCCATCCCAGGAATCAGTCTGGTGAACCTTCGCTGCACTCCCTCTATGGCAAGTATATCCTTTCTTAGGTAAGGAGACCAAAACTGCACACAGTACTCCAGGTGTGGTCTCACCAAGGCCCTGTACAGTACCACTGTTCATTTGTTTATCTTCCCTTAAATGCATCTAAAGACTATAACCAGGCAGGGGTCAGTGCCTGCAGCAGAGGAAGTGAAAAAATATAAACAACGGAACCGTGTAATTTTCTCCACCCGTTAATAAATCCTCAGCAGACTCAAATGACAACATTGCTGCGCTTATCAGTTCATCTATTGATGCTAATCTTCATAATAGCACCTGATAACAGGACGTTTGTGTTCATTGTTAAATTTTTTGGGCCTTTTTGTGCATTTTACTCCAGATATTTTTGGTTTCTGTGTTTCAGACTACTCGTAGGTGAGCGTACACTCTCTACATCATCAAGAGTGTTTACTTATCGGGCCTCTTAACAGCATCAAGCCCTCTTGCCCAGACTGCAATTGAAGTCGCTTTCAGACTACATGCTGATGGTCTGCTTGCTCTATCTCACAGGGTTAAACTGGGCAAATAAACAATAGGAAAAAAGGGTTTTAGTAAAACAGGGGGATGCATCAATTGTTGCACATGGCTTAGCTGTGCTGTGACCGCTCAGAAAATGGAATGAAAAATAATCCACTTAACTCAATGGCCATCTCTTGGTCTCACTGGCAGCTCCGTGTATCTATCTTTTGCCCCCCTTAGATGTTCTTCCCCTCCTTGAATGTAATCGATGACGCTTTGCTGGGTTGCGGAGCCGCAGGTGTTGGCAGCTCACCAGTATCTTGCCCAAGTGTCCACCTTTCACTTGTGAATCTGAACAGTGATGGTTGGTACCCGTTTCAACTGCGAGCTTGGTCCCTGTCCTCACCTAACGGTCACGATGCACGTTCCAATCGTCATCACTTGACAACAGTCAAGAATGAGAATATTGACTGATTTTCCCCCCCCCCACACCAGGGATAGTGAGACCAATGGTAGCATCTCAACCGCTGCCCCAGGTGAAATCAGATACCTCAGCAAAGACCAGTCTCCAGAGCTGGGAATCTTCTGGTCTGTATGGCTTTGTACCCCAACAGTAGTGCATTTACCTACTAGTCCATGGGGAGAGCATGCAGCTATAGCCAAAGACCAAGGAGGGTGAAATCGGTCGGGTTTTTTTTGGGCGGGGGTGAATTTCCTCTGGGGTTCTCCCGCTCCGTCGCCATCACAATGCACATAAATGGGGTTTCCTCTTAAGTTAAGGTGGCAGTGGAGGAGAAGCCCTGAGGAATCTCACTCTCCCCAGGTGTACACGTCTGGACTGAGTTGGCTGCTCTTCTGGTCAAGAGAATAGCATGGTATAGGGATTTACTTGGGGAGAAGGAAAAAGGGAGAAAAAATCCAACAGTTACAGGAGACAGTAGCCTAGAAGTTAGTGCTGGAGATACTAGTGGATGAACATTACACACACTTGTACAATATTTCTATTCTGCTATATTAGTGAAGGCATTAAACCAAGTAAAATAAACAGATTCATGCCTCCATTAAAGTATCTGATGGAGGAATATTATACAAATGCATTATGCGTTCACCTGCTGTTACCACCACAGTACTTTCTAGGTTATTATCATGGACTGCAAGTGGGACCAGAAACATAATCTGGTCTCTTTTATGAAAGGACTTGGCTTAAAATACCGTGTGTTGGGAGTTCATGACCTCCCGCTCACAGCACTGACGGCATTTTCTCTTATGCCTGAGTCCACTGCAGATTGCATAGTTATCGTTATTGGGTTTGCTGATTATCTTTCTTCACTCCTAATCTGCCTCTCTCTTCTGAAGCCAGTGACTCACATTTCAGTACAGTTTCGTAGTAGCTGGTAACCCCACAGCAGCTCAAACGTTGACAGACTATTTGACGACAAGAGGTGTTACAGCTGAGCCCAATCGTATCTTCACCCAACGTTAATGTAGACATTGTTGACTTTATATGCTGTTGCTGTCACATTTGACAACTTCATTCTATGCGAAATGGGCACTGTGAGCACTGTCTCGTTCTTCCATTCTATACAAATTTCCAAAAGGAGAACATGATCATTTCTATATAGAGAGATGCCTAGGAACTACAATCCAACAATTGGGAGGAGTCCGCAGGGGAGGGTGGCCTCGATGGGTGAATAAGACCAACCTCAAACTGGCCAGTCAAGATAATGAAAGACGAACATTAGGTGGCATTTATCTATCATTATCAACCTAACTCGTTTGGTTAAAAAAAAATAGTAAACTTATTGGCTGTGAAATGCTATGAGATGTCCTGAGGACATGAAAGGCACTATAAATAATTGTAAATAACAACAGAAAACGCTGGAAAAACTCAGCAGGCCAGGCAGCATCCGTGGAGAGAGAAACAGAGTTAACGTTTCAGGTCGAAGACCTTTCGTCCGAACTGGAAAAAAGCAGGAAATTAAATAGATTTTAAAGCAAGTATAATGCTGGGAAAAAGGGGAGGGGATGAAAGAACAAAAGGGAAGGTCAGTGATAGGATAGAAAGCAGGAGAGTTTAAGAGATACTGAGAGACATTAAGAGATATTCAAGGCAAGAGGAGGTGGTAATGGGACAGGTTAAGAGACAAAGGATGGCTCTCGATGAAGTGTGAAATGCGCTGGCAGAATGAAGGACAGCTGCCAGCTTCTGGGAGGGAAGAAAAAAAAAAGGCCAAACAAAAGGGTGGATAAAAAAAATATATATATATATATGTGATGGGGGCCGGGGTTATGATCTGAAATTGTTGACCTTCCCTTTTGTTCTTTCATCCCCTCCCCCTTTTCCCAACCCTATACTTGCTTTAAAATCTATTTCATTTCCTGCTTTTTTCCAGTTGTGACGAAAGGTCTTCGACCTGAAACGTTAACTCTGTTTCTCTCTCCACGGATGCTGCCTGGCCTGCTGAGTTTTTCCAGCGTTTTCTGTTGTTATTTCAGATTTCCAGCATCCGCAGTATTTTGCTATCGTATATATAATTGTATGTTCTTTTCTTTATTCTGTGGGGCTCAGCAGTTACTTCCTACAGCTGATTCATGTGAGATGGGTGCAAATTGGGAGCCTGGCACTCGAGTATTTTTATCTCACAGCATACACATAAAAACTAAACACTGAACCCTTGTAAATCAGATTACCACCATGTTACCACTGCCGCTCACTGGGCAATATAAAGGTATCAGTTTGGTAATGGGTGGTTTCGAAAAACTCGATGATGAGATTAGTTTGAGAAAAGATAAGTTGCTGTACGGATGTAGTGGCCCTCATCTTTCAGCTGAGGTTATCCTTTATATATAATAGGTCAGACAATCCCACAGGGGAAATTTTCCATTAAGAGATTTCACATTCTCAAATCAAGTGACTTATTCTACTCATGTCATCCATTCTCGGTTACTTTCAATCCAAAGAAGCTAATAGCATTAGGGCTAGAGGCAGTGATGAGAAATAAAGGGTTATCCTTCACAAACACACCCCTGATCTGGATAAAAACCTACCGATTCCCTGACAGCAACAAACAATGTAACAGCAGCAACAATATTCCCTTCTTTTCTTGATTCTCTAAATAAAAGTGAAAATGGGAAGGAAAAAAACTATCCTTTGTAACAACTATGTAGCACAGTCTCATAAGACACACACAATAACTAAAGATAAACCCCTATTTTCAAACTACATCAAAGTTCAGATGGCAGACAGACAGCAATACTGGTATGTGGAAGATAATGTAATTTGAAAACCCAAAGGTTTCACTAAACTGAAAGTGAGTAATCTGTCATCCTTCTTCATTCAATATCCTTCATATATCATTTATAACTCTCCCAAAATGGTGCCACGTTAGAATAGAGATGGACATGTCTGAGTAGGAGCCTCAGGGATGCGAGCACTGTTTTGTCAAATTCCAGACAAGTTCAAAATAAAAGACTGGTGAATGTGCGACGAGTGCTTCGTGTCACTTGTTGAGAAATGTCATCTCGAGTAATGTGCTTGAAACTAACCAGGTAGTGGTCACTGCTCCTCACCCAACCATTTTCTGCGTGGTAACCGATTTATCCAGGATTTTGCTTCAAAAGAGCACTAAAAAACCTGATTGCACATTCTAATATTTTTGTTCTGTCTACAGTGTAATAGAGGGTCTTTCACTCATCTATAATCACATGCTTTGTTACAAGGTAAATGGAGGAAGGTAGAGTGCCAGAAAGGAAGCACTTCTATTTATAGAACACCTTTCAAAGCCTCAAGGTGTCCCAAAGTGCTTCACAGTACTTTTAAAGTGGAACTACTGCTGTAACGTGGGGCAACACTGCAGCAACACTGCAGCCAATTAGTGCGTGGCAAGGGCCCACAAACAGCAATGAAATAGATGACCAGTTAAATCTTTTTTTTCCGTGATGTTGGTTGAGGGGTAAGTGTTGACCAGGTCAGTAGGAACTCTCCTCTTCATTGAAGAGTGCCACTGGATCTTTTACATCCACCTGAGAAGGCAGACGAAGCCTCGGTTTAATGTCTCATCCCAAGAGATGGCACCTCTGACACTTCAGGAGTGTCAGCCTAGATTATGTGCTCAAATTTCTGGAGTGAGGCTTGAAACTCTGACCATCTGATTCAGAGGCAAGTGTCACCACTGAGCCAAGACTGACACTGGAATAATAACGCTGTGGCTCAAATGGAATGTCAACAGAAATTTGGGATGGAGCAGCTCTACCGTCATGCAAAATCAGGTAAGGATGTTTATGTGTATTTCATGAGAGGAGATCTTTAAGTCAAGCATCGCATATTCATGACGAAAGGTCATCGACCTGAAACGGTAACTCTCTTTCTCTCTCCACGGATGCTGCCTGGCCTGCTGAGTTTTTCCAGCGTTTTCTGTTGTTATTTCAGATTTCCAGCATCCGCAGTATTTTGCTATCGTATCGCATATTCATTATTTAATACTACAGTAAATTCTTTCGTATCCGGCACCGACGGGACCGGGATGGTGCCGGTTGATTAAAAATTCCGGATAACAGAGAGGTAGGCAATTTTTAACACTAAAAAAATAAAAACCAGCGACTAACTCGGCCACCGCGGGAAACTCGGACTCAGAAAATTAAAAATGGATGTATTCGGCAAGATTACCAGCTATCTATTTTGCCCGGTTATTAAAGAATTCCGGTTGATTAGGTGCCGTTTAAACGAGAGTTTACTGTATTACGTGAAGGCAAGTTTTACTGATTGAACTAATTAAATCTGATCAGAACTGTTGCCCTGCACATTCACTCACTGTGAAGTTAAGCAGCTTAAAAAATTGTATCTGGCCTCCTGTTACTAAGTTTTCTCTCTTTCCACCTTCAGAGGACATATGCGAGAGGCAAGAACGCGTGCTGGGCACCCACTTAAAGGCCTGCCTGAAAAATTAAAATCAGGCAGGCAATGGGCGTTCAAGGTGCCCACCAGATTTTCCTCTGCCACTGGCCCGTACTTCTGGCAAGAAAGGGGCAGACGCCAGCCAGTTGAAAATTCCCCCCCCCCCCGGTAACTTTATGCATGTTCCTGTTTAAAATGCAAGTGCGGAACAGCTGACTGCAGCAGTTGGCGGCTTCCTCCACAGTCAGGTGGGTGGGGGAGAGGCTCCTGATTATAACTGAAGCGGCAGTGAGCAGAGATCCTGATTTGTGATATTCGGGATAAATCCCATTTCATGGGTCTGCTGCAATTGGAGACTACAGTGAAAATCTGCAGCAAAATACATCACTCGATCTACATTCTCGTACGTGAGCTGCTCTTCAGATGCCAGGAGTGTGGGACCAGGTCAGGTCAGCAAGGTCGCCTGCTGGCAGGTGGGCAATGGCTGTACCCCAGCTTTGTATTCCAGTTGAAAGCTGTTCGGCTGAAGGATACCTTCATGACAAGCAGCTGGGCCTATGCCCGTGGCGCTGGCCCTGGGCGGATTCGTTTGTGTTGTTATGAGCTGTGTCTGTAGCCCTTGCTCTCCCTCAGCCCTCTGACTCCTGCCAGAATGAAATTCTGCAGAAACGGCAGCAGCCACGCTCTCCAGACTCATCCTTAAATTGTCTGGAGAGAATATGCCTCCAAGTCAGCTTTATATATAGTGCACCCAGCAGAAAAAAAGCTCCTAGTGATTGTTGACAGCACCTACCAAGCCCTTTATTGGCCTTAATGAGCAGCGAGTGTTAAACAAATGGAAGAATGTCAATGTTAATAACTTCTGTTTTCACAAGCAGATACCGTGATCGTTAGTTTCCTGGAATTCTGCCCCATTTAAGGCCAACTGCCACAGTAGTGGCAGCAGGAATCACAGCTCCTTGAGAGCTGGAGACTAATGAGGGTAGCGCTTGGAGGATAGGAACTGGACGTAGTTTCACTGCGAGCTGGGAGATTCTTCGCCTGATTGTCACTATAAAGATAATCCTGTTGAATTACTTCACAAGAGCCCTTTATATCTGTCATCAGATCAAAATCTTGTACGAGGCATGACTGTCAAGTCGGTGTGTGGAAGTCTCCGAAGATTATTGTGGAGCCTCCAATTTTGTTCTTACTGTTCCCACAACTTAGCTACAGTGATGCTTGAGGCTTCGTTCAGGGAAGGAGGTCTTTGTCAAAGTCCTGAGAATACATGGCAGATTAAAAGGAAGCGATGTCTCATATTCTTCAATTGCTTCAAAGTCCACAGTGTTCTTTTGATTGTCACTTGTAGAATACTTAAGAAGGATCTTGGTCTTGGCAGTAGATGTAGTGCTGATTATCGCCAACTCCTATTAGCAATACGTTAAAGGTGCGAATGTAAATACAAGCTGTTCTTCTTGTTGATATAATTAGCCGCAGAGCACCAAGGAGCATAATCAGCCACAGTGAGAAAGGGACTCGATAGAGTAGATACAGAGAAACTATTTTCTTTGATGGAGAAAGCCAGATCAAGGGGGCATAATCTTAAAATTAGAGCTAGGCCATTTAGGAGTGAAATCAAGAAGCACTTTTTCCACACAACAGGTAGTGGAAATCTGGAACTCTTCCCCCCCAAATGTCTGTAGATGCAGGGTCATCTCAAGACTGAGATCGAAAGATTTTTGTTGGGTAAGGTTATCAAGGGATTATGGAATAGAGGCGGGTAAATGGAGTTGAGGTACAGATCAGCCACGATCGGATTGAATGGTGAAACATTACTCGAGGGGTTCAATGACCTACTCCTGTTCCTATGTTCCTAGCCACTGACCACAGCTGGAAAGTATACGGAAGATGGATGTTTGGTGTCAAAAGGATTGGGCTCAACCGAAATATTGTGGTTAGCCAATAAGGCAGCAGCTGAGGGAATCCGTCTTAGTGATCTGTAGTAACCCCAATTCAAACTGTAAGTAAACTTACAGATTCTTGCCGCTTTAGCACAATGAAGCACAAACACAAAACACCATAAAAAGGTGAGATCTGAGCTTGCCTTCACGATCCACCGTCGCGCTGTTTTCCTGACCTCAGCCAAGTCATTGTGGTGATGCTTTGAGCAACATTGCCAGGCACATCCTCTTGGGAAGAGGGAAAATCCAAGTTTATTAGGCCACTGCTCAACACATTTTAGGAGCAAGTTCAGAACAGCATTGGGGAGAGGGCTAGGAGCAGGGTGTTCAAAGATCCTTCCTCCCTCTTGACTGAAGTTATTGCATGGCCAGCGAGATTAGAGGAAAGGGAAAGCAAATAACTCATAAAAAAAAGGCACCAAAACAAAACAAATCTGTTTCACCTTAGTGGTAGGAAAAGCGTAACCATGACTGGACTATGTTTGGGAGTGGGGGTGGGGCGGGGAGAGATACCATGTGTGGGTTAAAAGGGAAACACCGGAGTTGACGATGCAAATTCTAACAAATCATACGAGTTAGCAGCTGGCTTTTTGACTACAGATCCTGTTTTTTTCCCCCTCTTCCAAGGCATGACTCTCTCTGAGATACAGTCCCGCATGCACTAGAAAGCCCTTCCCTCAGTATATCGCCAAAGTGGCCATTCTTCACACAAAACCTAGACCGTGAGTATCGACAGTTATTTGACCACGGAAGGCATCACAGCTGAGCCCAATCCTTTTCACACCTGACAGCCATATACTTTCCAGTAGGAAGGTTGCTGGATAGCAATCAGGAGTGGAGACTCTCGCTGATATTTCCCCATGGTGCACTGAGGACAATTGTAACAGCTCAAGATGCTACCTGGCTGAGTTCAGCTAACTCAGCACAGACTGGGGAGCGAGGTTGAAACCTTCTAGTTGATACAAACTCTTAAATGGATAGGCATCCACACGAAGATTTGCCTCACAACTCAGCCACGCTATGCGAGAGATAACATGAAGAACTGAGCCTCTGCTTCAAGGAGAACAAATACGCCTATTTTATCAATTACAGATGAAGCTTTTTAATGGGAACATATCTTCAGCAGGTAAAATGTTCACTTAGCTAAATAATTCCTACTGATCAAACAGTGTATAATGTAGGGAGAATGATACAGGGCTTAAGCAAATGTGCATTTTAAACAAATGATTCCATTAACGGCCATGCACTGCATCAAGAAACTGTCAGAAGCTAATTTAAAAAAAAAATGTTTTTTTAAATACAGATGAAACACTTTCTCTCAGAACCATATGCAGGGGTATCTTTAAAGTACATGGGGTAAATTTTGATGATGCAGTGCTCCCGGCACAAAGCTTTGTGTGATGGGGGCTGTACTGAGAATTTGGACAACACACCCCATAGGTTTTTCTATTGCTATATTTATGAAACACGGATGCATCAACGTCAGTTACACACGAGGGGAGAGGCATGTGGTTTTATATATCAAGCTCAATGAGCTTGCGAACTTCTGAAATGACCTCCTTCGAAGTAATCGTTTGCCTCAGATGAATTATTCACCGTTAAGCCTATGCACTTACGAAAAATTTCCTTTATTCACTGTTTGTAGTGAAATCATAAACATGTTCGTTACATGAATGTGACAAAATTGAAGTATTTTGACTAAGATCTAGCATGGTATTGGGTTCTTCAATTCTGTAATGATATATCAGGGGTGGTTTTGTCTTTACCAACTATCGAAGGGTGGGGCCAAGCCAAGCTTAGACATTTAGTTCAATTACAAACATCTTGTTGGATTGGTTTTTGAATTATGTTTGATAAGCAGCTTCTTTTTGAGTTTAAGAGAGCTATTTAAATCTGCTTGGCCCCAGTGATTCTACGGAAGGAGTTTCTCAGGCCAGCTACTTCAAATTGGAAATAAATGTGTGAAACCCAAGGAGTGTGATAGTCATTTCAGATAGCTTGTGTGGGCAGTGAGAAAAGGAAAAGAACCACATGTAAGAACACATGATTTAGTGCAGCAGTTGCGACTATCAGTTACTCTCTCCTCTAACTCAGGACTACTGAATTTAATAACCACCGTGAAATCTGTGTTGCGTTACTGAAACTTGCTCTTTAATAAACTTGTTTGGCAATTAAAGCCTAAATCGCAGTCGAGTGTTGTCTTATTCTCCAGCCTTCTAGCGTCAAGGAAGATCACATAGAGGACACATGATGGAATCAGTAAAGCTAAACAAAGTGAATAGATTTTTCTGTCCAATCCCTTGGCATGTGACAAATTTACAAAGTTATCTGGGCATCCTCTGGGATATAGAGAGCAAACTCAAACAAATAACAGAAGTAAAGGACTGAATCCACCCACATCGCCCCCCCACCCTGCCCAAAATACACAAGTGAGGCAGAGTATCACTCACAGAGCAACAAGCTAAATTTTAAGCAAGAAACAGCAGACAACAATCTTTAAAAGTGTGCACATGGACATAACGGCACAGATGTAGAAATAGAATTAGCCAGTTTAGCTGGTGAGGAAAAAAAGCAAAGGAATGCGTGCACCAGGAGATGCTGAAAGTGGGCACTGTGACAGAAACAGCACAAGGAGCGAAAGGAATGCCACAAAGGAACTGGAGAAACAATGACAACATAAGGCAGAGGAAGGAGAGAGATAACACCTTCACGCTCCTGGACCCGCGGAAAAGGTTTCACTGACAGGGTGTTCAGCAAGTGAGCTGTTTTAAAAAAAAATTCATTTAACAAGGGCATGCTGCAAATTTACGTAGATATCGAGAACATAAAAAGAGTGATCCTTGAATATGAGCCTCCAAAAAAATCCAGAATAAAAGAGGGGGGGGGGGGGGGGCGGGATTGCAAAAATGTAACAATGAGTTTACAATTTTAGTGAACAGGAGAAATCTCCACTTCTCATGTTGGAAGATTTCAGAATCGGACATCAACTCAAGATAAATTAACAATTGCCAACTAATCGTATAACAATTAAAATGGTATTTGATAAGCTGGTTGGGCCGATACTCATTGGAGTTTAGAAGAATGAGAGGGGATCTTATTGAAACATATAAGATTCTGAGGGGGTTGGGCAAGGTAGATGCTGAGAGAATGTTTCCCCTCGTGGGGGAATCTAGAACTAGGGGGCATAGTCTCATAATAAGGGGGCACCCATTTAAAACAGAGATGAGGAGGAATTTCTTCTCTCAGAGGGTCGTGAATCTTTGGAATTCTCTACCCCAGAGAGCTGTGGCGGCTGAGTCATTGAATATATTCAAGGCTGAGATAGACAGATATTTGAGCAAGACAGATATTTGAGATATTTAAGGGTTATGGGGAGTGGGCGGGAAAGTGGAGTTGAGGCCAAATCGGATCAGCCATGATCTCACTAAATGGCGGAGCAGGCTCGAGGGGCCGAATGGCCTACTCCTGCTCCTAATTTTTATGTTATGTTCTTATATACATAAATGAGTGAGGCAAGTTCAAATTCCAATTCTAGACACTCCAGTTGGCAAATTCTTCATCTTTTAACACATTTTAACATAGCTCTAATGGAAAAACAAAACAATTAAATGGGGAGGTTTCTGATGAGAACCGTACAGATTTTTTCCTGATGATAAAATAATGGATGCAATACCTCAAATCGCTGAGAGCTGACTTTCTTTCCTTTCTTAGACCAGACAATCTTAGGCCTCGGGTCGCCTGAGGTTTGGCAGATAAATGACGCAACCCCTCCCGAGACTCCCGTCTGGTCAATGGGAGTTCTTGTAAACTTTGGTGGTGCTATAAAAAAAAATAGAAAGGAAAATAATAAATCACATTCTGAAATAACTTCCGTCTCAGTTGCTAGGCAATGCTACATTTCACAAAAATAGATTTCAACATAAGATCACCAGTCTGCTTAGATTTGTGGGAACTTATCCAGCAGCAACCTTTAACTTCACATCCACGAAAGCAAATGCATTCAGTCGGCTTAGTGGAGATGCTTTCTCGGGCTATGCAATCTGAAGCAGGAATTTGGAGAGATGGCTCAAAGTGCTAAATTATGGGTTAATCCAGATGAAATGCTGCTGTGCACCAACACCAGAACCTCTTCAATTTAAAGCGGTTTGAAAGGTAATCCGAGTCAACTTGAACAGTTTTCATCCAACTGCAGCCGCAGAAGTAGGAAACTCTAAAATCAGGATGTCGCATCCCATAATTTATATTTCACTCGGTACAGGCGGACACACTGCTCCTGCACACAAGCTAAATAGAGCTGAAAAAGGCTGTGGAGCAAAAACGTTAGATTACTTCAAGATCCAGTTGGATGATTATAGAAACATAGAAACATAGAATCTAGGAGCAGGAGTAGGCCATTCGGCCCATCGAGCCTGCTCCGCCATTCAATACGATCATGGCTGATCATCCAAATCCAGTACCCTGTCCCTGCTTTAATCCCCACAGTACACATATCCCACCCTACCCCCGTAACCCCACGTATTTAATTCCCCCTAACATATCCCATCCTATCCCCATAACCCCACATATTTAATCCCCCCTAACACTAAGGGTCAATTTATCATAGCCAAATCAACCTAACCCACACATTTTTGGACTGTGGGAGGAAACCGGAGCACCCGGAGGAAACCCACGCAGACACGGGGAGAATGTGCAAACTCCACACAGACAGTCACCCGAGGTCAGATTCGAACCCGGGTCTCTGGCGCTGTGAGGCACCAGTGCTAACCACTATGCCACCGTGTTGCCCCTGAAGAAGAAAAAAAGACATGGGGGTAATTTGAACCTAACCCGCCCAACGGGAAGCTACCGGGATTGGATCAGCCGCCCATCTTACTCCCCATCACAATGGAAAGTAAAATCAGGCGGGGTACAAAATGGGTGACCTCGTCCATTACCAACTGGGTGGTTTAGTTTATAATGAACCCAATACAGAGCCTTCATCGCATCAGCCAACTGGAACCTGAATTAATCTGATGTTTTTGCTCTATAATCTTACTTGGAGGACCATCCTAAATGTTGCCCACTCTTACTTGAAGAATATCCTGCTAAAATCAATCTTAAATTAACCGTTGACCAGTTTTAGTCTATATCTCAGTTCTAGTGCCAATGATTATTGATGTAGGGCTCTGGATTGACCTTCTGCATGTCATTTAACGTCTTATACACATCTGTAAGGTCCATTCTCAGGTTCAAGAGCCCCAGTCTTTTCTCATACACAACAGCAACACAATAGGCAGCTGATGTTCAGTCTGGAATACGATCTCCATATAAACCCAATGGGTGGATTGCCACTGTGCAGTGTGATGAAAATTTTAACTGGACCACAATAGTTCCAATTGGCAAGCTCATTTGCATGGTGAGTCTGGAGGATATTTAAACTGATTAACATACTTTTCTCACAGCTTCCTCATCTGCATTGTACTTACTTGGGAGGAGCAGCTGAATAGCAATGAAAACAGCCTCTGTGGCATTTGACTCTATATCAGATTAATACAACATTGAACTCTGTACCTGCAGTAATTCCAGAAAGTCCTGCCCACGTACACGTGCTCCTGTCATGGAGCAGCGCTTGCAGGGAGAGTCGGATCGATAATCGTGGGCCAAAGTGCCCAATTCTTCATCCATTAATTCAAATGGATAGAAAGTCAGTCGCTGGGGGCCCCATGATTTCCTGACCAGAGCTCCCCGTGAGTGCAGAATCAGCCCTAAAAGGTCTCAACTCTGGAGCTAAGTACATTTACTTGGCAATGTAAACAAATGGTCACAATCCTGAAGTGAAATTAGAGCACGTCTGGACTGAAGTCTCAGTCCTTTAAAAAGAAGAGAATATAATAAACAGGGCTGAATTCACTTGAGGTAGTACAGTAGAACTGTATGAAGAGAAAGAAGACAATGTCTCGCAAAATGTTGATTCAGAGTCAAATTATACATTTTAAATGAAGCCAGATGGATATTAGTTCAGAAGAGGGAGTGAGGATTAGAGAATTTTTTTTCAGGGGAGGTAGGGATAGGATCTAAATGTTCTGTAATTAAGGATGAATAGGTGGTCCTGGGAGATATATTTAGACTGCGAATGGAGCGAAGGTGATGGGCCACACAGCCTTTTCCTTGCTCCAGACTTCCTCAAACCACTTTTATACTGGCAGTTCCTCAGATCAGATTCTGAATGGTCTGTCTCCCTGAGCCTGACCCCAGTGATTACACTACTAAATCTAGCTCCCTTATCCCAGAGGCGGAATCACAGACTCCAGTTTTAGTGGGTTTACAATTCTGTTGGGAGCAATAAAGGAGCTGGATTTAGTTGTGTAAATTCCAAGTACAGGCTCAGGGAGTCTAGTCACCTGGAATCCAAACCAAATAACCGACAGTATAAAAAACAGCTTTACTTTCATATATTCAATGCTTCTGCGCGATGCCAGCACGTTTCAACCGAATCAGATAGTAAACACTGTATTTACTGTGTTTGAGACACAGAACTTATGCAGTAATGTGGAGTGTCAACCTTGTGCTTTTTCTTGATGAAAGATGAAGTAGTGAGGATAAACTGCAAACTTCAACATCACTGCCCTATGTGACTGTGCTAAGGAATCGACAATAAGAACAATGCAGGGGTGACAACAGCTGATGAAGTTAGTCAGCTGTGCATCTGGTGTGAAGAATGTATTCACCAATATGGAGGAGATACCTCAGTTGGTGCTAAAACCACAACTTCAGTGATAATGCTAACACCAACGAGGTGCTCGCAATTTGTTTGCAGTGCTAAAAGTGTTATAGTTTAAACCTTATGTGTCAAAGCTATTAGGACCAAGGACACTGTAAACCAGGCACTTTAAGTGCGAAGGTATGACCAGCACTAGAAGAAAATAAAACTTATCACTCGCCCAAAAGTTTAAACATAGAAATTTCTTTTAGGCTGGTAACTGTGTTTCTTAAACATGTCTTTCTACAAATCTAAATATGACGTCTGGTCTTCTTTTCATTTTTTTTGTACACTTTTTTTTAATGATAGTGTTGGTTTCTTTGTTCAGCTCATTTTCTTCCCTTTTTGTCTGGTCTTCCACCATCTCCAGCTGAGAAGTTAGCAAACCTCTTCCAGACCTACGTTAATGTTGGTCTGACCTGGTCACCGAGAACTGCCCCAGCATGGTCTGAAAATGTCTCTTGTATGATTTTCTCCATCCCCGCCACCCACAGCGCCCCCCCCCCCACTCCCCACCCCCAAACCCCGCCCGCCATTTGGCCTCTGACCAGCACTTCTCCACAACAGTGCAGCCGGGCTCAAGTAATTTGCATTGTAGGAAATGTCGGTCTCATTTTGCTGCATTGTGGGGCCATCCGTCCACTGATGCTTCAATATACTGCGCCACCATATAACCACTTTTGTATGTACTCTTCATTTGACTGCATTAACTTTGATAAAAATAATTACTAAAGTGCCCCTGGTTCTGTGACCCATCCCTGAACTTCAGTTGTTGGACTGTAACAGTAAATAGCTAGTGTCTAGATATTAGCATGGGAGTGCTGATAGACTGCTGGCAGCTATTTATAACCTTCCCTGACAACTGCAGCACTTGATCCAACAAAGTGTGAGGGAGCAATCTAGTACAGTTCATTACCCACTGCCACCCATCAACGTGGGAAACCTCGAATGTCTGTGAATTAGTCAGATGTGATAGGTTACAAGGCATCACATGACAAGTCATCCCAGTGTTTTTTAAACCTTTTGATTGGTCAATTTCTGTTCGGGGAGAAATGCAACTAAAGACGTTATGATGTGACTGGGAATAGAAACAAACAATGGGCCGAAAATTGATCCCGGGACGCGAGAGTACGCACTGCATACTCTCGCGTATTCCCACTCCAATTGCCGGTTTTCTGCATGCCCTGCGCATGCGCTGAAAACCGGCAATTGCTCTTCCGAAAAGGGGGCGGGGCCTGGGTGCATCGCGTGCGCGCTACAGGCTGCGCGCACGCTGTGCACTTCATGCTTTGGACGCGCAGGTAAGTAGGGAAGATTTTGGAAATGTAAAAAGGAGGAGTAAGACCCGCTTTTAAGAAGGTAAGTAGTGAATTAAGTATTTTTTTGAATTTTTTTTTACAGGTATATCTTTTTTATAGACTTTAAAGACAGGTAAGTTTATTTTTATAACTTTTTAAAAGATTTTAAATTTTTTCAAAAATTTAATTTTTTATTTAAAATGTTTAATTTAATTAACTATACTTATTTTATTAATGTGATGGTTTTTTTTTTTAATTTAATTGAGGTTTAGCTGTTATTTTGGGGGGGTGTAAGATTCATAAGTGGCTGTGAGACTTATGAATGGAAGATGGTGTGCTGCCATTGGCTCTAACTGAGTCACGTGATCCCACAGCTCGCACGAATTCACTACGCCGCTGGGATACGCAAGCCCAGCACAGCTGATGTCTGGAACATCAAGTTCGTGCGAGCTGGATCAGAAAAAGCATAAGCGAGGTGAGACATCGCGGGGAAGGCTTACCCCCGCGGGAACAGAGCGAGATCAATTTCTGGGCCAATGTCTACTTTGTCTCTGCACTCAAGGCACACACTATTCCTCATGGGGACTTCAGGCTAGATTTTTCAACCATTCATAGTCAATGGTCAGAAAATGGAGCCTGATTCACTTCAGCAACAGTACACCTGATAACAATCCTTTCAGGATGAATATATAAAGCATTTCCTTTTGATACAGCATGTTTGGTTTGCAAACCCATTTTTACATCCTATAGGTGGCATCTGCTTTCTGACTATTCATTAACAACCCAATTGAAGTCTTGCTTTAGATAGGAACAACCTCAAACAAATAATATCTCTAATGTTAATTCAAACTTCAATTAAAGGAGCAAGCTGATTCAGCTTTCTGACTATCTTCATATCCAGGGCTCCTTAGTGCTGTAAGTTAAATGAGGTGGCACTGCTGCTTCTGGAAGCACCGACACCCACTTAAAGAAGTGGCTTTCCCAAGTGCCTTCAGAGGCAGTCAGAATTATTTTTTCTGGCTGCTGGTGGGCTAATCAATATGGTTTCCCAAATGTACCCATAATAGATCCTCTCGCGGCATAAAAGAAGGCTGGACAGTCAGAAACTGCAACTTTCAAACAACTGCACATAGATAGAAAGAAAGACAGATACTTGCATTTATATAGCACCTTTCACGACCACCGGACGTCTCAAAGCGCTTTACAGTCAATGAAGCACTTTTGAAGTGCAGTCACTGTTGTAATATAGGAAACGCGGCAGCCAATTTGTGCATGCAAACAGCAATGTGATAATGATCAGATAATTTGTTTTTGGTGATGTTGATTGAGGGATAAATATTGGCCAGGACACCAGGGATACCTCCCCTGCTCTTCTTCAAAATAGTGCCACGGGATCTTTGACGTCCACCTGAAAGAGCAGACGGGGCCTCGGTTTAACGTCTCATCCAAATGACAGCACCTCCGACAGTGCAGCACTCCCTCAGCACTGCACTGGAGTATCAGCCTAGATTTTTGTACTCAAGTCTCTGGAGTGGGAGTCAAACCCACAACTATTCTGACTCAGAGGTGAGAGTGTCCCCCACTGAGCCACGGCTGGCACGAAGGGTCACAATAAGATTTAAATACTGACAACTCCAAATCACCTGGAAAGGTTGCTGATCCTGGCAGCTCCCATGGTAGCCAATTCATAGAATCTTACAGCACAGAAGGCGACCATTCAGCCCATCGTGCCTGTCCCGGCTCTTTGAAAGAGTTATCCAATTAGTCCCTCTCCCCCACGCTTTCCCCATGGCCAATTGCTAATAGATATGTTGTCAATATCAGCTGAGCTGCTCTTTTCTGGCTTTCATAGCCGACATGGTGGATTTCATGTCGGGGGCAAGTGAGGGGAAAAATTATTTCTTCCAATATGTAGGAGAAATATTTAGTACTCCCTGCTGCACACTAATGTTCACCTCAAAATGACCTTACAGTAGTTAATGCAGTTACTGGCTATGTGTTCATCCTGGTAAACTTTACTAGTAACTAGCTGGAAAATGTGGGAGAAATGTGACCCTAGCAGGGTAATGCTGTGCTGATCTGCTGTTAAAAAGCACTTCATTGGCTGTAAAGCGTTTTGGGACGTCCAGTGGTCGTCAAAGGCGCTATAGAAATGTAAATCTTTCTTTTCTTTTAAGGGAAACTTAACTTCAGTAAAAGTGGAGCAATTGCAGTAGCTAAGCCTACTAAAAGGAAAATTGTTTTTCTGTTGAGGTCTATTTACAAAGACAGCACAGAAGAAATGATAGGAGGAGCGGATGGGCAAGTTGTCGGGGGGCCGGGGGGTGGGGGGGGCGGTAAGCCTCTCTGCTACTGTCTCATCTTACTCCGGCTCTCCATGCTTCACAAGGTGGCCGCAGATATCTTTGAATTGCGGAAACCTCCTATTAATAATGCCATTCCAAACTTTCCACAATTTCCAAGATGCTTGTACCTATATCAAAGGGGCAGATAGGGATTTAAATGATTCATCGACATTGTGATCAAAATAGGGTTTGCTTTGGAAGAATCCAACATTTCTAGTCTTACATGACTCAGCATCACCATTACCAATCACACAATGTCAAAACTCAACTGGAACTTCGTTAGATGGGATAACCCAAGATTATTTTATATCTTTGCTTAAAAAGTTCAACCAGCATAGACCAGTAGGGCCGAATGGCCTGTTTCTGTGCTGTAAATTCTATGTAAGTTAATGACTGTAAGGTGGCAAAAAACGTAATAAAATTTAAAAAAAAACACATACACACAATCCCAAACTACAGTTCCTCAAATTGACAGTTTGGGCTATGTTGTGCTTAACTTTCAAATAGATAAAATTGAGAGAACCTCATTGTTGACAGCAAGTGGAAGATGAGATGCATACATCCCATAGTGATGAAGGAACAATCAGCGAACAGCTGGTTACAGAAAAGCAGAGACCTGCAAACAGGTCACCTTCCCTCCCACTGTGTCAGGGAATAATGAAAAGGAAACATTTGCAGGGCTATGGGGAAAGGGCTTGGGAGTAGGACTAATTGGATAGCTCTACCAAAGAGCCAGCAGAGGCACGATAGGCTAAATGGCCTCCTTCTGTGCTGTATGATTTTAAGTGTCCAAAGAGTGCTAAAATAGGGAGCAAAACTGAAAATAGTGAAATTAAAAATTGGTACTGAACCAAGGCTGCCAAAATAGGCATGTGCATATGCATGTGTTTGTGTTTATCTGTGTGCGTGTTTGTGTGTGTGTGCATGTTTGTGTGCGTGTTTGTGCGTGAGTTTGTGTGTGTGTGTTGTGTGGGGGGGGGGGAAATTCCTGTCATCATAAAAAACATGAGAATGTCTGTTTTTGTCTGTAATTAATGGTCAACTAACAAAATCGCAGGAATGAACATCTTTGAAACCTGTGATGTCTGAGAATGTAATTTTGTTAGCAAGTCATTTATTACGGAGGAAACAAACATTCCATCATTTTTCATTGCAAGAGGAATTTCATTCCCTCCCTTCCAAGGTAAGGGCAGGATTTGGCTCAGTTTTGAGGGCCATCATGGTCAAGCAGCTCACTATCCAGGCTTACAACCGAAGAACGGCCAGTTGGATGAGGTACTGGAGAGTTGTTGCCACTTATGGAACCATATTCCAGTCTGAGTCTCTGCCTTCAGAAGAGGAGGTGAGAAAAACAGAGATTGGAAAATAAACCATTATTGAAGTGAATATCCAGAATTTGTATGCCTCTTTAGTGACGACACCATTCATTTCCAATGTGATATTAAGACAGGAAGACAGCTCAACCTTTTAGTTTAATTGATACATGGACAACTCATGTTAAATTGAATCTGCAGATCAGTTTCAGACTTTTCAGAATTTCAGAGAGCTGCGCTGTCGGAGGTGCCGTCTTTCAGATGAGACGTTAAAGCGAGGCCCCGTCTGCTCTCTCAGGTGGATGTAAATGATCCCATGGCACTATTTCGAAGAAGAACAGGGGAGTTATCCCCAGTGTCCTGGCCAATATTTATCCCTCAACCAACATAACAAAAAAAACAGATGATCTGGTCATTATCACATTGCTGTTTGTGGGAGCTTGCTGTGTGCAAATTGGCTGCCACATTTCTCACATTACAACAGTGACTCCACTTTAAATAGTACTTCATTGGCTGTAAAGCGCTTTGAGACGTCCGGTGGTCGTGAAAGGCGCTGTAGAAATGCAAGTCTTTCTTCTTTCGTTCTTTCTTTCTTTTCCACTTCGTGCAGCAAGTTCCTGATGCTGTCACTTTCAGAATCATACTCAATATATTTGCGTTAATCTGTAATGACCAAGTAGGATATTTCCTCCCCCCGCCCCAAAAAAATGGGAAGGGGTGAGTGGGCAGTGAGCGGATTTACCTACATTCCTTCTCACTGCATTGGGACAAAGTGATGGGTTTGGCACAAAATAGCACAAGTTACATTACATTGAGAGCACTGAATTGATGCCATACAAAGGCACAGCACCACATACATTTAAAACTCTGATTCATAAAGAGAAATTCTTAACATCGCACTCATACAGATGGCAAAAATGAGGAGAAATTCAAGCCCTTCCTATCCAGCAAAGTAAATGATAATGGACAATAACATGGTTTCACTCCAATGCGATGAACCATTTTTGCAATAAAACCACTATTAAAAAGTCACTCATTTTAATAAAATTTCTCCCACTTGGAGGGAGTTGTCAGTACTTAGATCTGACTCGTATATATGACAGAAAAAGATAAAGTGCATCTAAGTGTGAAAATTCCATCCAAATAAAATAAGTGATCAAAGGAAAAGTGGGTGCATCAGATGAAACATGTATGTGGATCGACTGCAGAGAACTCTGACTTTGCAAAAGATGATCAGTGAACAGGAAGTGACAAAAAATATTAAGCTGAAGATTTGTTTGGGAAGAATTGGTGCTCAGGGTGTGAGATGTCACGAATGCTGAATGAAACATTGTTCCAGTTTCAGCATCAGGTGTGATGGTCACGTGTGACACTATTAAAATACAGAATAGCCCTCTCCTCTGTCCCTATATGTTTCTTCAACTTAGATGAGATGTGTTGACAGTTTTGTGGTGCAGGATCATATCTACAAGCAACTGAATTGAGAATAGCCAAAAATCTTTCATTAATGACCCTCGGAGCTGTCAGAGTGCAAAGGCTGTAACCACATCAGCCTGTACTCAATCCAGGACCTTGTTCAATGTGTCACCTGGTTCCTACTACAGGTTGAGCATCCAAAATCCGGAGTTCCGGAATCCGGGACGATTGGTGGCAGGGTCGTCCGGAATCCGTAAAATGTTCCGGAATCCGGACACCCTGTCAAACAGCAACCTGGGCCCAGGTATTTCCGGACTCGGAACGTGTTTCTGATGTCCGAAGTCAGGAAACGCCCGAGCCCAGGTTGCGATATTTCCGGACTTCGGACATCAGAAACATGTTCCGAAGTCTGGAAAAACACGAAAACCGGCTCGGCCTCGGTCCCGAGGTTGCCAGATTCAGGACGCTCAACCTGTATGAAGATACATTTCTAGTTCATTCTTTCGATCATTTCCCCGCACACCCCACCACCGCACATCTTTAAGGAAGATGTGTTGATTAAGATCCAACATTCAGCTCACAGTTTGTTGGATACTGCTCGACACTAGATTCAGAAACAGCCATATACAGGGATTCCACCAGCTCTCAACATAAACATTCTGTAACCTGTGGCAGATAGCCTTAGGAAAGCCTGGGCTTTAACTATTATTGTGCTAGATGAGGTTACCAGGAGATGGAAGTGCTGTTTTTTTTTAGGTCTGATAATGCTATCTCCTGAACACTGACATTTCTTTCAAAATGCTTTCTTCTAGAGCATCTAGATTAGCCCTGACCTAGATGAAGAAAAGAGAACAATGATTACACAGGGACTACGCGTGCCAGTACCTGCACTCCCCTTTTACTACAGGGCTGGAAGTCACAAAAAAAATCTATAATTAAAATAGTGAACATGAAGATTATGTGGATCAATAATGAAACAGAGTGAACTAAAACATTGCCGGAGGCACTGATTGTGCAACTGTGCACGATGTACACAATCTGTAAACTATAGCAGGTGCTGGATATAAGTGAGCGATTGGAAATGAGCCGAAAGAAAACCTAGAGGGTATTTTTTGTTGGGGATCTACAACAGAACATATTATCAAAAGTCTTGTACCTGTGAATATACAATCATACCACGTGTTCTTCAGCCAACTGGGTACCTGATAGTTCATTGTTAAAAATAGCACCCTTCCTGACACTCAAATGTTGGAGCAAATACTGTTCTTAGCAGCAATCTGAAATACTCTCTAAAGTGCCTGAATATTGCTGTAAAAGCTGCCCTTTACAACATCTGAATGTTGGTATAAATGCCATCCTTTACAGCGTCTGTGGCTCTAAGTGGTACTCTGCACAGTATCTATACTTCGTTGTACAGAATTGTCTTTATTCTGTCAGCATTTTATTGTGAAACAATCTCAAATGAAAATGATGTGCTCACTGCAAAGTCGAGCACTTAACAGCACCTACATTCTGAAGGCAACTAAATACGCATCCCTAGCCAAGTAAGATGCCAACTGCCTTTCCCCAAAAAATACACACTTAATATCTGCCTACTTCTCAGCACTCTGCTGGGCTCTTTAAAAATGTTAAAAATTCCACATTCATCTTGCTGCTGAATTTTTGGCATGCACATCACTTCAAAAATCCCCAGTGGTGAAGAGAATGATGGGAGGACTGGTTTCACATCATTTAATGCTTTATGTGATGGAGCTATTTTCAGAATGCAGGCAAAGGCACTTAAAAAAGTCAGGGTCTTTAATGAAATAGCAACGCCAAGACTCTGATTGGTACTTACTGTCACTTGATTTGTGCCACACATACAATTTTTACAACACGATATTGCATTACTGGTGGAATAGAGACATTGACTATCTGATGGTCACATGGTCTCCCTGACCAAGTATCTACCTCCAGCCCAATTTAAGAGCGCATGCAATAAGTTAATTGCCCAAAATGTAGTTGCTGTGATGTAGTTGTGATTCAGAGTCTTAAATAATCTTTTTTTGAATGAGATTTGCATTTGTTCACTATAGTAAGAGTATCCAAAATGCAGTCCTCAAGCTCTGAAATTCCAGCTCTCAGAGGCCTGACACTAAGTTGGTAACCAGAGGACACGGATCTAAGGTAATTGGCAAAAGAACCAGAGGTGAGATGAGGAGAATTTTTTTTATGCAGCGAGTTATGAAGATCCGGAATGAAAGGGTGGTGAAAGCAGATTCAATAAGAACTTTCAAAAGGGAATTGGATAAACACTCGAAGGGGAAAAAAAAAAATCACAGGGCAATGGGGAAAGAGCGGGGGAGTGGGGCTAATTGGTTAGCTCTTTCACAGAGCCGGCACAGGCACGAGGGACTGAATGGCCTCTTTCTGTGCTGTATCATTCTATGATTCTAGATGTGCCCATATTGCTTATTTGCTGGTTTTTCCTCTTTGAATCTTGTAGGCCTGGCCATTTGGAAAGAGGCTGTTACTGGTGCTGTTGCCTCATTGGTGGAGAAATCCTAAATTAGGACACCTTGGGCTCGATTTTAATAGCCCTGAGGAGGCAGGTTTGGAGGCGGGTCTGTAGCAAAAACCAAAAAAAATGGCTTCAGACACCCAACCCACCTCCATCCCGCCCCCACCCGATTTTCGTGAGTGTCAGGTCAGCCGCTCCCAAACTGACCCGACTCCAACTGGTGGGACAGGTAGTTAAGGCAGTTAAGAGCCAGTTAACTGCCTTGCTAATCCTATTCTGATAGTGTTTTCCCATTTTCTTGCTTCTGGCTCCTGTTTCCCGTCTTGTCAGAAACAGTCCAGCTACAAGGAGACGAGTTTCTCGAGGACATGATTTGTAGTCATTGGTGCAGTACAGTACTTTAAAAGCTTCCTCAAACATGGCTGACATTCAAATGCAACAACCTTGTTGTTGGAGGTTTGGGATAAGATTTTGCAAATCTACTGACCTTGACTGTTCAAGCTGGCAGCCATCTGCAGTGTGACCTGATAGGAATAATTTCAGGCCACTTTGAGTGTACGCTTGCAAGCTACTTGCCTCAAGTGAAATCTATAGCTACGGGATGGGAAACATTTATATCCTCTCATCCTGGTCGTCCGATTCGGAGGAAGAGCAGCCGCGGCAGCAGCAGAACCAGCCACAAAAGCAACAGCAACTCCAAGAGCGCCAACCTCCTCCTCACCCACCTGATGATGCACAGGGCAGAGGGCCTCCGTGCAGGGCTGCACCTCGCTGCAGGAGATACCCCCAACACAGGGTTTACAGGCAGAGGATCAGCTTCCTCAGCATGACTGAGCAGCAGTGCCAAAGGAGGCTGAGACTTTCGAGAGACGCAGTCGCTGACATCTGCACAATGCTGCACCAACACCTGGAGCCCAGAGGAGCGTGTAGACACTCCTTACCAGTGGCTGTCAAAGTCACCACCGCACTCAACTTCTTTGCTTCGGGCTCCTTCCAGGGATCAGCTGCAGACATAAGCAGTATCTCCCAGTCGGCCGCACTCGCCTGCATCACGCAGGTCACCGATGCCCTCTTTGCAAAGGCCCAAAATTATATCCACTTCTCCACGGATGGCCCAAGTGTAACTTCGTGTGCAGTTGGCTTTGCCAATATGGCAGGCTTGCCAAATGGTGCAGGGCGTCATGGACTGCACACATGTAGCCATTAGGGCACCCCATCACAACCCAGCTGTATTTATCAACCACAAGGGATTCCACTCCCTGAACGTCCAGCTGTTGCGTAACCACAGGAAAATCATCATGCATGTTTGCGCAAAGTACCCTGGCAGTTGCCATGACTCCTTGATCCTGCGCCAGTCTACTATGCCTCAGCTCTTCCATCCGCCAACCCAACTTTCCGGATGGCTTCTTGGCGACAAGGGCTATCCCCTGAAAAAGTGGCTTATGACACCGATGAGGAGGCCATCAAACGATGCTGAGGAGCTGTACAATTTGAGCCACATATCCACCAGAAGCATCATCGAGCAAACCATCGGCTTGCTCAAAATGCGATTCCGATGCCTAGACAGATCTGGAGGAGCCTTGCAGTACACACCAGCCAGGGTGTCCAGAATCGTCGTGGTCTGCTGTGCCCTGCACAACATCGCACAGCAGCGCGGCTTAGTGCTGCCGCATGAACAAGTGGCTCAGCACACAGCCTCCTCGGAGGAAGAGGAAGAGGATGAGGAGGAGGATGGGGAGCGACGCTTTGTGGGGCCGGATGTGGCCAATCCAGCAGCAGGTGAACACATTGCTGGCCGTCAGGCAAGGGATGCACTCAGCCATTCCAGATTCGCATAAGGTACGCTTCAAACACAGGTGGCTGGCACATGGAGATGAATATAAGTCTGACATCCTCAAAACCCCAGGCATCATCTGTCTACTAAAGGGCTCAGTGTCACCACCAACATTCTACATGGCATTCGCCCTGAGCCCTCAGTCTTGAACTTCCATTTCCCAGAACACAGAGGCCACACTTTAGGTGATCTCAGCAGATCATTAAACCTTTTTTCGACAATGAACCCATGTGCGTCTGCACACAGATCTCGAGCTCACCTCCTCAGCAATTTGCAGCCAAGCTGCCTTGATTTGCTGAGGAGGTCTCCTTCCACAAGAGCATGGAGAGAGCTCTCATTGAACCTGGCTGCAACCTTAGTTTTTGGGGCTGCCATTCCTGAAGCAGCCAGCACCTTTCAGAGAAAAAAAGCATTAATATTACTAAGCCAATGATTGGAACACATCTGGCATCTTTTTCATTTCATAGTCACACACTACAGTGATAGGTAAAAAAAATCATAAATGTCTTTCTGGAATAATATGACCAGCAATTTAATTCAATTATTTGTGTTCACACCAGCCGCTGTCAACTTCCCTTTCTAGATAAACAGAAGCAAGCCATTCCAGTGACATTTTTTGCAAAGGGGACATGGCCCCTTTAAATTTTTACTCCGAAAACGCATCATCCGACGCGAGAAACTGACATGCTCCTGGAGGGTCCCGCACGTCAGCCGTAACGAGGCCAATGAAGCAAAAATCGGAACTTCGGGCCGGCGGCGTGTCCAAAAGCTGCCGAGCAGCGGGCCCGCCCTCAACCCAGCTCCTCGATAAAAATGCAGCCCCAGATATCTGCAAATCAGTGGGAACGTGGAATTAAACTTTTATATGGGGTCCCCGAGGCTCCCCAATACACACACACACACACACAAACGTAAACATTTGGACGCCCATAACCTTCAGAGCCTGGGTGCGTAAAATGTACCTTGCTGAATATATGATGCATTACAAACGAGTTTCAGCTGTGAGAAGGTACTTAAAAAATTTCCATAACCAATTTTAGGAACTGGAAAAGTCCATTAGAAGCAACAAGCTCACTGCAAAATCTTGTATCACTGCCATGTCATGCCTGCTACAGTTGACATCCATTGTGTAGACCACTGATTGAAAACCCAAGTTTGGTATTTTCCCAGATGAGAAAAGAAAGTCACAAGATCACATAGTAAATAGGGACGAGAAAGAGTATTCAGCACACCTGAGCTTGTACACGGAGAAAGATCGCACCATTCCCCTTCTCCCCCGGTACCTACCCCTGCAGCATAACAGACAGTTGGTTCCTAAATGATTGCAGGTGTTTTTGCACCATTGCTCTGCCCAGAGGTCCGTTCCACGGGCTGATCACTCCATGAGGAGCTTGCTGACATCTGTCCCAAATTTGCCTTTTACTAATTTGAACTGGTGGGGCTGGATTTTACCAGCACTGAGGAGGCGGGTCTGGAGGCGGAACTGCTGGGAAAATCCCCCAAATGGAAGCGGGTCCCAAACCCGCCTCCAACCAATCTTCCCGGGAGTTGGGTCCCCGATTTGCGCAGGGACCCGACTCCTAGCGGCGGGAAGAGGATTATAGCCACTTAACTGCCTGTTAACAGGTAGTTAACAGGCAGTTAAGAGGCTTTTTCCCATTTTTCGACTGCTGCTGCAGGCTTCCCGACGTCGGGGAACCCCACCAGGGTGAGTGCTGTGGGTCTGTTGTTATGTTGGTGTTTGGAAGATAGCTGCAGAAGTGATGTGAAGGATGCAATAGGACACTGGTTAGTATAAGAGGTAAGGAAATGTTGTGAAAGTAATTTTTTATGTGGTTAGATGTTTCTGCAGGTGACAAGCTGTGAAGTGTTTGTGTAGCCTCATCTCATTGGGAGAAGTGACAGATAGTTTCTGTAATCTCAGCTGCAGCTGCCATCTGTTTTATCCAAAGGAGAGAGTAATTGGAGAGCCTGGGAGCAAGGGCTCACCGTTAGACGGTGATTGTCAGTGTTTGACAGCACCTCAATGCTGTCAAACACTGTCAAATCATCTGTCAAACAAGTGTGGTGCATATGCCTTTAAGAAAACCGGCAGATGAAGCGTCATCAACTGACATCATCTGACTTTCCCTTAATTGGCCAGCAAGCCCGCAGGGCGGGCTTAACAAGGCCAATCAGGGCAAAATAGCATCTGTTCATCAGACGTCGTTGGGGGCAGGACTAAAACCCGAAAACAACAGTCCCGCCTCAAACTCGGCCTGGAAGGTAAGATTCCGCTCTTGGTCTCCTTGATCCCGTTATGCAAATATTGATGTACCTCCCAGTAAAAAAGTTAACCTGAATTCCATTCCAGATCTGGTTATTTTATCCAGTTGAGTTATAAAAATTGTCTGCACCTGTTCCCGCAACTCACGGGGATGCACTTATCAAGTAATCGCTGCTTCAGATGGCAAGTGCTCTGCACAAGATACGATTTATGCAAATTTAAAACACAGAAGCAAACAGTTTTGCCCATCTGGCTTAATTTGGCACGTGTTATTTTTTACATAAACACACTGATTGTTCTATTTGATTTCTGCCAGGAGTGGAAATGTAGATTTCAAAGCATGCCGAAAGAAGTTAGTTCCTCTTTATTTGTTTTATAGCCCTTAGTTGGGAATAAGGTGATAATACACCCCTGAAGGAACGAATGAAATCAAACATCGATTGCCTGCACTATTGGCATTTTCATCTAAAGAAGTCAGTCAAATCAGGCAAAAAGTTTGATCGGCGCGCTGTAGTTTCTACGTAACCTTGGTTATATAGTTTAAATTTACCTGAAAAACGAGCAATGTTGCAGCAATTTGTTTCTTCCTGGGGGGGGGGGTTTGGAAAAAAAACCTCAGATACATTATTAAAAGATTTTAGGGTTGTGGTCACTTAGTGAAGCTGGTTGCATACTCGCTTACCTTGCGGTTGTATCGAATCAGGTATAGTGGCAGATGTGATAAATCCCAGTAATTTTTTTATCTCTACGCAGGGCATGCGATAGAAATTACAAGGTATGAGGGTACAAAGTTTATTAAATATATGCAATTCTACCACTAACCGATTAACGGGCTAGCTCCTTTGTGACCACTGTACATTTGAAGATTCGTAATTTGCTTTCATTTGGTAATTAAATTCTAATTAGCTTAGTATTTGGTGCACTGAACCATAGAGTTAGACAATATTTATAAGTGCAGCAGAAAAACAATTACTGAATTTTATGAGAATTCTTTAACAGATCCACCTAGCCTACTGAGAATTCTCATTTTTATTATTTACAACATTAAACTTGTTATAACTCAAGAGATTTTAAAGTGAGATTATTTTAACACATCATAGTTAATTATGCAAGAAGCGACCTTTACGAACACTATATTAGAGATTAATCTCTGTGCAGTTCAGGGAAAATGCATACAATGATATTACCATTAACTGGTGCAATAGAAGGGTCGGATCAACAATTTTACTCCGATCCTTATTTAGATTTTAGGACAGGTGTAAACCTCCAGCTATCAAGGATCGGGTCATTTAAAAACCTACAAACAAGGGTTTCCTCTGCAAAGATCCTCAGAATACCTCTGATCAATTGCGGCACGTGTGCGGAGTACAGAGACCCTTCCCTTTTTACGGGCATGCAACTGATTGTCCAAAATGACACCCAAATTAAAAATCAAAAATACAGCAAAATGAATAAATGCTGGCCTCGCTAGTGAGCCCGTATCCCAAGAATTAATTTTTTTTTTAAACGGAAAACAGCCTGGCAATCTGGCCCTCAGGACCCAAGCAGCAATTTCTGCTTAGATTTCTTTTTTGCTGGCCTGCTGTATGAATTTTGTGGGGATGGAAGGCAGTTTTCAGCACCTTTGTCTCACTGATGGATAAGTCGTAAATCAGAACACCCAGACCTGTTGGCAACAGCAACTTGCGATTCACGCAAATTAATGAGAACATGGCTTTAAACTTTTTATGTGGCCCCTGAGACTATACACCCGTGAAGACAAAAGCCTCTGGATTGGAGACAAGAGGTGGGTTGCATTGCAGACAGCTCATCACCTCCACAGAGCCAGTTTCTGAAACTGTAACTGGGATCCAGCACAAAAAAAAGAAATCCTCTTTACTGACTGTTCACTCTTGCAGGTTTCTATGTAAAAGTGACTCTTGTATTCAAGGCACAATAGAAGAAATGCATTCGAGAAGTGCATTTTAATCCTTCAAATTGGCACATCACCATTATTACCAGTAGAATGTCTAAGCTGCCAGAAGGTAGTAAAATTGTGTAGAAGAGCAGATTGTTCAGTTAATAGGAGTAAAATTCAGATATCTACAGTGAGTCAGGAGCTAGGCTGATGAATTCAATATAGAAAAATGGAAACTGCAAGCATGAGTACAATTAACTGAAAAAGTCACAGGCCAAACCCACTACAAGAAATATCGTCGTTGCACTTGGAATCATCAACGCACAGAAAAGATCGCCATCAAATATTAGTAAATTCTGACTCAGCACAAACCTTAAAAAGAGGAACTGACCAATGCCTGATTCAGCAGGGTAAGGAGGGTGTGGTGAAACATGGATGTTTCTGTTTTTATTTCATACAATGTTTCAAGATATCTAGAGTTAGAATAGAAACTGTCTTAGCAAATTTCGAAGTGGGGGCTAGGAGTTGAGAGGTTTCGGGAGCAGGTCTGGCTGATTGCTCTGGAAGTTAGTTTGGATACAATGGCCGCGATTTTATCAGCGACATCGGGATGGGGGTGGGTCAGCTGGTTTCCGGGTTCCAGTCCCGCTCCCAGCTGCAGCCGCTCTGTCAAAGGGATTTTCCCTTGATTGGCCTCGTTAAGTCCCGTCCTGCGGGCTTCCCAGCCTACTAACAGGAAGCGGGTCTGATGATGTCATTTGATAACGTGTCATCAGCCGATTTCCTTAAAGGGACCACGGCCATGTGGAGTTTGACAGTTGTTCTGTCAGTGTTTTACAGCATCGAGGTGCTGCAAACACTGACAAGCACTGCACAAAGGTGGACGCTTGTACCCAGGCTCTCCAATGACTCCCTCCATATGCTTATGGAGGGAGTCACAGCACGCAGGGAGGTTCTCTTCCCTTCCAAGGGTGGAAGAGACCTCCCCAGGAGATCAACACAGCCTGGTTGCACATTGCACAGGAGGGCAAAAGCAGGGATGTCGTCAGGAGGACCAGGCTGCAGTGGCGCCAACCTTTCAATGATCTCAGTAGATCACGAAACGTTACTGCAAAGCCACACCCAACCTCATCCTGCTGTGCCACTCATCACATCCCCATCACTCTGCCTTCCCTACCCTTCTCCTGCACATCCTTACTCACACCAACTTACCTTGCACCTCCACCCAACCCTCTCTATCAACATTATCACTTCCCCATCTCACTCGCTACCCCTCATACTCACCCTTATCCTACTGCAAGCATACCAACTAACAACACTTAAGGGTAGGCTCTTGAGAGGTTTAGCCAATGTCCATGTAAAGTTTCTAGTAATGTGTTGTCAGACAGTGAAATCTATTTTTCAAACACTGCCCCTTATTGGACAGATCTGAGCGCACATTGAGAAGTGTCTTACTGAGTTCCAGTGATTGTTCAGTCATAACTCCCACTCCCTATAGTGGTGAGTGTGCATGGAATGGCTTGGACATTAAAGGGATGCTTCACGGTGCTGGTGTGGGATAGTGTCAACCTGGCACATCATGTGGCAGCCAGGGTTTACAGCGTCAAGTGAAGTAAATCTGGCCATGGTGATGCCATCGCTGGCCTCCCGGGCAGCAATGTTGTCAGGGGCTGATGCCCTGTGTAGCATCAGTTGATGGTGGAGAAGGTTGGTGATGTTGGTGTTCCTGGTGATGTTGGTGTTGGGGCTGATCATGGAAGGATTCGGAGGACCAAGGTCTGATTTTTTCAGGGGCACCGATGTTGCTGCACTAGATGGCAGCTGCAGGTGAGATGACAGAAGCAATCTGTCAATGGTGAGAGAGGTTGTTCCAGTGAGGTGGCACTGGACATACAGTTGCCTCTAAACACTTGCAAGCTAAAGAAATCTCTGTATGTATTACACATGCAGTAACCAACAGTTTCTGTGCTCTGAAACTGACCATGTGCAACATGGCATCCTTTACACCACTTCTGCAGTTGTCAGCTTATCAGATACATCAGAGCAGACTCAAAACACGCCAGGGTGAGCTGGCGTATTCCCCGAGCAGCGGGTAACCCGTGGGGGGCAGAACGTAAAATTGGAAGGAAGCCTCAAAATACCATTAAATTGTCTGTTAACAAGCCATTTAATGAGCTCAATTGTCTCCCTCGCCACTTGGTGTCGGGTCAGTTCTCCGCTGACAGACCCGACACCTGGGAGACTCGCGTGGAGGCGAGTTGACAGCGGGTTTCCTACCCGGTCAATCTTTGCTATTTTGACAGCGGACCCGCCTCCAAACCCGCCCTCTGAGCGCTGGCAAAATTTCAGCCAAGGGCTTTCTTCTAGATGCTAATTAAATTATGCAAGGCCAAATCATGAGCAAATACTTGAGCTCTGGACAATATGTAAACATCTGCTCATGAGCATGGTATGCAATATCCCCCATCATTGCCTCGGCAATTAGTGATGATTGGCAGGAAGGACTTAAGTCTGGGGAACTCCCCCATAGATTTTAGTTCTGTCTGGAGATCCAAACTGCTTGCATGCAATAGAAATTCACATTATTCATAGCAAACGTTGCATTGTGAAAATCTACGACAGACCATTTCATCCAAAAATCATTGATCAGTAGTATAATAAATACATTCTAAAAAGGGTATTTTAATCCCTTCTGGACTGATTCTTTTTAATATCTTTTTTAAGTATGCGATTCCCAGTATTTTACTGCTTCTCTTTATTATTAAATCTGTAAATCAATCTGTTAGTTTTAGCCTGCACACTTTGATCCGACAGCATGTTATTCCCCCTTTCAAAAGTGTTCGGTGATTATGGTGAACTTTTCGCATGATCTCAAGTATTCAATACTGCAATTAGGGGTAATTGTTGATGCTGGGCCTGCTTTGCAGACAATATACACAAGGGCGCAGATTGTGGATTGCAGCAGATTCAGTCCGTTTATGGAAACTATTTTCTTCTTGTAAGAAAAAAAACCCCCAAAATATTGGGAGAAAGCCCAACAAAGTGATACAAGACTGGGGCAGGAAAATGATGGAAAATAATGAAAATTGTCAAATTGTGTCCTAAAATGGAAGGGGGCGTGCCAGAATGAGCTGAGTGGGTCGAATGAGCTCTTCTCATTCCGACAATCTTAATTCCTTATCATTTGCCAGTCCTCTGCGCTTAATGAAGAAACGTTTAGTAGCAGATGTTACAGGGTAATATGTAGTTTAATTTTATTTTGGGGACACCACTGTTAATTATAGCATCCTTAAATGTGAAACTCCGGCCAGTTATATTTTTAAATGCGCACATGCGAATTCCAATTTGAAAACTCAGCAAATGAATCCTTCTAGACTATTTTTGTAGCCCAGCCCAACAAAACCAAGAGAATGATGAAAAAGCCACACCAAATGAGGGCATCTTCATGTTTCTCTGTTACTGATCCCTGTGGTACTTATGAGTTATGTACCTTTTGTATAGGTAAAAGAACAAGGAGAATACACCAATACGTACACGACACATTCTACTTACTAGAATTGTTTAGCTCATCCTGCACACAGCAGCAATTGGAGAAATAAACAATTGATGTGAAAGCCAATTCCCTTACCTATCTTTGAGATCAGTCCCTGTACTATCGAATTCAGCTGATATTGGGCGCTTATAAAAAAAAACTTTCCCTGATCACCAAGATTACGTGTATGTTTGTATGTTGTAGTGTTGGTCACGGCTAACACTGACAATTTTCCACCGGAATTCTCATTTTTCATTTAATTACTGCAAGCTACTTCATATAGCCTCACTGACCAATTTATGAAAGGATTCTACCAGTTAAGCACAGGGGATGAACTTCAACGTCTAATCAGATCTATTTGGATTTTTCTAAAATGTTACCAAATTCAGATCAATTCAGACGACAGATGCCACTTTCAGGCAAATAAAACATGCGTGAGCAAAAGCTTAAGGCGACAGTCCCCAAGTGACTTTTCCCCTATTTAGACAATGGTCTATTTATTTGTATGTGACGGTCAAACAAAGAGGAAGAATCTTAAGAGCTGCTGATGGCTGTTTTTATGTATTGAGCAATACGAATTCCTAACTCAAACACCTTTCCATTTAACCCAGGAATGCTTTACAGGACACACATAATCCAATCCCACGGGATGAGAGGGGATCTTCCAAGTCCTGTTCAGAGAGCGCATCTATTTTTAAAAAGAAATGTATAACCTTTAAAAAAAAAAAATTGTTTTACTGCTTTTGCTGAACTATGTGAAAATACCCTTTCTTTGGCAAGGTAATGATGCAAATTTTTTAATGTAAGGTTGAGCTTAGATGTTGCTTTTGTTCTTACTCCTGCAGGCATTAGCATGGTAATTTTAAATGAATTGTCTACTGAAATAAGAATATATTTTAGCATAACAAGGATTAAGAAAAATACTCAAATACATTTAAGTCCTCAGGCAGAGCTAATGGAAATCAGTAAATGAAGACTGCAGCTAATGCTTCTGAACACAGCAGAAATATTGTTGCAAATTCTATTAACAAAATCCATTCTGAATTGCCAGATATGCCTCGGGTTCATCAAGCTATCTATGATTGCTAGGCTTTGGCCCCGAGAGAATCCAGGTATTAGATTTTGCATGGTTGATGACAGGGTGCTCCCCAGTGATTAGAGAAACATTACCCAGGATCTTTTACATTTTGGGGTTTAGCAGTGACAAACATAGCATAAGAAATTAAGAAACCTGCACGGCAATGAGCTCTATGCTAACGGAATCCTAATTTTCGAAGAAATGCTTGCTTAAGTGGCTACAAAACAGCTATGAGGGGACATAGCAAATCTGCCTTCTGGAACTAAACTGTAGCAAATGGAAGAATATAAAACTGAGCAGAGTCAGCATAACAGTTTTGCTACTTGGATACCCAAGGCAGAATGTTAGAAATGCTATTAGCTGCAACTCTGCCAGACTGCAGCAAGGACTCACAATTCAACCAGTATCTTAGTTCACAAAGGTTGAATATTATTCCCACTCCAGCCACCACACTTGCATACTGCCATTGCATCTCTAGCAAGTATCCATCCATGGTCCCCTCCTCTTCCTCATCTGCATGCTACCCCATGGGGACATTGTCCACAACAATGGGGTCAGCTTCCACATGTATACCCCAAGGCTTCAAATGTAAAATTCTCACCTGTGTGTTGAAATCCCGCCATGGCCTCACCCCTCGCTATCTCTCTAACCTCCTCCGGCCGTTCAAACTCCGCCTCCCCCCCCCGCCACCCACCAACTGCTCGTTCTCTGACTCTGGCCTCTTGCGCTCTGCCCCTCCCTTCAACCCACTATTGGCGGCTCTGCCTTTCAGCTCCCAATCTCTGGAATTCTCTCCCAAAGCCCCTCTGTCGCTCCAAACATAGCGTCAATCTAGAAAACTAGCTGACAACTTCAAGAAAACTCACACAGGGTTTGCAACTTAAACTGCAGGTATACCCAGCATTCATTCACTTGTGCAATCTACTCCTTTTAATTCATATTTGCTTATTGTCAAATTATTGGAGAAGTCAAATATTTTTGCTGTAAGAGAACAATTTTGAACCATCAGTAGTGGAAAGAAAATACGTAGCTACATGAACAACTGAAGGGGGAAATATCAATGTTGAAGGAATAAATTAGTGGTATATTTCTGGGGGGGGGGGCAGGATTACACAGGATAAACGGCACAGAAATAGGCCAATCTCTGGAATTCTCTCCCGAAGCCCCTCTGTCGCTCCAAACATAGCGTCAATCTCCGGGCGCAGGAGATCGTGGCGCAGAGTGTTACCGCCGGCGCAAACCTCCCGGCCACGTTAGCGGGAGTCGTTCATCTCGACGCGCCTGGGCGGTACTTCGTTAGTGCCTCCTGGAGGCGGTAACGGGAGGCGCTAAGGAGCCCAATTAAACAACTTGAAATTAAGAGGAGTGGAGTGCATTGGTTAATTTTCACACTTTGGTACTTCACAATTGATATATTTTTAGATCTTTAAAAAACAAGGAAAAACAAAGTGACATTTCAATTTTTGACTGACCAACCACATCATCACTTCCCTAAAACTTGCAACAGTCACTCTCCTACATCCATATCCCATTACCACAAACATTGTACCCCATTAAATTAGCCTGGCTTTCTTCTCCTCTGCCCTCAATTCAACCTGGCAGTCTTCTTCCTTTCCGACCAAGTTCAACCTGGCATTCTTTTACCATTCCCCAGTTCCAGCTGACACTCTTTCCGCCTTCTCTCCTAAGCCCCCCACCCCCTCCCAGTTCATGCTGGTATCTTTTCCTCCCCCTGTTCATCCTGGCAGTCTCTCTCCACTAATGCTAGCAATCTCCTTCCTCATCCACCCCCAAGTGTCATTTCCAGCATCTTCCCTCTTCCTTCCCAAAGGACTTTAAATATATTCACTGTTTCCCTCTCCTCTCCCTTTTCCCTCTATTCTTCTTCCACTCCCGTTAACTCTTCCTACCCTCACAGTTTACCTCTTCTTCTCCCCCTCTCCTCACTGTTTCCCATCACCTCTCTCACCATATTCTGCTTTCTCTTTCTACTGTTTCACTTCACTGTTGCTCATTGCATCGCTCACTGTTTCCCTCTACCTCACCCCCTCTTTCTCACACCTTCCTCTTTCTTCCCCCATCCTCTCAACCTTCCCCCTTCTTGGCCATTTGGCATAGTACCCCAGGCTCATAGCATTTGTAATATACCTGTCAAAAAGTTTCTCCTCAGCAGATAAGAACGTAAGAAGAACATAAGAAACAGGAGCAGGAGTCGGCCAATCGGCCCCTCGAGCCTGCTCCGCCATTCAATAAGATCATGGCTGATCCAATCTTGGCCTCAACACCACTTTCCCGCTCTCCCATACCCCTTGATTGCCTTGTAGTTCAAGTGTCTGTCTATCTCCGCCTTGAATATATTCACTGACTCCGCATCCACAGCTCTCTGGGGTAGAGAATTCCAAAGATTCACGACCCTCTGAGAAAAGAAATTCCTCCTCATCTCCGTCTTAAATGGGCGACCCCTTATTCTGAGACTATGCCCCCTAGTTCTAGATACCCCCACGAGGGGAAACATCCTCTCAGCATCTACCCTGTCAAGCCCCATCAGAATCTTGTATGTTTCAATATATACTGCCAAGTTCCACAAGTGCTTCAGAAGGTAAGCAGCCAGTTTCCCATCAGCAGAGGCTGCAGGCAGGTGGGGGTAGCACTGTATGTACTTGGGGTAAAAAGCCAGCAAAACTGGGAAAGGCCCCTGCTCTCGCCCTCTTTCCATCACCAATCCGTTCCTGTCCCAGGCTGCTGCTCTCTCCGCACTAAGCTTGTTCTACTTGTTGAATTCTCAGGGCTTCAGTCTGGAGGGATGTTCCTGCAATGCTATTGGTGCATTTAGTATTTTTCCTTAAAAGAGGCAATACTTTTTGCCTCAACGACTTCCTCTGCAAAAATAAATTTCTCCTAATCTACCTTCTCATTCTCTTACTGACAATTTTATCCTATCAAAACCCTTCATAATCTGAAAAACCTTTTTTTAATCTTCTCCGAGGCTTCTCTACTCCAGTTAAACAAGTCCAAGTGTCTCAAGTCTCTCTTCATAACTATAGTTTCTTATCCCTGGTGTCATAACGGTGAATCTATTCTGTACGCTCACTATGACTTTCACATCTTTCCTATAATAAGGTTTCCAAAACTGCACACAGTAACTGTGGTCTAAACATTGTCTTGTACACATTTATTGTAGCCTCTTCACTCTTGTACTTTATGCCCCGAGTTATAAAATCCAAAATACTATTGTTCTAAGTCTTTATCTACTTGCAGTATTACTTTAAAGTAATTGGGCCGGATATTCCGATCCGTACGGGTGTGTATGCGCTGTGTACACACCCGTAGGGACATCGCAAATGCCGGTTTCAGGCGTGCGAAGCGCATGCACTGAAAACCGGCATTTCCGATCTGTCAAGAATGCTCTTGACAGATCGGACGCCTGCCCTGGAGAAGGGCCTCTGCGGGCGGATAGTTCCGCTCTCTGGAGAACCTCCGCCCGCAGAAAACCCTTAGAAATCTTGCGCCTGGTAAAAGCAGCCGTAAGGCTTGTTTCTACCAGCATAAGAGTGGAAAAAAGTTAAAAAAAAAAAAAAATTTCACTCATTTATAATTTAAAAATACTTTTAAAAAAGGTAAGTTTATTTTTAGCCCCGTAAAAAACTTTAATTATTTTTTTCAAAAAATTACATTTTTGTTTAAAATATTTAATTTATTGTCATTTTAACTCATTTTAAAAACTTGATGGTTTTTTAAAAAATTATTTAATGTTTGAGTGTGTTTTTGGGGTGATCTCCATTCATATATTTGACAGGTCTATCTGTCAAAAGTATGAAGGGAGATTCCCTTCTGCTATTGGCTGGCCTGGTCCACGTGATCCCAGGGACGCTTGCGAACTGCATGCGCCTCTGGGATACGTGGGCCCTGCGCATTTCCACTGTGGAGAGGCCCAGGATCGGAAGTGTTCGGACCTCGGGAGCCCTCAGGTAAGGGCGTAGATTTTTTCCAGGAAGCCTCCGATCGGAAAATACGGGCCATTATGTTTCAGTGTCTTTCCAGTGAGTTTGTATTCCCGGTTCTTATTTTTCCTCCCAAACTTCTCACCATTGTCTACATTAAATTGCACCTGCCACCTGCTTGCTCATTCCACTAACCTTTCTGTGTTATTGTGTTAAAATTCCCATTTCAAAACAAGCCAGGTTCTGTCTGCAGTATTTGGTTACCTCACTTGATTCGCAAAAGTTCCCAACAGGCCTATTTTGCAGTATTTGATGTAACGTATTATTGGTTTTAACACAGATACAAATTATGCAGAATAAGATGGTGATGGTGAATAATCAAAATGTCCTTAAAGACATAACATACTTAATCCATAGGAATATATGAATTCAAGCTAAGGTAATCCAGTGTTTAAGCATTAAATAGGAAGAAATTAAATCTCGAAAACCACGATAACAAAGTGATTGTTGCCCCAGCTCTCCCGATAAAGGTTATGTGCCACAGCCACACTGGTTTTACTAGCGTATTGAAAGGACACTGTTCCAATTAAGATTTTTATAAGGCCAGTCCTAATAATTAGAAAGATGACATCCAGAGGGTATTCAGATGAAGCTCAGAGAGCAAACCAATATTATCTGACAGGAATTACCATGAAAACCTGATAAAATCACATCACTGCAAAGTACACTTCGCGGCAATGTGTGATCTCCTTATTAGTTTTGCTGTCAAATTGAGCCACTGAGGGCGTAAAGTGGGACTTTTCTCCAAATTTGCTGGTGACCTCATCAGTTTTTGACTGTGCACGACTGAGATAATTGGAAGACCTTGGGCAGAGACCAGAACAGCTGAGAAAAATAATAACAAAGGACTGCATTGAGAACAATGGATAGATACTTGGGAATGATTATATGGAGGATAATGGATACCCAGGAGTGATTACATAGAGAAAATGGATATCTGAGAGTTCATGTCGAAACAATGGATATCCGAGAGTGGTTACACTGAGAATAAAGGATACCAAGAGGGACTACCATGAGAACAGCGGATATCTGTTGTGCTTACTTGAAGAACAATGGTTAACTGGAATGATTATATAGAGAACAATGGATATTTGTAATTCATTACAAAAGAGAACAATGGATAGCGGGAGTAATTACACAGAAAAAAATGGATATCTGGGAGCAATTAAATAGACAATGGATATCTGGAAGTGGTTGCGGAGATAACAACAGGTACCCAAGAGTGATTACATGGCGAACAATGGGTGTCTGGGAGTAGTGACATAAATAACAATAGATATCTCGGTGATTCTGTAGCGATCAGGGAGTGATTACATTGAGAACAATGGATACTTGGGAAGGACTACACTGAAAGCAATGTGTATCAGTTAAGATATTATCAGCGAGCAGCCTCACTGATACACTTTACATCATAAAAATCATCATCTGAAATCATCAATTAAATTTCAGTTTTGAAATCAATGGGGGGTAATTTTGAAGTTAATGGAAATAAAAAGATCGGCAGAAATGTAAAAGGGGCTGCTGATTCACTACCACCTGCTTTATGCTATTGCACAATGTCTAAAATTACCCCCAGTGTGTTTTTTTTAAGTTTGGGGCTGTATGTGCATTGTCAGAAGCCATCAGTTTTCTGCTAATGCATCCTTGTTTATAGATGCCGTTCATGCTGAAGTAAAATGTGCGGGTTAGGTTGATTTGGCTATGATAAATTGACCCTTAGTGTTAGGGGGGGATTAAATATGTGGGGTTATGGGGATAGGATGGGATATGTTAGGGGGAATTAAATACGTGGGGTTACGGGGGTAGGGTGGGATATGTGTACTGTGGGGATTAAAGCAGGGGACAGGGTACTGGATTTGGATGATCAGCCATGATCGTATTGAATGGTGGAGCAGGCTCGACGGGCCGAATGGCCTACTCCTGCTCCTAGATTCTATGTTTCTATGTTTCTATTAGCAATACTGTAAAATTATCAAGAAACAACCTCCAGTTACTTTCCAGGAAATAATATGACAAGTATATATTAGCCCTGAATTTGCAGTCGGTATGATGGCGTACTCTACGCCATCATACCACCTTTGAAATTGACCGTAAATTCAGGATTTTGCATGTGCTAAATCCCAAACTTGCAATCCATCAAGTTCCGAATAGAAAGATGACCCGCTGCAACTTTCAAATCCTCATTGCTGGCGAGCAGTTGGACTAACTGCCCACCAACTGCGCATCAATTATGCCGGAAAATTTTACGGCTGGTGCAAACAGGCGCAGGAGCCTGATTGCACAGCGTAAGGGGAGGGGATTGAGAAAATTGTATAATAATGAAAAAGGAACACGTAAAGGATCCTGCCAGGCAGATGTAAAGGCTCGGTTTGAGGGATGAGAACATTTTAATCTTTTTTTAATCTTGAAGAGTCTTCCGGTAAACAACTGTACTTACTCCAAAGTATTCCCTGTGTTTTTTAAAGCCAAGTACTGTATTTGTCAAATAAATATAATTAGTATCACACCATTTAATTTACAAGTTGTAAGTTGGCTAGCGAAAGGAGCACCACCCCACGTGATCCCAGGTACGCTTACGCACAATGGTGCGCTCCTGGGATCCGTGGACCACTCCACAGCGTTTCAAAGTAAGTTTTCGCTTCAGGCTTCGCACCAGGTAAACGCGGATTTCGTTCAGAGGTCGGCAGCGTAGTCCTTAGTTATGCCGCCGACCGCAATTTCAGGGCCGTTATTATAACTTTGTTATTGTAGACTTGCTGCAATATGGAAAGGGACAGAGTGATTAGAAAAGGAAGTAGCTGAATATGATCTGCACTGGTAGTGTTTAAGGACCATTAATCCATACACGGTCCTCGTTATGAAAAGATTTACGTATTTCAAATATTTCATCTCTGAAACACGATGAAGGACATTTCATCTTCAGTGAAACAATAACCCGTCCAGGACAGCAGTAAAATTGTAACGTAACTTATCCTCTGTGACGTCTGGAGTATGGTTTAATTAGCGAATTGGGCGGTACAGGTCTTTTTTTTAACTGCAAACAGTAGAAGTTTATGGCTCAGTCAAATCCATGGACTGAGTGAGACAGGGTCTTTACAAGCTCTGCTCCTGCTCATCCCCTGCTTTTATTGGTATTTATATAAGAGCTTAAAGCTGATAATGTCAGAACACATTCTGTGCTTAATAACAAACATCCATTAAACACGAACTGAAGCAGCTGTGTGAAAATCAGATACAATTATCATCATACTGAAACAGCCGGGATCAATAGATGCTTACGTAATGCATTGATCCCAATAAGGATTATTTATAGGTTAACAGAATCTTAAATCTCAGTCTAAGAGTAAAAACTAAAGAAAGAAATATTCATTACTTTGTGTGCTAGCGCAAACCATGGGGGGAATTTTTCGGGGGGGGGGGGGGGGGGGGGTCAGTGGACGCGTTCGGAGGCGGGTCGGCCGGTTTTTTTTGACAGCAGGTAGGGAACCCGCTGTCAACATGCCTCCACGCGAGTCTCCCAGGTGTCGGGTCTGTCATCGCTGAACAGGGGGAGGCAATTTACATCATTAGCTGGATTGTTAAATAGTATTTTAAGCTCACCTTTAGATTTTTAGAATTCGCCAACGGCTTCCCCGCTGCTCGGGGATCACGTCAGGTGAGGAGGTCGGGTGTTGTGTCAGCATGGGATGATTTACTAACTTGACAGCTGCAAATGGTCTATAAAAGCTCCCATTTCATAGGTTTTCACTTTCCAAGGTTAGACGCTGTTGCTTACTGCATTTGGAAGACAGATTGAGCTTTATGCAGCTTGCAAGTGTTTGGAGCAAACTCTCTATCCAGTGTCACCTCATTGGAACAAACCCTCTCACCATTGACAGATCGCTTCTGTCATCTCAACTTCACCTGCCATCTATTACATCAGCATCGGTGCCCTTGAAACTATCTCACCTTAGTCCTCAGAATCCCAACACGATCAGCCCCAACCCCAGCAGCACCAACAGCAACAACAACCTTCTCCGCAATCAGCTGATGCTGCACAGGACATAGGGCATCAGCACCCGACCACATTGCTGCCTGGGATGCCAGGGATGGCCTCACTATGGCCAGATTTACTTCACTTGACGCTGTGCACCCTGGCTGTCACATGATGCGCCAGGTTGGCACCACCCCACACCAACGCCATAAAGCATCCCTACAATGCCCAAGCCATTCCTTTCACACTCATCACCATTGCGGGGGGTACCCTTATGTCTCACCATTCACTGCAACTCACTAAGCCACTTCCAAAGGTGCACACAAATCTGTGTCCAAAGTGTTGAAAATAAGGGTTTCAATGTTTGACATCACATTAACAGAAACTTCACATGAGCATTGGCTAAAACACCCAAGTACCTACCCTTGTGTGTTGTGAGTTGGTATGATTGCACGAGGATGAGGGTGAGTGTGAGGGGTGGCTAGTGAGATGGGGAAGTGATAATGTAGATAGAGAGGGATGGGTGGAGGTGCAAGGTAAGCTGGCGTGAGTAAGGATGTGCAGGAGTAGGGTAGGGAAGGCAGAGTGATGGGGATGTGATGAGTGGCACAGCAGGATGAGGTTGAGTGTGGCTTTGCAGTAACGTTTCGTGATCTACTGAGATCATTGAAAGGTGTGCGCCACTGCAGCCTGGTCCTCCTGACGATATCCCTGCTTGTGTCCTCCTGTGCAATGTGCAACCAGGCTGCGTTGATCTTCTGGGGAGGTCTCTTCCGCCCACGAGAAGGGAAGAGGACCTCCCAGTGTGCTGTGACTCCCTCCATAAGTATATGGAGGGAGTCATGGGAGAGCCTGGGTGCAGATGTGCACCTTTGTGCAGTGCTCGTCAGTGTTTGCAGCACCTTAATGCTGTAGAAAACTGACAACACAACTGTCAAAATCAATTTGTGCATGGTTCCTATAAGGAAACTGGTTGATGACACGTCATCAAGTGACATAATCAGACCCTCCTCCTTCAATTGGCCGGCAAATGCGCTGGGAGGGCTTAACAAGCCCAATCAATGCAAAATACTTTTCACAGAGTGGGCGGAGCCAGCAGCGAGGTCGCACCCCGCCACCGACCCCGGCCGCCCCGGTAGGCGAAATCGCGGCCCATGTTTGGTCCAAACAAGAAACAACAGAAATGTTGTTAATATCAGCGGCCAACCCTTCTCCCCGCTCACCTGAGGTACCTGGCAGCAACTTCGCGGGGTTCAAGTATTGAAACAGATTTTTAAACAATGCCAGAATCACAGAATCTGGATCTTAGTGAAAAGGACGGCACTTCAATTTTTTTTCCATCATTGGCCATCAGTTTAACCAACCCAAAAGCTCTGCGGTAGGACACACAAATTGCAATGTGAAATAGTCAGCCAAGCTGTTTTGCCCATGTGCAGCCATCATTTTGTTTTTCAAAGTGCTTCATCTTGTTCTGGGTAATTTTACTTAAAAATATAATTACAAATTTCTGCATGTGGTCATTTTTGCAGAATGAGCCGTGAGCCTGCCTCAAGAGATAAGCAAATCATTGATGAGTGCCCATCACATGTAAGCTGCATCAGACTCTGGGTGCTGTGCTTCCTCACCCTCTTCATGGGACCTGCCTTGCTGCTCTTTGGTAAGCATGCATATCACTGTTTCAAAGATAATACCGTGTGGTATAATACTAATTCGCTGAACCACAGGAGTAGCCCAAGCATTTGAAATGTTGTGTCGGGTCAAAAGACTCTTCTTTGATGAATGCTGTATGCTATTTCTCCTTTGTCCACACTTCAAACTATGCTTGTTCCCTTTGGTGCCAGCTTCAATTGTGCAGTTTTCTGTTAATTGCTAATTAACAGGTAAAAATATCATTAGCATAGGGTCAGTGAATTAATGTGTTGGGGAAAAAGTTAGCATCCACTGCTAACTAAATGACTACACCTTATCACAATAGCAAAATACTGCGGATGCTGGAAATCTGAAATAATAACAGAAAATGCTGGAAGCACTCAGCAGGCCATGGAGAGAGAAACAGAGTCAACGTTTCCAGTCTAAGACCCTTCTTCAGAACTGGAAAAAGTTAGAGATGTAACAGATTTTAAGCAGGTGCAGAGGCAGGGAAAGGGGGGGAAGGGGTGAAGGGGGGGGGGAGGGGTGAAGGGGGGGAGGAAAGGGGGGTGGAGGAAAGGGGGGGAAGGGGGGGGAGGAATGAACATTCTGTGGTTGGGTAGGAGGCAGGAGAGATAAAATGTTGCAAATTGGGATGGCAAAATCAGAAAGAGTCTGAAAAGTGGGGGCAGGGGTTATAGTCTGAAATTGTTGAACTCAAAGTTGAGTCCAGAAGGCTGTAAAGTGCCTAATCGAAAGATGATCTGAAATTGAATTGACTACACCTTAATGTCGAGTTCATATGTGCTCTAACTCTAATACCAAGAGCAAATTAAACTCTTAAATCAGCAATTTCACTGAGAAAGTCCTCAAGGATGGGTTAAATGGAAAGTGGAAAAATTTACACTGGTGCAGTAAACAACAACTTGCATTTCTATGGTGCCTTTAACATGGGGGAAAAAACATAGTCACAAGGCACTTCACAGAAGCATAATCAGACAAAAATTGACATCGAGATAAAGGAGGAAATATTAGGAGAGACTAAAAGCTTGGTAAAGAGGTAGGTTTTAAGGAGGCTCTTAACGGATGAGACAGAGGTGCCGAGTCGGGGAGGTTTAGGGAAGGAATTCCTGAGTTTAGGGGCTAGACGGATGAAGGCATGGCTGCCAATGGAGGGATGAAGGGATTGGGGGGATGCACAAGTTGCCAGACTTGGAGGCAGGCATAGTTCTCAGAGTTGTGGGGCTGGAGGAGGTTACGGAGATAGGGAGAGGCGAGGCCAAGGAGGGATTTGAACACGAGGATTAGCACTTTAAATTGGAGGAACTTGCAGACCGAGATTTAATGCAGGACAGCGAGCACAGATGCAAGTCAGGATATGTTTTAGCAGAGTTTTGGGGGGCGGGAGGCTGGCCAGCAGAGCACAGTGACATAAGCATGGATGGGAGTTTCAGCAGCAGATGGACTGAGGCAAGGGCGGAGATGGGCGATGTTATGGTGCAGGAAAGAGGTGGTTTCTGTGATGGAGATGATTTAAGGTCAGACGCTCAGCTTGGGGTCAAATAGGATGCTGAGGTTCAAACAGTCTGGTTCAGCCTGAGACCGGGGAGGGGGATGGAATCGTTGCTGGGAGGCCAAAGGCAATGGCTTCGGCTTCCCAATGTTTAACTGGAGGAAACTGCAACACATTTGGGCTGGATGTTGGACTGACAACACTGAGGTAGTGAAGGGGCCGAGTGAGGTGGTGGAGAGGTAGAGCTAGGTGTCATCAGTGTACATGTGGAACCGGATGCCATGTTTTTGGATAATGACACCGAGAGGCAACATTTAGCTGAGTTATAGAAGGAGGCCAAGATCCTTGGGGGATTCCAGAGATAAGGTGCAAGAGCAGGAAGAGAGGCCAGTGCTAGTGTTGCCCTTGCTACGATTGGATAGGTAAAAATGAAACTAAGTGAGGGCAGGCTCACTCATCTGGACAACAGAGGAGTTGCGTTGGACGAGGATAGTTTGGTCGACAATGTCAAAGGCTACAGAGGATGAGGCGAGATAGTGCACCATGGTCACAGTCATAAAGGATATAATTTGCGACTTTGTTTAGGGCTGTTTCAGTGCTGCGACGAAGTGGAAATCTAATTGGATTCAAACATGGAATTGCAGGAAAGATGGACACAGATTCGGGAGGTGACAACACATTCAAGAACTTTATAGAGGAAAGGAAGGTTGGAGATGGGACAGTAGTTTGCATGGACAGAGGGTTCGAGATTCGTTTTTTTTGAGGAGGGTGGTGATGAAAGGGAGGGAGACAGTACCCGAGAAGAGGGAACCATTTACAATGTCAGCGAGAATGAGGGCCAAGAAGGGACATTGAGTGGCTAGACGTTTAGTGGGCATGAAGTTGAGAGAGCAGGAAGTGCTCTGCTGAAATTGTCCACAAGATTGGGGTAGAGAATAGGATCTGGAGTAGTTAATGCTGATACAGGTGCAAAAAAGTAAAAAAATTGTTCCACAGCACTGACCGCCTTTGTTTTTTTGACGCAAATTAAATAAAATAGCAGCGCTAAGCTGTTTTACATTGTCTACTTGTTTAATCAAAGTTAATCTTTCGCTTCTCATTGTGTTTGGAGCCTTTGCGCTTGCTTTGTGCTTGATCATCAGTAACTCAGCCAACCCCAGGTACAAGCCTCAGACACTACCTACTGATCCAAAGAAAGAAGGAAAAAAAAACCCTGCAGACATTCAGTGTTACGATCTTCTTGAAAACCGAAATGTGAGGTACACCAGCTACTGTGAGAAATATTTACAAGAGGAGAGAAAATCCCGAAAGACCAGACAGAGTGAGAAGATTAATGTAAACACTCTGAAAGGGTCATCCTTTAAGCAACACTTGAGCTGCATTGATAACCTACAATCACTGCAGAGGGCTAAACATCCAGCAGAGTTTGAGAATCTGATGCCTTTGATGTATTTAAACTGATGACACAGCTACGATGCACTAAATAACACCATCAGTCGAGCCAGGTTACAGTAGCACATTCTTAAGACATGCTGGTGTTCAGACTTTCTCCAAACTGGAAGCATTACTGAGCACATAAAGGCACGTATGCATTGTGTCACTTGACTGCACATTTAGATCCCTATCTACTGGGACATCATTGACCGATCAATGGAGCTGGTGTAGTATAGGACATCATGATGTACACGCGATGTTCCTGGGGGGGTGGCGCCCACCACCATTTTAACTGCCGGGTTTTCGGCAGGCTGGTGGGAACTTCATTAACATTCAAAAGTCGGAGTCCCATGACATAATTCGAACCATGGCGCGATTTTTTACTGCAGATTGCGGCCGTGATGATCTATGATGGGCACCCCCCAACCCCCACAGTGAAACTTGATGGCAGGCAGGATCGTGGTCAGAAGAGGCCCAGGTCAGTTTAAATTTTTACGAAGGTGAGCCAGAAGTAGGAGTGCTCCTTCGGGCCCCACAAGGAAACCTTGAGCCTCCCATACTCTGGGTTTCTCCTTTCTCCTTCCCTGACTGTGATCGTCTCGACCACTTACCTTAGTGCCAGGGACGGTTACCCCCCACCCCCCCCATTGGCAGCCTCCAGCCACACTGCACATCCCATCCCACCCGCTGGCCTCCTCGCCATTCCTGCTGGGATCGGGTGGGATTCCGTCCGGGAAGATGGCAGTGAGGTGCGGGCGTAAAAATGGCCCGGGTCTCAGGCCAGTGCCATGGAAGGTGCTTCCCGACCGCCCCACTCACACAATGAATTTAAATCGGACCTTTAGAGTCTTTCAAGTGTGCAGTGAAGTAACTAAAATACCATTTAGTTGCCAGAACAATTTAAGTAAGCCGAATTCAGAATTGCTCCAGTGATTTGTGATGTGCCTTGGTGCAATCATACAATGACAAATTGCAGTGTCTAAGTTGGGATATTGTATTTAATTTTCATATCATTACAGATGTCTTCTGTCCTACATTTTAAAATTGAACTTAAAAATGCTGCAATGAATTTTTAATATGTCTAATATATGGGTGGGGGTGGCGCAGGGAAGTCAAGGAAATTCTCTGAAAAGCTGCAACGAAGACCTATTACAGTGGAGCCTTGAAAAATTGTACTTTTGATATACTGGACATCGCGATATATCGAAGCTCTTGTGTGGTCCCGGTCCAAAGGGGTAAAATGAATGGAAATTAACTTCACCATATCAAAGGGTTTTTCTTTGCTTGCAGTCTCGGTTTTCCACTGTTACGGTCTGTGGCCAGAGACAGTACTGGGGAGAGCAGGCCTGAGCTAGCACCAGTGAGGATGGGATTGTTCCAATTATTAGCAGCAGTGGGCACATTAATATCAGCTGACTGGAATTTCTTGTACTTCAGTGATTTCCTAAAACCCAAGAAATTTAAATCAATTGATTTTATCGCACCCACATTGCCGCTGCTAACTGCTTTTCCCAAGCGGGACTCTTCAGTTGGGATGAGCATTCAGCTTGGAAATTTAGACAGTTTAAAAAAAATGGTGCACAACTTACTGGTTACTAATGAACATATTGCCAGTTACTGATTCACAAACTACTGGTTATGAGACTCTCCTGAACCTGTTACAAAACTGGATGCCACGGACACAGATGGGTAAATTCTCAAAGGGCACATGGGTCAGAGGTAGAGCTACAATACAGCACCTCCAACTCTGAGACATTAAGCGTGCAGAGTTGGTGAATTTACCCTGTAGTTCCACCGCACCCCCCCCCCGCCCCAAAGGTAGCGGAGAAACAGTTTAAATCTTAAGCTTAATTACATCAGAGACTTTAATATATCAAAAATTTTGGCCAGTAACTTAAAATTTGATGTATGGATTCTCTATTTTATTCCCTGATCAGAAAGCATATGCAGAGATGTTCTCTGAGCTGATATCATAATCATCAACCTGCCAGCTTGCAGATGTGGGTGTACTATTGTGCTTCCAGTGACTTGGCAGAAGGTATTTGATGTATTTGCTCCTGCTATAACTTAGTTCCAAAAACTATTAACTTTCAAGCAAACTGGAACAGCAAACACATCTTGGTTTATTCTATGCCATTACACAACAAGTCCTCAACAATTTCCATTACATCCACCACCTAGGATGCCACTGCAGGACCCAATTTAGCAGGCTAAATATTGCCTGTTTGTAAATAATAGCCTCAGAATTCCTGACAGTGAAAAGGGCATTAGCAGTAGCTACACCTGGAGGGGGGCGGAGGTGCCCTGGAAAATAGGCCTGATTACAATTCTGCTGGATTCTGCCACATTTCAACTGGACCATGAAGCTCCAACTGGGAGAGGCATGGGCGGATCTTCCTTTCACCCGCCCATGGGCTTCCCTGGGAAATTCTGTCTACTCCTTTGAAAGGCCTCAGTGGAACTTACGCTAGTGAGACCTGGCATAGGTTGCTTTAAGACCTTTCTGGAGGCCCAAATCTTTACTAGAGCACGGTAATTGAGCTTTAACTTCACGAATCAAAGGAGTTCCAAATGGGAACCAAAAAATTAAAATACATTTCTTTGGCTTATTTGGGCCTCCGCTTTGCCTTGCGAGGACAAATTGCCTCGGGTCACGGTGGCCATCATTGTTGTGCCCCAGCAGGCAACGGGTGGCCCACCTCAGCTATGCAAATGATCCTGGCTCTGGAATTTGGGATGGGGTCTCCGCCCTTGGGCATGGGCGGACATGGTTCCGCTCTGCCACACTAATGCTGGGAGAGTGGGGCCCAGAAATTTCCATGCCAATATTCACCCTAGTCGAGGCAGAACATGAACTTCCCAGTGCACTTCACTACAATCCCCAAAACTACCAAAGGCAACATCAGAGTATCATACACAGAAGGAGCTCCACAGCCAGAAATGTGCAAAACTTTTTTTTTCAAGCAAATGCGGTTTGTTTACCTAAAGGGCGCTTGAGACGAGATGTAAAGTTTTAACATTTATACTGCAACTGTTCAGTGATCTATGAACGTCAAACCATAAACAGAACATCTACAAAGGTCCAAGTAGAGTCACTGGTCTATGGGTTAACCATTCATATGTGTGTGGCCTGAAAAACACTTGTAAGAAAACAACCTTGCTTTTATTGTTAATAAATTAATCAGGTTTCAATAGAAATAAATGGCTAGCACTTGTAATCGTCAGTCCCAGCACTGCAAAGTAAATGAGGTGCTGCGGCTGCCATTATCTCAGCAATCCTCCCCATGTCAAACTAAATTGCTGCTGGAGTGAGAGGTCGCTATCCTTTCCGGTCACCATTGAGTAGAATAGCGCGGGTCACCCGTATGTAACAGTGATGTGATTTCTTGTATCACTACCCCGCCAGATCCTCTGCAGTCACCAGGGGACGTCCGCTGGTCAGAAGTGTAAGCTGGTCTTTAGAACTGTGCATGTGTACTTATTTCTCTGTTGCTGCTGGAGCTGTGGCATCTGTTCCATGAGTTGAAGAAAGAGCTTGCATTTATATAGCGCCCTTCACAACCTCAGGACATCCCAATGCACATCACAGCCAATTAAGTACTTTTGAACACAAAAAGAAAATACTGCAGATGCTGGAAATCTGAAATAAAAACAGAAAATGCTGGAGATACTCAGCAGGTCAGGCAGCATCTGTGAAGAGAGAAACAGAGTTAACGTTTCAGGTCGATGACCTTTCATCTGACGAAAGGTCATCGACCTGAAACGTTAACTCTGTTTCTCTCTTCACAGATGCTGCCTGACCTGCTGAGTATCTCCAGCATTTTCTGTTTTTATTTTAAGTACTTTTGAAGTTCAGTTAAAGTTGTTTTTCACACAGCAAGTTCCCACAAACAGCAATGACTGACCAATGAATCTGTTTTCGTAGTGTTGGCCAGGACACCAGGAGAGCTTCCCTGCTCTTCTACATGTCCACCTGACTAGGCAGCCATAACGCCTTGGTTCAATGTCTCATTTGAACGACGGCACCTCCAACAGTGCCGTACTCACTCAGTCCATGTTGAGATTCCATGGCACCAGGAGTCCCAGCATATTACAGAACCACTTCCACAGTAAACTGAATCATTTACATGTCGGCTTCACAATATTTAATGAGATGCGATAAATTTGTTTTAATTTCAAATCAGAATCAAGTCTCTGCCCTATGGTATCTTCAACATGCTCCACTTTAGATGCACTGCAGTGGAGAGCAAAGGTTAGTTGCTGCGGTGTCTGTATTATTTAATAACTTATGTATTTTTCCTATTCTGCTAGTCCGGCATGTGTGTCAAGTGTGTCAAATGTGTCACAGTTGTTAAAGGAAAACAACAAACACTGTGAATGGCTGAGGAGAGGAATGAAGCTCTTGGTCTGGTTTTAACTACAACAAGGCTGTAATGAAAATTTACAGGTGGGATCCCTCTAACCATTTTACAACCAGCATTGGAACTCTGTCGACGGTGCAGCTCAAGGTGATATGATTGTAGGAGCCTTAACAAACTTTGGAATGTAATGGATACAATTTATGTTTGGATAACTCTGTAGTCCAGACAATCCTGTGGAGAAATGTTGCAGTCCTAGTGCTGGAGCTGCAGGACCAGTGAACTGTGAGCTTTGCGCTCACAAGTATTCGGAGTGGCCAACCCAGCCGGATCTTCCTGGGGCAGTCTAATTGTAAGTACAATCTGAGCTTCCGGCCTGGACTGGGCCTGTGGCTGGAAGTCTACTCAATGGGAAATCTGGTTCCGCTCTTGAATAATTTAACGGTGAACGCAATCCTTTTTGCGGGAAGGATGCAGGAAGCAGGAATGCATTCTAGCGGCTCAAGAATGGAGCAACGCCGACAAAGAAACAGTCCATTCACTGATACAGCAGTAAATGAAATAAAGCACTGCCCTTATTGGCACTGAAAAGCACCTTCTCCAGACTGCATGCGAGGAAGTTGCACAATGGATGAATGCGGTTCCCAACATTCAGAGCACCCAGGAGCAGCTGAGGAAAAAAATTTGCCAACCTACGGAAATCTTGAGTCAGAAGGTTGTGGGTTCAAGTTCCACTCCAGAGACTTGAGCACACAAATCTAGGCTGACACTCCAGTGCAGTGCTGAGAGAGTGCTGCACTGTCGGAGGTGCCGTCTTTCGAATGATGCATTAAACCGAAGCCCCGTCTGCTCTCTCAGGTGGACGTAAAAGATCCCATGGCACTATTTCAAAGAAGAGCAAGGGAGTTCTCCCCGGTGTCCTGGGCCAATATTTATCCCTCAATCAACATCACTAAAAGCAGATTATCTGATCATTATCACATTGCTGTTTGTGGGAGCTTGCTGTGCGCAAATTGACTGCCGTGTTTCCCTACATTACAACATTGACTACACTTCAAAAAGTACTCAATTGGCTGTAAAGCGTTTTGGGATGTCCGGTGGTCGTGAAAGGCGCTATATAAATGGAAGTCTTTCTTTTACTAGATGGCCAAGTATGTACACCACAGAGTTTCCTCCTAACCTGTTACACCTTGACTAAGGCCACTTGCCTAGCATCCAGACCACATTACAGTTCTTTCCTAGCCCACACTGCAGTAGGTCAAACTTTCTAACTCCAACATGCAAGTGCTGTCATATTGGCATCGGTAAAGGTGAGCTCACAAAGCAAGCCTCCAGCAAAACCTTGCTGCACGGTGGAAGATGACATGCTCACACATAAGCAGGTTGGGCATCACTCTGCGTGCTCTTCGAACTTTCATCATTTCAACACTACTTCTCGGCTTAAAGGACCAGGTGGTACATAACGGAAGGGGAGCAAACCCACGGGGGAAGACGTTCCTTCAACTTTAAACCTTGAAGTGCTTTTGAAGATGCTGCTCTGCAAATCCTGGGGCCAGGGAGAAGACAATAAGTGCGGGAGGATGAAGCTGGATGCTGTTCTTTTTTTCCACCATTCACTCATTCAAACACACACACTCCAGCATGCCAACTTGACACAAAGGGGATCAAACTTCCAATCAGCACACCGCACCGGCAGAGGTGTGGTGGAAATACTCAGCAGGTCAGGCAGCATCTGTGGAGAGAGAAACAGAGTCAACGTTTCAGGTCGATGACCCTTCGTCAGAACTGGAAAAAGCTGGCGATGGAACAGGTTTTTAAGCAAGTGTAGGGGCAGGGAAAAGGGGGAGGGGAGGAAAGAGGGGAGAAAAAGGGATGAGGCCTTGCACCATCATCCCTTTTGTCTCTTAATCTCTCCTGCCTTCCATCCTATCACAGACCTTCCCTTTTGTTCTTTCCTCCCCCATTCCCTGCCCCTGCATTTGCTTAAAAACCTGTTCCATCTCCAGCTTTTCCAGTTCTGACAAAGGGTCATCGACCTGAAACGTTAATTCTGTTTCTCTCTCCACAGATGCTGCCTGACCCGCTGAGTATTTCCAGCATTTTCTGTTTTTATTTCAGATTTCCAGCATCCGCAGTATTTTGCTTTTGTAGAAGTGTGGCAGAGCAGGCCGTAAGTCCGTCCATTCCCAAAGCTGCAGACCCTGCCCCAAATTGCAGGGTCGGGGTCATTAGCACAGTCAGCACAGGCCGCCGATGCCTGCAAGGACACCTCGGCAGTGCCTGATCTGCCCTTGATAGGTGGAGCTGCTCACAGCCACCCTGCCACTGGTTCCCCCTGCTGAGCCCTTCCTATGACCGGAGAAACAGATCTTCTGTGCCAAAGGGAACCCACTGCAGATGCTGGAAAGGTAACTGCCGCCCTCTGGGATTGATTATCTTTGTCTGCAGAGCTGCTGGTTCCTTTGCAAAGGTCTCAGTGGAACTCCTGCCCACTCTCAGCAGGCGAGAGTTCCATTGAGGCCTCACAAAAACCTAATGAGCAGAACTCCCGGGGTAACCCAAGAACTCCCCCCCCACCCCGATACAACCTCTTGATGTGGGCATTCCATCTCTGGTACAAATAAACTTGCCTCATATCCTTCATTTTATCCGTTTCTTTCTCTTCCAAAATCTCAAGTAGAGAGGAGCAGCAATGGGAATTCCCACGTCCCGATAAAAAATCCTGCAGTTTACCCTTCACAGCCCATTTTAAATGGGCGATCCGAGAGCATAGCGTTTTCTTCAAGGAAGTCTGTGAACTGCACTGTGCCTCATTGTAAACATATTTACCAACAGTTTAAACACGATAATGAGCAGAACGTGGAAGAGTACTTTAGGCTAGAAAAGTGGATAAAATGCTGCGTGATTTAGGCAGGGATTTGGCGTTACAGATCTTCACTCGAGTCCCCTGTCCTTGCACATACGATCCTAACCAGAAGCATCAATCTTTCTGATGGAAATCCTACCCTACAATTCTTTTTAAATTTTGCAAAAACAAACTATACTCGGTCTTCAAATCAAAATCAGTTAGGGATTTCTGCAGTTACCCTCTTTGATTAACATCAGTTTACTCCCATTATAAAATACGCAAGAGGATTTTGTATCGGATTTAACAGAGACCATTTTAAACCTACCCAAACCCAGCAAACAGAGAATCTGAGACTTTGACATCCAAGTCTGTTTATTTAATTTGTGGAAAATCGGCAATTCCTTTCCTTCAGCGATAACATAAATGAGAGCACATTATTTCCTGTGACCTTTTCCAAGGCATTTCTATTTGTGTGTAAATGAATAGCTGAGTTGTACCTTCAGAAGATCTTTGTGAAGAGATGTTCTGGAATTACTACTGAAATCAGCGCCGAGGTGGCGGTTTTTAACCCTATCTGCCCCGGCGGTCTTGGGTCGCTCTCTTTCTCTCAGTCGCTCTCGGAACTCTGGCGGCGCCATTTTCTTTCAGAGCCCGCGGTGGCTGGAGCAGAAGTTCCAGTTCCGGGTCAGAGCCGCCAATGGGGAGAGCCGCGTCTGAAGGCACGACAAGACACCGGCACCTCGCCCCGAATGTGCAGATGAGCCCCGAGGAGCGATTCCTGGCCGATCCTTGGGCCTCTTGGCTCGGGCGGGCACTGCCTCCACGGCGCCGAGTTGGGGCCTCAATACAGGCCCGCACCAAAATCTTCACATTTCAGGGAAAGTGTAGTCCATTCCTGATCATTCAAAGTCATTTTTAAGCAGTTAAAAAAAAAATGGACTTATCAAATAATTTGAATTAAGCAATGAAAACGTAACAAATTGCTGAAAAAATGTAATCATTAGATCATTTGAATTAAAAGGAGGGGACTGTATATATCCCTTCCCCCCGCATTAAAAGTACGCTGAACATGTATTATGATATTGCCAGGTCATTACAACATGGCTAAGTTACAAGGTTTGAGTTTTTCTATACAGTCCCAATATTGCCTGAATGTTTCTATTAGTGAGAAGCCATGGGATATTATGGGTAGTAAATGCCTTTTCATTTACTTCATTTTACTCTGCTTCTGATAATTGCAATGTGGGAATATTTAACGTAAGCCCTTTGGGGCTTTGGGAGGCTTATTACCATCATTGGCAGACTGGAAGCAAAGAAACTGTACAATTATGTAGCTAGATAATAAATAATCGTTTGGGGCTGATTTTCTCGTGCTTTGTGCATCGGAAACGCATATTCCCCAGGTGCAAAGTACAGGAAAAAGGGTGGAGAGAGACCCGTGACGCCAGATGTCTACTCCTTACACTGCTACACAATTTCCCCTAGGGGTGGGCCCAGAGGCTCCACAGCCAGATGGAGTACAACCACGTTAATGAAGCAGGAGCGAGTATTCCCTGTCCTCCAGCATTAACTTTCTCTTGGATCACTGGTAGGGCACCCAAAAGAAATAGGCCTTTGGCCCTGCACCCCCTGCAAACACCCATTTACCCAGGTTCAAAGATCAGGAACAAAAAGGGAGGAGACCTGTTTTGCTGGGTCTCCACCTTTTTGTGATGCCCCAAGATTTTCAGAGCTTTTTGGGGGTGGGGAAGTGTGGGAATTGGCCGACACTTCAGTAGGCACAGTCCCACTCGAGTCATGCTATTGAGGGGAGAGAGGGCATGCTTGGAGTACTCCTGGATGGCCCTGGGCAGGAAACGTTTGTGTTCCTGGGACTGGACACCTCTGTCTTGTTCATTGCTCGGGTAACTTAATATGATTTTCCAGTTATGCTCATTTATCCTGATAGCCCCTTCTTTCTCTTGCCATCCATTTTTGCCTGTGTTAAGTGCCTCTGGATGCTTTTTTATGTTGGTGGCACTATATAAATGCTGATTGTTGTTGCTGTTATCTCATTATATATGGGTTTTATGGCCATGGCTAGGTGCTCCCTGTAGGACAATGTGCTCTCCACCATAGATTTACCACTGAGTTTATTTGACTTCTGTGTTGTAGTGAGGAGTTGGGCAGGGGGTGGGGGGGAGGGGTGGAGGAACAAGAGTTATAAGGACAACTAAAGTAGGGAAGGCCACTCACACATACTTGCCCAGCAAGCACTGTACCTCCTGCTGCCATACATTGCTCCCTCCAACTCCTCCCCGAGCATAGCTTGAGCCACAGTAAAGTGTATAGCAACATAGCCTGCATCTCAGCCTGTCAGCACTTCACAGCCTTGGACTTAAGTTGGACACGGCAAAGACCCTCTTTAACACTTTAACAAGGCTGTGAGAAATAATGAAAATCGGCTCGAGGACCAACAGAGAATACCGAACCAATGTATCATTTTCTGAACCAAACTGGTAGGACAAAGCATGGCAAATTGCCTCCCCTGCTGCTTTTACCCCTCTCCAGTCCCTTCACCCCTCTCCAGTCCCTTCACCCCTCTACAGTCCCTTCACCCCGCTACAGTCCCTTCACATTCTCACTTACTGATGCGTCTCACTATTTACTTGGTGAATGACCGAAAAAAAAAGTTTTTTTTTTAAAAAGAGGTTTTATTTGTTTCAAATCACTGCTCCTGTGTAAGCACTGAGCTTCTACAGCGGCCAAAGTAAGCAGAAGCAGACCGCTGCATCCTCAGTGGCCACTAATATGGTTCACCGTCTCAGACTGATATCCGAGATCGGTCTCAGCGAACTGGAAATCCATCTACATTCGGTTAATTTGGATTCTTCAAGATCCCAACGGGGAAATGTGATTCAGGAAAATTAGCATGCGTCTCAACTTCCTTTTAGAATACTAAACAGGGTTTCAGAAACCAGATGGCCCGAGTGGATTTGAAGCTGGTTTAAAAAAAAACTGCAGTAGTACCGTCAGCGTATTCATCTCACTCCATATATAGGCTACCTCTTCTCACTAGCTTTACCCAATTATTTCTGGAAAAAGTTAATTATCTGATAAGATACACTGTGGCTGCTGCTGATAGTGGGATGTGCGGGTAAATGCAATACTTCACACCAAAGAAAATATTTTGCTGTGAAGCAACATTAAGTCTGGTTTGGAACGGAGTCTGAAAAATGATGCGTTAGATTTGTTTTTGTTTTAATGATTAACCTTTTCCCAAAGCCTCAGTTGAATTAATTAAGTAGTTGTGCATTTAAATTGGGGAAGTCTTCTGCAATGGCTCATTAATTTAATAGATGGGAAATCCTGCAAGGCCCACTAACCTCCAAGCTTCAATTGCTGACCTGTATTCTCAGCAGATGCAGCTTCACAACAAGAGTGTAATTCTGGGTTGAGAGTGGTGGGGTGTGTGGCATTAATCTTGCAGGCTGGCAATGTTCTGGGTTTAACTTCTTGTCAGTACTGGGAGTGCTAATCTTAGCCAGGAGAGTGGGAGGGGGGCCTTAACATCATTGGGCTAGAGAAGGAATAGAAGCCAGAACTCTTGCTCCTGATCTCTAGCCTGTGACCCTTGCTGGCAACTGTGTGCAGGGATGTCGTGTCAGGGCAAGTGCAGGTTTTTGGCCGTGATGGCTCCCAAGGCCAAATAGCCACCCGACACTCGCTGTTTAGGTTCTCACATGAAGAATGGGGTCTTGCGTGAGGCACTGGAGGGCTGTACCCCACCCTAAGGTACTGGCTGCAGGAAAAGAGAACAATCAAAAGGGAAGGGGTAATAATAAATAAAGAAAGGACACTGTGGAGCACAGGCGATGGGATATAGGTTTGTCCAGGATTCCCTAGCTCAGGGGTTCTCAACCAGGGGGTCCACCAGTTAGCTTGTCCCATCAATGTACAGGAGATACGACTGATCTTTATGACATAAACATCAGTAGTCTCCCCTGTATATTGAGACAATTGGAATAGTCTCAGCGATACAAAGACTGTGCATGCAAAGTCAATTCAGGTTCTTACTGTTGGACACCATTTGAATGCTTAAACAAGTCGCTTTGCGTGTCACTGACTTTTACAGCAGTATTTATCTCGGTAGTTTTTTTTTTATTGATCTGGCCCTATTCGCTTCCACTCGCCGCTTTTAACTGTTAAATAAAATGGTGGCAGTTATAACTCCGGGGGATTAAAACGAGTTGGGGTTGCGCGGGCCGAGGTAGCGCGAGCCTTCTCCTTTCACCCTTTTCTTTCCCCTTGTGCGGAGCCGCACTGTGTTGGTTGGAAGCCGCTCGCGCATTTGAAAAGCGCACCGTCAATGGAGAGAGCGCGCGCGTGCGCCATGTGGTTTTGGAGGGGGGGGGGTGAGAAAGGAAAGAAAGCAGCTTTCCAGTCTCTGGGCCTGCAGCGAGGCTGTAATAATCGGGATCCGGTGCGACTCTCTCCTTCAATGTCTTCAGTCTGAGTTAATAAAATAGCTGAAGGCGTTATCACGATTTCCCTCGTACCTCAGACTCAGAGCTGTGTATTCATGGCCATGTGCTTCTCTGACTGACTGACTGACGGACGGACAGGCCTCGTTTGGGCGCTCGTGTCCTTTGAGATACTGTCGGTTATTTGTGCAAGGGTTGGGGAGGAGGAAAGAGTGCGGCTGCCTTTGTCACTAAAGGATTTATGGCGATGAGGTCGGGTGGGTAAAGTCGCTCAGGGCCCTGTTTATTTCTCCATTTCTCTCGTGTGCCATCCGCCTCCGCTGTTAATTCAACTCGCTGGCTTTCACCGCCGTGTTGGGGTTTGGTATCGAAATAAGAGGGAAGTTCTGTTTCTGAAATAGAGGAAGTGGACCTGGAATTTTAGTCCAGTCCGACCGAGTGTGCACAGAACGAGCCTGTAGTGAGCACCGCGCTTGTTGCTCCTGGTTCATTTTCTGTTGTGCAAATGGTGGATGGGGTGGAGCCGACCTCGGTCAACAAGTGGGCACATAATGTACATTTAGGATAAAAACAGAAAATGCTGGAAATACTCAGGTGGTCAGGCAGCATCTGTGGAGCGAGAAACAGAGTTAATGTTACAGGTCGATGACCTTTCGTCTGACCTGAAACGTTAACTCTGTTTCTCTCTCCACAGCTGCTGCCTGGCCTGCTGAGTGTATCCAGCAATTTCTGTTTTTATTTCAGATTTCCAGCATCCGCAGAATTTTGCTCATGTAAATTTAGGACTTAAATTCTTCTTTACGGAAGGCGTAAATAGAGCTATTAATAACTAATATTTATACAGAAAAAATACTTGTGTTGGGTTCCGGGGGTCCGTGAATTTTTATAACACAGGAGAGGGGGCCTCGGAAGCAAAAAGGTTGCGAACCCCTGCCCAGCTGATTGAGTTCCTGGTCTCAGTTCTGCCGGAAATGCTAACGGGATGTTAAGAGTTTCTTCCCTAGGAGGTGAAACTGGCTGACAGGTTACACTGGGTTTGTCAAACAGCATTTGCAGAAGGTTAACCATCCTCTCAGCCCGCCAGAAAGTACAGAAGAAAAAGGAAGAGTGGAAAATCAAAAATTATTTTCCATATCAGGAAATAAAATCCCGAAAAATTGCATTTCTTCAATATGCAAATGGATAATACTGTAACTTCAGGCAGCAACAGAAGTCAAGGCTAATGCAGGTGTCATTTACATTCAGCTCAGCAGACTTCAAAAACAGATAACATTTTACCAGGGAGAGCATGGCCACATCCTTTTTCCAATCTGATGCATGGTAAGAGATAAATTCAAAATGATTTATTTTCTTAAATCTCGGTAAATGATGAGTGACATTCACTGGAAAGCATGTGTGGCTGAAAACTGATAATCCACAGCCTGCTCCTATTTCTTCTTTCTCAGTAACTTCCCCCAAAGTCGTCAGTTCACACACTCACCTCCGTGGGGCGATCAGCTTTTACAGGATCGGTTTGTGTAGGGGATCAAAACACACCCTTTTCAGGGTCAGTTGTTTTGAACTACTGTCGTCCTGAAGTGAATTAACATTCCAAACAACAGAAACACCGCCCGAACGGACTGATCTACACCTCGCTACACCCACATCACAAGGGCATCAGATGCGAAGGTCATGTCTGAGGAGATGCAGGACAGCTCGGTGCCCTCCTTGGAACACTCACTTCCACATCAGAGCCCCACTGAGCCAGTTTTGAAATCACATTACGTGGCCGGCGAGTTGCGAGGATGTCACAAGGTTACCCTTTACGGAACTTGGGTTGTGTTGTGGCCGAGAGGTTGGGTTCTGTGGAAAACTAGGGTTTCTGGCCCCGTGTAAGAAGCCCCCAAATTGCAGCCTGGGGGAGGGGGAGTGGGCACCGTTATGGGCACAGCCTGCTTTGGGGGCATGTCTGGGGGTGTTCCCGAGCCTTATACAGACTCCTGATGTGCTCAAGCCCTCCCTATTGGGGGCCGTGCCACTCTGAACTTCCAGCAGCAAAGTGGGCCAAGCCCTGCTGTTGTGCTTATATACAGGCGCAGGAAGCTGACCCGATTATTTCAAAGACTGCATACCCAGGATTTGAGATGGGGTCAGGGTCACGGGAAGGCCAAAGCAGCAGGTGGATGTCCCCACCCAGGCGCACTGAACGGGTTCGCAGAATTTCTAGTCAAATCGCCTTTTTTTGTTAAATGATGAAAGGGCAAACTAAATGAAACAGTTTTCCAAGCAGTGCACAGACTAAAACAATTTTCAAACACCCCGAATGTTCGGAGGGCTCCACACTCGAGGCGAGATCTGAGAATCAAACATTCTGCACTCCAGGAGACAGCCCCTTCCGTCTCTCGGACCACGAGGAATTTGAATCTTTGATTTAATCTGCTGAAAATGTGGACAAGGTTGCCACAGATAATTCTGGCAATGAGTCACCCTCTAGAGTGGTAAAGAAGTCCATTCAGACTGAATTGTCTCCCCTAAATTAACACTTCTCACTCTCCTCCTCCCAACTCAACATTCCTCCTACTTCTCCCAATTTAGTAATCCATTGAACAACTGCAGAGTGATGGGGTGAAATTCTCCATTTTGGGGGAACTTTGGTGGGAGGGTCGGGTGTTGGGCGGGGGGCGGGGGGCGATGCGGGGGTAAGAGTTCCATCCACCCCTAAGGTCTGGCACTTACCCTGGCTGATTACCTGGGGTCAGGGTAACTTAAATACATTCAAAGTACTCCCAGCAGGATTCCTGCTTCTGATGGGATTGTAAAATGGCTGTGGTGGACCTCCACCACCGCCTGCTGTGTAGCGTGACCAGTGGTATCTGTGGTTGGCCCAGGAATTCCACCATAGCCTACGCAATCGATCAAGCTAGTCGCCCTGCGATCAATTGCATAGGCTAAGGCAGCCTCTCAAATTTTAAATAACAACCACGCCCCCCCCCGCCACCCCCTTTACCATAGCAACACTGGATGCCAGGATTACGTCTAGTGTTCCTTGCGTCCAAGGTTGATAGGACGCAAATGACATCCCGAGTCACTACCACAAAGAAGTTATACCCACCTCTGCAAGAATTACACCAGAAAATCAAAATTGCGGAAGGAATTGTAGCAATATGTGCCCAGCAATCTGGAATTGACATTGTAATTGAATACTGCTACACTGCTCCACAAACAGGAGAATGCCATGTCCCTTCAGTTTTACATTCTCTGGAAAGTTCAATACAGGAAACTTTCGTTTATCCGGCATCGACGGGACCGGCGTGGTGCCGGTTTATCGAAAGTACCGGATAACGGAGAGTTATATCTACCAAGGCTATTTTTAACCTAAAAAAATCAAAAAATGTGCAGTATACAGTATTTGGGTACTCACCTACAGAATGTTGTGTTAAATGGATAGTGGACAATGCTTGATTAAGTACAGTACTGCCAGTTGAGGGTAATCCATAACTCTTTAATTACTTAACAGTAAAACAAAACTTATAAACGACTGTCTACAGTACTGTAGTTGACTGTACACTTATTCCGAGTCATCTGGTTCATCAGAAATATCCGTGCCAGCTGGGTCATCAGGATCACGCAGTTCCACCGATTCTTCAGGCACTTCCGCTGCTGCGACTCTTTTGGAAGCTTTCTTAAACATGTTGCGGATGTCGGTTTGCTTAGTGGACTCTTGCCTTTTCTGTAGAAAGGTGGAATGCAGAATATGGAGTTGCATAACTTCTTGTGCAGTGTAGCAATTCTGCCTTTCAGCAAATTTGAGGATTGTAGAAAATCCATCTGCAGCTTTAGCCCAAGAAATCTTCTCTTCTTCAGAAATCTCATCCTCTTCACTTTCCATCTCGCTTTCCTTTTCTTTCTTTGGATTCAAAACATTCTGAATTATTTCATCATCACTTAGCATATGCACAACACCAACTTCTCTATCTGCATCAACCCACTGCTCGATATCACTTTCACTGAGGTGACGTAGAGGGTTTGCTGGGCCTGCATTTTTCACCATTCCAGCCATTTCCATTATTGTACTCTTCTTGGGACGAACACTGAACCCATGAAATTCCTCCTCTGAAGAAGAACCTTCAGCAAACATTACAGAAGGCCACAATTTGCGCCAGGCTTGCCTCAGAGTGTGACCTTTCACCAATTTCCAGGAACATGCAACATTATAGATGGCATCTTTAATATTGTATTCCTTCTGCAAATCTTGAATATTCTCATCTTGGCTTAGCAGTTTACGTAGGAAGTCTTTCTTGTAATGACACTTCAGATTTTGGATAACGCCCTGGTCCATGGGTTGGATGAGAGAAGTTACATTTGGTGGCAAATAAATGGTGAAAATATTTCCCGAAACCAACTGGGATTCATGCGGATGGGCTCTGCAATTATCAAGCAATAAAATGCATTTGCTATCTTCAGGTTTCCCTATTCTGCGGAAATGTTCCTTCACAGATGGAACAAAAATATGATGGAACCAATCGGAGAAGATTTCCTTATCCATCCAAGCATTTTTTTTAGCTTTGTACTCAACAGGTAAGTGCCTCACATTTTTAAATGCACGGGGATTTTTATACTTCCCGATAACAAGATGTTTAACCCGGTGTGATCCAGCAGCGTTCGCACATGTTAGCACGGTTACACGATCTTTATTTTTCTTGTAACCTGAAGCATTAGCCTCACTAGCCCCAGCAAGCGTTGATTCTGGCAAAAACCTCCAAAACAAGCCAGTTTCATCGGCATTGTAGATCTGTGCTGGCGACAAATCATGTTGCTGCACAATCCGATTGAAATAATTGCAGTATTCTTCTGCGGCTTCGTGATCAGCTGATTTCTTCTCCCCGGAAATATCGAGTCGTCGTATCCCGTGCCGTAACTTGAAGCACGTTAGCCATCCATCGGAGAAAGCACACTTGTCAGTGAGCTCCATCCTATCGTAGAATTCCTTCGCTTTCTCGATGAGCACGGGTCCGGAAATTGGAACACCCTCTGAACGCTTAAGAGAAAACCATTCATAAAGCACGGTATCCAGCTCTTCAAGCTTAGGCTTACGAAGCGTACGCCGTTTCTCTACACTCTTGCATGTCTCCGAGCTTGAATAAAACTTGAGCAGCTTATCCTTCTGTGATTTGATGTCGTAGATTGTTGACGAACCGATTTTGAATTCATTCATAATGTTGATACGCTTCTCTCCCCTTTCTAGTCGTTGGCATATCTCGATTTTCTGTTTTAAAGTTAAGACCACTCTCTTCCTTTTGCTTGGACCAGCTTTTGGGAATTCCATAATGCAAGATGGAGGAGATAATTGCCGATGAAGATGGAAAGACACACAGAACAATGGTGGCTAGGAAGAGACTACCAGCAGCGTGGGAGACACACAGCAAAATGGTGGATCAGAAGAGACTACAGTACCAGCAGCGTGGCAGACACACAGTAAAATGGTGGATCAGAAGAGACTACCAGCATCGTGGGAGACACCCAGCAAAATGGCCGATCCGAAGAGACTCCAGGCAGCGCGGGAGAATCTACTCATGCTACTGCAATGTTTCGGACTTGCGACAGCGCCAGGAGGCCGAGTAGTGGCACTTTTGAAAAGTACCCCTACTGACTAAATCGGCGTTCGCGGACTCGGACTCGGGATCGGCAACATTGCCGGTTATTTGAGAGGAGTTTTCAGAGCACTCGGCGTTCGCGGAGACTCGATTGCGACTCGGCAACATTGCCGGTTATTTGAGAGGAGTTTTCGGAGGATGATTTTTGCCGGTTAAGCGAGAATTCCGGTTATTTGGGTGCCGGATAAACGAAAGTTTCCTGTATATTTATTTCTAATTTCTTTGATTGGGAAGGACATTTTTGGAAGATTAAGAACAGAACAGGACTATCAGGCTCGCCTGGGGCAGAGCAGTTTGACCTTTTGATCTCATTTCCACCTAAATGTATAAATTATTCCGTGACATCCAAGTTCTTGAAAAGAGTCAATTTGGAAATTTCATGGGTATCAATACGTGTAGCCCACTAATACTGATCATTACCTCGTGTTAGCTCGATAAAAGTTTAATTGCAGCCAAAAACTGGGGCTTCGAAAAATTCTCCAAGACTCCAGAGATATCATTAGCATAAATTTGTGAACATTTTGTGGACAGCAAGCAGGGACCAGTGGTCAAGCTTCACATTGTCCAATGAAACATTCAACCTGGACGCACACTACAGATTGGAAGCACCTGTACAACGACGAGTCCTTAAAATGTGAGAACGGACATCAATACAGAAAGTTAGGAAGGACTGAGATGGCACAGCACGCCAAGTACCGAGACGGATTTCAGTGCGACACAGCTTACAGAAGAGAGCAACTTAAACAGTTTGAAATAGCACCATTGGCAAAATGATTTAACCCTGATTTATTATCTAAATTGTTCAACCAGATAAGTTGTGATAAAACAGCACATTATCTAGTTTAATCTGCAGAACAAGTTGAGTGATGTGAACCAATTTTAGTTTGACCGTTTTGTTGCTGCAATATGAGAGTTTACAGTAGGCCATGAATTTGTAGTGAGTGAGGCATTTCAGACAAGTGATTTTTGTTCAGTTTTTAACACCGCCAGTATAGATGGAGGACTGAATTAATAAAAACACAGCCAGAGCTGGCAAAGAATGAGGAACAAGAGATACCTAAGGCAACAGAAAATGCTGGAAACACTCAGCAGGCTAAGCAGCATCCGTGGAGAGAGAAACCCCCGCACCGCCACCCCCCGCCAACACCCGACCCTCCCACCAAAGTTCCCCCAAAATGGAGTGTTTCTCTCTCCACAGATGCTGCCTGGCCTGCTGAGTGTTTCCAGCATTTTCTGTTGTTATTTCAGATTTCCAGCATCCGCAGTATTTTGCTATTGTGATACCTAAGGCACCTTTGTTCCTCATTCCCTACCTCCTTGAAATATGGTTCAAAATGTTGGTGTTGTTTTAGGGCTTAGTCCACGCTCCCAGTGGCACTCTCTGGGACAGGGTGCTGGGATATTGCAGGCAGGCAGCCTATGTTTTTCTGCTCATTAAAATTAACGCGCGCCCGTTCCCACCGCAGAATCGGCCTGGGTCAGGATCAGAGTCAAATAAACCACCATTTATACAAACAGTAACCTGCCACAGTTAGGAGTAACAAGGGAAATGCTAGAAATGGGATGTAGTGGGATACAATTGTAGAGGAACGTAGTAAGCACACAGACAGAGGAAAAATATATAGAACCTGCGAGAGTTAGAAATCGCTTCGAAGCAGGAAAAAAAAGTGAATGCCAATGATACTGGGGTGGACAGAAGTAATGATCAAATGTTCTCAATTTCCACTGAGAATCGTAACATATTCAATCCAATGTTTTGTCATATAAACTATAAAGTGATTGAATTTATTCTTGAGTCTTGCAGAGAGTGTTGTGCTTGTCTGGGACATTTACTAAATATAATTACAGACTATTCATCAGCTTAGAGATAAAGTGAGACTCTTATGAGCTACAGTATGCCCATACTTCTGGGGCTGGAGGAGAACCATGAGGCCATGCAAATGTAACCTCAGGATCTGTTTTTCTGCCCGTGTCAGCTGTGGCTCAGTGGGTAGCACTCTTGCCTCTGAGTCAGAAGGTTGTGGGTTCAAGTCTCACTCCAGGGACTTGAGCACATAAAGCTAGGCTGACACTCCAGTGCAGTGCTGAGGGAGTGCTGCACTGTCGGAGGTGTCGTCTTTTGGATGAGACGTTAAACCGAGGCCCCGTCTGCTCTCTCAAGTGGACACAAAAGATCCCTTGGCACTATTTTGAAGAAAAGCAGGGGAGTTATCCCCGGTGTCCCGGGCCAATATTTATTCCTCAACCACTATCACAAAAACAGAGTATTTGGTTATTATCACATTGCTGTTTGTGGGAGCTTGCTGTGCGCAAATTGGCTGCCGCGTTTCCTACATTACAACAGTGACTCCACTTCAAAAAGTACTTCATTAAAGCGTTTGCGACGTCCTGAGGTCGTGAAAGGCGCTATAGAAATGCAATTCTTTCTTTTTTCTTTCGTCACTTTCTGCTGCTACTACATGTGTTTGGGCATTATCTTGTTGGACTATAACCTGGTGTTGTGCGACTTCTCACATTATCTTGCAGACATCTGATAAGTTGTAGGATGCAAGTTTGCACCTGTGATTTCCTACAGTGACAGGCTCCGAATGGAGGCTAGGCAATTACATACAGGGCTGCGGAAAAGCTGGAAGGTGAGTTGCACTTGAACGTTTTCATTTGGTGTGCTGAGCACCATCACAGGTCTGAAACTAGCTCCCCTGCCCAACCATTCAGTACCGAACTGGTGCCTGGCACAAGGGAATCTAAAAGTGATGGGAGAGGAATCAAAATTCAAAGTAAATGTGAATCTAATTAATCTTTGGACAGTTCCAAGCACGTCCACTTATAAACAGATCCGTCCAAGTGTTTGATGAGAAGACACAAGCAGGTCTGGTTACAATCTGATGAAGCATTCTTGAGTTATTGAGGTAATAATTTATTCTTCACAGACCGATGGACAGTGACATAAAATAAATTCCCCTTCCAGCGGAGCAGGGGAATTAAATATCAGAATCACTATCTAATGACATAAACTCACATGGAGTGTTTGATGAAAACCTGATAACACAAATCCCTCCCTTTTCTGTTCACACAGAGGATATGAAATAAATGACACATGGTTTAACCCTGATTTATTATCCCAATTGCTCATCCAAATAAATTGTGATAAAACAGAACATTATCTAGTTGAATCTGCAGAATAAGTTGACTGATTTTAATCAAACGGTTCTCGCTGCAAGCTGAGAACTTGCATGGGGCCATAACGGGTAGTGAGTGGGTGAAGCATTTCAAAAAATTCGGACTCCTCCAAATGCGCTGGGGAAAATTCACTATTCTGCCTATGCAAATAAAATATATTATATGAGAAACTGTGGAATACTATTCAACCCAGAGTTAGGAAGACTGAAAAACTCATGAGTAATTCATGAAGAGCCTTCACGTTGAGTGGGATCAAAATTACATTCTAGTTGTCCCTGATTATTGTATTTCTTTAAAATATATTATAAAATTACCTGACATTTAATTTTAATAAGGACTATTATCAAGGTTGAAAGAATTTTTTTTATACCACCTGCTATACACTCGTAAAAACCCATCTGGTTCACTCATGTCCTTCAGGGAAGAAAATCAGCCGTCTTTACCCAGTCTGGCCTATATGTGACTCCAGACCCACAGCAAAGTGGTTGACTCTTAACTGCCCTCTGAAATGGCCTAGCAAGTCACTCCGTTGTCAAGGCGGCGGCTCACCACCACCTTCTCAAGGGCAATTAGGGATGGGCAATAAATGCTGGCCTTGCCAGTGACGCCCGCATGCCATGAACGAATATTAAAAAAAAAACTCCATGAGATATTTTTCATGACTTATGGCCGGCAGTGTGATTGCGAGCACCTGAAGTCCACCTTCTGGAAACTCGGGCGTGAAGACCTGAGGCCTGCAGAGTGTTAGAAGGGCCCATCGTACCGTAATGAGGGCAGTCAGCATGAAGGGCACTGGGAGCCCATGATCAAGGCTCAGTTATGCCCCCCAACAATAGCTAAATTAGGGGTCCGCCTCAGAATGTCACTCGAGTGCCTGAGCAGTGCTCCAGCTGCACAGCACCCATTTCGAGCAGATGCTGAAGGGGAGGTCCTCATTTTTTTTTAAATCACAGGGAAACCTCAACCTTAGATGAGTAGCTCTTATGTGCTGTTGTGAATTTCCCCTTTTCTGACGATAACAATCCATATGGATTCTCCGAGAAAGAGAACATAAGAAATAGGAGCAGAAGTCGGCCATTTGGCCCCTCGAGCCTGCTCCGCTATTCAACAAGATCATGGCTGATCTTCTGCCTCAACTCCACCTTCCTGCACTATCCCCATCTCCCTTGATTGGCAATTTGCACTCAATCGGAAGCAGTTTCCATTGCAGACCCACAGTTACTTGGGATGGGGTTGATAGTGTGTGTAAACTCATTTCCTGTGGTACCCTTACACCACCATATACTTATCAGTCTGGGCTGCAATCAAACTGAAAGGGCAGTGTTCAAACCTACATGATTATCACAGCTGCTGTATGGGTCAAAATCTTAAAGGGGCAGTATTTCAGTGTTTATCGCCCCTCATATGGATGAGGACCTATGCATTTATAGTGAACTGAGGAAAAAAGAGTTTGTCTGATGGTGTTGAAATATTGTGTGGTGTGTAGTGCATTACATATTCTCTTTCTTTGTCTTTGGTTGATAAAGAACACAGTGTCTCCAGTCTCTAAGGTTAGAAATTCAGTGACAGAATATAGTACAAATCTACAAAAGCATTTTCAAATAATTCAGTTGTATATTCGGCGCACATGGACAGACAAATAGCCAGTGGTGCAACACAAATCTCACCAGCTTTTAGCCACTGAAGTGATTTTAAATAAATGGTGAATACTTAATAGCTGATTGATTTATTATCCTAATTGTTCAGCAAAGTAACTTACAAGGAAACAGTACAAACCCGGGTGTAATCTGCACAGCAGACTGACCACTGCCAAACAATTTTCATCAAGCCATTCTTGTTCCAATATGAGGGCTCACACCAGAGCACAAATGTAGCGCGAGCCAATTCAAAAATTCTTTCAAATGCAAAGACAAGAATGCTCAAATAATAGTGACAAACAGGTGTTTCTATGGCTACTGAACAGAATTAAGCCGTGACCTGAACCCAGTTCCTAACTTTTCAGAGCTTTGGTTTTGTATTTTTACTAACCAGCTTTGGAAATGTTTGTCACAACCCATTCCCATTTTTCTCTCAAATGCTCCACAGTGGGTACAGGTGGGCCTCCTCTCAGAGAACTGTGGCCCTCAAATACATTTGGTTCAACCCGGCCTTTGAGGTTGGTGAACAAAATTAGGGCACATGGAATTGGGGGTAATATACTAGCATGGATTGAGAATTGGTTAACAGACAGAAAACAAAGAGTAGGGATAAACGGGTCTTTTTCAGGATGGCAGGCTGTGACTAGTGGGGTACCGCAAGGATCGGTGCTTGGGCCCCAGCTATTCACAATCTATACCAATGATTTGGATGAGGGGACGAAATGTAACATTTCCAAATTTGCTGATGATACAAAGCTAGGTGGCAGTGCCAGTTGCGAAGAGGATGTGAAGAGGCTTCAAGGGGATCTCGACAGGCTCAGTGAGTGGGCGAGAACATGGCAGATGGAATATAATGTGGATAAATGTGAAGTTATCCACTTTGGTAGAAAAAACAGAAAGGCAGAGTATTTCCTAAATGGTGAAAGATTGGGGAATGCAGATACTCAAAGGGACCTGGGTGTCCTTATACATGAGTCACTGAAAGTGAATGTGCAGGTGCAGCAAGCCATTAGGAAGGCAAATGGTATGCTGCCCTTCATTACAAGAGGATTTGAGTACAGGAGTAAAGAAGTCTTACTCCAATTATATAGGGCCTTGGTGAGATCACACCTGGAGTACCGTGTACAATTCTGGTCTCCTTACCTAAAGAAGGATATACTTGCCATAGAGGGAGTGCAACGAAGGTTCACGAGATTGATTCCTGGGATGGCGGGACTGTCGCATGAGAAGAGATTGAGTAAACTAGGCCTGTATTCTCTTGAATTCAGAAGAATGAGGGGGGATCTCATTGAAGCATACAAAATTATTACAGGGCTTGATAGGGTGGATGCTGGAAGAATGTTTCCCTTGGCTGGGGAGTCTAGAACCAGGGGTCACAGCCTCAGGACAAAGGGTAGGCCATTCAGGACTGAGAGGAGAAGAAATTTCTTCACACAGAGGGTGGTGAATCTTTGGAATTCTCTACCCTAGAGGGCTGTGGAGGCTCAGTCATTGGGTATATTCAAAACAGCAGTCGATAGATTTCTGACTAGTAAGGGCATCAAGGGATATGGTGATAGGGCCGGTGAATGGAGTTGAGGCAGAAGATCAGCCATGATCTCATTGAATGGCGGAGCAGGCTCGAAGGGCCGAATGGCCTACTCCTGCTCCTATTTCTTATGTTCTTAATTGCGTGCTGTGGATTACACTATTAAAGAGAGGGAAATTTAAGGAGTGTGAGCTGACTTGCTTTAAAAATGCAATAGCAAAATACTGCGGATGCTGGAAATCTGAAATAACAACAGAAAGTGCTGGAAACACTCAGCAGGTCAGGCAGCATCGAGGAGCGAGAAACAGAGTCAACATTTCGGGTCGAACCCTTCGTCAGAACTGGCTCTTGTGCAGTTCGATATCCTGGCCAAGCCTTGTGCACAACAAAAAAAAGCAGTCACAGATTATTCTCTTATCTTGGTAAAGAGCTGGATTGAAACGATTCGACTTCAAATGGATGTTGCAGTGATGTTATCGAATAACTTCAATTACATTTAATAAATGTGCATGGAATTTCTACAAACCACAGTTAAAATTGGACCAAACCGCCCCGCTCCCCCCCCCCACCCCCCCAAGTCACACAAAGGCATCTTCCATTGCATTTTCCAGTGCTGTCAACATCAAGGAAATGCCAGGAGTGCTGTTTTATGATCACCAAGCATGCCACAGACTGCAAACATGATGAAAGACAGCGAGGTTTCATTTCTTCTGCACACTTTTTCTCTCGTGTACTGGTTAAGGAGTTTGCATTATATTCCTGTCTGCGCTCTTTTAATGCAGTTGTTAAATGAGCAAGTTAATGACTGGGTTAAAATAGCGCAGACATGAATGCATCAACCAGTGTACTAAAATTAGCACAGAGGAAATTGGATCCCTTGCAGACACGTTTGGTATTTTTAAGAATGACAAATAGGTTCCATTTTTAAATCCAAGTGCCACCTCCACTGAGTGATACTTGGCAGAACTCATTTTCTCGCATGTTGTCATGTCCCCTTCTTCATTCGTCGAGTCACTCGTTCTGATAAAACTTCTTACCAAAGTATAAAGATAATCAAGCAAATGAACCTGCTCCGGAGGCACGAGTGATCCGTTTTGTGGGTCAGTGCACTCGGAAACTATGATATTTTTGAATTCCTAGCCACCTGAAAATCCACGATGAAAATTCCTCTCCCAGCAGAACTCTAATCTCTTTTGCATGCGCATGTGCCAGATGGCATTGTGCTGGAAGATTATGAGAGAAAAGCTGGAGAAAGAATATTACTGCGTCAACAGAAAGTGCCATTAAATGTGCCATGGCCCAAAAAAACCCCCAGATAATATTCAGAAGCATTTTGAACAGGGGGATGCCAATGTGTTAATAGGTGCACCCTGAGATAATATTAACTTCCAACACAGTTTTGCATCAATTACTTGACTGTGCGAAGGAATGTAAGTTTTACTGGGATTGGCATTTAAAGGACCGTTTTCTCCTTTGTTGTGATCTGAAAAGATATGTTAATTTAAACGGAAATACCAGTACAATTAAAGTAAGTGAAATTAATCTCTGTCACAAGCTGAGGCTACACTGGTAAGAGGGTGGCCAATCCATGTTGACCTGAATGCTGTCCCTGCCTCCGACATGCTAGTGCAGCATTAAAATCCTGTACAAACGTTAAAGCAGAATCAACATTCTCCATGCATTTTGCAAGATGGCTACATTTCATTACTGCCCCTGACTGTGATGCAAATGCAATTTGAGGGAAACACAATACTAACAAAAGGTTACCCTCAGTTTGGCCCCAGACTTCTCTATTTTTATACATGGCCAGAATTTAATAACACATGCAGATTTTCGCATAACTATTTTATTCTCACTGCAGCACTGAAAAAAGCAGCTAAAAAGGGGGAGAAATTCGGTATCGCCCCATTTGGGGCGCAATTATCGGCCGGGCGCAAAGTTTAGCGCCTGGCGCTAATTATCGCCTCCGACTGCAAACTTGGGTTCTATCGCCCCTGATTGGAGCGCTAAATCAGGCGCTACACACCTCTCTTAAGGCACTAACGCCGAGGAGCGAGGTGCTACCTCAGAGCGCTGGCGAAGCTCATGTGATGTCAGTCAGCAATGGAACACAGACACACTGGCGCCGGCCAGTTCTTAAAGGGGACGGTCGATCTTGCTCTCCATCCACACCCTGCTCATTGCAGCCTTGAATCTCGGGCTGGAGAGATCTGTACATCAAATCTGTTGGAAAGAACAATGGAGAGGCCCAGGGGAAGAGCTCAGAGTGCAGCCCCATAGTCTCTTCTAAATCGATGCAAGGAAGATCAAATCAAACAGAACCTGCAAAGTGCTGCTCAGTACCCAAAACTCCTCAACACAGCTTTAAATATCTCCTGCAGTCTCTCTCACTCACTCAGAATGCGTGGTGCAAAAATTGCGGCAACAAAAAAAGGCAGGAAGCGGTCGCCTTTAAATAGCGCTCCCCCAGTCCCTTCCCGACTGCAAAACGCTCCCCTCAACCTGTCGTTGCTAGCGGCAGGCGGTAAGACAGGGGGCGCCACTCAATATCTGGTCCGAGGCGCTACCGGGGCGTTGCACGCTCGACTGACGTCACGATCTGCGGGCGCAGTAGATCGTGGTGGTAGTGTTTAGCGCCGCCGCAAAATGTCTCATCAATTTCGTGAGCGGCGCAAACATTGTCGCGCCCGAGCGCTAGTTGCTTTGCGCCCCATTAGCGCCCTCTTAAGGCGCTAACGGGAGGCACAAACCAACCGAATTTTTCCCCCAATAACTTTAAAACTGCATTTTGGCTCTCTGGTGCCCAGTAACTAGCTTGTCCTGCGCCCTCCACACCCCAAACTAGATGGGAACTTAATGAACAACGAACTGACGATGCACTATATCAGCAGTTCCCCAGTCATCGATGATTGCCCGTGGAAACTCTGCACCAGCATTTATGTTTTGATCTACATTTTTACAAATACTGCACATCACAGTTCATAGAAACATAGAACATAGAAAAATAGGAGCAGGAGTAGGCCATTTGGCCCTTTGAGCCTGCTCCGCCATTCAATATGATCATGGCTGATCCTCTATCTCAATACCATATTCTCGCTCTCTCCCCATACCCCTTGATGCCTTCTGCGTCTAGAAATCTATCTATCTCCTTCTTAAATATATTCAGTGACTTGGCCTCTGCAGCCTTCTGTGGTAGAGAATTCCACAGGTTCACCACCCTCTGAGTGAAGACATTTTTCCTCATCTCAGTCCCAAATGTCCTACCCCGTATCCTGAGACTGTGACCCCTCGTTCTAGACCCCCCCAGCCAGGGGAAACATCCTCCCTGCATCCAGTCTGTTTAGCCCTGTCAAAATTTTATACGTTTCAATGAGTTCAATATAACACTGCAGTAAGCTTGGGGTAGCTAACTCCTCGGCTTAAGTGTTTGAAATATTTGTTCCGAAACAGATCACAAGTTTCAGCCTCATTTCAACACACAGCAGCAGTAGGGGCTAGATGGAGAGCTGTAAAGAAGAAAGGTATTTTATTTGAGAGCAAGGAACAAACACTTACACTGCCGTGCTCTGCATACTCTGATTGTGCCTCCTGCTGGCTGATTTAACAGTAATATCGGTGCAGAACTGCAATTTTGGCAAATTACTGCAGTGAGTTACTGTATAAGCACAAAAGTGAGTTGGATTTCAGGCAGCGGAATTATTTTCCCAATGTTCTTCTCTCCTGCTGCTGACGCATACTGGAATACACACAGTCCCTGCAGCTCTCCATTAACTCATTTCAGTGACTGTTGGTCACATGGGAGTCTGGTCAACAACGAGCGGCAGGCTACTTGGCTGCGGGAAGTGTCACAGACCAGCACGAACATGTCCTCTTTCCAATGTTCATGCATGGTGCACTTTCCTGGTGGGGCGACGATGAGGAGTAGGACCCCCCTGGCTGATCGTACCCCCTCCCTGGAACTCTAAGGTCAACGGTAGCACCACTACGTAGCCCAGCAGAGAACTGCCAAATCAGCACAGATTAGGAACTGAAGCCTGGACCTTCCCGGTCTGTTTAATAGACACGGTGCCGTTACCCATTGCAGCTCATCAGTGGAACCCGTTTTCAACCGACTCAAAAAGAGGCCTGCTGATAGGGTCCAATTAGTAAACACACGCTGGGGGATGCTAGACGGTGAGCAAAAGCAACAACGTATTGATGAGGGCGTTGAGGAATTAGAATGAACTACTCGCAATAAATGTCATTTTCTGCACTATGATAAACATGAAATATCTGACAACAGACTGTCGCAATAGTTATTAAATAAGTACCTAAAAACTCCATGAATGGGTCTTTTGGGACAGACAAACAGGAAATCGTTGCTGCAAGAGCAATTGCTCTTTGTCCCCAATGGTTTACCTCTTCCTTTGCAGCTCTTATGCTTGGCACTTAGCCCGTGTAACAATATGACTGTTATGGTTTTAATGCATTTTCTTTTCCAGCCCTCCTGTGGAATATTTTTAGTACCAATACGTGATTTACTAGTTAACACTGAATACCATGTTCTGTGCGGGAGGAAATAAAAACGTTGGAATAATCATACTGCTCGCCTCCTGGGGAGTGCCGTGATGCTGTAATTGCAACTGAAGCACTCCAAGTCATTTTCCTCAATGGTCTTTACAGAAGAACGGTCTTTTAAAGGGAAGTACACAGATTTCAGTTCCTCCATAGTGTTGTACAAATTAATACATTCAGGCCTAGAAATTGCTGTTGGTGCTATTTAAGGAATAAATGCAGTTACTAAAAGATATGAGAGAATTAGCAGCTGCCTGCTCACCAACTCCCAGGATTGTTGGTCTCAGTACCAGGAGGAGAGTGGTAAGAATGTAGGACACGCTGCCACATGGAGTGGCTGAAGCAGACAGCAATGATGCCTTTAAGAGGAGGGAGGAGGGGATAGAGGGATATGGGGGAAAAGGTAGGAAGAGGTCATTAGAGCGGGAGGAGGCTTATATGGCGGCTAAACACTGGCATGAACCAGGTGGGCCAATTGGCCTGTTTCTGTGCTGGTCAATGATGAGGTACATTGTGTGCTTCAACACTTGCAATGCAACCGACCAATGGTGTGGCAGAAGTGATAACAAGGCTGAGTGGCCGTTGCCTGCATGAAGGAAGCATTTGAACCCCTGCCCTTACACATGGGAGAGCGGACTCGGTTTACCTAGACTCGAGATCCCAAGTGCCACTTTGATAACCAGGCACTGGAAGTGCTGCTAGTGGAACATTAAGGGACAGGAGGGTAGTACTATACTGGAACAAATAGCAGACAGGGTGAATTCAGTCTCCAGAAATCCGTCAACCTAGAAAGGTATGAGGAAGGGAGATGGCTCAGCACAAGAAAGCAGCTAAGGAAAGGCTAAAGAATAGTTCGGAATGTGTACCACGAGATACTGACCATGGTAACTATTTATAGAAGCATATCCTATGCAGTCCTGCCATGAGGGTAACAGAGTACTGAATGTTTATCATGCATGGCCATACTACAGCTTAAGCAATGGTGTAACTCAAACCATGGGCACCAAAAAAAAAAACAAGAAATCATTTGAAGCCAACTTCACTGCATGCTGCATGTTCCTTTAGTGTCAGAAAGGATGGGCAGCTCTGTATCACTGGCTGTCCTATCTAAATTTTCAAAATTTTAAAACTCGTAAGCAGGACAACTTGGCTTACAATAGAAAGCAGACTAGAGGTGGAGGAGGTCCAATTCACTCGAAGCCCTTAAACTCATTTGAGGAGGTCACTCTGGACAACATAAGGCATGAGAGTATGGAGGAAGGATAAGAGAGTGAAGTTGGAAGCTTTGCCCAAGCTCAGAGCTGATATCAACATGTTCTTGTTATGTCCTGTTCCCTTACACAGGCATATGCTCAACTTCAATAACATCAGACATAGTATAGTGCAATGCAAGGACTGCTTGAAGGTTCTTTTTTGATGTCTATATTGCTCTTCTGTTTTTGATGGCTTGAAAGAACAAAGCAATATTACAGCCAACGTCCCTGAGAAAGCCAGCGTCCATGTCACTCTCATCACTTTCGACAAGCACGAACTCAGCTATGCACATCCCCCGATAAATAGGGAGCTTGAAGAGGCAGCACCAGGTAAGCTAGAGTGTATAGGTGAGGAGCAGCAAGTGGTGGTGGTCACCAAAGCACAGGTAAAGCCAGCATGGTTCCTACCTCTGTTGTTGTATTTAGGAATTCTGACTTCACCACATCTGAAAGGAGACCTTCTGCATTTGCCATTTGTGTCTGTGTCAAATACCTGCAAGATCTAGCGAAGAGTATGGAGGAGTCCACGAGCTGTGCCTGCAGTGTCTTGGGTGAATGGCTGTCTGAACTGCAATCCACCATGGAAACTCATACAGCACCTCGCAGTGGAGCCCTCAGTGGCACAGATCTGAAGTAAAATGGGATTATCACGCAAACACTCAGACTAAGGTGTGAGGTTTCTTGCGGAAGTTAAATGAGATGGCTTTGGTCTTGCTAATGTACAGCTGGAGAAAGTTCTGGGCCATTCATGGCAATGTCAGGCAGGCTGTTGGACAATACAGCAAGAGTCATGAGTCAAAAGGTGTGGCAGAGAGTCAAAGCTGAGTGTCATCAGCATATGTATGGGTGCTAGCCCCTTGTATACAGATAATGCTATCATAGAGCAACCTATGATGAGGATCAGCTGAGGGCTAAAACCTTGGGAAATCTCAAATTTGATGGTATTGGTACAGGAGAAGATCATGCTGAACTAGTCATTAAGAGCAATGAATGAAAGCAGATGAATAAATTGCTCTGTTATCTGTGTTCAAACTGAAATTTACTTTGGTTCAATTGTGCCGCTAAAATGGAATACCGTTGATGATGACCTGCAACGATTCCTTTTTTTAAAATGTGTGTGCCAGGATCGCTTTAGTGCCTATTGCGTGGGGACTGTGCTTCTTACAAACCGAAGCTTAAATGACAAAAATAAAATCTCAAATTGGCAATACAGTGACTGGAAACAAAAATCAACCCCCTTTAACGCTCGCTTGCTTAACTTGGCCTTAATCGTCACTTCTTCACTTTGTAAAAGGCAGATCGTGTTTGACTAATCTAATTGAATTTTTTGATGAAGTAACAGAGAGGATCAATGAAGGGAATGCAATGGATGTTGTCTACATGGATTTTTGGAAGGCGTTTGAAAAAGTACCACATAGAAGGCTGGTTAACAAAATTGAGGCTCATGGAATAGGTCGGTCAGTGGCAGCTTGGATAAGAAATTGGCTTAAGGGCAAAAACAGCGAGTTGTGGTAAATGGCTGCTTTTCAGACTGGAGGATGGTAGACAGTGGTGTTCCCCAAGGGTCAGTGCTAGGGCCACTGCTTCGACTTGGATATTGGAATAGAGTAGAATTTCTAAATTTGCTGATGACACCAAACTTGGGGGTGTGGCAAACAGTGAGGATGATACTAATTGACTGCAACAGGACATAGAAAGGCTAGCAGAATGGGCAGACAAGTGGCAGATGGAATTTAATACAGAGAAGTGTGAGGTGATGCATTTTGGCAGAAGGAACAGGGAGAGGCAATATACACTTAATGGCACAGTTTTAAAGAGTGAGTAGGGACAGAGGGACCTGGGAGTTAATGTGCATAGGTTCCTGAAGGTGGCGGGACATATTGAGAGAGTGGTTAGCAAAGCATATGGGATCTTGGGCTTCATAAAGAGAGGCATTGAGTACAAAAGTAGAGAAGTTATGCTGAACCTTTATAAAGCGCTGGTTAGGCCACAACTGGAGTATTGTGTCCAGTTCTGGTCAAGACAATTTAGGAAGGATGTGAAGGCACTTGAGAGGGTGCAGAGGAGATTTACCAGAATGGTTCCGGGGATGGAGGATCTTAGCTACAAGGACAGGTTGGAGAAGCTGGATTTGTTTTCATTCGGGTTTGGATCGGCTAGACAGGGAAGGGCTCTTCCCACTAGTTGATGGTACAAGGACTAGGGGACACAGATTTAGGGTTTTGGGCAGTGATACAGGGGGGGTGTGAGGAAAAAACTTTTTTACGCAGCGAGTGGTGAGGACCTGGAACTCGCTGCCGATGGAAGTGGTGGAGGCGGGGACACTCGATGTTTTCAAGGGGAGACTGGATAGGCACTTGAGGGAAATAAACTTACAGGGCTACGGGGATAGAGCGGGGGAATGGGACTGACTGGATTGCTCGACAGAGAGCCGGCACAGACTAAATGGGCTGAATGGCCTCCTTCTGTTCCGTTATGACTTTGTGGCCTAAAAATTCGGTTGGCCGCTAACCTCCCGCTGAGCCGCCGGCGATGACGTCATCACCGTGCGCTGCGCCCCGGCCGCGATCTTTGGTAGCGCCCCCTGACTTACCGCCGGACGCTATGTCCAACGAGGTCAGGGGGGCCTACCTGCAGCCGGGGCGGCGCTAATTAAAGGCGAAAGTACCGGGTGGCCATTTTTGTTGCTGGCCGCCTGCCAGCACTTGCCCCTGTTGCCGTCCCCGGCCTTCTGACCAGCCCCCCCGCGGAGTGCCGGCTGCGCTGCGTGAGCCCGGCACTTCTCTTGAGTGCTGGGCTCTTTTGCCGGCACTCCGATCCCTGGTGGCCCAGCTGGGCCCCGGGTCGCGCTGCGCAAGGCCCCTCCCCTTTAAGAAGGGGAGGAAGGCCTGCAGTACCGCGGCACGTAGCGCCGCGATATTCCCTCGCAGCGCCCGAGGGGGGCGGGGCGCTTCCAGTTGCACCCTGCTTCCCTCTTGGGACGCTACCGATGCATTTCGGCCGCGGGGGGCTAATTTTTTCGGGTGGGGGGGGGTTAAAAGTAGCGCTCCGGCAAAGTTAGCGCCCCATAGGGGGCGTGACTCAATTTTTCTCCCAATGACTCTACAACCACACCAAATCCCACCTCAGGAACAGTTCCTCACTCCAGAACTGCTGCTACCATCCTGCTGAAGCACTGGCAGCAGGAACCCAGCCACACATCATAACATAAGCATCTCTTGGCCAATATCCACGCATCTGGCTCTAAAATGGGTGCAGCAAAGCAACAAGGATTTCCCAGCCCCATCTCTGAATGTGCCCACCCCACAGACTGTTCAATTCAGTCTCCGCGCTGCAACGTTCAGTGTCGTGTACAGCTGAAAGATGGTTTGAGGCATTCCAATCGCTTCCTCTTTCCTCCACAGACATGCAAATGCGTATGATTCAAACTGTTTGTATAAATATAACCTTCTGTTAGTCCCATTAAAATTGTTAATCAGTGTTCATATGGCTTCATTGAGCGCATGCAAATAAAGTACCGCAACCAAAATCTAGCTGCTGATCAGAGGAGTGTTTAAAGGGAATGGTGACTTGGCAAACTTTTTTTTTTGGAGACACGTGAAAGCCAGAAGAACCAAGTATCATTTTTCACGACAATATCGCGTACAAGTAAAACCTGGAGGCAAATCAACGTGATGTTCGTACCTGGATCATGTGCTCACAAGCAAATGAAAAAAGACTTAAAAAAAAAGACACAATGGTGGAAATCTGAATTAAGAAGGGAGAATGCTGGAAATGCATAGCAAGTCAGTCAGCGTCAGAGAGAGAACGGCAGGCTAACAGGTGGGACCTGTTCTGACACTGACTAGCCTATTGTGCATTTCAAGCGTTTTCTGCTATTATTTCAAATGAAAAAGACAGGTTTGCCAACCACTTTTTTTTAATGAAGATGATGCCCTTTGAAGTCTCATTATCCACATTTACGCAACAGGAGCCCAACAATTCAATGCATTAACCTTTAGACTGTGGATATTTTTCATACTAATAACCCTGTCTGCTGAAATCATGTATAAGTGAATGGTAACATAGCAAACTGTAACAAATGAGTCACCAAAATAAAGATCTTGAATTGAACTATGACTGTATATTTTTCCTATTACTCTTGCTATGTTGTACAGCACCACAGTTTAGTCAATTGAGGCACAGTTATGAAATTTGTGTACATTCCATTCCTCTGAATTCAATGTTAAACACATTGCAGTGTTATTTACATTACTTAATTCAAATTATTGGATATTCAAGTATTTCACAAAAAAACTTAGCTTTTTTTATATTGGTTCATGGGACATGGGTGTCGCTGGCACGGCCAGCATTTATTGCCCATCCCCAGTTGCCCTTGAGAAGGTGGTGGTGAGCCACCTTCTCGAACCGCTGCAGTCCGTGTGGTGAAGGTGCTCCCACAGTGCTGTTCGGGAGGGAGTTCCAGGATTTTGACCCAGTGACGATGAAGGATCGGCGATATACTTGTAAGTTTTGGATGGTGTGTGACTTGGAGGGGACGTTGAGGTGATGGTATTCCCGTGCATCTGCTGCCCATGTCCTTCTAGGTGGTGCAGCGCCACACAAGTGCCGGGCAATGACCATCTCCAACAAGAGAAAGTCTCACCAGCTCCCCTTGACATTCAACGGCATTACCATCGGCAAATCCCCCACCATCAACATCCTGGGGGTCACCATTGACCAGAAACTTAACTGGGCAAGCCATATAAATACTGTGGCTAGAAAAGCAGGCTGGGTATTCTGCGGAGAGTGTCTCACCTCCTGACACCCCAAAGCCTTTCCACCATCTACAAGGCACAAGTAAGGAGTGTGATGGAATACTCTCCACTTGCCTGGATGAGTGCAGCTCCAACAACACTCAAGAAGCTCGACACCATCCAGGACAAAGCAGCCCGCTTGATTGGCACCCCATCCACCACCTTAAACATTCACTCCCTGTGTGTACCATCTACAAGACGTACTGCAGCAACTTGTGACGGTTTCTTCGACAACACCTCCCAAACCTGTAACCTCTACCACAAGGGCAGCAGGCGCATGGGAACACCATCACCTCCAAGTTCCCCTCCAAGTCACACATCATCCTGACTTGGAAACATATCACCGTTCCTTCATCGTCGCTGGGTCGAAATCCTGGAACCACCTACCTAACAGCACTGTGGGAGTACCTTCACCACACGGACTGCAGCGGTTCAAGAAGGCGGCTCACCACCACCTTCTCAAGGGCAATTAGGGGTGAGAATAAATGCTGCCTTTTCCATGAATGATTAAATAAAAAGGTCATGGGTTTGGGCGGTGCTGCTGGAGAAATCTTGGCGAGTTGCTGCAGTCTATCTTGTAGATGGTACACACTGCAGCCACGGTACGGTGGAGGGAGTCAATGTTTAAGCTGGTGGATGGGGTGCCAATCAAGTGGACTGCTTTGTCCTGGATGTTGTTGGGCTTCTTGAGTGTTGTTGGAGCTGCACTCATCCAGGCAAGTGGAGAGTATTCCATCACATTCCTGACTTGTGCCTTGTAGGTGGAAGAGAGGCTTTGGGGAATCAGAAGGTCAGCCACTCATCACAGAATACCTAGCCTCTAACCTGCACTAGTAGCCACATATTTATGTGGCTGGTCCAGTTGAGTTTCTGGTCAATGGTGAGCCTCAGTATGTTGTTGGTGGGTAATTCAGCAATAGTAATGCCATTGAATATCAAGGGGAGGTGGTTAGGCTCTCTCGTGTTGGAGATGGTCATTGCCTGGTACTTGTGTGGTGCGAATGTTACTTGGATGTTGTCCAGATCTTGCTGCATGCAGGAATGGACTGCTTCATTTTCTAGGGAATTGTGAATGGAGCTGAACATTATGCAATCATCAGTGAACTTCTGATCTTATGATGGAGGGAAGCTGATTGATTAAGCAGCTGAAGATCGTTGGGCCTAAGACCCGAGGAATTCCTGGAGTGGTATCAGGAGTAGAGTATATTTTTCCACTTCGATGTAGTCATTTTGACACAGGTTGGATGAGTCACAAAAAAAACCTCTATGCCAATCAGAAATGAAGAGGATAAATAAAAGTCAGCATTTTACTGCATTCACTTAGAATATACAGCCACAATATGCCTGAATCTCTTGCTGTAACTTTGGCAAAACCCTTTAGAAATGTCATTTTTAGCCGTATACAAATGCTGCGATTTTATCATCGGTGTTGGGATGGTGGCGGGAGAGCTGGTTTCTGGGTTCCAGTCACGATCCCTGGCTGCAGCCGCTCTGTCAAAGGGATTTTCCCTTGATTGGCCTGGTTAAGCTCACCCTGCGGGCTTCCCGGCCAATTAACAGGAAGCGGGTCTGATGACGTAATTTCATGACGCGTCATCAGTCGGTTTCCTTAAAGGAACCATGGCCACATTGAGTTTGACAGTTATTCTGTCAGTGTTTGACAGCATTGAGGTGCTGCAAATACTGACAAGCACTGCACAAAGGTGGACGCTTGCACCCTAGCTCGTAAATGACTCTGGAGGGAGTCACAGGACGCAGGGAGGTTCTCTTCCCTTCCAAGGGCAGAAGAGACCTCTCCAGGACACCAACGCAGCCTGGTTGCACATTGCACAGGAGGACAAAAGCAGGGATGTTGTCAAGAGGACCAGGCTACAGTGACGCCAACCTTTCAATGATCTCAGTGGATCACGAAACGTTACTGCAAAGCCACACTCAACCTCATCCTGCTGTGCCACTCATCACATCCCCATCACTCTGCCTTCCCTATCCTACTCCTGCACATCCTTACTCACACCAGCTTACCTTGCACCTCCACCCAACCCTCTCTATCTACATTATCACTTCCCCATCTCACTAGCCACCCCTCACACTCACCCTCATCCTAGTCCAATAATACCAACTCACAACACACAAGGGTAGGCACTTGAGAGGTTTAGCCAATGTCCATGTGAAGTTTCTGGTAATGTGTTGTCATACAGTGAAATCAATTTTCCCAACACTGCCCCTTATTGGACAGATCTGAGTGCATCTTGAGAAGTGTCTGACTGAGTTCTGGTGAATGTTGAGACATAACTTCCCCCGCCCACCCCCCGCTATAATGATGTGTGTGCATGGAATGGCTTGGACATTAAAGGGATGCGTCACGGTGCTGGTGTGGGATTTAGTCAACCTGGCGCATCATGTGGCAGCCAGGGTTTACAGCATCAAGTGAAGTAAATCTGGCCATGGTGATGCCATCACTGGCCTCCCGGGCAGCAATGTTGTCAGGGGCTGATGCCCTGTGTCCTGTGCAGCATCAGGTGATGGCGGAGAAGGTTGGTGATGTTGCTGGTGATGTTGGTGTTGGGGCTGATCGTGGAGGGATTCAGAGGACCAAGGTCTGATTTTTTCCAAGGGCACCGATGTTGCTGCAGTAGATGACAACTGCAGGTGAGATGACAGAAGCGATCTGTCAATGGTGAGAGAGGTTGTTCCAATGAGGTGGCACTGGACATACAGTTGGCTCTAAACACTGGTAAGCTAAAGAAATCTCTGTATGTATTATAAATGCTGTAACCAACAGTTTCTGCGCTCTGAAACTGACCATCTGCAACATGGCATCCTTTACACCACTTCTGCAGCTGTCAGCTTATCACAAACATCAAAGCAGACTCAAAACACGCCAGGGTGAGCTGGCGTGTTCCCCGAGCAGCGGGTAACCCATGGGGGAGAACGTAAAATTGGAAGGAAGCCTCAAAATATTATTAAATTGGCTCTTAACAAGCCATTTAATGAGCTCAATTGTCTCCCTCGCCGCTTGGTGTCGGGTCAGTTCTCCGCTGACAGACCCGACACCTGGGAGAGTTGCATGGAGGCGGGTTGACAGCGGGTTTCCTACCTGTTGTCAATCTTTGCTATTTTGACAGCGGACCCGCCTCCAAACCCGCCCTCTGAGTGCTGGCAAAATGCCGGTCCCAGTTTCTCTGGGGGTTCCGCTGAGCTCCCACTGGAGAAATTACAAGAATACACCTTTTGTTTTTCAGTAAGTATAAAAAAAAATCTAATAAAACATTCATTCTCGTCTAAAACATTCCTGGATGCATCTCCCTTTGCAGGATGTCACTACATTTCGCCCACTTACTTTTTGTGTTATTTTAGCACCGTTATTAGAGATCTGAAGGTTATTAGTAAGCACCTCAATATGAAAGATGCTCACATGAGAGATTAAGCAAAATCTGTGTAATCTCGCTTGTCAAACTATGTAAATAACAAATGCTCACTGACTCTTAATTGACTATGCTGTAGAGTAAGGCAGTGAGCAACTGTACCTGTACAGTGCACTATGCTATCATAAGGTGTAATAAAGCTGTGTCTTAACAGGGTTTGGCTGCAAGGTCTCTTCCTGATTTGTAAAGATGCTCCAGTAGAGAAGCACAGTACATTGGATCACCACAGCTCAACACCATCGAATGAAGCTACGTGGTAAGGCGGTGAGTGTTGGGACATGCAAAAGATATGTTCCTGCATGGTCTTGACTAAGAGCACCATCACCAGAGACCAGAATACAAGCTTTAAGCTAACTGCAGTTAGAGGCCTAAATAGGGAGGAGAAAAACAAGTTGAAGGGTACATTTCTTCAACCACTTCCCCAACCAAAAACAACAAAAAGGTTGGCCTCCTTTTCTTGCTGCACACCTCGGATTCTTCCTCCTCTTCCCAATCCCAAGTTCCTCCAAATCCTATCTTCATCACGCCTTCCTTTCCATTGCAACTGTTGATCTCATTTTCCTGCTGCTCTTGACCTGCCCTCTCCGCAAAACACCTCAGAACATTCATGGCTGTACCTCTCACGAGTGAGATTTTCAAGGGATGCTGTTGAAGTGGCATGACCCAGTACCCCCCAGTGTTGTAACAGTGGTCTATTCCCAAAGTAATACAGCATTTGAACAAGAGGTCCCAACATGGAGCCTAGTGAGTGGGACAAATCTTTTAAAAAGCTATCCTCCCCAAAAACACAAGGAGCTATCTAAGATTAAGGACATACTCCTGCACTAAAATCTGACTAAAGGTATTTTCAGATACAAATAAAATTGAGCTGTGCTTGAATGAAATAAACATGAGTGTGATTTATTTCCAGCTTCCCCCTGGAGATGTTTCTACATAATGTGCAGCACGATCATGTTGCAAGTCACAAGGTTCAGCCAACTCAAGAAATTCTCCACATGACAGATGAATAGGCACATGATGAAGTGGGACAACACCACAGGTAAGCAACAACATTAGAAAGTCATAATTTCCAGGAGACAGAGAAGAACTTTCCAACGCGGTTATTTTTTTCTGAAAATTTGCAGATCCATTATGTTCTGAAAGCAACCCCAACCAATTTAGCAGCATAACCTATTCATGTCATGTGACACAATCCACAATGATGGCATCGAAACAATGAGAGTCTGGAAGCAATTTCTGGTGTTGAAGTAAGTGAACACAGTAGGAAGCCAGCAATTTTACAAATAATGTTTGATCTCATGAACTGCACTGCATTCTATGCATTTTTTTTCCATGATTCAATTTTTGCCCAAGTCCAGAAATAGCCCAGCAAATCAAAAATCTGGTGTTGCACATCTTTAAAAAGTACAAAGAAATCATTATTTTAGGTGATTTTTTTTTTCTGTTTCTTAAAACTGCCATCTAAACAGCGTAAGAACTATTGGAATAGTGATCTTTTAAGAGCGAGGGACCATGAAGGAGCTATAATAGACTTAGCTTCATGCAAGGAGAAAACTTTATATGAGCAGAAGTTGGGCAAGTTGAAAATGATCAGAAAGAGCATATTTTATTTGAGCTGGGTGATGTAACATTCCTTTTAATTTATTCAACGTCCACGTATAAATTAGTTATACCAAAGTAGGGCAGGAAATTGAGATGGAAGCTCTGTGACTTGCTTGGAGACCGCACTGGCAAAACGCCTTCCTAGCTCTGTTGTCAAAACAAGATCACCATGCTTTATCGAATACAGAAATCTTTGCATAATAGCCCAAGAAGTGGCCACAGCACAAGTAGAATGAGCCTTCACTCTCGCACTACAGGAACTGCATTGTGAGATACAATCCATTACCAAGATGGCTAAATGCTGTTCAGTAATTAGTTTGCCTAAGGATTATAACTGCGCAAACATTTCTGGTTTTACCCATATACAAAGCTCAGCTTCGGCAAAATGATATTTCCTTTCTAATTAGGAAATAATGGGAGTAAAATTTCAGAAAAACAATTTCCTGATACAGTTGACACGCTGCAGCAATTTTAGACATAAAGTTGGATGTGATTTCAGAGATGCTCTTTCCAAATGCCAGCCAACCAGTAAGGCATGAAGCTCGCTCGCTTAGCTAAGAACAAACAATTATCCAATTTGATGCCGGTGGTTACCCAAAAACAGGATACCATTGGTTTTAAAATAACGGCAATCCATGTGTTTTAATCTCGGAAGTGCTGTGCAATTAATCAATGCTCAGGTGAATAACCTGCTTGCCAAAAAGTGCTTCTCACTTATCAACCATTCATCATAAGAGCATCAGGAAATAGGAGGAGTAGGCCATTCGGCCCCTCGAACCTGCTCCGCCATTCAATAAGATCATGACTGATCTTCTACCTCAACTCCACTTTCCTGCACTATCCTCATATCCCTTGATTCCCTTAATATCCAAAAATCTATCGATCTCTGTCTTGAATATACTCAACGACTGAGCCTCCACAGCCCTCTGGGGTAGAGAATTCCAAAGATTCACCACCCTCTGAGTAAAGAAATTTCTCCTCATCTCAGTCCTAAATGGCCGACCCGTTATTCTGAGACTGTGACCCCCTTGTTCTAGACTCCCCAGCCAGGGGAAACTGCATCTACCCTGTCAAGCCCTGTAAGAATTTTGTATGTTTCAATGAGATCACCTCTCATTCTACTAAACTCTAGAGAATATAGGCCTAGTCTACTCAATCTCTCCTCATAGGACAATCCCCCCATCCCAGAAACCAGTCTGGTGAACCTTCGTTGCAATCCCTCTGTGGCAAGTATATCCTTTCTTAGGTAAGGAGATCAAAACTGTACACAATACTCCAGGTGTAGTCTCACCAGGGCCCTATATAATTGCAGTAAGACATCTTTACTCTTATACTCAAATCCTCTAAGGCCAACATACCATTTGCTTTCCTAATTGCTTGCTGTACCTGCATGTTAACTTTCAGTGATTCATGTCCAAGGACACCCAGGTCCCTCTGAACACCAACATTTCCCAATCTCCCAATGACATATTCGTGTGAACATTCTACTGCACAATTCCCTTTAATACTTTTAATTGTATTGAAAGCAGTTCAAGAATATGAATAGTTACATACTTTCAACTTGTTCTAGTTTGGCAAATTTCATTAATGACATACGGCCCAGGTGGTTTCTTCTAATTTTACTTGTAAATGGTAAAATACAGGAGTAATCACAATGGGTGCACATTTGAGGAAAGCAAACATAATTTAATAAGCATTTTTTTCTTAAACAGTGTATAGAAAACCAGCCACGCAACACCAAACCCTCTCGGGGATTCTAGTCATTGACTGAATGAACAGAAGCAGCACTGGGGGTTAGGGGAAGTATCCAACACCCCACAAAACTCAGAATCCATGTTGTTGTAACTGGGATTCAAGAGTTTCAGGCCAAAATCCAACAGCTTTGTAACAGAGACAGTGTTATAGCTGAGAGACTGATAATGAAGTAGGTGTACTGAGTAAAAAATAACTGACATATCATATGTCAGGACCACATCAACCAAATCTGGATTTAACTGTTTTTCATTCCTTGACAGAACACAATGATTAAACCCCTTTTCTGTACTTCGGGTTTTATTTTCACACCACAAGAAAGAAATAACTTGAATTTGTATAGCACCTCATCATATCCTCAGCGTATCTCAAAGTGCTCATCAATTAATTACTTTTGAAGTACAATTACTGTTGTTATTTAGGCAAACGCAGTAACTAGTTGCTCACAGCAGGTCCCACGACCAGCAAATGAGACGAGTGACCAGATAATCTGGGGTTTATTTTGGTGATGTTGCTTGAGGAAGGAATATTGGCCAAAACACTGGGAAACCTCCCGCTGTTCTTCGACTGGTGCCAAGTGATCTTCTACATCTGCTCGGATAGTCAGACAGATGGTTCAATAGATGCTGGCAGTTCTCTGGTATCTCAACCAAGTGGCCATTTTCAGGATAAATTCAGTGAGGCTCCATTCAGCACCAGTAAGTGGGAGCACAGGTTGGAGATAGGGCTAATACACCATCAGGTCTTATTCCGCCACACACACTGCCATCTAACAAGGCTGCATGTCTTGCTGAATTAACCTGTTCATGTATGAGCTTGGACAGTGAGTGCAAAGTGACCATTGGTGAGCATGATGCAAGAGCATCTTCCGATGGAGGTCTGGACCAGAGACCTTGGCTGATTTTATTACCGCTTCCTAGCCCAAGGATACAGACCAATTATAGTGCTTCTACTGCGATCCCAGGTAGGATAAATTAAGAAAGAAAGACTTGCATTTATGTAGCGCCTTTCACAACCTCAGGACATCTCAAAACATTTTACAGCCAACAAAGTACTTATTGAAGTGTAGTCATTTTGCGCACACCAAGCTCCTACAAACAGCAATTGGATAATGGCCAAATAATCTGTTTTAGGTGATAGGCTATTGACAAACATTCACTATAAGCCCACAGACTCCCACAGCTACCTGAACTACACTTCCTCCCAACCCGCTTCCTGTAAGGACACTATTCCATTCTCCCAGTTTCTCCGTCTCCGCCGCATCTGCTCTGACAATGCCACCTTCCATACTAGTGCTTCCGACATGTCTTCCTTTTTCCTCAACTGAGGATTCCTCTCTACCCTAGTTGACACGGCCCTTGACCGTGTCCATTCTATTTCCCGCACTTCTGCTCTCACCCCTGCCCCTCCCTCCCGGAACCACAATAGGGTTCCCCTTGTCCTCACCTCTCACCCCACCAGCCACCACATTCAACGGATCATCCTCCGCTATTTCCGCCACCTCCAGCGTGAACCAACCACCAAACACATCTTCCCCTCACCTCCCCTTTCAGCATTCTGAAGGGACCGCTCCCTCTGCGACACCCTGGTCCACTCCTCTATCACCCCCAACACCCCTTCCCCTGGCACCTTCCCGTGCAAGCGCAGGAGATGCAATACCTGCCCTTTTACCTCCTCCCTTCCCACTGTCCAGGGCCCCAAACACTCCTTCCAGGTGAAACAGTGATTTACTTGTACTTCTTGCAATTTAGTATACTGTATTCGCTGCTCATGATGCGGTCTCCTCTACATCGGGGAGACCAAACGCAGTATGGGTGACCGCTTTGCGGAACACCTCTGTTCAGTCCGCAAGGGTGACCCTGAGCTTCCGGTCGCCTGTCACTTTAATTCTCCGCTTCACTCCCACTCTGACCATCCGTCCTCGGCCTCTCACACTGTTCCAATGAAGCTCAACGTAAGCTCGAAGAACAGCACCTCATCTTTTGATTAGGCACTCTACAGCCTTCTGGACTCAATATCGAGTTCAACAATTTCAGATCATAACCTCTGCCCCTACATGTTTTTTCTCTCTCTCTCTCTCTCACATGGCAGCTGTCGATCATTCTGCCATTGCCATTTACACTTCATCTAGAGTCATCTTTTGTTTCTTAACTTGTTCCGTTACCATCCCCTTTTGCCTTGCACCATCATCCCTTTTGTCTCTTAATCTCTCCTGCCTTCCATCCTATCACAGACCTTCCCTTTTGTTCTTTCCTCCCCTCCCCCCTTTCCCTGCCCCTACACTTGCTTAAAAACCTGTTCCATCTCCAACTTTTTCCAGTTCTGACGCAGGGTCATCGACCTGAAACGTTAACTCTGTTTCTCTCTCCGCAGATGCAGCCTGACCTGCTGAGTAGTTCCAGCATTTTCTGTTTTTATAATCTGTTTTAGGTGTTGGTTGAGGGATAAATGTTGGCTAGGGCGCCTGGGAACTCCCCTGCTCGTCTGTGAAAGAGTGCCATGGGAACTTTCAGGTCCACCTGAGAGGGCGGACTCAGTTCAACTTCTCATCCAAAAGACGGCACCTCCCAACAATGCAGCACTCCCTCAGCACTGCACTGGAGTGTCAGCCTGAATTATGTACTCAAGTCTCTGGAGTGGGACTTGAAGCCATGACTTTCTGACTCAGAGGCAAGCGTGCTACCCACTGAGCCACGGCTGACACTATAACAATAGAGCACAGACTAGGGATTTTTCTAGGCTGAAAAGCTGAGTATCGCACTAGGTCGCAAACTCTACTGAGGCATTAGTGAAGTTTTTCCTGTCGAGTTAAAATTTAAAAATCTCCCGCAAAGCACAAAGGGGTAGATTTTCAACTTGCCATGTAGGTGTAAAACTGCCGCCCATTATATAAACATCCCAATTTTCATTTCAATGGAAATCGGGTGGTTTCTACAACGGGTGGCCAATCCGCAACGCCAGATTTACGTCTAGGCAGCAAGTTGAAAATCTAATCCAAATAAATGCGAAGTATTATCTACACTAAACTTATAACACAAGAAAAGCAAGAAAATGAGGGGAAATTGTGTTGGCACCTCGCTTGGCTTTTCACCAAGCACATTCTTTTGTTCTTTCAATGTCTACCCATTGCGTCACTGATTTATCATGATCTAATAACTCTCTGTTAAACAGCTTGCAGCTCAGTTAACATGTTAACTTCCACTTTGGGAGTAGCCGTTGTGTCTTCTCCCCTCCCGGCTCCTTTTTTTCCCCCCCAGATCTACTCACATGCTTGCTTGTCACGTAGTTTTCAGTTCTGCTAAAGGGTTATACCCAAAATGTTGGCTCGTCTTTTCTATCCCGATCCTGACCGACCACCTGTATATTTCCAGGATTCTCTATTTTGGTTCAAATTCCCAAATGCTAAATAGGAATTATCGAAAACTGGCTAAGTGGTAATGAAGAGCAGCACGCTGGGACCGTATGCCTACAGGAGCTGTTCCATTAAAAACAGTGCAAAGTTACAGTTATATTTGGAGATAATCAGATCCGAGTTAAGCATGCAAAAATATATCGATATAACACGCCTATTAATGCTAAACAATTTATTATAAGTCATTTCCTCCCCAGTGAAATGAATTGCTTCCACAATCATTAGCTTAGCAACATATGTGCTAATGCATTATTAACTTTACAAATTGAACTGTATAGACATAAATATCACTCTAGTGATGATAGCACACTGCTATAAAAGATTAAGCCATTACAGAGTTATAAAAGCATAACTTTTCTGATTTATTGCACACAGAAGTGCAAATTCTTCATGGTTACAGAAAACTATAATTTTCAGCTTCATTTTGTTCTGAATTGAGGATTCATACATGGATTTGCTCACAGTTCCCTTGAGTGTTAACTCCCAAGAACAGAATATCAAAGAACTGCGAGCACTCGGCAACAGTATTGATATGCTCCCCATAAATATTAACAAAGGCAATTTACAGTGATGTTTGTTGCTATTCTGAATACACGTAAAAAATGCACTAAGCTGAGAGGTAATTATTTACACTCAATGCCTATGCTCTGTGTCGTTATCAGTAACAATGTGGAAGCAGGAGACTGCCCAGCAACTGCTGAGCATTCTCTGTGGACATCCTGACTTATACGGCTCACAACCATTGCACTGAGGCGTTCATGTCAACAACTCAATAATCCAACAGATATAATATTCCACCGCAGCAACTGCTGCTTTAGCTACTCATTCTCTGATACAGCTACCATCTTAACAAGATAATTCACCTTGTGAGTGAATGAATATGCAATGCAACAATAGAAATAAGGTATATTCTGTGGAAGATCACATAATCTGAGCTACTCTCAGGCCCTTGATAGTGCCATCATGAATTATAAACCAGGCAACAGGGAACTAACACTATGCAGTGCAAAATTTCAACTGAAATAAACACTGTGCCATAAACTGATGGAGTGTTTCACTAAGTGAAGGTTTTTCTCCACGATAGTAAGATATGGAATATTAGACGCCAGAATGAGGTTCATTTATATTGAACTGACAAGATGCCCCATTTTAGTTTTCTATGCCAATACACTTTTTCTCGTAGTACTTCCACAGAAGACCGAAGCTGTTTGTATGTATTGAAAGCACTGGCACTTAGGATGACTGAGTAGTCAGTCATAAAATTTAGCAGTGCTACACAAATATTGGAAATTAATTTTTAATTCATGATATTTCTTTTGCGGCCAAATTATAATTCCCCATCCTACTTTTTCCCCGCCCGCCCCGCCATCCCCTTTAAAAGGTGCCAACTTGTTCTGGGGTATCGATCCTCAGGTCCCACCAGATGCCCAGTACCTTATACCAGTGACCATTCTTAATGTTTGAGACGAGACAGTGAGTTTCTGCGGCCTACTTGACTATGAAGGGCTTGGGGCTAAACCCAATCCCGGTCACGCCCAGCATTTACAAATATGCATTTCCAGCAACGGTCATCATTCAGTAGTGGGGACCCTGGGTGATTTTTGTTCCCTTAGCAGGCCAGAGAATACGAGAGGCAACTGTGGTGACCCCGCCACAACCCCGACTGAGGTCAATTAGTTCAGCATAGATTGGGAATGAAACCTTGGACTTTGAGTGTGTACGGCTCTCTTTACAACACCACACAGTCTTACTGAGCGTTTGTTTTTATTTCCAAGCAATTTATTAAATGGCAGGCATTGTTCCCTTTGAATGGCAGTGGCTAGTATTGGTTCGACTAAGATGTGTGTTTATCACTTATTGCAATATCTGAAACACAGGCCGTACTCCAATCCTCGTTATATTTGACATTAGAATCCGAAGACTAACAAGAATGTCAGAGTTTCGCATTTGGGTTTTCTCCTTGGATCGTGAGATAGATTCAGTCCAGGGCATGTCAGGGAGATCATCGAGATTCCCCATCAGTCATGTTTGCTGATCTGAATCACACCACTTACTTTGAAAAATATATTTAAGAGCTGTCAATAAGATTTTCCATTAAATAAAGCATGTGAACTGTCGGAGGAGGCAGCTCTCATAGACTGGACATTTATACTGAGGCTAAGCCTGTTTTTTTAAAAACCACTCATAGTGATTATATTGGATTTTCCTTTGAGGTACTCTTTCGAAAATATTTACGAGGCATCCCTCTTAGCAGCACACTCGCAAAATGCACAATTCAAATGCTATGAGTTAGAAGCTCAAGTCTCTGAAGATGCATTCATTCTATTTTGGACATCGATCCAATATGTAGTTGCTTGCTGCCAGTGCTCAGGAATACCCAGGGTCCAGTTAATTGACACATGCAGTATGCTTCTGGGTGGATGTCCTGTTCCAACAGCCACCCATACAATAACAGTAATGCAGGGACAGTATAAGAACCTAAGAAATAGGAGCAGGAGTAGGCCACTTGGCCCTTCGAGCCTGCTCCGCCATTCAATAAGATCCTGGCTGATCTTCTACCTCATCTCCACTTTCCTGCAATATCCCCATATCCGTTGACTCCCTTAATATTCAAAAATCTATTGCTCTCTGTCTTGAATATACTCAACGACTGAGCCTCCACAGCCCTCTGGGGTAGAGAATTCCAAAGATTTACCACCCTCTGAGTGAAGACATTTCACCTCAGTTCAGTCCTAAATGGCCAACCCCTTATTCTGAGACTTTGAACCCTGGTTCTAGACTCCCCAGCCAGGCAAAACATCCTCCCTGCATCTACTCTGTCAAGCCCTATAAGAGTTTTGTTTGTTTCAATGAGATCACCTCTCATTCTTCTAAACTCTAGAGAATATAGGCCTAGTCTACTCAATCTCTCCTCATAGGACAATCCCCCCCATCCCAGGAACCAGTTTGGTGAACCTTCGTTGCACTCCCTCTATGGCAAGTATATCCTTCCTTAGGTAAGGAGACCAAAACTGTACACAATACTCCAGGTGTGGTCTCACCAGGGCCCTGTATAATTGCAGTAAGATGTCTTCACTCTTATACTCAAATCCTCTTGTAATAAAGGCCAACATACCATTTGCTTTCCTAACTGCTTGCTGTACCTGCATGTTAACTTTCAGTGATTCATGTACAAGGACACCCAGGTCCCTCTGAACACCAACATTTCCCAATCTCTCACCATTTAAAAAATACTCTACTTTTCTATTTTTCCTACCAAAGTGGATAACTTCACATTTTTCCACATTATATTCCATTTGCCATGTTCTTGCCCACTCACTTAGCTGTCTATATCCCCTTGAAGCCTCCTTGCATCCTCCTCACAACTTACATTCCCACCCAGCTTTGTATCATCAGCAAACTTGGATAAATTACATTTGGTCCCCTCATCCAAATCATTGATGTAGATTGTGAATAGCTGAGGCCCAAGCACTGATCCTTGCGGCACCCCACTAGTTACAGCCTGCCAACCCGAAAATGACCCGTTTATTCCTACTCTCTGTTTTCTGTCCGTTAACCAATCCTCAATCCATGCTAGTATATTACCCCCAATCCCATGAGCCCTAATTTTGTTTAATAACCTCTTGTGTGGCACCTTATCGAATGCCTTCTGAAAATCCAAATACATCACATCCACTAGTTCCCCCTTATCTATTCTGCTAGTTACAACCTCAAAGAACTCTAACAGATTCGGCAAACACGATTTCCCTTTCATAAATCAGTGTTGACTCTGCCCAATCCTATTATTATTTTCTAAGTGCCATGTTACCACGTCCTTAATAATAGATTCTAGCATTTTCCCTGCTATTGATGTCAGGCTAACTAGTCTGTAGTTCCCCGTTTTCTCGCTCCCTCCTTTCTTAAATAGTGGGGTTACATTTGTAAAGGAGCTCATTGGCTCATTTGTTCCCCTTTCTGGAGCTTCACAAAACAAATTAATACCAAGTTTCACATACCTGCTCAAAGTTCTGAGTTTAGTTTAACTCAAAATTGAAATGGAGTAAACTGCTTATTATTTTGAATTAAAAGCACACATTCCGCATGCGTCAGTCACCCGCAAGCTCTGAAGTGGATACAAAAGGTTTGATTCAAATCTCCGTCCTACTTTTGACCTGTGGAGTAGCCGTAGGTCACGTAACAGACTGTGATGTAATCATATTTGGCAATTGATTGGTCTCAAGGAGAAGGCAATCACCGGGGGAGATCCATTATCAGGCTCGGTCAATGTAATATAACCAAATTTAAACCTGTGTATAAAACTTGTACGTGATACAGACCCATGTGTTCAAGAGAAAATCGGACTTGTAACCCATAATTTAGAAGATATGCAATGCAGATTAGACTGCTTTATCACAAAGTTTGCAATCACCAAATAGCATGGAAATACCATTCAAATGTTACAATTATCCTGTTACCCAAATGATCTAAGTTCAGAAATGTACATCAAAGTAAATTCAAATCAGCAAAGTAGAGGCACAACTTAGGTGACATTGAGTCATTATTCCATCATCCCTTGTTACTTCCTGACACATAGGAACAGGAGTCGGCCATTCAGCCCCTCAAGTCTGTTCTGCCATTCAGTGAGATCATGGCTGATCTGTATCTTAACTCTATTTATTCATCTTGGTTCCATATCCCTTAATACCCTCACCTAACAAAAAATCTATCAACTCAGTTTTAACATTTCCAATTGACCCCCAGCTTCAATAGTTTTTTGGGGAGAGTGTTTTAGATTTCCACTGCCCTTTGTGTGAAGAAGTGATTCCTGACATCACCCCTGAACGGCCTAGCTCTAATTTTAAGGTTATGCCCCCTTGTTCTGGACTCCCCACCAGAAGAAATAGTTTCTGTTTATCTACCCTGTCAAATCCTTTAATCATTTTAAACACCTCAGTTGGATCACCCCTTAATCGTCTATATTATGCAACCTGTCCTCATAACTTAAACCTTTTAGCCTGGTATAATTCTGGTGATTCTGCGCTGTAACCCCTCCAAGGCCAATATATCCTTCGTGAGCTGCGATGCTCAGAACTGAACGCAGTACTTCAAATGCGGTCTGACTGGAGCTTTATACAACTGTAGCACAACTTCCATCCTTTGTAGTCCAGTCTCCTTGAGATTAAAGCCAACATTCTGAAAGGACAAGAGAGCAAGAGAGAAAGATGCTTCCTGCTAAAGGTCTTCAAGGGGCAGGTCAGGTGGAAACAAGTACAGATGAAAAGGAAACAGCTACCCTTGAGTGCAGCCATTCTTTTCCTGCCAAACTCTAGCCTCCTACATTCATCCTTTTTTTTGGAAAATTTAACCTTCATTGCTGTTCATTATGATTTAGGAGAAATGTGCAAGACTGAAACTTTTCTTTCCATTATTAGTTTACAGAGTGCTGATAGTTAAAATTGCAGTAACGGATGGGACAATATGGGGAGTGACTGAATCTGCTTTCATGAGTTAGATGAAGAAGGGTGGGAGGAGGCTCATGTGGAGCACAAACACCGGCACGGACCAGTTGGGCCGAATGGCCTGTTTCTGTGCTGTACATTCCATCGGCCTATTTAATTTTTTTGCTCACTTGGTACAATTCAAAGTCTCACTCTATTGTCAGACACGTTTTTTTATTCATTCACAGGATGTGGGTAATGCTCCCGCTAATGTTTTTTGGAGGGCGCACAGCCCCTTTAACGGGCTGCGCGGCCCATTCAAATGATTGCGCATTCACGGGTTTTTCTATTGAGAAGCTGGCGAGCGGCCTACGCGGGACATCCAGACCACTGCGCGGCCGCGCAGCTTAAGGGGAACACTGGATGTGGGCGTCGCTGGCAAGGCCAGCATTTATTGCCCATCCCTAGTTGCCCTTGAGAAGGTGGTGGTGAGCCGCCTTCTTGAACCGCTGCAGTCCGTGTGGTGAAGGTACTCCCACAGTGCTGTTAGGGAGGGAGTTCCAGGATTTTGACCCAGCGACAATGAAGGATCGGCGATATACTTCTAAGTCAGGATGGTGTGTGACTTGGAGGGGAAGTTGGAGGTGGTGGTGTTCCCATGCGCCTGCTGCACTTGTCCTTCTAGGTGGAAGAGGTCACGGGTTTGGGAGGTGCTGCCGAAGAAGCCTTGGCGAGTTGCTGCAGTGCATCTTGTAGATGGTACTCACTGCAGCCACGGTACGCCGGTGGTGGAGGGAGTGAATGTTTAAGGTGGTGGATGGGGTGCCAATCAAGCAGGCTGCTTTGTCCTGGATTGTGTCGAGCTTCTTGAGTGTTGTTGGGGCTGCACTCATCCAGGCAAGTGGAGAGTATTCCATCACACTCCTGACTTGTGCCTTGTAGATGGTAGAAAGGCTTTGGGAGGTGAGACACACGCTGCAGAATACCCAGCCTCTGACCTGCTCTTGTAGCCACAGTATTTGTGTGGCTGGTCCAGTTAAGTTTCTGGTCAATAGTGACCCCCAGGATGTTGATGGTGGAGGATTTGGCGATGGTAATGCCGTTGAATGTCAAGGGGCGGTGGCGAGACTCTCTCTTGTTGGAGATAGTGATTGCCCGGCACTATACCTGCAGCTCTCTATGCTGGCTTCAGGTTAGGTACAGCGACAGTGTGCTTATTGGGTGTCTTACAATAGAATGATTCCTCCAGCACATAGCCTCAAGCTGTAGATGAATGGGAGCACACACAGCTGCCATTCTCCTAGCCTTCCCACATTGGAAATCTTAAAAAGACAGAAAATACACAGCAGATCAATCAGCGTCTCAAAGAGGGAGACTGGTTAACATTTTGGGTGCAGCCCTTCCTCAGAAATCACATTGGGTCATAGTTGAAAAATTATTTTGTTTTTTCTCTTTCAGATGCTGATTGACACGCGAGCCACACGCAGTATTCTCTGTTTTTATTGTTAAATGCACCAACCCCTCTGAAGCAGCTCAGTGAAAAATCCACACTGCGTCCGAAAAACTATTTTGCAGATTCAATTTCAACTCATGCCATCACCCAAAAGCAAAGGTGCACATGTCAAATTTCATATATTTACCCTTGTACCCAGAATGATCCTTGTCCCTCCTCACCCCACACAGAAATCTGCAGCTGTGTAAATCTTTCACACTGCATCAGTCAAGCAGAGCAAAGTCAAGTGACAGCAACTTACTACAATATAATCTACTGCTGTTGCCAAACTTGTAGAGGAGGTCAACAGTTTGTTCTGCATCAGCTCTGTTTATGTATTTGCACTGTACTAATACAGTACGACCTTGATTATCTACATACCCAATTTGTGTGAAAACTTTCCAAAGCCACATGGCCAGATGAGAGGAGGCACAGGAAAATTACTTCTTTACTCAATGGCCCAGTGGCATTTTGTTACAACTCTGGTGTCTGTAGTGTCATTTAAATCTAAACAAAATGTTTTGTCAGTACAGTACCTATATACTGAAAAGGTTCAGGGCAAACAGGCTCTTTAGCGAGTTTCCAGCAGTATTAAAGTAAGCCAGAGATTCAAAGTTCCGGTCCTACACATTGGCTTATGTGACAACTCCCTCCGAATGCAGAAAATCCGAATTACTCGCATACTTTTCTGCCATTGAAAATTCAGTGAAGAGTCCCACTACCACTGAACTTTTCAATATGCAGGTACTGTACTGACGGAACATTTTGTTTATGTTTGAATGCCACGACAAAGACCAAGGGGGAAAAATTCGGTTGCTTTGCGCCTCCTGTGAGCGCAAAGCAACTAGTGCCCGGGCGCAGCGATGTTTGCGCCGCTCGCGAAATTGACCAGACATTTTGCGGCAGCGCTAAACACTACCGCCACAATCTCCTGCACCCGCAGATCGTGATGTCAGTCGAGCGTGCAACGCCCCGGTAGCGCCCCAGACCGGATATTGAGTGGCGCCCCCTGCCTCTAACAACGACAGGTTGAGGGGAACGTTTTGCAGTCGGGAAGGGACGGGGAGCGCTATTTAAAGGCGGCCGCTTCCTGCCTTTTTTTGTCGGCGACAGTTTTGCACCACGCATTCTGAGAGAGAGTGAGTGAGTTCTGGAGAGATTCAACGCTGTGTGAAGGAGTTTTGGGTACTGAGCAGCACTTTGCAGGTTCATTTTGATTTGACCTTCCTTGCATCGATTTAGAAGAGACTGTGGGGGCGGCACTCTGAGCTCTTTCCCTGGGCCTCTCCATTGTTCTTTCCAGCAGAATTGATGTACAGGTCTCTCCAGGCCGAGATTCAAGGCCGCAATGAGCAGGGTGTAGATCGACCCTCCCCTTTAAGAACTGGCCAGCGCCAGTGTGTCTGTGTTCCATTGCTGACTGACATCACATGAGCTTCGCCAGCACTCTGAGGTAGCGCCTCGCTCCTCGGCGTTAGCGCCTTAAGAGAGGTGTGTAGCGCCTGATTTAGTGCTCCAATCACCTCCAGGGGCGATAGAAGCCAAGATTGCAGTCGGAGGCGATAATTAGCGGCAGGTACTAAATTTTGCGCCCGGCCGATAATTGCGCCCCAAACGGGGCGATACCGAATTTCTCCCCCCAATTAACCAAATGGCACTGGATCATCAACAGTAAGGAACGGTTTAGATTACATGGCACCGGGGGAGTAGGGAGTGCCTGTATGCATCACAACTATATAGGGCAGGCTAGATGGACCAATTGGTCATTTCCAGTCCATCATGTTCAGTTTATTATCAGGATTCTACACAGAGTACCAGGGCCAGAGTGGCTGATCCCGTGGGTAACCCTAACATAAAGGTTATATTATTCTATGCCGGTGACAGTAATACATGTTGCACTATATTGTTACTTGAGTTGCAGAATTCACTCCTGTACTACTTTATTTCGTTGCAGTTTAATTAAGGGAGCATTTGTACTGCAGCCTGGTCACTGCAGTTTGCATTGCAGCCGGACAGAACTGTGTTCACATTGAGCCTCATGCCTGGCTGGAAATGTACGAATCTTACATAGGAGAGACTGTGTGCGTGCTTGGATGCAGCGATGGGTAGAGCTCGATCTTGACAGTTAAATGTTGTAATGTTGCAAGAGTGGGAAGGGGAAGATCCACATTCTAAACACTTAAATCGAGGTTAGATAGGCTTACTAAGTATCCGGGGCTCCAAAGGGGACCCCAGCGTTTTTAAACCAGATTTAACCCTACTTTGGATTTTACAGTCAAACCAAAACGGTGCGAGACTGCACCCTCCGGGGAATCCCACTCTGCTCACTCCAGTCAGGTCAGGTCCCAGCTCCTGAATTACGCTGCCAGTTTAGCACCAGTATTACACTTGCGATGTAAATGCATCTTTCGCGGGACTCTTAATTAGCCACCAATGTGTACATGCATGGGGGGGCAGCGATGCTGACAAATCTACATTCTATTACAGTCCACAAGAGAGTCACACAAATACAAATGAAGCAATAGCATCAGAGTAAGAAAAGTCGCAGAACCCAACACTTCAGCATCTGTGGTACTTAGCATGTGCTCCTGTACTGTCAGCTGTTACGGTATTCCTGCACCAATGTACTGAGACTGCATTTGTGAGCCATTTGCACATTAATCATTGTTGTAACTGAGTTCCTCTGTTCTCATGAGAAGGTACATCAGCTGTCCCGTGAAACAATGCACTGAGAGTAAGTTGCGTGAATGAGCAACAAGAATATATCAGATGGTTGTCAGGGTGACACGAGGTACCTCACAGATGTCTCGAGCGTGGCTTTGTGCAAGACACAAGACATCCTGGCACCAACCATCTCGTCAAGAGCATTTAATGGCAATAAAATCTGCAGCCCTGCTAATTTTCTGTTCCATTTTCTCAGCCTGGACCAAGACATCGCCATAATTCTCTCTCTGATCAGTTGTCACAGCAACAAACAATGTGGTGGCAAGCCTATTACTAACTCTTGAAAGCCCAGCAGGAATGCAGGAGTGGAGTGCTCTGGAACACTGACAGCTTGGAAGCAAAAAGGAGGGAGGTGGGGGGCGGGTGGGAAGGGGACTCTTATTGAGGCTCCGACAGCAGTAGAAGTGCTAAGGGCAGACGTGCAGAGAACTGTTCAGGGTGCCTGCCTACGTGACCTGTTTTGTATCATAATTCATCTTGCTATAGTATCTCCTGACAACCTTACAAAAGAGAATGGGGAAAAGGTTCTTTTCCATTCAACACGTGTTACTAAAACAGAAAGAATTCTTTCAGGGCAAAATGTGTTGCTACAAATCTTCTGCACCATTGCTTTGGCCGACATAGATTAGACTATTGAAACTATGTACAACTTGCACCATTTATTTTACCGATAGAGAGTTTAAAAAAAAATGCAAGTAAGTAAAAGTAAAGCATGCATCAAGTTTTCTGGACGGGGGAAGGGGGATAACTATGTTATGCTTAATAAAACATTGACTGCCAAATAAACGCTATGGGATAAATTTTATGAATGGCACAGAAATGGACATGCCAACCTCTGTGCCCAATATTCCAATTAGCGCTCCCAGTGCCAAAGTACTGAGCCAAAGCACTAATTCATAAAATCTCTCTCATATTAGAAGGAGAAGGGCTCTGCTAATTTATCAATGACATTCTTTCCGCGTGAAGACTAAACAGACAACAAGTGAGAGAGGAAGTGACTTTCCAAGTCCAACAGAAATCTAATTTTGGGGTCTGACAAAGCAGAGCTGTAATGCATTCTTAAGTGATATACGTTTGAATCGAGTTGATAAGTGACTGTGTGCCGGTCTGTAAATAACTTGCATGTTATGGCAGTGGTCTAACTCTGCTCTAAGGTCAGTCAAGGTGGGAAGGGTGAATACCGAGGAATCCAGTGTTTGAGTCTTTTAGTGTGAATCAGAAATCCTAATCACACTGGGTTTCACCAACACATCAGGTTTTAAAGATGGACTTAAAAAAAAAAATACATGGATATTTATAACAGACACCTAATTATTGCTAAATAATAATGTTTATGATATTAATAATAAATTAATACTGAAGGATCAACATTTTTCCACTATAAATGGCACATGAACCGTTTTCTTAAGTTTAGGAAATACAGTGGAGTTTCAACACATTACAGTCCAATGGAATGGCAAAAAATTCAATATATTGAGACTGATCTACCTGGACTCTCTGGCACCAGTCTCCCACTCCCTCGCGCTGCCAGCATTTTGTTTCAAACAGTACAGTATGTGCATTCCATAACCTGCTGCCATCAATGCTGTGGGAGGCTCTTACGATACTCTGAGCCCAGTGCCAATCTGATGGTCTCCCATGCTTTTAACTTGAAGCCATGGTGTAAAGCTTGAATTGAAAGAAAAATCAGGTGGGGTGTCCGATGGGACAGGCGATCCGATGTCGCCTGTTGTACACCACTGCCCAAAGTTAAGATCATCCCCTCCCAGTGAGCGCGCGGAACAGTCAATGCATGACAGGGAGTCAAAACAGTCAGCACTAGACATACACCATTGGGTTCTTCTGTTTGGTGGGCCCAGTGCCATAGGAATCTTTTGTTCTCAGTGCGGCTCCCTCATTGGAGCATAAAACCCTAAAACCACCAATGACAGAGCAGCGTTGAGTGCAGCACTGGGCCCACCAAACACAAACTGGCTTTCAGTCTTTGAGCTGACTTCTGCACGTTGAACAGGAATCACGAGGGAGAAGAGCGGGAGTGTCAGACTGGAGTCAGGAGGCTACCACAATATCACGCCAGATCTTGGCACATCAGTGTTGTGATAGCCTCCTGTAGTATTCTGACTCCAGGCCTGTACCTGCGGCAAATGAGGACACCACAAGAGAGCAGGAAACCAGGCATGGAGAAGGGCACTGGACCAAAATTACTTCGCTACATCCAGGAATTATTACAGTAAAATGGACCAGGACCACATTATCTTGAGGATAGTTTTCCGTCTTTGCACTCCCTGCGCAGAGCATCGCACTTGAGTCCACATATCGGAATATTGGGCACGGAGAATAAGAACATAAGAACATAAGAAATAGGAGCAGGAGTAGGCCAATTGGCCCCTCGAGCCTGCTCCGCCATTCAATAAGATCATGGCTGATCTGATTCTAACCGCCAATCTACTATCACAGAACCATCTCCTGAACCTAACAGAATTGGACACACGAAATAGGAGCAGGATCAGGCTACACGGCCCCTGGGCCCGCTACGCTACCCACAGGGCCATGACCGATCCGAACCTAGACTCATGTCCAAATTCCTGCCCGCTCCCCGTAACCCTTAATTCCCTTTACTTCTAGGAAACTGTCTATTTCTGTTTTAAATTTATGTAATGATGTAGCTTCTACAGCTTTTTGGGGCAGCATATTCCATGGAGAATAGCGCACTCATTATTCAACCAGCTAATGTTCTGTTCACCACTTTTAATGGATCGGTTGCGTAAGAATCACACGACCATCTGCGTCCAATATTCTGATACGCACACCCGGCGGGCAATCCTCTATGCTGGGCAATCAAACTTTACCCCACAGAGATAGTCAATGTATCAAAGTTAAATATATCAAGGCTCAAAGTGCATAAAAACAAACTGGGGGAAAAAAAAATATCGCACACAAATGTATTGTGGTGTCGGTAAAATTGGTGGAGCAGAGAAGCAAAAGTGTTCCATCGCATCACAAATGCCTCTTCTGACTAACAAATAAAGCGGCTTCAGGAGGATCTCAATGATTGTTACCAATGTGCCGATCAGGTGAGGCAAATGACAACTTGCAGGGATATAATTAATATTCTGAGAGCACAACGGTGACAGGAGATTCATTACAATTAACAGTGAGGATGTTGCTGATTTTGTGAATCTTGCTTGTGAAGGGAAGATTATTTTTCAATGTCCACCAATGCAGGGGGTGGAAGGGGGTAAAAAGGTCATTTTTGTCATGTTGGGCAAGACTAGAAACTAGCAAGTCAGGCACCACTCTAACCTCAGGTCACAGTGGGCTCACATGGAATTGTTTCAAACGGCAAACACTGATGTTAAAATGAAAAACACAGACGACACATGCCGGGGTCTGACATGGCATCATATTTATTTACCAAATGAGCGGGATCGAATGAACAATCCATAGGAGACATAAGAGGAGGTGACATTTCTCCTGCTGATCTTTTTTAGCTTGAAAATCAGTTTAAGTACAAACGGGATTTCCAATGGTTTTGTTTGTACTGTACCATGCCTCACTTTGGTAAAATGTTTCGGCTTGTGCTGTGGTCGTAACGTGTAGCAGACGGATCCTGCTCTGCTTTGCTGTTGCTGATACCAACTGTCCTATCTGCATCATAATGCTGAAATATGGGCAGCTTTAGTACTGTGGAGTCACGCAAACTAAGAACTGGAATGAGACTTTTCAAATTCATTCCTGTGGGACTAATAAGAGAAGGCTGGAAATGGATGTTAGCCTGTTTTACTCTGTTAACCTGTTAATACTCCTGTGAAGCGCCTTGGGATGTTTTACTATGTTAAAGGTGCTACAAGTTGTTGTTGTTTTAAATAAACAGGTTAATACTCCCCAGTAAAGTTACAGGGAAAGGGATTTGAAACAAGTATGTTACGGGCTCGTGCATTAACACTGTCGATAGTCATTTCTACCCAAGAAAGAAAGAAGAGACTGGTATACTGTCAGTCTAGGCTGGATTCAAAAGATAGGCCCAAAGGTGAAAGCTCTGATTTAATCTAGTGCACCATCCATTCCACTCACTGACCTCTGTTATAAACACCTCTGCCTTGATATATGACAATGAAATGAATCAAAAAGAAAAGAAAGACTTGCATTTATATAGCGCCTCTCATGCCACCGGACCTCCTAAAGTGCTTTACAGCCAATGAAGTACTTTTGAAGTGCAGTCACTGTTGTAATGTAGGAAACACGGCAGCCAATTTACGCACAGCAAGGTCCCACAGACAGCAAAGTGATAATGACCAGATAATCTGTTTCAGTGATGTTGATTGAAGGATAAATATTGGCCAGGACACCGGGGATAACTCAAATGAAATGCAGATGCCTCAATGCAAGTTTAAAAAAAAATTATAAGCAGTCTATTCCTGGTGATTCAAAGTCAGTATTAACACTAAAAAAAATCTAATTTATCTAGCAATTTTAATCAAATAGATGAAATAAAACAACACTGGAGACTTTTTAGCGCAAACTGAATTCATTAATTCAGTGATTTGAATTAAGCGGCTTTGACTTGTCGAGAGTATACTGTAGTTTAATAACCCTTCTGCTTGTTGGAGGCTTAAAATGCAGGGAAGCCTTTTGAGCCATTAGCAGGAGATGATCAGGATGCTGCAACACAAGAACTCAATCAAAGGACCCAGCAAATACATTGGGGGCTAAATTCGGTTGATTTGCGCCTCCCATTAGCGTCCTAAGAGGGCGCTAACGGTGCGCAAATCAACTAGTGCCTGGGCACGGCGCCGCTAACGCCTACCGCAAATTCAGCGGGAGGTTAGCGGCGGCGCTAACCGTTAGCACTGCGCCACTGGTGATGACGTCATCGCCGTGCGCAGCGCCCCGTTCGCGCCCCAGCTGTAATATTGGGTGGCGCCCCCCGACTTACCGCCGGACGCTATGTCTGCTGGGGTCAGGGGGGCCTACCTGCGGCCGGGGCGGCGCTCCTAAAAGGGGAGGTGGCGGGCGGCCATTTTTGTTGCTGGCCATCTGCCAGCACCTACCCCTGTTGCTGTCCCCAGCCCCCGTGAAGCCCCCCTGCGGGGTGCCGGCTGCTCTCCACTCTCCTCGAGTGCCGGGCTCGTTTGCCGGCACACCCGATCCCTGGTGGCCCAGCTGGGTGCCGGGACGCGCTGCACCAGGCCCCTCCCCTTTAATAAGGGGAGGAAGGCCTGCAGTACCGCGGCACAACGTGCCGCGATATTGGCTCACAACGCCCCAAGAGGGGCGCAAGGCGCTTCCAGTAGCACCCCTCCTCCCTCTCGGGGTGCTACTTGGGAAAATCGGCCACGGGGGCGCTAACTAAAGGTAGCGCCCCAATTTTTACCCCATTGTTTCTTGCTGTTGCCATATTTATTAAACTGCCCCTTGTTACAAATTCAGATTTTGCATTATGATTTGTTGTCAGTGAAACAATGAAATTTAAATGAATTCTGAACAGTTCAATACACTACTTTATGGAAAATAACTGCAATCTGGTGCCTTTAGGCCTGATCTTAAACAGTCAAGCTGGCAAATTATTAAAGGGAAAGAAGACAGCAGTGTAAGTACTTTCAAAGTAAAATGCATCACTCTTTGGTATCTAACACGCAGAGCAACCCTTCTTCTCTAAAGGGCTCTGCTGACTGGCATTTTGTACAAGAGGGCAATGCTCCGCTTTGTCACACACAGGAGTCCCCGTGGAGCACATACGTTAGGAGCCATTCAGTTCCACAGTCTTTGCTAACCCTGTGGGGGACATTTTAAAAACAACATGGCACTCGATTAGCCTGTAAGCACACACATTATGGGGAGCTGCACAACTCCTGGTGAATGCACTCCGTGGGGCTCTCCTCCCAGATGTCAGCACGGCTGAGCTTAAAGGTGGTTGCACGATCCAGCTGCAGGATTACTGATACACATGCTAAGATGTCATTGGTACCTGTGGCTCTGGCTAGGTTATTGAGCACTGTACCTGCTTTACTTCCTATTTACAGCATGATCACCAACAGGGTATGTGCATGTAACACATCCATTATGAGCTGTACAGTTCCACAGTCTGCGTGGTTACGGAATAATCAGCAGTCATGTTATTTTTTATAGTGGTCCCCACTGAGTTGGGAAAAATTCAGGAATTGAACAGCATACAGGCTCTACGGAAAACAACTAACCCAACATTAGCAGAGCGCCACTGTTGATTAGTTGCAGGATTACCTGGGCCACAGTAAACAAGCCAGCATTTCACTATTCCTGCAAACATTGTTCAGTATAAGCATGATGTAAGTTGCAGCAGCCTGGCATTATTACCAGCAATATCTTTGTATTTAATTTTGCAATTACGTAGCAAAATGTTACTGTTAAGGCTTTAAGTCTTTTGAACATAAGAACATAAGAATTAGGAGCAGGAGTCGGCCATACGGCCCCTCGAGCCTGCTTCGCCATTCAATAAGATCATGGCTGATCTTCGACCTCAACTCCACTTTCCCGCCCGATCCCCATATCCCTTGATTCCCCTAAAGTCCAAAAATCTATCTATCTCAGCCTTGAATATACTCAAAGACTCAGCTTCCACAGCCCTCTGGGGCAGAGAATTCCAAAGATTCACAACCCTCTGAATGAAGAAATTCCTCCTCATCTCAGTCTTAAATGACTGACCCCTTATCCTGAGACTATGCCCCCTAGTTCTAGACACTCCAGCAAGGGGAAACATCCTCTCAGCATCTACCCTGTCAATCCCCTTCGGAATCTTGTATGTTTCAATGAGATCACCTCTCATTCTTCTAAACTGTAGAGCGTGTGGGAACTCCAAACCTTTAGAGCCTGTTGTAGCCATGGCTTTGTACCCTCTTCCTCAAATCCTGCCCTTGATTATTTATCCCCTTTACAACTGAACTCAACTCCTGAGCTTTACAAAGTAGAAGCAGATTCCGGCGTCCAGTAAATATTGATTCTTATTTTTATTTGAAAATCTTTAGTAAGATGCACCAAAAAGATAAAAATGAAAAGGTACATTGGACAATGAATTTCAATCCATAAGTAACGATGTAGCTCTCCACAAGGAAAAGCTGGTCAAGTGAGTGAGAGCCAGGTTCCACAAAATAAACTCCAGCCAATTACCTGGCCCTGCGTCTACAGCAGACAGAATCAATTTTCATCAAAACCGCTTATATATAATTCAACAAATGCAGTTGTGTAACTGGAAATAAGTAAGTATGTCTTCACAACTGCTTGCAAGTTTGTATGAAAAATCTACTTCATAGGTCAAAGAAACCTGAACAAAGCCAAATCACATTCTGGGATGAGCAGAGAATGTAAGCAAAAAATCTATATGTAATTAGAAGCGGAGGCAATGTGAAGTAGTTATCATCAGAGACAGTGCGGATTGGCAACATCTCAGTATGCAACTCGATGGCTAGATCAGAAAAATAATCAACACTAACATCAAAAATGCTACAATTCAAAAAAGAATGCAGCAACAATCCCACAATCAAATGTCTGATTGCTGGTGTTGATTCTCTTTTCATTAAAGGATGACTTGGGACAGCATTGTAATTAGTTTTTGCTTGTGCCATTCACTCTGCTTCCACAAACGTTGTGGTTTACTTTCAGTGCTACACTGCCAGAACATACTTTTGTCTTAGTTTCTGTGAGTGCGATTGTGCACATTCGTGTACATGTAATAAAGAAAGAAAGACTTGCATTTATATAGCGCCTTTCACGACCACCGGACGTCTCAAATCGCTTTACAGCCAATGAAGTATTTTTGAAGTGCAGTCACTGTTGTAATGTGGGAAACACGGCAGCCAATTTGCGCACAGCAAGGTCCCACAAACAGCAATGTGATAATGACCAGATAAACTGTTTGGTTATGTTGATTGAGGGATAAATATTGGCCAGGACACTGGGGATAACTCCCCTGCTCTTCTTCGAAATAGTGCCATGGGATCTTTTACATCCACCTGAGAGAGCAGACGGGGCCTCAGTTTAACGTCTCATCTGAAAGACGGCACCTCCGACAGTGCAGCACTCCCTCAGCACTGGAGTGTCAGCCTAGCTTTATGTGCTCAAGTCCCTGGAGTGGGACTTGAACCCACAACCTTCTGACTCAGAGGCGAGTGTGCTACCAACTGAGCCACAGCTGACCCAATTGTGTACTTACTCACATGTAAGTTCACTCATGATGTGGGCTGAGTACTCCCGGATACATTATAATGGAGTTTTATTTCTAACTGCATTATTCATTTCTGTGTGTAATTAGAAAATGAGCTGATTTGAACAATTCTCTCACTGAACAAACACGACAAACCTCTCTTTCAAAGGACTGTAATTACACCAGAGACTCACATTTAGTTGTGCTATCCACCATCAAACTGAGATTGAAAACACTTGAATAAAATCCCTTTGTACCATATTTTCTTCCGTGTACTCATTTCAGCTTAAAGTTAGATATGACTAAACAATGGTGTCGTACTGGTAAAAAGCAACAATGCACTATTTGTTCAGGTTTGATGCTGCTGAATATTTGTTCTATCCCAAAAGTAAATTCAAAAAAATTAACAAGAAGTGAGAGAAAAAAAACGCAAATCTGTAGTCCCTAAATCCTTGTTAAAGTATAATTCTGGGAAAAAACTTGTACAAAATTACTCACAGAGTATTTAACCCCAAGTTAAACTTAGCATCATTGATGCATCACCCTAGCTGTGACGGAAGTGAATAATTCAGGGAAGTTTCTGCCCTCGAGTATGGTCATGGCAAGCATTGTTGAGTATCTCGCAGTGCAGCAGCAAGAAGAGGAAAGGGCAATCCTGGAGCACAGAGGGAGTGGGGGCACACAAATGTCAGCAGGCACTACCCTAGACAGAGGATCAGTTGCAACAGGACCAGCTACCTGGGCAGGAGAAAGGAGTTGCGCACGAGCATGTTCAGGATCTGATTGTGGAAGACGTTCAGGGACAGTATGCCAGTGGCCGAGAAGGTCACTACTGTCCTCAAGGTCCTTTCACTGTTGACCTCTCAGGAGCTTTGCCATGCACTGCTTCATTAAGAAGGTAACTGAAGTACTGTATCGCCAAGCACTAAGCTACATTTACTTCAGCATCAACAAAAAGCAACTGGTTTTCCAAGTTAGTAGCTTCCCCAAGGTACAGAGCATCACTGACTTTATCCAATATAGTTAACCATGTGCCCACCATCAATTCCATGACAGCCTTGAACAGGAAGGACTATCAAACAGGTAGGACTACCATTTGTGTCCCACACAAGAATATATTCACCACATTGTACAACTTCTGGAGGTCCTGTATGGTGCTTTCATTCAGAAGCAATAAAGCATGCTACAGATCTTTAAAGGCGAAGGGTGGGTGGAAAGCCGACTCCTCGGCATAAAACAGCTACCATTAGGTGTCAGCCGTGGCTCAGTGGGTCGGACTCTCGCCTCTGACTCAGAGGTTCAGTCTGTGGGAGCACAAAACTCTAGACTGACCCTCCAGTGCAGTGCTGAGGGAGAGCTGCACTTTCAGAGATGCCGTCTTTCAGATGAGACGTTAAACCAAGGCCCCGTCTGTTCTCTCAGGTGGACGTAAAAGATCCCATGGCAATATTTCGAAAAAGAGCAGGGGAGTTATCTCCGGTGTCCTGGTCAATATTTATCCCTCAATCACCATCACTAAAACAGATTATCTGGCCATTATCACATTGCTGTTTGTGGGAGCTTGCTGTGAGCAAATTGGCTGCCGCGTTTCCCACATTACAACAGTGAGTACACTTCTGTAAAGCACTTTGAGACGTCCGGTGATCGTGAAAGGTGCTATATAAATGCAAGACTTTCTTTTCCTTTTTATGAACCAGGCCCTCATTGTGTAAACATTTGTGGGGGGTGCTAAAGTAATAATTTAAATACTTGGACCAATCACTGGGAGGTGGTGGGAGGGGATTCAGCGGAACCTTGGAATATACCCCAGAGAAATTATTCAACATAATTTGTGGACAAAGGCCTCACTGTGTATTAGGGTGGAGACGTAGCAAGCATTAGAAGAACAAGTGTTCAATGGCAAAGCTGCAATTCTCAACAACTGTTTGTTGCATCTATGTAAGCAAGTGACTGCTCAACGCAGAGCAGGTGTTCTAACAACCTGTGCTGGAAAGAAGCTGACCGTGGTTTATTTCTGAGACAATTTCAAAGGGGCAATTAACAACAACAACAACTTGTATTTATAGAGCGCCTTTAACATAGTAAAACGTCCCAAGGCGCTTCACAGGAGTATTATAAGACACAAAACAAGTGTGACACTGAGCCACACAAGGATAAATTAGGGCAGATGACCAAAAGCTTGGTTAAAGAGGTAGGTTTTAAGGCGCGTCTTAAAGGAGGAAAGAGAGGTAACGAGGCAGAGAGGTTTAGGCAGGGAATTCCAGAGCTTAGGGCCCAGGCAACAGAAGGCACGGCCACCAAAGGTTGAGCGATTATAATCAGGGATGCTCAAGAGGCCAGAATTAGAGGAGCACAGATATCTCGGCTGGGGGGGGTGGTTATGGGGCTGAAGGAGATTTATATGTGTGTGCAGAGGGTTTGTAGGCATGCTCAGATAATATTGGGCACAAATCAAATAAGATCTATAATTGAGGCCATGGTTTGCAGTTTTCACCAAAAACGGATAGAATTGCGGAATGCAATACCCAAAAGCTGTACAATTTGCTGAATCTTACATTCTAAAAACAGAAGTTGCCTTATTCAGTCACTTGGGTATGATTAATATACTGCATATAGCGTAGCCGTCCAACATCTGCAGTCACAAGGCTTTCAGGGGACTCCTTCGGTAGAAAATCCATTATTTTTTATTCAAATTCAGTGAGAGGTTCCTGCTAATAGGGTCTGCTATCTATTCCACTCTGTGCCCTATTACTTATGTGGGAAATGTAACTGTTAAGAATAATAGCAGCATGGCTTAAGATAAGATGGTTGGGCCCCATGAAAATTTCTTCCTGTGGTACATTCTCTTTCCCATCATGGGATGTGGAATGTAATTTATGGAACCCTGCATTTTTCCATTTGCTGTAATCCTGATTAACATTTCTCTGTGTGAGCACATACATTTTACATATTTAACTTCAATAACTATCACTTTCCTACATTTCCACACAGTTACATGTTCAGTTATAAACTTGTGCAGCTTTTTCGCGGTGGCCCACCAGCTCCTCCAAGTCATCAACGTGGAGTTCATGTGCTCTGTGGCACATTGTCAAGTGGGTTGCATGTTTGGGGGTCCTTTCTCCCACACCAGAAAATCCTGCCACTTCTCCATGTGCAGTTTGCAAGCACATTTCGGGTTTGAAAACCAAACCTTTTATCATTTAAGTAATTCATTGGCAGCTTGCAGGATTAACATCACGGCCGCGGTTTCGCCAGCCGTGGCGAGTCCGGTGCGGCCGGAGCAGACAGCGGCCTCAAACTCCGGACCCGTCTTCATCCCGCTTCCTCCTAGTGATTTTGCCCTGAATGGGCTTGTTAACCCCACCCTGCGAGGTTCCCAGTCAATTAAAAGGAAGCGGGTCTGGTGACGTCATGTCCAAATTGATTTTGGCAGTTTTGCTGTCAGTGTTCTACAGCATTGAGGTGCTGCAAACACCGACAGGCACTGCACAAAGGTGCACGGCTGCACCCAGGCTCTCCCATGACTCCCTCCATATGGAGGGAGTCACAGCATGCAGGGAGGTCCTCCTCCCTTCCAATGGGCGGAAGAGACCTCCCCAGGAGATCAATGCAACCTGGTTGCACATTGCACAGGAGGGCACAAGCAGGGATGTGGTCAGGAGGACCAGCCTGTAGTGACGCAAACCTTTCAATGATCTCAGTAGATCACGAAACGTTACTGCCAAGCCACACTCAACCTCATCTTGCTGTGCCACTCATCACATCCCCATCACTCTGCCTTCCCCACCTCCACCCATCCCTCACTCTACATTATCACATCCCCAACTCACTAGCCACCCCTCACACTCATCCTAGTCCAATCATACCAACTAACAACACACAGGGTAGGTACTTGGGTGGTTTAGCCAATGTTCTTGTAAAGCTTCTGGTAATGTGCTGTCAAACACTGAAATTTTTATTTTGAACACTTTGCATTCTTGGACAGATTTATGTACACCTTTGGAAGTGGCTTAGTGAGTTGCAGTGAATGGTGAGACATAAGGGTACCCCTCCCCCCAATGGTGATGAGTGTGAAAGGAATGGCTTGGACATTGTAGGGATGCTTTATGGTGTTGGTGTTGGGTGGTGCTAACCTGGTGCATCATGTGGCAGCCAGGGTGGACAGCATCAAGTGAAGTAAATCTGGCCATGGTGAGGCCATCGCTGGCATCCCGGGCAGCAATGTGATCGGGTGATGATGCCCTGTGTCCTGTGCAGCATCAGTTGATTGCGGAGAAGGCTGGTGTGGATGTTGGTGCTGCTGGTGTGCCTGGTGCTGCTGGTGTTGGGGCTGATCGTGTTGGGACTCTGAGGACCAAAGTGAGATTTTTTCAAGGGCACCGATGCTGATGGAATAGATAGCAGGTGAGGTTGAGATGACAGAAGTAATCTGTCAATATTGAGATAGGTTGTTCCAAGGAGGTGACAGTGGATAGAGAGGTTACTCCAAACACTTCAAAAGTGCATAAAGCTCAAAAGTGGGTTCCAAATCATTAACGCTCCAGCTTCCGACATTGGAAAGTGACCAGCTGTAAAATGGTAGTTTTTACACCACTTTTGCAGCTGTCACCTATTCAAAGATATGGAAAGTTGTTCCGAACCCGACATACTTACCTGCCGTGATCCCCGAGCAACGGGAACCTCATGGAAAACTTGGGAAAATGCTCTGTACCTGGTAAAATGCATATTAAATTGCTTTAAACACCCTCTTAACTAGCACAATTGCATGACGCGCCGCTTAGTGCCGGGTCTGTAAAACACAGGCAGAGCCGACACTGGGGAAACTCACAAGGAGGCGAGTTTAGAGCGGGATACCACCCCGCTGTCAATCTTTTTGATTTTGACAGCGGACCCGCCTCCGAACCCACCCTCTGAAAGCTGGCAAAATTCAGCACAAGTGAGCCGATCTCCCAGTTTCATCCTACACTCCCGCTAACAAAACCTTACAATTCTTGCCATTTTGTTAGTGAGTCTTAACTAATAATGGAAAAGAATAATTAACCTTTTTCTGATCCAAGGGAATCATACATCCCTCTATTCCATCTTCAGGGATTAGACTAATAATTATAAGAATCTGCGGCCGTACTTTACATACGAGTTAAATTTTCCACCTTCCTGGAGGCCTTGACTCTGCAACGAGTAATGAGGTTTTGGAAAATGTTATTGCAAATTTTATCATGGTTTTGAAATTGCAAGGCACTGTTTGCAGTTGAATCACAACTCCATTTATTCAGTAACAGGCTGCACACCAACATTTGACAAATAATTTTTTTTATCAATACACAGCAATCTTCAGAAGAAAAGCTGTGGTTCATTTGAACTTTGTGAAATTACACTCTATTCTCGTTACTGATGCACTGTCAACAGAAAAAGTAGCCACAAGTATTGCTCTGTCACTTTCCTTGGCCAAGGCCAGATGACTATTGCACGTACTGAACAGGGCCAAAGGCGTCCTCAACCAAAATACTTAAAAGTATCACTGAATTCCAGGAGGAGCGTTCAAATACTAGGGGACACAAGCTTAACAACAAAGAAGCTTGGAGTAGAAAGGGATGGCAGGCAGAACGTTTCGTCTAAAAGGTGATCACATTCTTCTGATGCTCCCCGATGACTTAACCATTTTGTCCAGAATGGCTGATCAGGAAGATGCGAGTTTTGATTCCCATCTGCGCTAACTTAGCTGATCTCAGTCGGAGTGACAATAGGAACATTACAATTGTCCTCCTGGGTTATGGAGGTGAAAATTACCCGACAAAAGCTTATGGAATAAAGTTAGAGAGGCAGGTCAATAAAACAAATTGTATAAATGGCTCCCAGAGTCAATTAAATATGTTTCTGTCGAAATCAAGGCTTGAAGGATATAGTGAGAAGGCCGCTAGGTTAGGTTAACCCACCGAATAATGACAGGGCTTGTTGGGGCTAATGGCCTTTCCCTGTTTCTAAAGATTCTTCTGTTTTTATGCGATTACAAACTGAATTTATTTTAAATGCTGTCTCAATGTTCCATCAAGCAGCTTTTCTAAACAGTTAAAGGTATAAGTCCATGCAAAATAGGCATTAGAATAAACAACAGTTTCTAAAAAAAAATAAAAGCTCTCTTACATCTGCTGTAATAGGACATGACCTGAATTCACATTACATTTAACTCCCTGCTTTTTCAAATGGTCTTTAGCTTTTATGTGCTAAGCAGTAGGCTATATTTGCATTGCAGAAGATAAACCCTCTCCCTCAGCGGGAGATGAAGCGGAAGATCCGTCTGCCTTCCACAGTACTTTCCGGCACACACCACACTTCTGATCAATTTACATCTCGCCAATGTTTCCTGTACTGATAGCTCACGTTTCCCCTACATTTCTGCTCCTGTGGTACTTAGAAACCCATCGGTTCCTGATTACTGACTTGTGCATTAGAAAGCAGTCCAGTGACACCGACTACAGCTGGCTCAGATTCAGCAGTCACTACCTCCATAAACAACTGTGAAAATAATCTCATTTATTCACGCACATACGGCAAATACCAATAATTACATGCTCCAAGGTACATTTTTATGCGCTTAAGTTGCATGATCTCTGCAGTAGTTTGTTAAAAACTCTTTCCTCCTACAATGAGGAATCTTCTGTTGACGATTTCGATATGATTACTCTTTCTTTTAATGAAAAGGTTTCTGTATTATTTAGGCAGTATTAGAAAAGCTGATCAAAATGAAAATTAAACAAAAAAAGAGCTTTCAATTAATCTCCTGTTCTTCCATAGGCCAACACATGAAATAGCAGTGAAAATCCCCTCGGCCAACACTGAACCTTCAACCAATTTGTTACCAAATGCTCACAAATATGACTAAAATTGGCTTATTATTAATTCATGAGGGAAGACGGACATTACTTGTTGAAAGGTTGGTTGCAAGAACACAGAATAAGCTTCCAGGACATTTAGTAGTACATAGAAGATCATTTTTTTTAACTTAAATAAATGACTTTATTGACATGGAAAGTGACCCTCGAACTGCCAATTGCGTACTAGTGCCAGCTTGGTGGTTGTTTACCTGTAGACACACCAAGCGTCACTCATTCTGCTTTAAAAATCCAACCTCTTCTGCTGGATGTCACTGAAAAATAAACGCATCTCCACAGATCTAAATGGGTTTTCAATCTGCATCACTCATACTGATCACATATCTCATCCCGACAATTTTGCCAGTGTCAACACTTCTGACGGGAACAGAAATTTCTTTTGATCTGCATCAGTTGCCTTCAGGCAACAGGGGGATACTCGTCTGGTGAGTTGATTAAAAGCTATCAACAAACTTGATTGGGTCCTTGGGTGGATGGATTCTAACATCCAACATGCAGACTATTAATGCTGGAGATGAGATCTCCTGCACAAAGCTATCTCTACTGACAATACGCCAGGTATGATTCTGATTGCTATGGTTGACTTTCTTTAATTGACTGGGTTATACCGGCTGTGTTGGCACAAGCTGGGTGGTCCAGTTTACTCTGAAACTTGGAAGTGCCGCATGCACAAGCACGTACTTTCTGCACCATGATAGTGCTCTGACACTCAGAGCAAGTCGAAGACCCACTCCATGTGGGAGGTATAACCGTGGGTCGGTCTTGGTGAAAGTGCCGTTATCAGGAACAGTACAGGACTAGGGGCTCTTTTCTAGGATTTCTGTACTACATTTGCAATGTCAGCGGCATAAGAGTCGCAGTACAGCATCAATATTAATGGGCCTCAAGACAGAATGCTTAAGGAATACTTGGGGCCTGAATTTCATTCAGTTTGCATCATGGCAAAAAGAGTCCCAATGCAAATCAGGGCTCTGTTCTGCCTATCCATCTGGAGCACAACAATTTTCTTTTACAGTGAGCTGCAGAGGTTGTAGCGCCTGTCTCAAGTGTGGCGCACTGCACGCCGTGAAACAATGGAGTTTCTGCTGCGCATGATATCACTTTCGAGACAACAAAAAAAAAAATCAACATAAATTAACTGGAGTTGAATTCCCCAAAAATCCCTTGCTGATTTTGTTGCTGAAATTCCTCCTGTCAACAACTTTGCCAAAAAACACGACACAAATACAAAAGACAAACAGATTTTTTTTCAAAACAGGATCCATTTTTTGGCACAACTATATAACAAGGAGGGATTTTGTCCGATTCTGTGATTTAGTTTTGATTGACTTCTTAGTGAAACTTCAACGTTTTGGTACCAAAACATATTTAAAGAAACTAATGAAGTAAATATTTCTATAAATTAGGCAAAAACACTGTCTCAAAGTGAGCACTGACACATTTGTTAAACAGTAACATTCTGGATCTGTTGACTAATGGTAGGGCATGTTTCATTTTATTATTGTAATTAGCTTGAGCAATTAAATTAATTATTTGATGGGTACTGGTGTTGATACCCGTGCTTAAATGTGTAACAAGTGCTTCCTCTCCAACATTCCTCATCTGTCGTATTCACCAGGCATCAAATCACACCGAACCTCCTTCGCATGAAGAGATGGGTATTTAGATTAAATAGTGCTGCCTTTTCAAGGAAAGTGGCTCATAGAAAACACTGAAATAAAAGCGCTTTGAGTCAATTTAATTATAGGTATGCAATGAAGCAGCTCAGCACACTTCGGCATGTTAGGCAGCACCCCGAGTCCGTGCAATTGTGTTGCCGCAGCTCAGGAGTGTAAGCAAACAAAAGGGGCACCAAGGACAAGTCTGTATTTCTTGAAATCCGTTTTGCAAAGACAAAATTGCAGCAGGCCCTGCTGTAAGGATCTTTTATCGTATGTTATTTGAGAGCCTGCCAAAGAGCACATTACAGCAGTGAAATGCAGTGAGAGGTGAGCTTTCTGCCGGAACAGAATGTGCTTGATCTTGCTGCAGTCGACTGTATTGTGGCTGCTGCTGCTGCTCTTGCTCTCCAGTACATTCCTTGGAGAACAACTGGCTGCCCTTCCAGCGTGAGGTTATAGCAAAACAACTGGATTGATTTTGTATTCTAAAAACCGACTTTAGAAAAACAACATACAATGGAAAAGTCAGTTTATTGCAGTTGTGAGGAATACTTTTAGAACTCCCTTGTGACTGAGTCGCCTACCTGTGTGAGGAGAATTATTTTGAAGATACAGAAAAGTCATACAAAAGTGACTATTGGAAGGGGCATGAGGAAAATAGAAAACGTAGTTAAATGACAGCAAGCAGGAGCAAAATAATACTGCTAGGTGTGTAAGGAAATGGAGTTTTAAAGATAGTCATGTAAGGGGCAGGATGTCCGGAAATATTTTCGGGATCAGGAAATGGCAGATGTACATGTACCAGATGATCTTGCTCACATTAGCAGAACGACCAAAATGAATGATGAAAAAATAATTCTGGCAAGCTTAACTCCCAGTTTAATTGCCAAAAATTCTCACATAATCAAAAATGCGATCGTGAGGGAAAGGATAACTAAAAGTTCACTGTATTAAAGTTGTACATAATCTGAGTGCCTGGCACTGAAGACGGGTATTTATAATAATAATAATAATAATAATAATAATAATAATAATAATATGTAAAAAGACTCTTCCTCACCCTGTTGACAATAAAGATTCTCTGGAAAAAAAGGTATTTGATTTATATATTACATTAAAAAGCAGGTTTTTGACTGCTGAATGAAAGATTATGTTTTGTTTTAATAAAACATCAAATAAAGTTAATCTTATTACTTTTTAAATACTGTCCTTACTGGGGGAAATGGGGGAAAGAATTTCCAAGTGCAGTTGCAGCGCTGATTATGTACTGCTAATGAGCAGTGAGCTCCCTGTAGAAGGAGCAAGGCATGGCAGGGATTCTCCACATCATCATTAGCTTGCTCAGCAGCACACTGCCACCCAGTAGTGCACTCTCAGGTAAATGAGCTACCCCAGGAAGCTGAATATGGTGACCAGCCCCATGTAATTCAAACTGACTTTGAACCAAGGCACTTGAAAGTCATGGTGCAACATGAAATTGATAAGTCTACAGTTGCAGGATTGCTCAGAGTCTTGCTACCTTAGTGGTTGAACAGCTCTGATTCAAATATAACGCTAAATGGGTTTCACTTCCAGAGTTATCAATTACCATCCTGTCTTGTGTTTCAGATGACTTCATAGGCCCTCATCTGCATATGTTCGTGCTCTTGCAAAGCAGCATAAGAATACAACAGACTATCCCCAATCAAAGAATGGTGTAACAGAGACATTGACATACTAGTTAAATTAAAAGTGGTTCACCAATCTGCTATGTATTAAAACAAAGATGCATGTGCAGTGTGCTTGATGAGTATATGTGCCGTGCACACTTGTCACCTCAATAGAAATTCTCAACGTAAATTCTAAAATATCAAAGTCTCACGTGTCATCATTTTTGACAGCTGTCACATTTGATCTAAATAAATACCCAAACAGAAAGGATCATGTACTTATAGAATTGGAGGATAATGCAACCAACGCAAAGATTATAATTAAGTAAGACAGTCACCTTTCCAAAAAAAGGCCAAAGAAAAATCATTTAAAAAACACACAATAAATCCCTTTTAGTCGCAGTATAAATATGGACGGGGAAGGCCATTCAGCCCATCACAGTCCATCCATCCAGAAAGATCCCTATAGCAGTAACTTACTTTTCTCAAAAGATCCCAAGGGTTTTTGCCTCTGCAACTCTATCTGGAAGTCTATTCCATATACTGGACCTGATTGTCTCCCTGCCTGTGTGAAAGAGTATTGGCATGGAAGTGTAATGGAAGCACTCTCTCCAAAATATCAGATTGGTAAAACATCAATCCAATTCATAATTCTGCTAATGCTGAAGTACCTTAGGAAGTAATGAATGAAATTGGTCATGTTCGGACAAGTGCAGTATCCTTAGGGATCATCCACATAGAGCGAATGCAACAACATCTATTTCTTTTAAAAAGGACCAGAAAGATAACCTTGTGAAATAAGTGGGGTGGTGGTGGGGGAGGGGAGGGGGATAAGGGCAAGAGAGGAAGAAAATAAAGAAAGTAAAGAAGAGAGAGAGTTAGGATATAGTATTTTAACATCAGAACATAAGAAATAGGAGCAGGAATAGGCCACTTGGCCCCTCGAGCCTGTTCCGCCATTCAATAAGATCATGGCTGATCTTGGGCTCAAAGCCACTTCCCAGCCCACTCCCCATAACCCTTCACTCCCTTATCTTGCAAAAATCTGTCTATCTCCACCTTAAATGTATTTAATGACCCAGCCTCCACAGCTCTCTGGGCAGAGAATTCCACAGATTTATGACCCCCTGAGAAGAAATTCCTCCTCATCTCAGTTCTAAGGGGGAGGAAGGAAAGAGAGATAGGATAGAGTATTATGTCACAAATGACACAAAGTTTGGGGGCGGGGGGGGGGGGGGGTTGAACAAAATATGAAGCAACTGAATGATATAAGGTTAATGGTATTGGCTACAGGAAATAACATGGGAAGGATTCAGAGCACTCAGATAACTCAATGTAACCATCAGTCCAAGGTGAGGTGGCAGTGAGGACAACAAACAAGATGTTTGGATGAAAAGCCAGAGTTATAGAGCAAAAAATCCAGGAAGTGATAATGAGTTTGTGCAATTCATTGGTTGGGCCTCACCTGGATTATTGTGCACAATTCTGGTTATGGTACTACAGTGGGGGCACCAGAGAGAATACAGCAGGAAGCAACTAAATTGTCACCTTGGATCTGGCACCTGAGCTACAAGGGAAGTCTATGGAAACTGAGAATGTTTACACTGAGAAAAGGAGAGGGGAGATCTTACTGAGGTATTCAAGTTTCTAAGGGGTACAGATAAATTGAACGCTAATAAATACGTTTGACATGTCATAAACTCTACCACAAAGAGGCACAAACTCAAGGTCAAAGGGGAAAAGGTGAACAAACAGTAAGTTTACATTTACAAAGAGGGGAGGAACAGACTGCCCAGAAAAACAGCGAAGCAGACAGCATCGGTAAATTCAAGAGGGTACAAAATAGGCAAAGAAAACAATTGAAGGGTATGAGTGATTGAGTAATATATGCTAATTATGTAAACTTTCAGACTGGGCATTTAGACCGCAATGATATCCGGCAGTCCTGTACACTGGTAACTCCCACTGAGTGGATTGCTCTTGGAATTCCTCATCTAACAACCTGGTCGAAAGCAAACTTTGGTCCATACATCCACCCAAACCAGCCAGGGTTTGAGAAGTCAATTTTTTTACAATTTTACTCAGCTTCATTTGACCAGCAACAATGACATAGTGGACGACATTTTCAGAGCACGCACTGGTGACAAGCAACCTCGTCTATTGTCGGTGCATCTCAGAAAATGGCGGGCTCATTGCCAACATCTTTCCATTCAAATACACTGGTGGCAAGCGGAGCCCCTCATCGCTGGCTCATACTCACAACATTTAGGCCATCAGCTTGTCTTCTAAAGCCCTATTCCAGGAACATGCTTCCAAGAACATTGCTCCTTTTCTCATCACTATGCAAGATGTAGTGGAGCAACACCTACACAGCTGGGTGAAGAATGTTCCCACTGGATCAGAATGAACTGTGAACTGAATCTTGTTTTTTATTGAGCGGTGGGTTCTCTGCTGCAGTGGCGTCAATCGAGGACAAAACTGGATTGGAATGGCACGTAGGAAATTAATGGATAGCTGGAATCTCTACACATGTATCGGTGTCCATCCTAATCAGACTCTTTGAATGAACTACTGTTTCGTTTAAGGTGGTTACACCATTGATATCATAAATATTTCCAGATATTGAGAATTTTGTTCGAAACTGAGAGTCATTTTACAAGGGGAAGGTTCAAGCCATCAAAGCATGCTGCTGATAAGTCAACTGCAGCCAGAGACTTACTGCTTAGAGTGTTGAGGAGGTCAAGCACTGTGCACTGGTTTAATTCAGACTCACTCCAAACTGAGTCCTGTTAATGCCAAACACGCCCAATGCATTACTGCTGTTATTCCAGAGTCACCTCTGCAATTCTATTTAGTAGGAGGTATACATGCCTTTGGCTATACTCAGTTCAATTATTAAACCCACAGCACCAGCGCGAGCAGAAAAATGGTAACAATCTTCCTTCCACCTAGACAGACATTCTAATGCTTAACAGGCTTGTTTTCACAAGAAATGGAAACAACATTTTCTACTGCTATTAGCACAAGTGGTACCCTGGTCTTGAGCTAACAGGGTCTTTCAATCACTTTCAGACCATTTGGAAGAAATGGAATCAGCAAAAATAAGCAAAACATCTGACAAAATGAAATACGTCACATCAGAGCTTTCATCCATAATACTGTGCATAAAAGTGAATGCGTACACCTTGACTGAAGCAGTAATGGACTCACGTATACACTGTAGGCCAAACTAACAACACAGGTGGATGGCACGGCAGCTACACTGAGGGAAGGGGCCAAAGGATAACAGTACAGCAGAGGAAAATTTCAACAACACAACGGCAGAGACCAGGGTGAAAATCAAGTAACACAATTAAAAGAGAAGGATGAAAAGTGACAGTGCAATTAAAGGCGGCTGAAGACTGGCTGTACAACTGAGGGAAGAAACAGGAGATCGAGTGCACAATTGATGGAGTGAGTAGAAAACTATCATAATAACTTGTTGCTTAAATACATGTTTCTGCTTTCGTTCCAATTGTTTTTAGTGCAGTGCATCACGGGATAACAGACCTCTGTGTGCTCACTAACATCCTGTTCAATTCCAATCACAGCGAGATCCATGCAGCAGAGGTATATTTGACTGGATTTGTCAATGTGCAGTGTGTTAGACTGATAAGAACTCTATATTTATTTATTTATTAGGGATACCAAAGCCTTTAATGCTCTGCTGTAGTTCTTCAAATCATAGGAAACAGCTTACTTAAGCACTGATGCTGTGATAAAACAGACATGTGGTGTAATATATAGAGAATTCATAGCGAGGAATGGTGAAACTCTCAATTATAGAGTAGGTTCTCAACCTCTTTCTCACACATGGAATAAACTGGGCCTTTCACAGTTCCTCAACGTGCATCAGCATATAACAAATGTTGGAAATACTCAGCAGGTCAGGCAGCAACTGTGGAGAGAGAAACAGTTCTAACGACAGGTCAACGACATGAAACGTTGACTGTCAACTGAATTTTCATGGGGGCCCGGGGGCTCCGAAGCGGTCAGGAAACCTGGGAGAACGGGTTTCCCACAGGCCCTGCTAAATTTAACGGCAGTGCCCAATTTGCAAGGGAAGCCTCTGTTTCCCACCCGCAGCCAGCCAGATTGACAGGATGGCTGGCCCCGGGCAGGTAGGCCTGCGGCACTAGGCCGCAGAGAGGAGGGAGGGAAGGATCGTGTGTGGGCTCGGGGGCGGCTGGGGGGGTGCGGCCGGAGGAGCACAGGGTGGGGTTGATGAAGGATCGGGGGCCGGGACCAGCACGGGGGCGGGGGGGAAGAGAGGAGTGTCTGGAGAGATCGTGGGCCGGGAGCCACACAGGGGGAAGGAGGGGGGGGGGATCGGGTGCTGGAGGGGGAGTCGTGTCAGCAAAGATCGGCAGCTGGGAGTGGGTGGGGGGCATCGTAGTCCTGGGGGCTGGAGGCCTCTGGGGGGATTAGAGGCTGGTGTGGGGCCTTGTGGGGTGGGGTCTCCGATCGCAGGGGGTGGGGTGGGGGGTTGGACAGGGAGGGTTAGGTAGGGACACTGGATTCAGGAGGTAAGTGTAAAGGTTAAAACCGGAAGTGGGAAACACTAACTTCCCACACGCCCCCAACCCACCCCTTTTTTTAGGTTTAAATTCCCCCTCTGTTTCTCTCTGCACAGACGTTGCCTGACTCGCTGAGTGTTTCCAGCATTTTCTGTTTATGTTTCAGATTTTCAGCATCTACAGTATTTTGCCTTTATATCCTAAATGTTGTTCTGTTTAAAATCCCTTAAAAGAGGGCCATTCTGGTGCCAAATACTGCTACTTTCAGAAGTGTGTCATGAGGCAAATGAAAATATTTCAGTCAGAAGAAACGTGAACAGACTGACAAATTTATCACAGGACCGCTGCACACTAGTTGCTTCTGCCGCTGCATTACATCGTTGTATTGTGCATGGGACTAATTTCCCTAATATTGAGATCAGTGGCTGGGTAAATCACCATATTCGGGGTTAACGCTCTAAGAAGGAAGTGGAGCACCTGATTTAGCGCTCCATTTCCCTCCTGGGGCGCTGAAACTGAATTTCGCGGTCGCAGCACTGGGTGCAAAAGTTAGCGCCCGGCCGATGTTAGCGCCCCAAAATGGTCAATACCGAATTCCCCCCCCCCCCCCCGCACCCCCGGCGAGTTTTACTGAGACACCACTTCACAATCCACAACCTACTTCCCAACTAATCTATCAACTTAAATCATTTTCATTTTCCAATCTGAGGTGCAAACAGAACATCTGGGGAGGTGAAGGTTAGGGGCTACACTCCAGTGGGTTGGATAGTGGAGTTATGAGGATAGATGGATGAAAACTCTGGCATTTTGCTCGACTGTCTGTGGCGATCAGGGAGTACGCAGATAGAACGTTCCTCAAGGAGAATAATTGGGGGAGGTAGATTCCATGTTAGTGCACGTTGCACATGAAAGGAGCCATCTTAGTGGGTCGAGCAGCTTTTGTCAATCTATACTTCTAGTCATACTAATGTTAAACTTGTATTGATCCTTGGTTAGACCACACTTGGAGTGCTGTGCACAGTTCAGGTCTTGATAAGAATATAGAGGCACTGGAGAAGGTGCAAAAAAGATTTACAAGTATGATACCGGAACTGAGAGATTGTAACTATCAGGAAAGACTTAATGGGCTGGGGCTCTTTTCTCTAGAAAAGAGAGGGCTGAGGGGTGACCTAATAGAGGTTTTTAAAATTATAAAGGGGTTTGATAGGGTAGATATAGATAAGATGTTGCCACTTATGGGGTACTCCAAAACTAGGGGCCATAAATATAAGATAGTCAGTAATAAATCCAATAAGGAATTCAGGAGAAACTTCTTTAGCCAGAGAGTGGTTGGAATGTGGAACGCGCTACCACAGGGAGTGGTTGAGGCAAACAGCATAGATGCATTTAATGAGAAGCTAGATAAGTACATGAGGGAGAAAGATAAAAAAGAATATGCTGATAGGGTTAGATGAAGAGGGGTGGGAGGAGGCTGGTGCAGAGCATAAACGTCAGCATAGAATTTACTGCGCAGAAACTGTTCTATGTAATTCTATACTTATAAGAAAATAAGAACATAAGAAATAGGAGCAGGAGTAGGCCATTTGGCCCCTTGAGCCTGCTCTGCCATTCAATAAGATCATGGCTGATCTTCTACCCCAACTCCACTTTCCTGCACTATCCCCATATCCCTTGATTCCCTTAATATCCAAAAATCTATTGATCTCTGTCTTGAATATACTCAACGACTGAGCCGCCACAGTCTTCTGAGGTAGAGAATTCCAAAGATTCACCACCCTCTGAGTGAAGAAATTTCTCCTCATCTCAGTTCTAAATCGCCAACCCCTTATTCGGAGACTGTGACCCCTGGTTCTAGACTCCCCAGCCAGGGGAAACATCCTCCCTGCATCTACCCTGTAAAATTTTTTGTATGTTTCAATGAGATCACCTCTCATTCTTCTAAACTCGAGAGAATATAGGCCTAGTCTACTCAATCTCTCCTCATAGGACAATTCCCCATCCTAGGAACCAGTCTGGTGAACCTTCGTTGCACTCCCTCTATGGCAAGTATATCCTTGCTTAGGTAAGGAGACCAAAACTGTACACAATACTCCAGGTGTGGTCTCACCAGGGCCCTATATAATTGCAGTAAGAGGTCTTTACTCTTATACTCAAATCCTCTTGTAATAAAGGCCAACATACCATTTGCTTTCCTAATTGCTTGCTGTACCTGCATGTTAACTTCCAGTGATTCGTGTACAAGGACACCCAGATCCCGCTGAACACCAACATTTCCCAATCTCTCACCATTTAAAAAGTACTCTGCTTTGCTATTTTTCCTACCAAAGTGGATAACATCACATTTCTCCACGTTATATTCCATTTGCCATGTTCTTGCCAACTTCACTTAGCCTGTCTATAACCCCTTGAAGCCTTCTTGCATCCTCCTCACAACTTACATTCCCACCCAGCTTTGTATCATCAGCAAACTTGGATATAATACATTTGGTCCCCTCATCCAAATCATTGATGTAGATTGTGAATAGCTGAGGCCCAAGCACTGATCCTTGCGGTACCCCATTAGTTACAGCCTGCCAACCCGAAAATGACCGGTTTATTCCTACTCTCTGTTTTCTGTCCGTTAACCAATCCTCAATCCATGCTAGTATATTACCCCCAATTCTATGAGCCCTAATTTTGTTTAATAACCTCTTGTGTGGCACTTTATCGAATGCCTTCTGAAAATCCAAATACACCACATCCACTGGTTCTCCCTTATCTATTCTGCTAGTTACAACCTCAAAAAACTGTAACAGATTTGTCAAACACGATTTCCCTTTCATAAATCCGTGCTGACTCTGCCCAATCCTATTATTATTTTCTAAGTGCCCTGTTACCACGTCCTTAATAATAGATTCTAGCATTTTCCCTACTACTGATGTCAGACTAACTGGTCTGTAGTTCCCCATTTTCTCTCTCCCTCCTTTCTTAAATAGTGGGGTTATGTTTGCTACCTTCCAATCCGCGGGAACCGTTCCAGAATCTATGGAATTTTGGAAAATGACAACCAATGCATCCACTATCTCGATAGCCACCTCTTTCAAAACCCTAGGATGTAGGCCATCAGGTCCAGGGGATTTATCGACTTTCAGTCCCATTAATTTCTCCAGTACTATTTTTTTACTAATACTAATTTCTTTCAGTTCCTTATTCTCACAAGAGCCTTGATCTCCACTATTTCCGGGAAGTTTTTTGCGTCTTCTTCCGTGAAGACAGGCGCAAAGGGCTGGATTTTCTCAGCCCCGAGGAGGCGGGTATGGAGGCGGGACTGCCGGAAAAGTTTCAGAATTTGGGTGCACCCAACCTGCCATCCTGCCCTGGGTCCCGTCTCCTCAAGGCGGGAAAGGGATTAAAGCCTATTAACTGCCTGTTAACAGGTAGTTAACAGGCAGAAAATATGATTATCCCCATTTTTAGCTCCGAAGTACAGGCTTCCCGACCTCGGGGAACCCCGCCAGGGTGTAGGAGACGAGAAGGAGGTCTGCGGGGGTCTGAAAGTGCGATGTAGAGGTGAGTGATGGGTGCAAGTGTGGAGTGGTAAGAATGTAAGGTGAGTGTTAAGTGTAATAAAATGTTTACTTACCTTTGTTTCTGCCTACAGCCTTCAGCCGCTGTGGAGCCGGAGTCCCGACATTTCCATTGTAGAGATCACAGACTGGCTGTTGGATCCTCTGAACCAACAGCCAGGTGATTTCTGCAAAGTTGAAAGGTTTGATGTGTCCTGAACTCAAGGACTCACCAAACTACACAGAATGTCAGTATTTGACTGCTTCACAGAGCTGTCAAACGATTACATTTCTTCTTTCAAAAGTTCTTGACAGATGACACGTCAGACGTTGACGTGCTCTGTCACTGACTTCCCTCTAATTGGCCAGTTGAGCCTGCTGGGCGGGCTTAACAAGGTCAATCAGGGGAAAATTCCACTGGTTGGCCAGAAGCTGATGGAGGCGGGATTGAAAGCTGGCAAGCAGCAGTCCCGCCTCCAAAAGCTTCTCATTGAGAAAATCCAGCCCAAGGTATGTGTTTAATTTCTCTGCCATTTCCTTATCCCCCATTATAATTTCTCCTGTCTCAGCCTGTAAGGGACCCACATTTACTTTCGCTTATTACATACCTACAGAAGCTTTTACAATTTGTTTTTATGTCTCTCGCTAGTTTACTCTCATTCTATTTTCCCTTTCTTTATCAATTTTTTGGTCCTCCTTTGCTGAATTCTAAAATCCTCCCAATGCTCAGGGTTACTACTCTTTTTGGGCAACATTATAAGCCTCTTCCTTTGATCTAATACTATCTCTAACTTCTCTTGTTAGCCACAGTTAGATCACTTTTCCTGTGGGGTTTTGGTGCCTTAAAGGAATGTATATTTGATGCATTACCTTTGCAAAGAGTTTGAATATGGGAGATTGACAGCAGCAGTCAGACAGGGAGAGTCAGTTCCAGGCTCCGTGTTACCATACTGTGTAAAAGACCCACAGAAGTGTACAGCACAGAAGGAGCCCAATGTGTCTGTGTCAGCTGTTTGCTGTTGTAACCCAAATTAGCCCGCAGCCCTGGTCTCTTCCCGTAGCCCCCTATCTCCCGCTGCTTCAAATGTTTATCTAAATATGGTACATCATAGGTTTAACTCAACAACTCAACAAGAATGCAACACCTTCATCAAACAACCTGTGAATACATTGATCACTGAGTCAACAGGTTATTCATTTTTAGTGCATTCATGTGTCATTAATTTGAAAATCAATTACTTTGTGGATTTCTACGTTAAATTCCAGATTTATGAATTTATAAATGTAGTTTAGCGACAAATTATTACTTCAACTAGCTTGCTGATTTGTGATGTGACTTTTTTTTTCAAATTATGCCTATTCTTATTCCACAATGCACAGCATAACTTAACATCAGTTTGAAACATAACTCTCAGGTTTTAGGAAAGGATAAAGATATTTTTACAACTATAATTGCAATGAAGGTACAGTGGTCAGACGTGTGACATCACTGAAATAGTACTGCCCTTCAAGCAACCGTTTAAAGAGCTTCAGGCCAAAGTTTGTCACTTACTTCAGACTGGAAGAATGTTGTTCTGTGTGATGATCTGCCAGCTAACAAAATCGCATTCCTATAAATCACACCTTTCAAAGCTGTGCATTCCCTCGATTTTATTCGCGGGTCATTGATTATGGAGAAAAATGGGCAATCTCATTTTTTTTTTGCCAAAAGAGGGATTTCAGGTTCCAATCCTGAAGTGCTAGCTTCAGAATTACAATCAGTTTTTAAAACTCGCTCCGAAGTTAATTGTCCAACACAATTGTTTTAGTTTTACTGCCATTGTTTTTCCACTTGTATATATGATCGTTCTTAAATAATTATTAACTCTTGAACCAAAACCAGTGCTTTCGTGAGCTCTTATATAAAAAGAACACGTTGGGCTTGAAACCCTTTCGTTTCATAGTGTAACACTTCACCATACTAAAAGTGACACTCAGAAAGGCCAACACCACTGAATGACATCATTCAGCAACATTGCTGCAACACCTCGGTACAGCCGAGAATGCATGCAATGAAGGGCACAACGTGGAGAATAAATGGTTTTCGAATAGCCTCATTTTAAACGGATATGGAATTACTCTTCATATCTTTTGAATCTACCAATGCAACTACACATGAATGTATAATCCAGCTGCAGCAGCGAATCCACCGTAGTGTAACATTAGTCCGTGCGGTAGATTATGAGAAAATATCACATCAGCTGTATTGATTTCGGCTGTCGGGAGACCAACTGCTCAAAGCTCTTCTCTTCCTTTCTGCGACCCTCCTTTTTCTATCCCATAGCAAACAGTATGTGCTGGGCATGTTGGGATGTATTCTCAGTAACAAATGGTCGCAACAAGAATACATTCATGCTCAGTGACCCATTAGAGAACAGCATTCACTTCTCACGGTTATAATGTCATCAATTGACCTCTACTGGGGCCCAGCATATTACATATTGGATTATTTTCTGGTACACAACAAATAAATTACAGCAGATTTTAAATAGCAATATTACGAAATAGATATTCTTTATCTCAATTGCAAAGGGCAAGGTGTAATCTCAAGTAATCAGTATATGAATTAACCCTTTACCCCTATTTGGATATTTTTTTCTATTGTTGGAAGTGTTTGTTGGCAAAGGTTAAATGCTTTTACTAAAGCAAGACTGGAAAACTTAAAACTAAGAAACATTTTTTTAAGCTTGCAATTAGCGCTGGTCTATTGTACTAAGACCACCACATTTGGCAGCAATTCTGTGGCAGTGGGAGGGCAGATGGCCCAACAGACCAGTGAATGCATCGCAATGCAAGTGCATACGCTTACTGCACTGTGCTCCCACACAGAGAAAGCTTCTTCAGCAGTCTTTCGGCTAACCGTTTCCAACAAACAGTAAGTAGGTGCTCATTTTATCTTGTATTGGTTTGGACGGCAGCCCGCCAGCTGCTGATGCTGCTGTCTCAGGGTTCTGCAGCCTACGTGTTCATCTTCCTTTTATGACAGTCAGAAGGAAAACAGCAACTCTGTTGAGCTGCAGGAACCTGCTGTTTATTCAAGAGCCAATGCCAGTGTGGTGGAGTCAGGACCATCATTCAACACGGCCACAATGTTAATCATTAGTTTCTCACATTAGCAACCAAAAAAAAGGACAGGAGAGGACAGATCGCAAAACAAAAAACCTATTTTTAAAATAAATGTAGCAGCGTTGCATTTAATAACAGAATGACAGAAGTCAATTCCAAATTACCGCAAAAAACAAGTCTTTATTCTTATTATTTTATGGGGGGTTTTTTTGCAGTCTTCCATGGCGAAATTTCACACTGGTGTAAGTATCACACTCAGGTGAAATTATCGACTACCACTGCAAACCTTCAATCCACAGGAGAGATTAGCAACAAGTCAGAATGCAGAACCCAATGACGAATCATCCAAAGTCATTGCCAACCTTGGTCTCATTCTACCAGGAGAGTTCAAGCCAAGGAAAGGTTTTTGAGAAAAATAGACCTAAATATTTGAGTCTTTTATAGATTTGTAAACATTCAAGTCCATGGAATTAATTAAAACATATTGCATACTTCAGTTATGTGGATTGACTGGAGAAGCTGGGGTTGTTCTCCTTAGAGCAGAGAAGGTTGAGAGGAGATTTGATAGAGGTGTTCAAAATCATGAGGGGTCTGGACAGAGTAGATAGAGAGAAACTGTTCCCACTAGCGGAAGGGTCGAGAACCAGAGGACACAGATTAAAGGTGATTGGCAGAAGAACCAAAGGCTACATGAAGAAAAACTTTTTTACGCAGCGAGTGGTTAGGATCTGGAATGCACTGCCTGAAAGGGTGGCGGAGGCAGATTCAATCCTGGCTTCAAAAGAGAATTGGATAAGTACCTGAAGGGAAAAAAATTGCAGGGCTACGGGGAAAGGGTGGGGGAGTGGGACTAGCTGAAGTGCTCTTGCAGAGAGCCGGCACGGGCTCGACGGGCCGAATGGCCTCCTTCTGTGCTGTAACCATGCTATGATTCTATGAATGGTGTGGCACTGGGTTTATTTCATTTGTAAAAATGACCAAATTCAGGTGTGAAATTTGCCCCCAATATCCATGCTGCAGTCAGTACCATAGCGTATGATATTACTGGATATATCATCCTGAAACAGGACGGTATCATATCCAACAGTTTCATGCACACAGTGGATACTGAAAGCATACGAGCTTGTGATGAGAAACAATGAAACTATACACAGCAGTCAGATTTCTGATGCAGGCTCCATGTCCAACTGTGCATAGAAAAAAAATGGCAGCGAGATCTAAAGATAGGCACACATGTCCTTGCAGACCTTCTGTTAGAACCTTTGGTTAAGTTTATTATGAGTGTGTGCACAGGCCTGAGCAGCGGAGGGAGAGAGAAGGAGATAACAGGTGACCCTGCAAAATTAGGTAATTCTGATGCTCGAACTGGACTTACCCTCAGCATCAGCATGTAGTAGGAAGCACAGGAACACCACCAGTGGCCTGATTTTATGCATCATCCGACAGCTTGGCACCAGCAGCCTTTGGCAGCCTCGTTCTCACTGTCTTACAAGCTGCTGCAAGTAAGTGCAGTCTGAAACTATAGATGCTGTGTGTTCAGAACCTGCAAAAACGCAAAAAAAAAAGAAACAGAATTACACACTTTGCAAAAAAAATCCTGTCACATTTCTAGAGCATTTACCATTTAAATCAGGTCGTCAATCAGCGCGAGTGCAACAGCCAGCATTGCCCAAACATACACAGAGAACAGATTAAAAGGGCATTATACCATGTAAATCGTCATTGCACTGGAGCAGTCTTTGCAGCTTACAGGCAGACATCATGTAAAGTAAAGCTAAAACAAAACAAATAAAAATGAAAAGGGAATCCTGATCAGCTCTTGGTATTCCACTTCCTTAGCCAGTCTCCATGTCCATCTATCTGTAGAATCCTCCAAACCGAAGAGATCAAGCACGCAGCTACCCAGCACACAAGGAACGGGCAGGGGCACGCTTCCCCCTCCCCCACCATCATACTAGAACAGTAAGTGACAAGTGAAGTCCAATCCTGTCACCCTCAATCTGCATCCTAAACAGCGATCCTCAACGGCCAGATGCTTCTTAACATGCTCAGTTCCGTTTGCAGTGTCGGTAACGTGGAAAGCGCACACAAGAGGGAGGAGACTTGCGAGTGAAGTGTGCAATCAGCACTGATGGGGGGTCCTGAATTGGTGCCAGCATCCCCCACGTAGCAAGCAGAGTGTTGCTTCTGTTATTGACGTACCAATATCATGTCCCAGAATTAATGTTGAACGCATTTTACGACGACATGTCACCTCCAATACACAAATACATTTTTCATGTTCAATTTTCAAGATGTTATTCCAAAGAGTCAGCAGCGTGACGGCGCTTTGCTTAAATAACGGGACAAAATGCGAGGCAGAAACCGCAGCTGACATTGTACTAACAACAGAGACACTATATCACAGCAAATGTGCCAGCCTGCTGTCACTGACCCATCACCTCTCTGAAGTAGAATGGTAATAAAATGTTTTCAAGTGAATCATTATATAATTATCTCTGATCAGATCACTTTCACACTGACAGCAACTTTTTTTTAAACTGTGTAAATGCAGAGGAACTTTTTAGTGGCGTTTCAGAACTGGAAAGATACTCCTCTCCGCTTGCAACGGGCTACTTTTAAAAAGAAGTAAACTGCAACTATCGTATTGCAGGAAATAGAAGGGGAATGTGCAATATAGAACCATATGTGAAACTCACTGTCTAGAAAAGCTATTGTGACCACATAATATAGCACACAACCCCACATCAACTTAAGAAAGCTCATGTTTCATTTTAATGCAATGGGAATGGCTAGATAGACAGATAGATAATATAGAGTGAGGGGAAAAAGAGGGAGAATGAAAGAAGAGGAAAGGGGAGTTCAGAAAAAAGAGAGCAAGGAGAGATAAGAGAGAGAGGGAGAGTTAGAGAGTGAGACTGAACTAGTGGCTTCTCTTTCTGCTACTCTGCACATTTAGCTAGACTTATGCTTCAGTCTAAAATCACACACGTCTTCGTCAATGTTCCCTCTAAATGTTTTTGCGTGTGCATGGTCCCTTTACATTTGCCGGGCGGTACCTTTCCCAGCGGCAGCAGCCGGTGAGCGGCCTGCGCGGGACCTCCCGATTGGTGCGAGGCCCCGCACTTTAGGGGGAGGGGGGTCTTCATAACATACCTTTTTAAACAATATCCCAATTCTAGTGAAGTACCTGCCAATGCAGCTTGAAGTTTCATTGATTCGCAACAAACTAACTTGTGATCTCCGGGAGTTCTGATGAGGTCATCCCCACTTGTGAATTATTCATTTACAGATTTCCACATTTTCACGAGTTTTCTGTGTAAAACATTATGGCCCCGATTTCAACTGGAGGCCAGTTTTCGCCAGGCGAGTTTTCATGTCAGTTTAAAACTCACCCGCTCTGGCAAGAAAAAAAAAAGGCCCGGGAAATTTTAACTCCCAGCCCCTCATTAGGGTTCCCAACCCTCCCGGAATGACCGGGAGTTTCCCGGAATCGGGTGTTCCTATCCCGAGCACTGCATTTAGCAGCTTGGGAGATCAGCGAATGAATACAGGGTAAGAATATATCACTGTGATTCAATGTGATGAATATTCAAGATCCTTATTTTTTTCCTGCAATCATTGTTCTGTAATGCAGTTGAAGAAACAGTTGCTATGAGGTAATTTTATTGCACATGATAGAATTTTATCCGCTTTCGGGGATCTATTTGTTTCTGAAACCAGACCCAGGAATTCCATGATCAGGACAGGATTTCCAGCCAGTTACAGCAAAATTCATTTGGTTTCTTCAAGAGGGTCCTATATAGGTATCAAAACACAAGAAGCTGGAAGAGGAGAGCACGGTGAGCAGGAAGAGGAGGGCAGGGTGAGCAGGAAGAGGAGAGCACAGTGAGCAGAAAGAATAGAACACAGGAGGCAGGAAGAGGAGAATAAATGGGGAGTAGGAACAGGAGAACATGGGGAGCAGGAAGACAGGGAGTGGGGACTGGAGGACACAGGGAGCAAGACCAGAACAGCACATGGAGCAGGAAGAGGTCAGCGCAGGAGAGAAGAGATCTTTCATTGTCTTTATTGTGAAGAGGGTCAGTGGTAATGAATGGAGGAATGGCATTTATGAGTAGAGTGGTGATCAGCAGTGCAACAGAAAAAAAAAAGGATTTGTGAGACTGGCTTCAATTAAAGCAAAATTTCACTTTTGCTTGTCCAGTATTTTCTTCCATCTCACCATTACTATTGTTCAGTCGATGACAGTAGGATCATTTTCTCTTGTCATTATGGCTAAATTCATGAAGCTTATAACAGTTCACCAAGACTTTCGTATTAAAAGCCAGAAGAGTTAAAATTGCTTGTGCTGCTTAGATGGGCTTAGCATCTCCTGCAGAATTACTAGAATTGAAGATATTTAACACTTGGGATGTAAGCTCCTGTTGTGATGTCGCTGCCGACTGTGGATTAGGGTCACTGGCCCCTGAAGAGAATTTTCACCTTGGTTAGGGAGCTTTGTTAGGGAAACATTTAGCAATTTGGATTAGGCGCTACAGATGATTACTTGCAAGGTTGGTGGCCTGTTTCTCCTAGTTGACCCCAGTTTATTCTACCACTTGAGCTGTGTAGCACACAGGTTAAAACAGCATGAGCTTCAGCGAGTGTTCAAAAGAGCTATTGAGGAGGTCACGTGTTGAACACAGTCCTAGCTGCTATTACTTTCACTGCCGACTGTGCGAAATACAATATTTTATTTCACGGACGAAGTGTCAGGCCCTCATGGTTTACAATAAGTTAATGCATGATCACAATAAGATTCAAATAATTACAGCAGCAACCAGGCTGTACTTGAAACCATTCCACCCTAGAAGGACACCTAGAAGGACAAGGGCAGCAGGCGCATGGGAACACCATCACCTCCAAGTCACACACCATCCTGACTTGGAAGTATATCACCGATCCTTCATCGTCGCTGGGTCAAAATCGAGGAACTCCCTCCCTAACAGCACTGTGGGAGTACCATCACCACACGGACTGCAGCGGTACAAGAAGGCGGCTCACCACCACCACCTTCTCAAGGGCAACTAGGGATGGGCAATAAATGCTGGCCTTGCCAGCGACGCCCTGATCCCATAAAAAAACTAATTAAAAAAAACCCGACCAAACAGAGAGCAATGTGCAATTTATTTGGTTTTCAACACAGTGCCAGGCCACAAGAAAGACATGTGCTGACTTTATATTTGAAGGTTATGTCATAGTGGTGGGGGGCGGGGGGGGGAAGATAATTTCCTTTGGTTGCTGTGTGTTGGCAACATCATAAACATAGCTGGAAGATTTCTTATGTTCACTATTCCTGACTAAATAGTAAAAAAGTTCAAAAAGAACATGTTCACCTGTTCATAATCAGTAAACAGCAGGGACACTCCTAATGTACATTGTTAATGTACAATGACCAGAGGAAATCTCCCTCTCCCCCCACCCCACTCATCTCTGAATCTAATAGAATCTAAAAGTTGATCGAAAATAAGCCATGCAACATAAACTACCGATATTTAATTCTCCATGGAGCTGAAACTTAAAATACAGCAATTTATATCTCCATCTTGTCAGTCATATACTTTCTATCATCACTTACACAGTATCTAACTTCAATTTCATGGTTCCAACTTATCCTATTTAATGCATCACTTAGAAGAGCACTTACATGGGGGCCATTTGGCCCCTGATGAAATAGTTCCCTTTTCTGTTAGTGATTCAGTTGCTGCCCCACCCTCCCCACCCAGTGCTTTTTTTTTGGTTCCTGCAGCCATCGCATCCCACTTTCTAACGACCAAGAGAACAGGGAGCAAATCTGCTGCCGATCTCCATCAGCTTTACTCTCGAGTCAACCACATGGGCTACACAAACAGCTTTGCAGATTGACTCATCCTCTAATTTTCCTTCCCTGCCTTTGGAAAAGGACAGCCAATCACACCCAATTGATTCCTCCCCATGGCAACTCTGGAAAAAAAAACTAAAGGGAAGAAGCCACAAAGTACCACTCTTTAATACCACTCCTAGTTACCAGCAGCACTGAAATCCAGCTCTCTACGTTAATTAGACTTGTATTGCAGAGTTTGTCTGTGACAAAAATCATATTCAGCTTTGCAGAGAAGATATTGATAGAGACACACCAGCCAGTCCTTGAGTGGGCTGACTCAAGCTACAAAGTGAGTTCTGACGAGTGACACATAAATCAAATCCCAAACCACTTGGTAATGTATTCTGTTTATGCCATGTGAGAAGTAAATTGAAAATCAAAAATATTATTTTGAATGAAAACAATATTGATGTCAAATGAATTGGCGATGTCACGGTGAAATGTTTTTCAACAGAGTCCTTTTATTTAAAGAAAAGACTGTGGTCATCAAGGTGAGGGATGTTGGCGCTGGGGAGTGGAACTCTTCCCTTTTCAGGCACCCAGGTCAGGTACAGCACAACCAGATCGCCACTAACTACCAAATTAGAGAATATTTTGTGCTGTGGGCCCAAGCCCACTTGGAACTGGATTGAGACTGCCCATAATCATTTCATGCAGAAACCTTACAGACCGCAGACAGAAGAGACTTTCATGGCATCAGTCATGGCCAGATAGGGACCCAGAAGTGAAAGGCCAATGTATATCGTACTGCGCCACCCTGTTCCCCCAGCCTCTGTTATTAATTGTGGTACCTTCCTAAAGAAATAAGAAAAGTAGTTCGTGGAGGTGACATAATTATGTGTGACATAAAAGCTAGTACTTGAAAGATTTGCAGGGGAGTCATTAAATACAAAACAATGTATCCAAAAAATGAGAGAAACTAAAAATACGTCAGAAATCGATTCAGTAAACCTATCTTGTAAGGCACATTCCTCTCAGAAGAACCATAAAGCTGACTAAGCTGGTGATTTTTTGCAGTGGCTTTCAGCCCAATTCCCCATCCATTATAGAACTACATTTTAGAAGCTCCAGAAAATCTGACATAGTATTGAGAAATTATTGAAGAGTAGGGGACAGTCACAGCCAACTAACCAAAGATAATTTGTTAGCAGCTCTCCTTAAGCAAAACAGGAACAGTAAGTTATCACTGGGGCTTTGGCTGTTGATTCTACAGGAGAGCTCAAATGATCGCTCTGTTCAGCATGGACAGGCACCTTGGAAATTACATCATTCTCAAAAGCAAAAATTACAGCACATCTGGAGAACTACGGGTGATTACAGGGGCTCAGACCCTCCTTCCAGCCTGTACCGAACAACGATTGTATTACTTATCAACCTAGTCAGAAAAGCTCAGAAATGTTTGCCATAGAGGGAGTGCAGCGAAGGTTCACCAGACTGATTCCTGGGATGGCAGGACTGTCGTATGAGGAGAGCTTGGGTCGACTAGGCCTGTATTCACTAGAGTTTAGAAGAATGAGAGGGGATCTCATTGAAACATATAAAATTCTGACAGGGCTAGACAGACTGGATGCAGGGAGGATGTTTCCCCTGGCTGGGGGGTCTAGAACGAGGGGTCACAGTCTCAGGATACGGGGTAGGACATTTGGGACTGAGATGAGGAGAAATTTCTTCACTCAAAGGGTGGTGAACCTGTGGAATTCTCTACCACAGAAGGCTGTGGAGGCCAAGTCACTGAATATATTTAAGAAGGAGATAGATAGATTTCTAGACACAAAAGGTGTCAAGGTGTATGGGGATAGAGCGTGAATATGGTATTGAGAGAGAGGATCAGCCATGATCATATTGAATGGCGGAGCAGGCTCAAAGGGCCGAATGGCCTACCTCTGCTCCTATTTTTCTATGTTTCTATGTTTAAAAGCTGTTTTTTTTTATTTTTACAATAATATTACTGCAGTACAATGTGTCTGTAAGGTCTTGATGCCGTCTGCTTGACAGGTCTGGTGTTGTTGAAAACCCCTCAAGCTGACTAAGACATAAAAAAACAAACACAATCTACCCGCTATGGCACAGTGGAGATTTCTTTAAATCTAGTTCTCTTTCTTCCCTCTGCTCAAACTCATAAATACAAACCAAGCCAGAAGAAATATAACCTTCACACCAACATCAGACAGAAGGCCACTTCATGTAATAAAGTGCGGTGATCCCAGAGTATGACATTTGCTGGGCTTGTCCAAAACTAGGCTGAAAAGATGAAAGTCAAGCTGAAGAATAATAAACATTTATTTACTTCTATTGAGTGAATGATGGTACAGTACTTGGAAAATCAATACATTCTTTTTTTTACATTGTGAAATAAATCACTAGGACCTTCAGAAAGGTACAGCTTTTCTAATGACTTACAAGGTTGCATTCACACCACCTAAAATGGCATTGGGACATTATAGCATACCTTCTGACAAACTTATTTTCATACCAATTTTCTCTGCCAGTTATTCTCTTCTCTCCTTCTCTTCAGAAGGCAGTGATTCCTTGTTGGACTACAACTCCAGGAGCACTGGTTGCTCTTCAGTAATTTACCTCAGTGGCAATCCTGATGGTGAGTGTTGGCAGGCTAGTCACACAGGACGGCTCCAAGATGAGGAAGGCCATGCTACCCATCCCAGCTCATCCATCCAGGAAAACACCTGCAGTCCTTTGATCACCAAGCCTTCACTATGCAGAAGTGCATTCTATTCGTTGATCACTCCATGTGTCAATAACTTCCTGACACCAGTCCAAAAATGCCTTTCACCAGTTTATCCTACCTCAACCTGAAGTCCTAATCTAGATTTAACTTTTCTATACCATTTACTACCTTATATGTCTCTTTGAGGTCCCCTCTTCATTGCTTCATTCCAAGGCTGAAAAGTGCAAATTTCTCAAGTCTTTTCTCATACCTCAGTCCTCTTATGTTAGGGATCAGCCTCAACATTCTTCTCTACAGCAGTTCCAAAGCTTGAATGTCTCCCTTGTGTCCTGGTGACTAAAACTAGACACAGGAGTCACGGTCTTATTTCACCACAGCACTATACAATTTTCATACAACTTTCTTCAACTCATTCCCTCCTGTGTTGACTATATAGCTCAGCATTCTATTTGCTTTGTTGTTTACTGCCGTGCAGTGACTGGACACGGAGGTACCAAGGCTAACAACCAGAATCTCTAAACTTCATCCTTAGCTTTTTTCAACACCTTTCACGGTAGCATGTAAGTTGTCCATTATTTCTTCCTGTGTGTAATACTTTCAACAGTCCTTAGAATAGAATCATGGGGGGGGGAAAAGGGCCTAAGAGGGCACTAACGGGGCGCAAAGCAACTAGCGCCCGGGCGTGGCGCTGCCAACGCCTCCTGCGAAATTCAGCGGGAGGTTAGCGGCGGCGATAACCGTTAGCGCCCCGCTATGATGTCATCGCCCTGCGCAGCGCCCCGCTCACGCCTCGGCCGTGATCTTCAGTAGCGCCCTCTGACTTACCACCGGACGCTATGTCCAACAGGGTCAGGGGGGCCGACCTGCGGCCAGGGCGGCGCTATTTAAAGGCGAGGTGCCGGGCAGCCATTTTTGTTGCTGGCCGCCCGCCAGCACCTGCCCGCGTTGCCATCCCCGGCCCCCGTGAAGCCCCCCCACGGGGTGCCGGCTGCACTCCGTGAGCTCGGCACTCCTCTTGAGTGCCGGGCTCTTTTGCCGGCGCCCCAATCCTTGGTGGCCCCGCTGGGCCCGGGTCACGCTGCACAAGGCCCCTCCCCCTTTAATAAGGGGAGAAAGGCCTGCAGGACAGCGGCGCGACGTGCCGCAGAGCCGCGCTACAATATTCACTGGCAGCGCCCCAAGAGGGAGGCGGGGTGCTTCCAGTAGTGCCCCGCCTCCCTCTTGGGGTGCGACCAGTGAAATTTGGGCGCGGGGGTGCTAACTATTTCGGAGCGCTGGCGAAGTTAGCGCCCCAAAGGGGGCGCGACCCAATTTTGCCCCCATAGAATCTTACAGCACAGAAGGAGGCCATTTGGCCTGTCGTGCCTGTGCCAACACTTTGAAAGAGCTGTCCAATTTAGTTCCACACACCTGCTTACTAAGGTTCAATTGGCACTGTCCGTTCACTTATACATTTTATCTAACTCATTTTACACTGCCTGCACATTTGATTAGTTTGCACCGAGCTTCTGAATCCATTGTTAATGTAAATTAGAACCAGTTTGAGTGCCACCACCAATCCCTGGGGCACTCCACTCAACACTCTGCCGCACAACAACATCACTCCAGCAACAAGTACTTGCTGCTTTATACTCCTCAACCACAGAGAGCAGCAGAGCAGAGACCAATTCCGTCCACACCCAAGATCCGCATCGCGCACTTCTGGTAGGGGTTGCTGGATAGAAATCAGAAGTGCAAACCCTGGAGGGTTTTGCCCTCCCTAACCAAAGGGTACTGAAGCTAACTGTACAGGCTTCACCATCTCCCTGCATTCGATCAGTTGGCACGGCACAGACAAATCTGAACTTTCCTGGTCTGTGTGATGCAGCTACTCACTGGGTAAACTCACTGAGTCATTTGGGAAGCCTTTCCTGATTAATATTTATTTTTAAAAAAACACAAGCTTGACGTATTATCTAAAAAGCAATTCATTCGACTTCTACTTTTCAAGAAGGTCCTCCAAATCTTGTTGGAATAAAATTATTTTCTTTGTCATGGAAATTAAGGTAAGACTTAATGAACACATTACAAACATTTCATATCTATTACTGAATGTCAAGTACAGATGGGCAGGCTGTTTCTGAAGAGAAGGACCTTATGAATAGCATTGTATCTAAATTTATAGCAGGATGTGCAGCGCCAAATAGGCCTCAATGTAATCATCAGTTTGGTCACCGTGGCACCGACATCCCAGGGTGTTCTCTAAACTCTGCATTCAGTTACCTCATGACTTGGGATATCTACATTGCTCCCAATTACGTTTGGTACTAATGTACAATTTAACTTGGCGACTGAATTGTTACCTGTTGGAGCCAAGCGCACCCAGCTTTAAAAACAAAATTAACAAGAGCAGATAAACGAAGGCATGTTAGTTTTCTACCAGATCTGTAGTGCACAGTACACAGCTCAGTGTAAACTGTTATTTATTGTTGAACACCCAAGAAGATAGTTTGCCTCCTGTGGTTGGTCATAAAAAAAATGATTTTTCCCTTAAATTGCGGACAGGAGAGAAGTGTTCTAATTGGAAGGTTGCAAGATCACAAGATAGTTATGGTCGAGGAAGGTCAATAAGCCCATCTTAGTTCAGCCACCCAGAAAGAGCTGAAAGCTCTCCCCCTACCCTCCCCCACCACCCCCCACTTCAGAATCGAATTGTTTCTTAAAAGATTCAAGGACTTTCACCTCCATTACTCTTCCAGGAACTCTATTCTATCTACTGACGATTCTTTCTGTAAAGAATTTCCAGGCATCAGTTGTAAATGTAACTTTTACCAGTTTGAATCTACACCCCTTGCCAAACTCTCACTAGTTAGCTTAACGTAATATTCCAGGTTTACCTTTTCCATTCCCCTAATTATCTTGCAAACCTCAATCAGGTTCTCTCTCAGACGCCTCCTTTCCAGGATAAAAAGCACGAGTTTCTCCCGTCATCCCTCGAAACTCAGGAGCATTTGATTAAATCCCTCCTATTTTCCCAGGGTTTTTCCACTCACTCCAGCTCTGCTGAAGATGCCGAGTACAACTGGAGTATGGTTCCACTGTCACAGCAGACCTCCAATTTCTTGCCTGGATGGCCATTCTTTACATGTGAACTTTGACAGTAAGTGTTGGCAGAACATTCAGCAATGAACTGTACCTGAATGTGAGCCTATCCTCAATGGGCATCCCCACACGTGTACCTTCCAGCAGGAGTAATCAGATAGTGAGCTGGAACGGGAACCCTTATCTAGACATTGGGTAGGTGATCTACTTCCAGGCCTCTACCAATGTTACTCTGTAATCAGCCAGTAGCAGGTGCAGAAGAACGACTCAGAGCGACTCTCCTCACTTCACTGGCGCCTGTGCTACACAGTAACCCCACTGGGAACTCGGTGAATGGCGAATTCCAGATGCAATGTTACAGTGAGGTGGTGTTCCAAATAAACTGCATGCATTTAAGAATGAAAGTCAGCCACTGTTGAACACTTGGCAGATTACGATCACTTCAATCCAATCTCAGTGTACCAGCTAATTCACCAATTCAGAGCTGTTTCCTCATTGCTTACAGAAAGATACGGTTTGGTTTGCATCAAACTGGCTATTAAGAACATACGAAACAGGAGCAGGAGCAGGCCATTCGGCCCTTCGAGCCTGCTCCGCCATTCAATAAGATCATGGCTGATCTTCTACCTCATCACCACTTTCCTGCACTATCCCCATATCCCTTGATTCCCTTAGTATTCAAAAATCTATCAATCTCTGTCTTGAATATACTCAACGACAGCCTCCACAGCCCTCTGGGGTAGAGAATTCCAAAGATTCACCACCCTCTGAGTGAAGAAATTTCTCCTCATCTCAGTCCTAAATGGCTGACCCCTTATTCTGAGACTGTGACCCCTGGTTCCAGACTCCCCAGCCAGGGGAAACATCCTCCCTGCATCTACCCTGTCAAGCCCTGTAAGAATTTTGTATGTTTCAATGAGATCACCTCTCATTCTTCTAAACTCTAGAGAATATCGGCCTAGTCTACTCAATCTCTCCTCATAGGTCAATCCCCCCATCTCAGGAACCAGTCTATTAAAGTAGTTCAATTCATACACAAAAGCAAAGTACTGCAAATGCTGGAAATCTGAAATAAAAACAGAAAATGCTGGAAATACTCAGCAGGTCAGGCAGCATCTGTGGAGAGAGAAACAGAGTTAACGTTTCAGGTCGATGACCCTTCGTCAGTACGGTTCTGACGAAGGGTCATCGACCTGAAAAGTTAACTCTGCCTGACCTGCTGAGTATTTTCAGCATTTTCTGTTTTTAGTTCAATTCATAGAACAATTACAATAATAAAAATGCACAGTAATGCATATTAATATTATTCATAACGGTGTATCAACTAGTACGGCCGCCTGCTTCATTATTATCAGCTACCATATCTACATGCATTTGCACAGTAAAGGTTTTCAAGTGTTCTGACAATGCTCAAAATACAGAAAACATTGCCTGACGAAGGGTCATCGACCTGAAACGTTAACTCTGTTTCTCTCTCCACAGATGCTGCCTGACCTGCTGAGTGTTTCCAGCATTTTCTGTTTTCATTTCAGATTTCCAGCATCCGCAGTATTTTGCTTTTGAATAACTGGAGGCCTGGTTGGTGCAGTGGGTTGAAAACCAACCTGTCACTTCTGGGACTCGAATTTGAATCCAGGCCAGATCTCATCTGGTCTGAATCAACCCAACTCCTTGTGGATGCAGGCCCACAGGACAGCTTGGGACTAAATTGGCAACTTCACTCAGGGTATCTTTACACCGCTGGTCGATAATTGCAGTTTGGGTTCCAGTCAGGCAGAACTCCATTTATATTGCTCGCTCCCCCCCCTGCCTGGCATGAGCTTTAACTGTCTTGTTCAAGAGAGAGTTCGACATGTGCCTGGATACACGCATGTGCAGAGCTGGTTTCTGAACGTTCGACATTTAGAGACTTCTCACTCACTACATACTTTAATTAAAGTCTAGTAGACTAGGGCCAGTTTTGTCTTCAGGTACGAGTCAGGTCTAATTTGGTTAGCACTGCGTTAACTCTTGCCGGAGTCCCAAATGCAGATAGCTAAACAAAGCTCATTTGCACAATTATTCACAATTCCAGGTGCACACTCAGATGGGATTCGGGGGGGACGCAAGTGGTGGAAGAGGAAAATTGTATTAAAGTGAAGTTATTTAGGGATGGACACAATTAAACTGCCATAGTGGAGGGGACAAAAAATTCAGAAAGCTTCTGGAAAGCCTTAAAAGTCATCTCAACCCACCATCAGCCTTTGCCAATGCTTAAGGGGCAGGGGATTAAGGAGTGGCAGGCCAGGATGAAGGAAAAGGGACTCCTGGGTGCAGGAGTCTACAGACCTGCGCGTCCACCCCCCCCCCCACCCCCATTTGATGACTGCTGAACTTCAAGTTCATCAACCATGGAACAGGGGGGGGGGGCAGGTGCTCGGCTGCTGAATCTGAGGTGGTGCTGCATGAGATGTTTGTGAGGAGAGTTGCCCTCTATGTCACCTCACATCACTATGCCGTTGGACAGCATTGCAACAAGCTACAGCTGAATGTCAGGCCATAGCTGACCAGCAAAGTCTCTGCATGTGCAAGCCTCCTGCTGCATGGTAGCTGAAGGTGTCCTTGCAACAGATGGCACAGTTCTGCATCTGCCTCTCTGGTGACCCAGACCCAACAAAGACAGTTCCCCAATCTCTTTCCTGGTTATGTTGAACAGGATCTGAAAATATGGTTGGTGGGACTTTGCTCACATCAAAGTCCCATACACAGCAACAAGATACATGATCAGATAATCTGTTTCTGTGATGCTGGTTGAGGGATAAATATTGGCCACAACATCATGAGAACTCCCCAGCTCTTCTTCAAATAGTGCCATAGGATCTTTTACGCACATCCGAGATGGCAGGCTTTAACATTTCATCTGAAGCACAGCAACTCTGACAGTGCAGCACTCCCTCAGTACTGCACTGGGGTGTCAGCCCAGATTATGTGCTCAAGTTCCTTGGAAAGAACTTAAACCCACAACCTTCTGACTCAGAGGTGATAGTGTTACCACTGAGCCAAGGCTGACACCACTGAACAAGGCTAAAGAAAGGTACGTTACCTCTCTGTGCAGATGCCAGTGTGGTGCTGGCACTGGCAGGAGATCATGGAGCATTTGCCTGGTATCTCTCCGATGCTGCTCCTGTTCCTTCAAACAGATTAGCTCGGAAGATCCCTAATGGAAAACCCTCTGGTTCCAAAATAATGGAGTTGCGGACAAATATAAAACTAATGCTGGCACAAAGGCTGAATGCAACAAGTTTGGGGATGTCGTGTCCCACACCCCCGCAGGACAAAAATGTCACGGTCCCCTTCCCTGACTCCTTTTACAAAAGCAAATGAAGCTCCCACAGTCTTGGGACGGGGACGGGGAGGGGCGGTTTCATATGCCTGCCCCAGACCCAGCTGGAAGATACAGCTAAGTCCAAAACCAGCAGAAATCTGGTGGAACTGATCTCCACCAGATGATCTGGCTGCGGCCTTCCCAGAGCAGGCCACAAAGACGACCAAGTTAGGCCCCATACCTTCAACAATTTGATTTTGCCTTAAGAGGAATGCATTGAACTCACTCTAAGAAGTAATAGTGACTTTGTTTTTTTTAGAGACACTGATATTACTGCTTGTTCAATCAATAAGCATTAGGGCAGTACTTTTACTTAAAACACTTGCATGGGCAAAATATCGTGGACGATTCAATCATCTCCAGATTTGTAAAGTACAAAGCTTTCCTTTTGCTCACGACCAGCAGGTTATTCACAGCTTAATTATGAATAAATACAGTGAGCTCTGTGTAGTTTTAATTACTAATCAGCATCCATTTTCTCAAAAGTTTTCCACAGAAAATGAAATACAACTGGTACACTCGATTTTCTCAACGTCTAACCACTGTGCTAAAAATTCTGTCTCAAGAGGAGTTCATACCAAAGTTGACAGCACATTATTTTCTGGGCCACTGATGCACCTTTCCGAAGATTTGGAGTTAAGTAAAACAAATGGGTTTTCTATTGATACCTCTGGCAAATCCGTTTTTATGTATTTTTAAAAGATATTCTGCAGTTTATCGTAATAATCAACTTACTGGTTTTGAATTTGCAAACCTGAATTTGACAAGCAGATATTACGGAGGTCGCAACGCTAACCGAGTGAAATTGGTCTGGGGGGCATGGAGATAGGTGGCGCGGCGCTCACCTTCCATGCAATGTTGTCCTGGTGACGTTGCTGGAGGGATCCAGGACAAAGTTCCTGTCCAGGTCCGGCGTTGCAGCTTCCCACAGCCAATGGGAGCGAAGCTGTGGAGCTCGCAGGGAATTGTGGGCAATGAAGAGGTCTGAGAATTAAAGGGGTCATGCACACTGAAGCAATACAACATAAAATGCCGCGAATCAATACATTTTTCAGCCCTTTCTGCCTTTTAAAAAATACTCAACATTTAAAATAAGTTCCAAATGCGAATATTCAGCTGTTAAAGCTGAATTACCTTCCTAACCTCAACAAATGGGAAAACTGCCTCAGCACTAACACAAATGGCTCAGCAAGCCAGAGAAGGGGCACCGAGGGTCTCACACACCGCACTCCAGCTTTGTGCAGGGGGTCAACACTGCAAGAGCGGCCCCCTACCCACAGGGGCCAGGAGGCCCTCCAGAAAAAACGATGTGGGACCACATCACTAAGGCCGTCACTGCCAACCACCTGGCTTCAGTGCCCAAAGAAGCTTCATGACCTCAGACCACTGGTCAAGGTCAGTGAATGCATCTTCAAAAGCTGTCTCCTACCAACTGCACCACTAGCCTCACACATTGCTCAATGCACGACCCCCAATCACTCACCTCCCAACAATCTGCATCAATGACGAGGCACATCTCCCATTCCTAGCCTCACCTCACCCCCTTGGGGGAGACGGTGCAGGCCATTCCTGGCAGGGGCATGGCTGAACCCTAGGCTAGCGGCGGAGCTGAAATGATACAAGATGCGGGTATCCTCATACATTATTCTCCTTCTGGCATGCACCTCTTGCTTTCCCACCCTCCCATCAGCACAACTCCACCCTTGTGCCTTCCTCATTTCACACACCCAAGAAATGCAGCCTGCCCAGCCAGTGGGTCAACAAGAAGAGGCAGCCTGCCCAGCCAGTGGGACCGCAGGTAGGTGATTCCATCCCGGATATCCCGGCCACAAAGGGGCTGTCTGGGAGGCATCTTTCCATCTGATTCCTCCTCTTCGGCATCTTCCTCTTCCCTCTGCAAGCGGATGCTGTCAATGTGAAATAACAGCATAAAATGCTGGAAATGCTCAGTTGGTCAGGCAGCATCTCGACCCGAGACGTGAACTCTGTTTGTCTCTCCACGGATGTTGCACGACCTGCTGAGTATTCACAACATGTTCTGTTTTCTCAAAGGCCTTTATTTACCATTCGAACCCTTGCAAGCGTCCAGCAACACTCCCTACACACATAAAAAACTTCTCACATCTATTGCAGCAAGCCACCACTTCAATAAAGTAAAAAAAAACTCCAAACCCTTAAATCCAAACTTACCTGAATGATGTGTGTGTCCCTTTAAGAGCTGCAGACAACGCCGCTGTAGGATCCAGCCGTGAATGAGGTCAAAGTTCACGTTGGTGACGTTACGTCGGCGTTGCACGCCGATTGTCATCACCAGGCCACCATTTTTTTTCCAGGGCACTGCCAGTTACCGGCAACGCAAAGGGGGAGAGGAATATGGCGGCCGTCGTGGGACCCGCCACCAGCTGGCGAAAGAGAAGCGGCAGCCTTTTTATCGCCAATTCATGGCGCTACTGAGTGTCGGAAAGGAGATGAATTTCTAGCCCTACGACTTTAACATGCCAGCATCTGCCAGGGTTTGACTCGAGGGTTAATCAACTGCAATCTACTGCTACCTGGACATTTTAATCTATTCCATCATAATATGCCAATGTGTATTAGCAAAGCTTGCTTGCTATTCATCGATATCTTTCACTGTGGAACGGCGAGCAGCTAAGCAGCAGCCAGGAAGTGCTCGACGACTGGTTGCTATTTCCAACAGACGCTCTGGGCTTGACTTTAGTTTCAAAGTTTTGGGCGGAACAGATAGCTCAAGTGCAAAGCAACTGCCGTGTACTCTGTTGCACTGTGTTTATTATATTCTGCAGTTTCCGTGTTCTAATCAATGCAATTTGTGAAGCATTTCTACAATTCTTTCCAGGCTGTTGTTTTCATTCACTCCCGATGGACAGGAATGGCCAAAAACTGTTAGCAAATCAGGAAATGACTGCACTTACGAGTTAGGGGAGAAATAAAGGTCTGTTTTTCTTCAAATCAGTAACTGATGCACAGTGATTATGCTATTAAAGCTAAGCTAATACCTGAAGTTGAGTGTGGTGGGTGAGAGTTTGAGATGACCAAATACACACGTTATTCTATGAAGTATTTGAGAACTATTTTGACCAACCCTCACTCTCCATAACACCAGAGTTCCAAATCTGGGTGCAATTACGAAAACAAATGATAAAATAACTGTCTTGTGTGCGATGCACTAACTGCAGCTGTGCCACACACATACTGCAGACAGCTTAACAGCTCTTGCAAACCATGTCAAGTTGGTATAGAATTTTAAAGCTGAACGTCACAGAATAGGAAAACACACACAAACCAAAAAAAAGAGGAAATAAAAGGAAAGTGCCCTTAGATACATTTTCAAAAAAGAAATGGAAAGGCTGTAATGGTAGCTAAGGCAGAAACATTTATTTCTTGACCACAGGCATTTACTGCAACTTATTTTTACTGCAAAATAGAGAGTATCCCTTCAGGCGGTCTGATCATTACATCTGCCAAATCTTTGTCTCTAAAAGCTTGAAATCAAATCACAGAAGGAAAATGTTGCTGGGGATTTTTCTTGAAAAGCTTTTCAGTTATAAAAAGAATGAAATCACGACAAGGTGTAACAGAGCTTAGAGTGCACTGCTGAAATGGAACTCGATCTTCTGAGGAGCATTACTGCAGCAAATGGAAAACTTCAGCTCAGGAGTTTATTCCAAGTTAACTGAGAAATAAATGTTCTTTGGTTCTGTATGGTTCGCTATCGCTGTTTAATAACATACACTTTTGAGAAACTTAAAGAACATGAATTTCAAGTTGTTGTAGAAAAGAAAAATATATGCCTGCTTGGAGAGTTGAGAAAGGTTGATAATTCAAGTGATATTAGAACAATGATGTCTTTTGTCAGAATAATGCATGCACAATGATACACATACAGTTGCATCAAACTGACTGTACTCTGATGAACTTCAGATTAAGAAACTGTGAACATTTCCATATTACCCATTACACACCTTACCAAGGCCGATTGCTTACTAGATAAGTAAGGAATATGCTACCCTAATGAGGTTTATCTCTTATCTGAATAATTGGGCTTATTGATGCAAGGTACTGTTTGTTGGAATAAATTAAAATAACCTAACTACAAGCTTTTTTTCAATATGCAATAAAAGTTGATTGATTATAATACCTCGCATGTTCATCGGCTAATTTTCAATCTGTGCTGTTGCTATTAAGTTTCTGCTCATTTGTCTACTAATTTATTGGATCCAAAATCAGAATTTCCATGGAGCAACATGAACACCATTAAAGCATTCCTGTGAGTTATTTCCAGCAAACCCCTATCTCAGTGCTCCATAAAAAATTGTTCCAAGGTGAACTTCAAATAATGTATACACCACCCCTAAAGCCTCATACATTGCACTATAGAAGATTTATCCATGCACCATTACACAGAAAACAGAGCATTAGACAACCTACAGTAATGAGCATTCATGTGCAAAACTGCCATGGTGCTTCTCTGATTTAACAACAGAACAATATGATGCAGTGATATATATATGCATCACTCATATTTAAACCTAACTCTTCTCATGAGTTTTGAAACTGCGTTCTGAATATGAGAATAAGGCACAACGATGCCGCGGGGAAAGAGACAAGACACTGCCGTGGGAAATGAGACCCAACACTGCCCTGGGGAATGAGACAGGACACTGCCCTGGGGAATGAGACAGGACACTGCCGTGGGGAATGAGACCGGACACTGCCCTGGGGAATGAGACAGGACACTGCCCTGGGGAATGAGACCCAACACTGCCCTGGGGAATGAGACCCAACACTGCCCTGGGGAATGAGACCCGACACTGCCCTGGGGAATGAGACCTAACACTGCCCTGGGGAATGAGACCCAACACTGCCCTGGGGAATGAGACCCGACACTGCCCTGGGGAATGAGACCCGACACTGCCCTGGGGAATGAGACAGGACACTGCCGTGGGGAATGAGACAGGACACTGCCCTGGGGAATGAGACCCGACACTGCCCTGGGGAATGAGACCCGACACTGCCCTGGGGAATGAGACAGGACACTGCCCTGGGGAATGAGACAGGACACTGCCCTGGGGAATGAGACAGGACACTGCCCTGGGGAATGAGACCCAACACTGCCCTGGGGAATGAGACCCAACACTGCCCTGGGGAATGAGACAGGACACTGCCCTGGGGAATGAGACAGGACACTGCCCTGGGGAATGAGACAGGACACTGCCCTGGGGAATGAGACCCAACACTGCCCTGGGGAATGAGACAGGACACTGCCCTGGGGAATGAGACCCGACACTGCCCTGGGGAATGAGACCCAACACTGCCCTGGGGAATGAGACCCGACACTGCCCTGGGGAATGAAACAGGACACTGTCGTGGGGAATGAGACAGGACACTGCCCTGGGGAATGAGACCCGACACTGCCCTGGGGAATGAGACCCAACACTGCCCTGGGGAATGAGACAGGACATTGCCCTGGGGAATGAGACCCGACACTGCCGTGGGGAATGAGACAGGACATTGCCCTGGGGAATAAGACCCAACACTGCCCTGGGGAATGAGACAGGACATTGCCCTGGGGAATGAGACCCGACACTGCCGTGGGGAATGAGACAGGACACTGCCCTGGGGAATGAGACAGGACACTGCCGTGGGGAATGAGACCCGACACTGCCCTGGGGAATGAGACAGGACACTGCCGTGGGGAATGAGACCCGACACTGCCCTGGGGAATGAGACAGGACACTGCCGTGGGGAATGAGACCCGACACTGCCCTGGGGAATGAGACAGGACACTGCCCTGGGGAATGAGACCCAACACTGCCCTGGGGAATGAGACCCGACACTGCCCTGGGGAATGAGACAGGACACTGCCGTGGGGAATGAGACAGGACACTGACCTGGGGAATGAGACAGGACACTGCCCTGGGGAATGAGACCCAACACTGCCCTGGGGAATGAGACCCAACACTGCCCTGGGGAATGAGACAGGACACTGCCCTGGGGAATGAGACAGGACACTGCCCTTGGGAATGAGACCCGACACTGCCCTGGGGAATGAGACCCAACACTGCCCTGGGGAATGAGACCCGACACTGCCCTGGGGAATGAAACAGGACACTGTCGTGGGGAATGAGACAGGACACTGCCCTGGGGAATGAGACCCGACACTGCCCTGGGGAATGAGACCCAACACTGCCCTGGGGAATGAGACAGGACATTGCCCTGGGGAATGAGACCCGACACTGCCGTGGGGAATGAGACAGGACATTGCCCTGGGGAATAAGACCCAACACTGCCCTGGGGAATGAGACAGGACATTGCCCTGGGGAATGAGACCCGACACTGCCGTGGGGAATGAGACAGGACACTGCCCTGGGGAATGAGACAGGACACTGCCGTGGGGAATGAGACCCGACACTGCCCTGGGGAATGAGACAGGACACTGCCGTGGGGAATGAGACCCGACACTGCCCTGGGGAATGAGACAGGACACTGCCGTGGGGAATGAGACCCGACACTGCCCTGGGGAATGAGACAGGACACTGCCCTGGGGAATGAGACCCAACACTGCCCTGGGGAATGAGACCCGACACTGCCCTGGGGAATGAGACAGGACACTGCCGTGGGGAATGAGACAGGACACTGCCCTGGGGAATGAGACAGGACACTGCCCTGGGGAATGAGACCCGACACTGCTGTGGGGAATGAGACAGGACACTGCCCTGGGGAATGAGACCCGACAGTGCCCTGGGGAATGAGACCCGACACTGCCCTGGGGAATGAGACAGGACACTGCCCTGGGGAATGAGACCCGACACTGCCCTGGGGAATGAGACAGGACACTGCCGTGGGGAATGAGACCCAACACTGCCCTGGGGAATGAGACAGGACACTGCCCTGGGGAATGAGACAGGACACTGCATGGGGAATGAGACCCGACACTGCCCTGGGGAATGAGACAGGACACTGCCCTGGGGAATGAGACAGGACACTGCCCTGGGGAATGAGACAGGACACTGCCCTGGGGAATGAGACAGGACACTGCCCTGGGGAATGAGACAGGACACTGCCCTGGGGAATGAGACAGGACACTGCCCTGGGGAATGAGACAGGACACTGCCCTGGGGAATGAGACAGGACACTGCCCTGGGGAATGAGACAGGACACTGCCCTGGGGAATGAGACAGGACATTGCCCTGGGGAATGAGACAGGACACTGCCCTGGGGAATGAGACAGGACACTGCCCTGGGGAATGAGACAGGACACTGCCCTGGAGAATGAGACCCAACACTGCCCTGGGGAATGTGACAGGACACTGCCCTGGGGAATGAGACCCGACACTGCCCTGGGGAATGAGACCCAACACTGCCCTGGGGAATGAGACAGGACACTGCCCTGGGGAATGAGACCCGACACTGCCCTGGGGAATGAGACCCGACACTGCCCTGGGGAATGAGACCCGACACTGCCCTGGGGAATGAGACAGGACACTGCCCTGGGGAATTGAGATACAATGCTCATGTGTTGCTCTTCTGATGTAGGGACTATGGCATTCCTACAAGCAGGCCTCAAGTAGTACACTGGTCAGGTTGAGGCCTTTGACAAATATTTGTAATACTCCACAGTACAATATCTTGCACCATTCTTGAGCGTGGTCCTCCAGCTAGACATTCACTGCGACTGCGTTCCTCGATAAAAAGTGCCACTGTGCTACCACTACCAGCCAACTGGTTCTGCCCTGATCACCTTTCAAGTGGTTTTCACAGGACATACTGTGAATGAGGCTCATTCAAGCACACAAATATCGATTAAAACACCAAACCTAGCCTACAAAACCTGTAAACAGCAAATGTACACCACTTCAGGTCACTGCATCTGCTGACATTTAATGCTCATTCAGGACAACTCCATTTCAAACAACTATGTGGTGCTGAGGAACAGATTTTTGCTTTCAGAATCTCAAACAACATTGCAAGAAACCACTGCTTCTTCACACAAAGAGCTGTGCTATTAAAATGATAAGTGATTTGATAGTTTAAAATACCCACTGGGCAGTATGCTATGCAGCATTCATCTTATCTATTGGATCTGCTTAATGCTGGAGCTCCTACTGGTTTTGAAAAATAACAAAAAAAAAATATTCATTTTTGGAAGATAATGCATGTTTTTTTCCCATTTTCTAGCTGTTCGCTTTCGATATTGAAGCAGACTCAAATGTTTGCCCCCAACAGATGTAAAGCTAATTTACTTCATTATGCCATGTTTCTGCACTAAAATAAATATTTCATGCATTTATCATCATAGAAGGCTATCCGGTTTTGAAAACCAATTGTCGGGTGCCCGTTCAATGCGCCACATGTGGTTTTATGAGCTGTAAAGAAATTGTGATTCTCTCTGTAACCATTTAAAGCCTGAGGTAACACTCCTGCACGACATTAAACAAAAACAAGGACAAGGGTAAAACTGACCAGGTTGCCAAAGACTGGAATTCTCTCAGCACTACACTTGGACTGCTTATGATATACATTTAAAATCCTGGTACAGATTCAAAAAATAATCCATCTTAATGTGACAAACACATTTCAAATTAATACAAGTCCCTGAACTTCCAGCATCAAATTGGCAGCAATGCTCTTTCCAAATTGTGCATTCCTTTCTTGCTGGTTATTTTGAACCTCGGGTTCATAAAACAACATGCCAGAATAAGCACAAAGCCGATTAATACCTTGCTTATAGTGAGAAATAGGTGCTGAATTGATTCACAATGGGTATTTTGGCTTTGCACAAAATCTAACAGCTAAACTGAAAGAGCCAACAAGAGAGGTTAGATTTTCAACAAAAAAAAAAGGACTGAAAAGTGGTTGCTAAAATATTTATGATTATTTTCTCTCATTCCCTCAGCTGGCCTCCTCCGTGTGGCAGCTGAGCTGAGATTGAGGAATTCGGTAACTGAGGAATTGTGAACTTTAATTTCGCTACTCCTGTGCTTCAGTACACCGCGACTGACCAAGCCAATCCTACTGGCCACCGTTGACAGCTGCAACAAGCAATCACAAATAGCATCAAGAGTACAGCCAGCACATTTCAGAATTGAGCCCCAGTTCATTCAAAACATGCTGATATTTTGTCAGAGACATTTTAATGTTAAATTTACTGCTGAAAGTCATTCCATCCACCTTCTTCAAGAATGCTACAATTTACGACGGCACTTAGCCCTCTAAACTGCGCCAGCATGGCTAAAGACGACAAAATGGTTAGATTTTTTAATAAATACCCATTTAATTTTCTCTCCGAACGCTGGAGTGACAGATGAGCAGTTCTGATCAGAAGACTGCAGTATGAGTGGCTCTGTTACACAATGCAACTCCTATTGTTACCATTCAAGTACCGACAGGGCGAAGGTAAAAACACTAGTACTCAAATGAGGATTTATTACATTGGATTACAAAGGATATACGGCACAGAAACTAGCCATTCGACCCAACCAGTCCATGCCGGTATTTAAGAACATAAGAAATAGGAGCAGGACTAGGCCATTCGGCCCCTCGAGCTTGCTCCGCCATTCAATAAGATCATGGTTGATCTGATCTTGGCCTCAACGCCACTTTCCCGCCCGTTCCCCATAACCCTTGACTCCCCTGTAGTTCAAAAATCTGTCTATCTCCGCCTTGAATATATTCAATGACTCCGCCTCCACAGCTCTCTGGGGTAGATACTTCCAAAGATTCACGACCCTCTGAGATAAGAAATTCCTCCTCATCTCCGTTTTAAATGGGTGACCCCTTATCCTGAAACTGTGCCCCCTAGTTCTAGATTCCCCCTCGAGGGGAAACATCCTCTCTGCATCTACCCTGTCAAGCCCCCTCAGAATCTTAAATGTTTCAATAAGATCACCTCTCATTCTTCTAAACTCCAGTGAGTATAGGCCCAACCTGCTCAACCTTTCTTCATAAGACAACCCCTTCATCTCAGGAATCAACCTCGTGAACCTTCTCTGAACTGCCTCCAATGCAAGTATATCCCTCCTTAAATAAGGAGACCAAAACTGCACGCAGGACTCCAGGTATGGTCTCACCAGCGCCCTGTACAGTTGTAGCAAGACTTCCTTTCTTTTATACTCCATACCCCTTGCAATAAAGGCCAACATTCCATTTGCCTTCCTAATTACTTGCTGTACCTGCATGCTAACTTTTTGTGTTTCATGTACGAGGATCCCCAGATCCCTCTGTAACACAACATTTTGTAGTCTCTCCCGATTTAAACAATAATTTGCTTATTTATTTTTCCTACCAAAGTGGATAACCTCACATTTTCCCACATTATACTCCATCTGCCAAATTTTTGCCCACTCACTTAACCCATCTATATCCCTTTGCAGACTCTTTGTGTCCTCCTCACAACTTGCTTTCCCACCTATCTTTGTATCATCAGCAATTTGGCTACAGTACACATGGTCCCTTCATCCAAGTCATTAATATAGATTGTAAATAGTTGAGGCCCCAGCACCGATCCCTGTGGCACCCCACTAGTTACAGTTTGCCAACCTGAAAATGACCCATTTATCCCGACTCTTTGTTTTCTATTAGTTAGCCAATCCTCTATCCATGCTAATATATTACCCAAAACACCTTGAGCTCTTATCTTGTGCAGTAACCTTTTATGTGTCACCTTATCGAATGCCTTCTGGAAATCCAAATACACTACATCTACTGGTTTCCCTTTATCCACCCTGCTCATTATATCCTCAAAGAACTCTAGTAAATTTATCAAACACGATTTCCCTTTCATAAAACCATGTTGACTCTGCTTGATTGTATTATGATTTTCTAAATGTCCTGCTATTACTTCGTTAATAATGGATTTCATAATTTTCCCAATGACAGATGTTAGGCTAACTGGCCTATAGTTTCCTGCTTTCTGCCTCCCTCCTTTCTTGAATAGGGGCGTTACATTTGCGGTTTTCCAATCTGCTGGGACCTCTCCAGAATCCAAGGAATTTTGGTAGATTACAACCAACGCATCCAATATCTCTGCAGCCACTTCTTTTAAAACCCTAGGATGCAGGCCATCAGGTCCAGGGGACTTGTCAGCCTTTAGTCCCCTATTTATGTTCCACTCGAGCCTCCTCTTGTCTTTCCTCATCTAAATCTATCAGCATAACCCTCTATTCCCTTCTCCCTCATATGCTTGTCCAGCCTCCCCTTAAATGCATCTATACTATTCGCTTCAACCACTCCCTGTGGTAGCGAGTTCCACATTCTCACCACTCTTTGGGTAAAGAGGTTTCTTCTGAATTCCCTATTGGATTTCTTGGTGACTATCTTATATTGATGGCCTCTAGTTATGCTCTCCCCACAAGTGGAAACATTCTCTCTCTATCTACTCTATCAAAATTTTTCATAAATTTAAAGACCTCCATTAGGTCACCCCTCAGCCTTCTTTTTTCAAGAGAAAAGAGACCCAGCCTGTTCATTCTTTCCTGATATGTATACCCTCGCATTTCTGGTATCATCCTTGCAAATCTTCTCTGCATCCTCTCCAGTGCCTCTATATCCTTTTTATAATATGGCGACCAGAACTGCACGCAGTACTCAAGTGTGGTGTAACCAAGGTTCGATACAGGTTTAGCATAACTTCCCTACTTTTCAATTCTATACCTCTAGAAATAAACCCTAGTGCTTGGTTTGTTTTTTTATGGCCTTGCTAACCTGTGGCGCAACTTTTAGTGATTTATGTATTTGTACTCCGAGATCCCTTTGTTCCTCTACCCCACCTAGACTCGCACCCTCCAAGTGGTAAGTGACCTCCCTATTCTTCCTACCAAAATGTAATACCTCACATTTATAAAGCATTTATAAATACATCACACAAATAACAAATTAATCTGAAGCCATCCCAGTCCCAGCCACCTGCCCATCCCAGTCGCCTACTATCCCAGTCCCAACCGCCTGCCCATCCCAGTCCCAGCTTCGACACAGTTAAGTGACAGCTCTGGATATGAATGAAGTCACATTATAGGGTAAATTTTATAAACTCTCAGAACTTTGCCCCCTTCCCAGGAGTTAATATATGAAATTTATTGATGAGAACATCCTGTGGCCCCACTGACCCCCACACCCCCATTTCTGATAAGTGCTCCAAGCAGCCAAGCTCCATGCTGGGAATGCAAAAATTAAAACATTATCCCATAAAAGGTCGACAATTGTGCAGAATCGAGGGCTGTTTTTTGTTCTTTTCAATTTATCAAGGGAAGTACTTTAGATTAAATAGGGATAATTCAGCTTTAGCTTTTAAAACATTTCTAAAATTGAACTTGTGCCTTTTTTGTCCTCTTCATTAGATCTGCATTGATCACACAATATTCTCCAGCTGAAGAATGAATAGGTCACCTATTTGGAGGCCTCTGCCAATGCTCAGTAACAGGTGTTGGGAGGCTGCAAGTCTGTGACTCACCTGTTGATTTTCCCTTCTCTTTGCGGAAGAGTCCCACAACCAAATCAGGAACTCGCAGTGTGGGGAATCATAGCTGAGGACCCAGATCCTGACAGCTTCAAAGCACATCAAAATGTTGCACCCACTTTCCGTTTTTGTAAAGGTTTATAATTCTTCTGCACAAAGTTCCGAGTCCCCAGTTGGACAGTCTTGAATTGCACCTTAAAGTTGTTAACCTTTGAACACATTTCTGTGTATCAATAGGTGCATCAAGATCCGGGGTGCCAATTCAATCTGCCCTTTTAAACATCACTGAGATCCAGAGCAATATAGTATCATTCGGCGCAGAAGGAGGCCATTCGGCCCATCGTGCCTGTGCCGGCTCCTTGAAAGAATTATTCAATTAGTCCCACTCCCCTGGCTCTTTCCCCGTGGCCCTGCATTCTTTTTATCATCAAATGTATATCCAATTCCCTTTTGAAAGTTCCTATTGATTTTGATTCAACCACCCGTTCAGGCAGTGCGTTCCAGATCACAACAACTTGCTGCGTAAAAGATGTTCTCCTCATCTCCACTCTGGTTCGTTTGCCAATTATCTGATCACCATGCGCCAAGAGTGGAAACCATTCACCCATCAATGCATGTGCTTCAGATGAGGGAATCTAACTGAACACAAGCAGACATGTCATCAGCTGAATTTGCTTCCCCCAAGTGAAAATCTCAACCAAATCGAATAGCCTGTTGCAGAATGGTGAGTATTCAAGGTGGGAAACAGCTGTACTTTTCTCCTGACACCACTTTTTAAAAATTAGAAGCTTTGCTTCTTCGCTCCCCACTGCGATTTCTCCCAAAGGAAAATCTACAATCGGAATTACACAGGTCCCGTCAATTCAAGATTAATAAACAATGTTGATAATTCTATCCCTTGAAAACAAATGCCCTGCCCTTCATATACTTACCAAAGTCTACATTGAAGGCTGGACTGCAAAAGCTGCACCAAATTCATCAGCACAAACATGATGAGTATCATACAGCAACAGAATGGTCTGCATAAATAGAAAGTCTCCTGAATAATTCAAAGATTTTATGAGCCGTTTTTCCTGAAATCTTACTTTTTCCACATCCTGCAGTGAATCAGTCGCAGAGTACCCTCACATATCCCTAACATCCTGATTAGGTTCCAAAAATAACCCATTTTGATGCCCACGATGGCTAGATTTCTAATTCATAGGAGCACAATCTTCAGGGCTTCATAAATAGAGGTATTGAGTACAAAAGTAGAGAAGTTATGCTGAACCTTTATAAAGCGCTGGTTAGGCCACAACTGGAGTATTGTGTCCAGTTCTGGTCACCACACTTCAGGAAGGATGTGAAGGCCTTTGAGAGGGTGCAGAGGAGATTTACCAGAATGGTTCCGGGGATGGGGGATCTTAGCGACAAGGACAGGTTAGAGAAGCTGGATTTGTTTTCATTTGAGCAAAGGAGGTTGAGGGGTGACTTGATAGAGGTGTACAAGATTATGACGGGTTTTGATAGGCTAGACGAGGAAATGCTGTTCCCACTAGTTGATGGTACAAGGACTAGGGGACACAGATTTAAGGTTTTGGGCAAGAGATACAGGGGGGGGATGTGAGGAAAAACTATTTTACGCAGCGAGTGGTGAGGACCTGGAACTCACTGCCGACGGAAGTGGTGGAAATGGAGACACTCAATGTTTTCAAGGGGAGACTGGATAGGCACTTGAGGGAAATAAACTTGCAGGGCTACGGGGATAGAGCGGGGGAATGGGACTGACTGGATTGCTCTGCAGAGAGCCGGCACGGACTCGATGGGCCGAATGGCCTCCTTCAGTGCCGTTATGACTCTATGACAATCACTTATTCCAAAAATCTGCCACAGTTAAATTGAAAGTAGCCTATTATGTCTGCACCTATGTACGTGTTTCACAGTGAAACACATCGTCCTTCAGGGATAGAAATCGTCAGGAAGATCACAACTGCCCATGATCCATGATACAGGCCTCGACCGCGTTTCCTTATCTCAGGTAAACTGTTCCCTTGTTCAAAATGCACCTAGTTTGTTTAATGTTTTCCTTGTCCTCAGCCACAGCTCGACTATTTCCTCCAGTTCGCTTAAGGATTTCTCATTACCTTTTTGCTGTCCTTTCTACTTGTTTTACTTGTTTCTAGTTTGTTTTGGGGGTGCTTCCACAATCCTGTACTTTTATTGAGGAAACTGCACTACTCACAGGGAACAAAGGTCGGAGTAGGGCTACAGCACTGTCGTCCTGTTTCTCTAACTGGCAATTACTGCTCCCTGCTGGAAGCCCAGAATCGCTCCCATTACACCTTTTACAAGTTTTACTACTTTTTTAATTTTTCTCGCTCTCTAGTCTTTCTTCCTCTGTATCAGTCACCTTCTCTAAATAAGAACTCGTAGGAACAGGAAAAGGCCGTTTGGTTCAACATGCCGGTCCTTTCTTTTTAAACATCAACCCTGCCTCTAGCTCCACCACATCCCTCAATCTTCTCTCTCCAGAAATACATCTAGTTGCTTCTTGAATCCACTCCTAGATCTTCCTCTTTTTGTTCTTTTTCTTTGCTTGCCTCTCTTAAATTGGTTGTACTATTTAACATCATCTTTTAAATCAACTGCCTCTTTTACATAACACACAAGGATCTCAAAGCAGCTCCCACAACAGCGCAGCAGATACGTTTACTGCCGCATGTGGTACTGAGTCATACAAACGAGGGGGAAGATTTCTGCTGTTCCTTTTCGTAGGGAAATCGGAAACACGAGTAGAAGGGACACATATCTGATTTTGCTACCAATTGCAGAGGAAATAATCCACCAGAGGAATCTTAATTCTATCTCTTATCCATGTTGAGTTCATTGACCTGAGGTGTGGTGGCAGTGTGGGCACTACAACTGGGTTGTACGAAAAGGTACTGGGGGAAATCAGCTGATGTTCCCACTCCTGCTCACAACCCAGTGACTCCTGCAGGAAGGTGTGAACAAGTGGATATTGGCAAGGACGGGATTGGACGTCGCTGTGCTGGCCTCCCACAGTCAAACAACCTTTTAAACCTCACTGGCGCAATTTCGAAGCATAAGCTGGTGCTTTGGGCTACCAATAATGAGAACGAATTTACAAGACACTCTATATGCTGACCCAGTGCGAGCTAGTCTAGATTATGGCCACGAGTTAATCATCCATATGCAGACATCCGACAAAGACACTGGAGATATGCTGAGTCCGGTGAACAGCAGAGGGGAGGAACACTCAGTTGCCTACCCGAGATGGGAGCTATACCTCTGCACACTCAGCAATCATACTCAGCGTGGCAGTGTAATTTGGACATTGCAGAACTTGCAGCTACACTCCTACAGCACTTCGCTTACAGCATTCTCGAACCGTAATCCCTTAGTTTGGTTGAGCTCAACATGCAACAAAAAGGCATGCTACTTGTGCTGGAGCATCACATTACCGAGGTGTAATACGGCCGGCACAGTTCACAACACAGAAACAATGTCGGGCTGTCCTGCTAAATCAGGACACTGTTTGTGGTTCGCAGAAGTGACACATTAGCTTGTGCCAAAGGAAGGGGAATAATGTGACAAAAGGAGGGATTTCTATCTTTGGTACAGCTTAAACAGCTAGGGTCAAAAATGGAGGCTGCTTCTAGCTAACTATAAAGTGGTAGATTGAGGCAGTCAGCCAGCAAAATCCAGGCAAGGCAGATGATCACTAATAAACGAATAAAGGTTTCCTTTGATGGGGACGAGCAGTGTCATTAGAATGTTATTATATGCAGCTTCCGCAGGTTAATGTGTGATTTCAGATTGTTGACATAAATAGGTTGAAATGCAGGAAAGGAAATATAACTATTACAGGCCATTATCAGATAGTTTATCGAGGTGTGAGGACTGTTAACATTTTGATTGTTGGACCAGTTGAAAGGAATTGCTTTACTTCAAAAGGAGATCAGTGGGATAAATGTCCCAGTTCTAGTGCAGGTAGTTCCAGTTCTAGTGCAGGTAGTTCCAGTTCTAGCGCAGGTAGTTCCAGTTCTGGCAGGTAGTTCCAGTTCTAGTGCAGGTAGTTCCAGTTTTAGTGCAGGTAGTCCCAGTTTTAGTGCAGGTAGTTCCAGTTCTGGCAGGTAGTTCCAGTTCTAGTGCAGGTAGTTCCAGTTCTAGTGCAGGTAGTTCCAGTTCTAGTGCAGGTAGTTCCAGTTCTGGCAGGTAGTTCCAGTTCTGGCAGGTAGTTCCAGTTTTAGTGCAGGTAGTCCCAGTTTTAGTGCAGGTAGTTCCAGTTCTGGCAGGTAGTTCCAGTTCTAGTGCAGGTAGTTCCAGTTCTAGTGCAGGTAGTCCCAGTTCTAGTGCAGGTAGTCCCAGTTCTAGTGCAGGTAGTCCCAGTTTTAGTGCAGGTAGTTCCAGTTCTAGTGCAGGTAGTTCCAGTTCTGGCAGGTAGTTCCAGTTCTAGTGCAGGTAGTTCCAGTTCTGGCAGGTAGTTCCAGTTCTGGCAGGTAGTTCCAGTTTTAGTGCAGGTAGTTCCAGTTCTGGCAGGTAGTTCCAGTTCTAGTGCAGGTAGTTCCAGTTCTGGCAGGTAGTTCCAGTTTTAGTGCAGGTAGTTCCAGTTCTGGCAGGTAGTTCCAGTTCTAGTGCAGGTAGTTCCAGTTCTGGCAGGTAGTTCCAGTTTTAGTGCAGGTAGTTCCAGTTCTAGGCAGGTAGTTCCAGTTCTGAGTAGTCCAGTTAGTGCAGGTAGTTCCAGTTCTGGCAGGTAGTTCCAGTTTTAGTGCAGGTAGTTCCAGTTCTGGCAGGTAGTTCCAGTTCTAGTGCAGGTAGTTCCAGTTCTAGTGCAGGTAGTTCCAGTTCTGGCAGGTAGTCCCAGTTTTAGTGCAGGTAGTTCCAGTTCTAGTGCAGGTAGTCCCAGTTTTAGTGCAGGTAGTTCCAGTTCTAGTGCAGGTAGTTCCAGTTCTGGCAGGTAGTCCCAGTTTTAGTGCAGGTAGTCCCAGTTTTAGTGCAGGTAGTTCCAGTTTTAGTGCAGGTAGTTCCAGTTCTAGTGCAGGTAGTCCCAGTTTTAGTGCAGGTAGTTCCAGTTCTAGTGCAGGTAGTTCCAGTTCTGGCAGGTAGTTCCAGTTCTAGTGCAGGTAGTTCCAGTTCTAGTGCAGATATACCAAGCTCAGTAGGCGTTGCATATTCCAAGTGTAAAACTCATCCTGAAAGATGCACTTCAAGACCTCATTCTGTATACCAAGGAACAATAAGACGACTGATTGGATCCATCTGAAGAAAGTATTCACCTGTCAGCATTACTGAAAGCAGCATTCTGAAAAGGGCAAACTGACTTATGATCGTTTCGTACTGTGCCGTTTCGTATTTTGACGATGTTTTTACTTTGATGAATCATTTTCAATTGTGTAACAAAATAAATTTGACTAGTAGTTTGGGCCTGAACAAAGTAGTGTAGCATTCTGACATTTTCCATCTTCCAGATTGGCAGGATATGCAGTGGGCAACATACGTGCTATCCAGTAATTGGGTCTCATGGTTAGACCTGGGATAGGCAGCATGGAATAAAAGACAAAGGTTTGGGGTTGTAGGAGAAAGCCTGAAGTGTACGAAGTAGTCCTGATAGATTTTGGGGAAAAATGCTAACTTGAATCTTCAAGGCGTGCAGGGTTAAGTGTGTGGGGAGGGGTGAATAGGAAAGGAAAATGGCTCCATTCTTTTCAAATACTTTCTAATAAAGTCGGGATTATGCTGCTAAGGATTGAACTGATACTTTTCAAAGCCAGCCTACATGGAGCAACAAAAGGAGTCACTGTCTCATTACATAACGCAATAGCAGCTCTACTAAAATATGCAGGGTTGGCATGGATATATTAGTGTGTTATGTACTGCATGATACCAGATACACAGAGGCAATCTCTAATCATCACCATAAAACAAAGGTTACTTTATTGGAAACGTCAATGCACCAGAGGGTTACGGTGTGCTTTCATTTCCCTGCAGGTCAGTTTTCACCGGTATATTTTTATTTCTCTGTTCATTGTTTCACAATTAACTCATGTTCTATGGGCATCAATTAAATCCATTTATCAAAGTGAAATCAAGTGATACCACCACTCGGCGAAGGTGTTTGCTCAAAGTATGGAACACGGTGTGACATTTTAGTCACATATTTGCACCAAAGAACTGGAAACCAAACTATTTTCTTTCCCCACTCATAAAACTTTAATTTCTACACGACCTGTGTTGTATTGTGTATCGAGAAGGTAACAGAGAGAGGGGCCCCTTGCTGTTTTTATCCAGTGAGTAATTGCACCATACAGCCCAGAAGGTACCACTTTCAATCCCCACGTTTTGCTGAGTTAGTTGGTGTCAACCAGGGAGGTGGTAGGGGCACTACCATTGGCTTCATCACCCCTGGGTTAGGGAGAGGGAATCTGCAAGGGTTCCTGCTACTCATCGCTACCCAGTGACCACTGGATGAGACTTAACTGTAATTCAACCACAAATACCCTGACAAGGTTCCCAGATGAACAATGGGCACCTGAGGTGCTGTCGAAGAAACCTTGGCGAGTTGCTGCAGTGCAAAGATGTGCTGCAGCAACTCGCCAAGGCTTCTTTGACACCACCTCCCAAACCCGCGACCTCTACCATCTAGAAAGACAAGGGCAGCAGGCGCATGGGAACACGACCACCTGCAAGTTACCCTCCAAGTTACACACCATCCTGACTTGGAAATATATCATGTTCCTTCATCATTGCTGGGTCAAAATCCTGGCACTCCCTCCCTAACAGCACTGTGGGAGTACCTTCACCACAAGGACTGCAGCGGTTCAAAAAGGCAGCTCATCACCACCTTCTCGAGGGCAATTAGGGATGGGCAATAAATGCTGGCCTTGCCAGCGACGCCCACATCCCAGGAACAAAAAAAAAGAACCTGAGTGAGGCTCAGAGGGCAACTGGCACTCATGGACCATACACCAGGAAAGAGTCAACACCTTTAGATGAGAGGAGGGGCAGAAAACTGGTAGACAAAACTAGCAAAATAGAAAACATAACAGAGCCACAGAAAATCACAGGTTTCATAGTTCGAAACATCTAGTCCTGGTACATGTGAAGATGGATACACAACACTGCTGCTCCAGAATTCTTCTTGTGGTCTTGCTCGATGGACTGACACACCACGTAAAACATAATATTCAGGATGTTGGGAATTAGTATTATTTATGTTTGATGGCTTTAATAGGTTGTTTTATTCAGCAATAAAAATTCTTCAATAATACTGCGGCGGTGCTCATGCATCTAGAGGTACATTATGATGTACAGCAAATCGATTTATTGCCTTCTCTTCACAGGACGGCAGTTTGTTTTGAAGGTGGCCATGCTTCCTAATGAGTTTTTTCTTTGGTGGGTTGATACGGAAAGGGTCATGATCCGACAGTGTTGTATAACCCACGCAAGATGCCGCTGGAATCATGCGCCATTTTCTCCCTGAATATTTGGCCGCTGTAATCATTTCTTGTTGGGTTAAGGAGAGAGCACATCGAGAGTTGGAGCAGCAAGAAAGAAAGTAGCAGAATTGGCAATGGTATTTCCAGGGTCTCGTTGATGCCAATGATTTCTACTCTTTTGAGACACTATGTGACAGACATGTATTGGCGTACAGCCAGTTTTGGAGCTATTTTCACTTAATGCCCGCTCTTAAAGATATTGGGCAATAAGCTGGGCTGAACTTCATCTCGCTTGTGACTTCAACGTCCATTACCAAGAGTGGTTCGGTAGCACCACTACTGACCGAGCTGGCCAAGTCCTGAAGGACATAACTGCCAGTCTGGGTCTGCGACAGGTGGTGAGAGAACCAACACGAGGGAAAAACCTACTTGACCTCGTCCTCATCAATCTACCTGTTGCAGATGCATCTGTCCATGACAGTATTGGTAGCAGTGACCACCATACAGTCATTGTGAAGATGAAGTCCCGTCTTCACACTGAGGACACCCTCCATCGTGTTGTGTGACACTACCACAGTGCTAAATGGGACAGATTCAGAACAGATCTAGCAGCTCAAAACTGGGCATCCATGAGGTGCTGTGGGACATCATCAGCAGCAGAATTGTATTCCACCACAATCTGTAACCTCATGACCCGGCATATCCCTCACTCTACCATTACCATCAAGCCAGGGGACCAACCCTGGTTCAATAAGGAGTGTAGAAGAGCATGCCAGGAGCAGCACCAGGCGTACCTAAAAATGAGGTGCCAACCTGGGGAAGCTGCAACACAGGACTACATCCATGCTAAAAAGCGGAAGCAGCATGCTATAGACAGGGCTAAGCGATCCCACAATCAACGGATCAGATCAAAGCTCTGCAGTCCTGCCACAGCCAGTCGTGAACGGTGGTGGACCATTAAACAACTAAAGGGAGGAGGAGGCTCCATGAATATCCCCATCCTCAATGATGGTGGAGCCCAGCACGTGAGTGCAAAAGACAAGGCTGAAGCGTTTGCAACCATCTTCAGCCAGAAGTGCCAAGTGGATGATCAATATCAGCCTACTCCCGAGGACCCCACCATTGCAGAAGCCAGTCTTCAGCCAATTCGATTCACTCCACGTGATATCAAGAAACGGCTGAGCGCACTGATACAGCAAAGGGTATGGGCCCCGACAACATCCCGGCTATCGTGCTGAAGACTTGTGCTCCAGAACTAGCTGTGCCTCTAGCCAAGCTGTTCCAGTACAGCTACAACACTGGCATCTATCCGACAATGTGGAAAACTGCCCAGGTATGTCCTGTCCACAAAAAGCAGGACAAATCCAACCCGGCCAATTACCGCCCCATCAGTCTACTCTCAATCATCAGCAAAGTGATGGCAGGTGTCATCGACAGTGCTATCAAGCGGCACCTACTCACCAAAAACCTGCTCACTGATGCCCAGTTTGGGTTCCACCAAGACCACTCGGCTCCAGACCTCAGTACAGCCTTGGTCCAAACATGGATAAATGAGCTGAATGCCAGAGGTGAGGTGAGAGTGACTACCCTTCACATCAAGGCAGCATTTGACCAGGTATGGCATCAAGGAGCCCTAGTAAAACTGAAGTCAATGGGAATCGGGGGCAACTCTCCACTGGCTGGAGTCATACCTAGCACAAAGGAAGATGGTTGTGGCGGTTGAAGGTCGATCACCACAGCCCCAGGACATCGCTGCAGGAGTTCCTCAGGGCAGTGTCCTAGGCCCAACCATCTTCAGCTGCTTCATCAATGACCTTCCTCCAAGATAAGGTAAGAAATGGGGATGTTCGCTGATGACTGCACAGTGTTCAGCGCCATTCACAACTCCTCAGATAATTAAGCACTCCATGCCCGCATGCAACAAGACCTGGACAACGTTCAGGCTTGGGCGGATAAGTGGCAGGTAACATTCGTGCCACACAAGTGCCAGGCAATGACTATCTCCAACAAGCGAGAGTCTAACCACCTCCCCATGACATTCAACGGCATTACCATTGCCGAATCCCCCACCATCAACATCCTGGGGGTCACAATTGACCAGAAACTTAACTGGACCAGCCACATAAAAACTGTGGCAACAAGAGCAGGTCAGAGGTGGGTATTCTGCGGCGAGTGTCTCACCTCCTGCTTCTCCAAAGCCTTTCCACCATCTACAAGGCACAAGTAAGGAGTGTGATGAAATACTCTCCACTTGCCTGGATGAGTGCAGCTCCAACAACACTCAAGAAGCTCGACACCATCCAGGACAAAGCAGCTCGCTTGATTGCCACCCCATCCACCACCTTAAACATTCACTCCCTCCACCACCGGTGTACCGTGGCTGCAGTGTGTACCATCTACAAGATGCGCTGCAGTAACTCGCCAAGGCTTCTTCGGCAGCACCTCCCAAACCCGCGACCTCTTCCACCTAGAAGGACAAGGGCAGCAGGCACATGGGAACACCACCACCTCCAAGTTCCCCTCCAAGTCACACACCACCCTGACCTAGAAGTATATCGCCGATCCTTCATCGTCACTGGGTCAAAATCCTGGAACTCACTCCCTAACAGCACTGTGGGAGTACCTTCACCACACGGACTGCAGCGATTCAAGAAGGCGGCTCACCACCACCTTCTCAAGGGCAATTAGGGATGGGCAATAAATTCTGGCCTTGCCAGCAACGCCCACATCCCATAAAAAAATAATTAAAAAAATATAGTTAAACGAGGGCAGTGGTTCCTTTGGCTGAATTTCTGATTAACTCTAATCAGAAAGGTATATAATTGGAAAAATGATATTGATTTTAAACAGATGGTGAAGTAAATGGCAGGGAATCAAAATTCTGGCTCGATTCTACAGTCCAATCATTTACATTAACTTTATACAATGAACCTTGGCCAAGACAGCTTTTGTTCGAGTTGTGGTGGGCTGGGGGGGGGATGTGGAGAAGGGGAGAAAAACAGACAGGAAGAGCACGGAAGATCAACCCTTGGACAAGTCCACATGTTATTCGCTACACCTATAGTAATGCTTTTTTAACCTTCTCAAGAGTCAGATCCCTGCTGAGGTGATGGAGAATTGACTACAATTTACACAGCGGGCTAGGGAGGAGTGAAATCCGCCAGTGTTTCCGCTCCCGATCGTCATCCAGCAACTCCTGCTCAAAAGTGCAGGTGTGGACATTAAGTGGGGACAGGATCGGGTACTGCTGTGAAGCCTGCCATGATCGAACAGCCTGCCACCATGCACTGTCTAGGTTTGCACGTGCTCCATGAAAGTCATTGGCTTCAGAAACAGAAGGAAGTGCGAAAAGAGAGAAGAAAACTGGTTGATTTTAATGAAGAAACAGGTACATCACTCTTTCACAGTAAGTGCGTGGACACTTCCTTCCTTCATCAACAGTCCAGTGCACAAGGTCATATTTGCAGTGAATGGTTATTAATTTCCTGTGGGGCAATTCTCTGGAATTGAAAATTCCAATGTGTTATTAATTTTAATGGCTAGCCAAAGGATACCCTAGAAATTGCTCCATAAATTTTCAGATCACTGAAAAAACAGGTCAGTAAGCTTAAATGAGGGTTCATGCAGGATGTAACTTTTGAAGCAATAAATTATTCGTGTACTGACTTAGCAGTATTCCCTAGTCAGTCTCAGTCTCTCCTTCCCGGCTTCCTTCTTTGATATAAGCAGTCATTTTCAATCTGTTTAAGGAGATGAATACTCCTTACATTTTGATTCCTTTGTTCTGCCAGTAATGTTGCAGGTTCAGGGTGACAATACCCTATTTGTCTCTCCTGGTGTTTTACTGGAGAAATTATTTTCCATTACTTTCCAAAATCTTTTGTGACTCCAAGTCTTTGAAAAAACAGCTGCTCCTGAGGCACTCCCCAAGATCAAGTGCCATTTAATTTGCTCTGTAAAATCAATTAGTGCTGCAGTTCCAGTACAAAGATAAAAATAAAGATATCAACTTTAGATAATGGGATATGGTTATCATTTATTCCTGTTGGGCACTAATGCTGAGCAGGCTTTGAAGCTTTATGCTATGGATACCAGTATATGCAGCATATATGTTACATCGAATTACATAGAATTTTACAGCACGGAAACAGGCCACTCGGTCCAACTGGTCCATGCCGAGCCTCCTCCCACCTTACTTCATCTCACCCTATTAACATATCCGTCTACTCCTTTCTCCCTCGTGTACTTATCCAGCTTCCCCTTAAATGCATCGATGCCATTCGCCTCAACCACTCCCTGTGGTAGCGAGTTCCACATTCTCACCACTCTCGAGTAAGAAAAGTTTCTCCAGAATTCCCTATTGGATTTATTAGTGACTATCTTATGTTTATGGCCCCTAGTTTTGGACACCCCCACACAAGTGGAAACAGCTTTCTCTGCATTTCCTGCAGATCCATCAACAAGTTCAAAACTGGAGAGAAAACCATTCCCTTTGACAACAAAATGATGCCATTCTGAGTGAGCTGAAATCATTTTTTTTAAATTCACTTATGGGATGTGGGCGTCGCTGGCAAGGCCAGCATTTATTGCTCATCCCTAATTGCCCTTGAGAAACCTTCTTGAACCGCTGTAGTCCTTGTGGTGAAGGTACTCCCACAGTGCTGTTAGGGAGGGAGTTCCAGGATTTTGACCCTGCGACGATGAAGGATCGGCGATATACTTCTAAGTCAGGATGTGTGTGACTTGGGAGGGGAACTTGGAGGTGGTGGTGTTCCCATGTGCCTGCTGCCCTTGTCCTTCTAGGTGGAAGAGGTCGCGGGTTTGGGAGGTGCTACCGAAAAAGCCTTGGCGAGTTGCTGTAGTGTATCTTGCAGATGGTACACACTGCAGCCACGGTACACCGATGGTGGAGGGAGTGAATGTTTAAGGCGGTGGATGGGGTGCCAATCAAACGGGCTGCTTTGTCCTGGATGGTGTCGAGCTTCTTGAGTGTTGTTGGAGCTGCACTCATCCAGGCAAGTGGAGAGTATTCCATCGCACACCTTACTTGTGCCTTGTAGATGGTGGAAAGGCTTTGGGGAGTCAGGAGGTGAGACACTCGCCGCAGAATACCTAGCCTCTGACCTGCTCTTGTTGCCACAGTATTTATGTGGCTGGTCCAGTAAAGTTTTTCTGAAATCTGAAGTACTGGTGAGCTGCAACAAATGAATGACTGATGTGAGCTGCACCATGTGCTCGTGGTATATTATGATGTACAGGACGGAGCAGTTTGGAGGAGAAACAAGGACCGGTGAACAATATGGGGCAGGAGAATGTGAAATCAGGTTCCTGGATGCAGAGCTCACGTAATTTCCCCCCATATTTCAACTCAGTGTACTACTTGTTGTGGAAAACAAAATAGTACGATTCAAATTAGTACTGGGATGAGCACTGGATCTTGAGGAAAAAGTAGCAAAGACTGATCAGAGATTATGGCTGAGAATCTCTTGAGAGTTGCTCCCGCTCCGCTGCCGGAACTTTGCCGTTTACTGAGGCCAAAACCCCGTTCACGCCCATAAATGGTGCGTCCGCCACATTTCCAACAAAAGCACGGTAGTCGAGCGGGAGCGGCCATGAGGAAATTCCTGGCCGATGTGCCACATACGTCCTGCGATGACAAACCCCAACGCTAGAAGATGATTCGTTCGTGTGAGATGGGAATAGTCAGGATTGCTTACAACCCACTGAACTTGCTTCTTTCTGTCTCGTGGGAGCCACACCGGGACCTGAGCTCACAATCGACGCTAACTCCACCCTGCAATACAGAGAGATTACTGCATTCTCAGAAGGGCGGCTCTTCGGATGAGATGTTGAACAAAGATCCCACTTCTCTGTTCCAGTGATTCAGATGGATATTAAAGATCCCATGGCACTTTCAAAGTGTGAAGGGTACCCTTGCCAACAATCTTTCCTCAAACAAATCCACCAAAAATAAGTATTAATTGATGTTCTAAAAAGACAACTTACACCAATAACTCGCACCAATATAGCACTCCTCATGTTGTTAGGACATCCCATATATATCACGTCATTATGTCGTGAAAGTATCCTAAAATTACCATTAAGCGATTCTGCTGGGTAAACCCAATCACTTACTAATTTAATGTAACTACTGGCTTAGTAACCAGTAGTTAAAATTACTAGAGCAGACTGGTGACACATTTATGCCACTCTTACATTGGAAATACCCTGCGTAAAATCTGTGACATCCCTAACTTTTCCAGTTCTGACAAAAGGTCGTCGACCTGAAACGTTAACTCTGTTTCTCCCTCCACAGATGCTGCCTGACCTGCTGAGTGTTTCCAGCGTTTTCTGTTTTCGTTTCAGATTTCCAGCATCCGCGTGTGTTTTGCTCTTGTGCTGGTAATCCTGCTGATGCCCGTGTGTGCTGCAGGGTGAGATTCAGAGCACAACAGGCATCAATGAAGCAACTGCAAACCAACCGTGGGTTCGAAGTCATGATGCCGGAGAAGGTCCACACAGGCCACCGAAGTACCCATCAGCACACCTGACTGAACGGTACCGAGACATTGCGGGAAATTGCGTACAGTGCACATGCTCAGACTATACATCCCAAATTCAGCCCACAGAGTCAGCTCCGGGCAAAATTATCAGGGCAAAGCCCAGATTTTGGGGGGGGGGGGGGGGGGGGGGGAGTGAAACTTTCAAGGGAAAACTTTAATGAATGCATTAAAAGACATAAAAGACAATAACAATTGTGAAATATGTAAGTTTTTCCCTAAATTTTGCTTAAACCCTTATTTTGGGATACAGGTTGAGTGTCCTGAATCCGGCACCCTCGGGACCGAGGCCGAGCCGGTTTTCGTGTTTTTCCGGACTTCGGAACGTGTTTCTGATGTCCGAAGTCCAGAAATATCGCAACCTGGGCTCGGGCGTTTCCGGACTTCAGACATCAGAAACACGTTCCGAGTCTGGAAATGCCTGGGCCGCTCCGCTTAGCGCTGACGCGTTTCTCCGCCCCTCCCCTTCTGTTAAAGGGGAGGGACACTGCGAGCTCTGCAGAGCATCCGATGGCCCACACTAGGCCACCAGGGCGGCGTGGTGCCGTGGCCGCAGCCTGGCGGAAACACTCAGTGGAGCTGTGCAGATTAAGGAGGATAAAACACAACACTAAAGTTTTATTGCATCACTCGCATTTTTCATAGGATTTTTCAAAAAAAGGCAACAAAAGTTAATGGCTTTTTGAAGTACAGGTTGAGCATCCAAAATCCGGAGTTCCGGATTCCGGAACATCTTACAGATTCCGGATGACCCTGCCACCAATCGCCCTGGAGTTCCGGATTCCGGAACATTTTACGGATTCCGGATGACCCTGCCACCAATCGCCCCGGAGTCCGGATTCCGGATCTCCAGATTTTGGACGCTCAACCTGTATTACAATTTTTATTTATTGGGGGGAAAAAAAGTGGCTGAAATTTTTTTCCAGAAAACATTTTGAATGATTTGCCCAGTGTGCAGACTGCATAATCGTAAGGGATATGCTCTCACTGTAACATAGCAGCTATTTATGTCAAACCGCAAAGACCTTCAACAATTACAGGCCTGTCACAGCACCACCTATAGGAGGAACAGGTACTACAGGTATTTACAATGGACCGCATTTTGTGTTGTTCTGTTATAATGGAGTAAATCGGACAGCAACCTCCAGCATCCGCACATGCGCAGTTAACCGCGCAAATCCAGAAGTTGCTGTCAGAGATTCCTCATTCCTCCACAGGGTGTGCTGTAACGGTCCTCGCCAATAGACTCAGCACTGAAATCAATGCAATGGCGTGAAGTTGGGGTCCTTAACCACTAATCACGCCAGAAAAGGTTAGGGCTGGTGCATTCAGGAGTAAGTGAATTTTTAACGGCGCGATAAGTGAGAATTACTGCAAAACAACCTCTCTGGCCCTGAAAATTTAATTTTACTAGTGTGGAGTCTCATTCCCTCAGAAGTTAATTGATGTTGTAGATTTTTAAAAAAACATTCTTTTACTTTTTCTGTCTGTCTGTCTCTTTTATATCGCTCTCTTAATCCCATCTGTGTTTCCCAATCTTTATTTCGGTTTCTGTACATGATTTAAATCTAATTTACATTTCCTGCTTTATACTTCCTGGTTTGGACTCTGCATGTTTCAGTGAGGATTCTTCAATCTGATTGGTTGAAGAGCCTCGCTGTTTCTTGTCCTGCTCACAGACAGATACTCTGTAGAGGGCGCCGCGCTGGAACAGACACTGGATTTGAGCAAGTCTCTGCTCAGAAGCCCACGAAAACTGTGTGGGCAGCGGTCAGTGAAGTGAATGGAAAGCCCTGTTCCTTCACCACTGACCGCAAAATCAGGGCCAATGAGTTCAATGAAACACGAGCCCATGTTTAAAATTGAATAAGGAGTTGGGTGAGAGGAATAGAAAAAAGGACAGAGGGAGAGAGAAGAGTAGAGGGGAGAGGGTAGGGGAAAGAGAAGGGTAGGAAATGGGGGAAAGGAAGGGAGACCGCGCAGGGGAGGGGAGAGGAGCGGTGCAGAGAAGGAGGGGGAAAGGGTGGTTGACAGAGTGAGGAAGAGAGGGAGAGGGCAGAAGGAGAAGGAGAGAAGGGGAAAGGAGAGGAATGGGCCGGGGAAGTGGATGGGGGACGGGACAGGGAAAGGGACAAAGGGAGAGAAGAGCAGGGGAAGAGTAGATGAGAAGAGCGAACAACAGGAATGTGGATGGACTAGGCAGGAGCAGTGAAGAAAGGAGCAGGATGGGGAAGAGGGATCATGGAATGGGATGGGAATGGAAGAGTGGAAGTTGAGTGGAATGGTAGAGGGGAGGGTGAGTGGGATGGGGAGGGGTAGGAGAACAGATGAAGAAGGAGGAGGAGGAGGAGGATGTTTCGATGTTTAGTGATGGGGAAGGGGGGGCTAGGGGGAAAACAATATCCCTGGGTGATTTTCCTGCTCAGTGGGGAATAAGGGTATTGATTCGGCCAAGATTTATTTCTCTTCCCAATGAGAAGGATAAGGTTAGCAGTGGACCAGCAACAATTTCCCCACTCAGTGAGGGGCCTGGATCGTTCCATTGCAATATTCAGTGGGTGGGGCCAAGGGCTGAAATGCTGTTCAAGGGGAAGGTGAAAATGTGGAGGGGAGGCATCGCCAAAGGCTTTTGGGAGGGGGGTAGGGCAGACAAACAATGGGGGGTTGGCCGCCAAACCAGTGGAACGAAGGGCTGCTCAGAGGAGTCTGGTGGTGTGGGGATGGGAAGAAGTTCCATAGATGCTGGTCTGTGGTGATGGTGCCAGTTTAGGTGAAGGAATGTTGGTCAGCGCAGGAAGGGCCTTGTGAAGCAGAGCTTATTGGTGGTCGGGGGGGGGGGGGGGAGAGCAGGGAGATTGGAGCAGGGAGATTGGAGCAGGGAGGAACCCATGATGGAGATCTTAAAATGGGGACATCGTGAGAGCAAAAGAAACGTTGAAAAACATTTCAATTTTACTTGCAAAATTAAATCTTAAGTGGTTTATTTACCTATACCAAGATGGCTGCTAGCTGAGAGAAACTTTGAATGCTCCACAGTGACACTCAATGATCAGAACCTGCAACTACATGCAGATTCCAGTTCTGACGAAAGGTTATCGACCTGAAATGTTAACTCTGTTTCTCTCTCTACAGATGCTGTCGGACCTGCTGAGTATTTCCAGCATTTTCTGTTTTTATTGCAGATTCAACTTGTTTTGCTGTTAGCTCTCAATATAGCTGCTGTTTTAGCAGTTACCATTATGTGACATTTAACATTGGAAACCCCAATCACAGTGCCACCTACAGGCATAACAGGTACTGCAGTTAAATATTAACACTTTTATTATGGGTTTCTGCATTGAGATAGTACGACATGGAACTCTCAATGCATTCTGAAATGGAATGTTGCAACCCACTCTCTGATTTTAATATCATAATAGATAGATAAATAGATTTGCAAAGCACGCTAAAGTCACCAAGGAAAACTAAATGCTACTGGTACCAACTTTTTCTTCCATGTTGGTTCCTTAAATTCAATAATAGAAAATTGACACAGTAGCTTGAACGGACTCCTAGTTTTAGAATTCTAGCTGCATTACTTTTGGGATATTTCTGCTTGTTTTCTCACCTTTTAGACCGAAAATCAGCAATTCAACAGTTGTGAAGACAGACTGCAGGTGTACTCTCAGGTTTTGCTCTGGGTCATTCTCGAACCGACTGCGTGGAAATGCACGGGGTAACTGGCTTTGCCTCTGATTTTCCCAGCTTCCGCATGAGGAACACGTGGCCTCAGTCTACATGCCCAAAGGCATGGCTGAGAGCAGAAACACCTCATGTAGGAAACTCGAGGCACAAACCCAAATTCTGTCACTTGTGGCACCCCATTTTGAATCATTTTTTAAAGCTGGTATTCTAAATTTGCCTGCGGTTGATGCCTGTAGGAAGATTTGTTGTTTTTTTTTTATTTATTCGTTCCTAGGACGTGGGCGTCGCTGGCAAGGCCAGCATTTATTGCCCATCCCTAGTTGCCCTTGAGAAGGTGGTGGTGAGCCGCCTTCTTGAACCGCTGCAGTCCGTGTGATGAAAGTACTCCCACAGCGCTGCAGTTAAGAGTCAACCACATTGTGGCTGTGGAGTCACATATAGACCAGACCGGGTAAGGATGGCAGGTTTCTTTCCCTAAAGGACATTAGCGAACCAGTTGGGTTTTTACGACAATCCGGTAGTTTCGTGGTCACCATTACTGATACCAGCTTTTTATTCCAGTTTTATTTAGATCATTCTAGCTGCCATGGTGGGATTATGAACTCACATCTCCGGATTATTAGTCCAGGCCTCTGGATTACTAGTCCAGTAACATAACCACTGTGCTACCGTTCCCCTGTTCTATGCTGCCAATAAGGAGCTCAAGCCTCTCCAATAACGACAACTGACAGAGGCAACTTGTTTTCTTTGACTGGAGAAAATAAAAACATGAAAATAAACACTACATGAAAATGTAGGTTATAAGAATAATCTGCGATCGCAGATTAAACAAGTATAATTTTAATGACAAACCGTTCCGTTCAACATCAACATGAAGCAACATCGCAAGCAGACGCGCCTGTACGATGGAAAAATCAAGATAAAGGATCTACGTTCGAAGAACCTAACGCCTTTGGTTGTAAATAACACAATGCATGATGTTCTGTGGTAATCTGCAGAAAATTGATTCCAATCACAGGAATAATAGTAATTTAAATCTATGGCTCCTTTAACAAGCCACCTACTAAAAGTTGACTTCCTTGCAGTCATGTAAGAGTTTCAGTCGGCTTTGCTGACTCTAATGAGTGTTATAGCCATTTCATCCTGCTTTGGTCAGTTCAGTATAACATTCACCTTTGAATATGTGCTCCATCCTATGTCAGTACATGATCGGAGTCATTCTGTTTCCTTCATAGCATATTCTATCCCAGGCCATTATCCCACGACAGTTTACATTAGAGTTGTGTCAGTATGTCTGCTATGCCGTATGGAGATGCATTCAATCGCCTGTCATTGTCCATCTACCAATGTCACTAACTGTTTTACTCAGTAATTCGGAACAAAATAGACCTCGGTATGATTCTTTGTTTACTCATAAACAATGAGCAAAATTTCAGTAAACTAAAACATTTGATGCTTTTTCAGGGAAGCGTTTCTTCATAATGCCCCAAAGCTATCCACAAATATGTACCTTTCTGCTTCAAACTAGTAATGAGGAAATAATAAAACAGGCAAAGAGAGCCAGTGCAGCTGAAATGCTGTTCCAAATCATGTTAACGTAAATGAATCAATAACTCGAAATGTCAAACAATGTAAAGTTAACAACTGGGTAGTACAATGTGATGTGATTATAAGTCACCACAGTGAAGCTGAGCTGCAACAACACACAATATTCAATATCCAATGAATTATGACAGGAATATATATGAATTCCCCAGTATTCACAGAAGATTTTTTTTAAATTAAATTTGGTTTTTTTAAACTTAAAAAGAAAGCAGTCCCCCCACCCGCTGGACCAGTCCATAACTGGGTCCGAGTCATACAGACCCGCTGGGTTTTAGGCCCAATCCCTTGTCTATGCTAAATTGTGTGACCTTAGCCAGGGTGGCATTATGAGTGATGCAACTGGTCCCAGTGCCTGGGGGGTTAGGGAATAGAAAACTCAGGCAAGACTTTCGCTAGCGGACCATTCAGTGGCGTTTTGCAGAGAGCACACATGAGGATGTTGGGCGAGGACACGATCAGACCTGTGGCACCATCGCAGCACAAGTCTTCAGGAGAGGAGAGGGGGAACGATTGGTGGGCACTCCCTCAACAGCTCAGTAACTTTATCCCTACATACAGACCAGGAAGGTCACAGCTTTGATCGGCATCTGTGCCAAATTACAGATCTCAGTTAAAATGACAGTAGGGGGCACTATAATTCACATCAGTACCCCTGGGCTGGAGGGGAAAATTGGGCGGGGCTCCCGCTCCTTATCACAGGCCAGTGGTTCTTGCTGGAAGTGTGTATGCCGACACCAAATGAGGCAGGATCAGGGTTGGACTGATGCCCACTGCAGTTGAATATCCTGCTAACGTTCATGGTCAAGGCTCACACATGGACAATGGCTACTCGAGTATCAGCCACACCTGCTGTCTGAGGAACCATATTCCAGCAGGAAGTAAATGGCCTCATTAGAGAGGGGAGGTGAAAATTTATATGAAACAACTCGAATGACGAAGACAAAGAGAAGTGTTGTTGAAACAGTCCCGTTGGAGGTGTAGCCTGCTATTGTACTCGGGACTACCCAGACTTCCTGAGGACAATGGCCTTTCAGACAAAATTACTCTTGGCAGTAATTCATCTTTCCCCTATTTAAAAAAAGATCTTAGATTATTTGGCACATTTCACGTCCTCAGGATGTCCCAAAGCAATTAGCCATTTAATTACTTTTAAGTGGTCACTGTTGTTAAGTAGGCAAACGCAACAGCCAATTTGCACACAAACAACAAACTGAATGAAATAATCGGTTTTCTGGTGATGCTGGTTGAAGGGAAAAATATTGTCCAGGACATTAAGTCGAAGAGAAGTTGTTTCTGAGACCATATTGAGATCATTACGCATTTACAGGCCATCTCAGCAATGACCTCACTCTATCAACCCTTTGACAATTCCCATTAAAGAGCCATACTCAGGAAGTACGCAATGACAACATCATTCAACACAATTCTAGGAGGCGACAACTTCTGAAAGATCAACCTTCATCTCTGGCCCAAACACCGTAAAGAATTTGAATAGGAAAATCTTGCATTGCTCATCCAAACTTTATCCAATCTACACCGAGAACATAAGAACATAAGAAATAGGAGCAGGAATAGGCCACTTGGCTCCTCGAGCCTGCTCCGCCATTCAATAAGATCATGGCTGATCTTGGGCTCAAAGCCACTTCCCCGCCCGCTCCCCATAACCCTTCACTCCCTTATCTTGCAAAAATCTGTCTGTCTCCCCCTTAAATGTATTTAATGACCCAGCCTCCACAGCTCTCTGGGGCAGAGAATTCCACAGATTTACGACCCTCAGAGAAGAAATTCCTCCTCATCTCAGTTCTAAAAGGGTGACCCTTTATTCTGAAACTATGCCCCCGAGTTCTAGATTTCCCCACGAGGGGAAACATCCTCTCTGCATCTACCTTGTCGAGCCCCCTCAGTCACTTATATGTTTCAAACCTGGAGTATCCTTCATTGTATATCCCAATCACCCCCTTCTAGTCACAATGAGGACATATTCAGGTATCTTCCAGAGTCCAGGGCCGACGCTGTGGACAGCACCAATGGGGTTTATCAAATGTTGATAACTACAAGCTCAAGATTCTTTTAAACAAAATCACTGAATGAATATTCAAGGTAGCACTTTAGTTGGAATACTGTTGTAAATGTTTTTATGCAGTACATTCAAGTCAAGTTAAGCACCCTCGTTGTAGAGAATCTTTAAAAAACTTTTTTAACTTTATCCATCTACCACATCCAACTAACAATGGGCAACTCCACCTCAGAGTTGCCATATTGTAAACCAGGTAAAGGCATTCCGCAGATCTACTGGAAAGTGCTGCAGCCCTGTTTCAAAATGGATGTTTCAAGAAATTTAGAATTAAGGATTTATTTTGAGTGCAGATAAGAAAGGTGAAACAGTCACGTTATCACATCACCATGCATCTCTGTTTACAAAGCTGAAAGTAATTTTACTGGGACAATGATGCCCTTTAAACTAAAGCCAGTTTATCAACTCGAATTGGCAGCCATCTCCCTGGAAACAATCCCACTCATGTCAATCTATGCTGATCCTCACCTTTAACAAATTAATATATGCCAGCGCTTTCATTGCATCTGCAGTTACAGGAGTGGGGAAATGATGCCACTGGAGTGACCATTGGCACAACGGGGTCACTCTGGATAAGGAGGGTGTCCTTTTCCTATTTTACATGTCTGTAAGCAGAACAGCTTGCCTCTCTGATGCAGTACCATAGAAATAAATGAGAGGCTAAAATACAAAAGTGGATGCAGTAGCCTGTACTGCCTCTTGTCTAATTTTTGTGGCCTTTGTTACAACTAATGTGGATGCAATTTGGTGGCGGGGAGGTCATTTTGTTCCATTTGCTCTCTGAGAACATGCACAAGTTTTGGCAGGAAGGTATGTATGAATAAAAAAATAAACAGCAGTACAACGAGCTACCAGAGTATAAATGTGGACAGATGAGAACGAGTGAAAGCCCTATTCACAATAAACTTAACGTTAATTTTGTAACATAATTCTGATTAACTTCAGCTAAAGTTTCTTTACCCTCAGAGTTTGATACTCTCTCCTTGGAGTGGCAGACAGCTAATATTCTCAGAATGTTCCGCATTATGTTTTGACAGGGGTCATGTTACGTTCCGTGAAGCATTTAATAACGTACCAGACAGATTGTTACTGTTTCATGTCCACATTCTTATGGACCAGCTGGTTATACAGACAGCATTACCTTGACCTTTCACCCCGGACAAAAGGAGGCTTTGGCAACTTGACAAAGCACACAGGAGCAAAGCAAGAGTCTCACACTGCAGTGATACTGTACAGTTAAATTCTCTTTCAGAAGTGTACAGTTGGCATAAAGCAAACTCGAAAGGACTAGCCAAGTTGTACCTCATATTCACAAATGCTGGCTTTTTTAGCTTGAGACTCAGCTGAAGATTGAGATCTTCGAGCAAACTAAGGTAGCAAGGCTGGACTTGCTTTATGCTCCCTCTGTGCTGATGATTTATCTGTAACATCTGCACGTAGCACTGCTCAGCTGTTGTGGAGTGGCACCCCTAAGGCCACAGGCCATTGACTCCTCCACAATTCACCCAGACACACAAATCAGTTTCACTGTGCCCAATGGAGAGCTCTTTGGAGGCCTTCAGAACCGTGAGAGGCCCCATCTTCAGTCTGAGTGTCCGCCTAATCTGTAAAACCCAAAGTGATCAATAGAGCTTTAACTGATTGAATTACTGCACAGTTTCTTCATCACTGACACTTTTCCCATCTCCATTATGAGGTATCCAGCATTCTCCGCAGGATTTATCTGCTTCAGAGAGCATTCACTGTATTAAGCTTTCACCTCTTATTTTCCTTAAAAGAGTCACAGTTCAGTTTGCTTAATGCATATTACACAGACTTTCCCAGATGCATTTTGTATTTCTTGAAAGCTATCAAGCCCAAACCAATTAATAAATCAGTTTGTTTGAAGAATACTTATTTTACCGTACAAGTGTATTGCTTCGGATAATATGGTGCACGAAATCACCTTCCGTAGCCAAGCTTCAAATGCAGGGATGACCCGGTGAGCCCATTAAGGACCATTTTTCTTCTCATACTGCCTGGGACGCTGACTTTATAGATTATTCAAAAAGCCCTATTAATGCCTCATCTCTTCTGGTCAAATGGCTGCTTACCAGACAATCGAACAACATGCATGAGAAATCCCCATTCTGTGCCCCTTCAGCCCTTGAATGTCAACCCCTCTCACGTTACAGCGTTTATTGAATTTCCCAGCCAAAACTGTGTTCTGCTCCATAAAACCTGTACAAGTGAACGCTGCCGAGATAAACTTCTTTTTAATGCTACCCAGAATCTAACACTGCCCGACGCAGAAAGGCTATTCTGAAATTAGATTATAAACTTAAAATCACTGCTAATTTCAGTCACTCAACCTACTTTGTACCACTGCTAGCAACCACTAACTCATACATCATTTAACCCGCCCCCCGCCAGCTCACCACCTCAAACAAGAGTTCTCCACAGGTCACGTTGCTACAACTCCCAAATGACAGGACTGAAAAGGAATCCATCGACACAGATGGGATTTATTCCTTTGTTCTAACAGTTCATACCCTGCTTGGGCTGCCTGCTGAGCACTATTACAGGATTGAGAGCTCCTCTGGGACCAGACAGCTCTCTTTTTTTATAAATAAAACAAGCCTGTACTTTTATGGAAACGGCCGTTGAGAGTAATCACTAATGGTCGAATAAGAATGAACACGTAATCTGTCGATGCAAAACCGCATTTTCTCCCCCCCACCCCCAAAAAATGCACATGCAGACAAAACGGAATGAGCCTCACTACCGCTAGACAAGTGCATCTCCCGAGAGGGCACCGTGCGCTCAGTTTGCAGGCTTACAATCAATAAAGGGTCTGCCTTTTCTGGATTTAAAAGTTTACACTCTTATTTAGCTTTCAGGCAACGCTACATTTCTCCTATTGCACTGTGTAGCCTTAAAATACGGGACACACTGAAGCAACTGTCAAAGAAAATAAAAGTCATCACCAACAGCTTCACACGAAAATGCAGCACTGGGTAAAATGCAGACAGCTCTACAATCTAAGTTTGGGTGTTGTCATTTTACTGGGCTTTCTTTTGGGAGGGGGGTGGGAGGAGTGCGGGGGGCGGCTCAGTTCTTGGAGAGCTGGGAAAAGCACGAGCTTCGAAAGCTGTCGTGATAGCGCCTGAGAGAAAAAGTGCTGCAATCCCCTTGCTGCAGCACAAACACTTCCTCGGCACTTCTCACAACAATAGCTGTGTTTCTATTTATATCGAGAAATAAGTGGGAGATCCTTCTACCAAATGGCACTCCGAGACCTGCTGACAGGAGGTGTCCACCACTGACAGGAGGTGTCCACCACTGACACGGGGAGACTCTAGATTCAATTTCCCCTCAATTCTTGTGGGGAAAACGGCCGGGGGTCAGAGCTTGGCGTCCTCACAGTGGGACAATTGAGATTTGGGAACTCTCAGTGTGCAGGAGACTGCTGGCATGAACCTGGGCTGCAGTGCATTAGGGATTCTGCTTACTTTCTATTATCTGGTGTCACCAAGCTGTTGGGACCAGCCATCGTGTATTCATTCGATGGTGTTGTCAAATGTACTGTTGATACTCTCTCTGCATGCCAGGTATTTTACACAAACAGCAATCCCTTTATGGCAACTGCAAATTTAAGTAATAGCATCTTTTCAATAAAATCTGTGACTCACAATAACCCAACAAAGAATGGATTCTCTGAAGCCTTTTGCCGAGCCGTGCTCCATCAGAGGATTTTGGTGATAATCTTTGCGAATTTAACAGCAGGGTTCAGGCATGTATCCTAAAGTTCAAAAGGATTCGGATCAATTGATTTTGTATCTTTTCTGAGCGCCGACTAATAGGATTGTCCAGCTGTTGCTATTAAAGCTGTGTGAAGCGCATAGAGCAAGCCAGCCAATGAGGTGGTGCAGAGAGTCACTGCAAACATAAATAGATAAATCAAGCACCCTTCAACCATCACAACAGGCTGCACTTCACTGCACGAATCACAAGCTGATGATAAAATGGTTAAATCTTTTTTGGGACAACCAAGATGCGCTATGCTGCTTCTCACCTGCACTGCATGAATCCAAAGGAAACTCGGGCATTTCTTACTATTTTGCCCAGTTACTAAATTTAAATTAAATACCGAAGTCAAGGGAGGGATTAAACGTTGTGAAATAAAGAAACTTGCCCTTTGTTACATAGTAAAAACTCCTATCTTCACGCCCAAGAGTGACAGCAGCCTTGCATTAGTTCATGTCAAACTGCTGCAGACGGAATCAAATGAGCCTTGTGTGACAACGGAACAGATACATAAGCAAGGGTAAAATGGAAACCGGGAATGCTGGATATCGGGCATAAAAAGAAAAATCCTGCAAATGCACAGCAGGCTGACTCGCATTTGAAAGAGAAAAGACAAGTTGGATGCAATGCTCCAATCAAGGATCCCACACAAAACGCGAACTGATTTTGTTTTCCCCATTCAGATGCTGTGCATTTTCAACATTATCTATTTTTATTTCATATGATATCCCAATGCAAACTGACTTGGTGTCCCAATAGTACAACGCTTTATATAAACACATTATATTTGCTCCAAATACAACGATTCAGCTGAACCTTCACCTTCAAACATAATTGGTAGCCGAATCGAGAGTTAGCAAATTGAGTCTGAACAAACAAGATCTGGACTAAATCTGGTACTGCGGTGTAAATTGGGCACAAGTGCATACTCGCCAAAGTCGTTTGAATTCCTACTGTGCAAATCTTTCAAATTGGGTTCGTATTAGATCCATAGTAAGAAATGTTTTCACAGCTGTTCAATGTTTGTTCCAAAGCATTCACAGTCAACAGCGACTGCCAACATCAGTCTATACACGGGTAGCTTCATAAAAGCATGGGAGATTGTAAATTACACAGTCATACAAAAGTGCGCTGCCTGATGTTACTGGCTTTACTTCCAAAAGATAATGGAAACAAATATTCCTTTAATTAGCACTTACTCTTTTATTTTGTCCATAATCGAGGTGGTAATAACTGTTTGCCAATTCTGCACGTTCTTCAGCTTTCATGAGAAGAAACACTTTCTCAAACCCCACTGACAGCGAGACTTCTACACGCTTACTGATGTACCAGTGCGAATGGAGGAGAAAGGGTAGGGGGAAATAAAGCATTCACGACCGGCGAGCTCAGTACAACTTTAGATAGCAATTACTACTGATGACTCAAAAGAACTTGGAAAGGAGGAGGAGGAGGTGGGATTTGGCAAGTAAGGATTGTACACAGTGAGCAAGTAGTAAGCAGAAAACAAAATTAGTTCAGGGTCTTGAAAACGTAAACAATTTAAAACCACACTGAATGCAGCTGTTACACAAGAATTGCTTATCCTGTACTTTTTATTGAGGAACCACTTATTACCCACGGCAATGTATTGCATAAAGGTTATAATTTTCAAAAGAAATTAAAACCACAGCACACAGCATTTAATCTTAATGAAATGCCAAAATAGCAGTAATCAACAAAAATAATGAATACTGGTCAACTAAATGCAGCCTGTGATACAGGACACCCAAATGAATGGATATGTTTCCCATGGGAATGTTTGTTTAAAAGGAACATTTATGCAGGCATTTCCCACACATTCCCCAGGAATCATTACTGGCTTACAGGGCAGTTCAGGTAAGGGTTGGGGAGGGGAGGGGAGGGGAGGGGGGCAACTACATTGCAGGGATGATCCTGAAGTAGCATTGTAATTGGCCCAGGACAGATTAGTAAGCATGTTAACTAAAATCAAAGGGCGGGGCACTTCGCTTGTTTGCTCTTCCAAAATACTGGGATTTTCATGGTCATCCTGAGTTTGCTCAGCCAGAGGCAACCCCAATGTAAACTTGACAATTTTGTTAAATCCAGCTGCCGGAAAGACCTTGTGAAAAGTTGGTCTTCTCAGTGGCCGGATTGAGCAAACCTGACAGGCTTATATTTGGGTTGCTTCTGGCTGTACAAGACTTGCACTTCGGGAACCAGTAGTTCAAACAGCCCACCCCACCAATATAAAAGGGTGTATTGTTAATGAAAAGAGACACTGGTTAAAGGAACATAGGGTGAAGAGTAGGCCATTCAGCTCCTGGAGCCTATTCCACTACTAAATTATGATGTGGAGATGCCGGTGTTGGACTGGGGTGGACAAATGTGAGAAGTCGCACAACACCAGGTTATAGTCCAACAGTTTCATTTGAAATCACAAGCTTTCGGAGCGCTGCTCCTTCGTCAGGTGATCTACTAAATTAGATCATGGCTGATCTGTATCTCAAGTCCATTTACTTGCCTTTGCTCCATATCCCTTGTTCCCTTAGCAAACAAAAAACTTATCAAGCTCAGTCTTTAAAGTTTCAATTGACACAGCATCCACAGCCTTTTAGGGGAACGAGATCCTGATTTCCCTTTAAGCCTTGACATCTGCGCTGTAACTCTTCCAAGGCCGATGTATCTTTCCTGGTGCCCAAAACTGAATGCAGTACTCCAGATGGGTCTGACCAAGGCTCTGCACAATTCAAGCATCACTTTTGAACTCCACTCCCCAGAGATAAAGTACAATTTCCCATTAGCCTTTTCGATTATGTTTGTACCTGTGCACTAGATTTTAGTGATATATGCACTCAAATCTTTTTGCTTCTCCATAGCTCCTAGTCTCTCATCATTAAGAGCATATTCCAATTAGTCTTTCTCAGATTCAAAGTGGATAACCTCACATTTCCCAACATGGAACTCCCTCTGCCATAGTTTTGTCCACTCACTGAGACGGTTGATGTCCCTTTGTAACTTTCTGCTCCCATCTCCACAACTTACTGTGCCTCCTAACCTATGTGTTATCTGTAAACTTGGATATACAGCTCCATTCCTTCGTTCACGTCATTAATATATATGGTGAAAGGCTGAGGTCCCAGTACAGATCCCTGGGGAACACCACTTGTCTAAACCCGCCAATCAGAGAACAAACCTTTTATACCTACTCCCCGCTTCCTACCTTCCATTCAATTACCTACCCAGTCACTAGGTTACCTCCAACTTTGTTTGCTCTCATTTTTGCCAATAATCTCTTGTGCGGACCTGAACAAATTTCTTCTGAAAGTCCATACAGACAAGATCCATAGACACTCCCCTGTCTACCATGCCAGTAACCTCCTCAAAAACATTCAACTAGATTCGTCAGACCTGAACAACATTTCACAAATCCATGCCAACTCTCTTTGATCAGCTCATGCTTGTACAAGTGCTCAGTCACTCTGTCTCTGATGATGGATTCCAGTAACCTCCCCACAAATGATGTTAAATTGACAGGTCTGTAGTTACCTGGTTTCTCCCTCCCTCCCTTCTTAAATAATGGAGTAACATTTTCCAATTTTCCAATCCAAGGGCACAATTCCTGAATCTAGAGAGCATTGGAAAATTCTGACAAATGCATCTACAATTTCATCATCTATTTCTTTTAAAACCCTGGGTTGGAAACACCTGGAGATTTGTCAATCTTAAGTTTCATTATTTTCTCCATTACCATTTTTAAACTTATATTAAATTTACTAAGTTCCTCCCCTTGATTTAGTTTTAGTTTCCCTTGTACCACTGGTATTTTGTCCTCTTCCTCCAGTGTGAAAACATGTACAAAACGCTTATTTAACACGTCTGCTATTTCCGTATTACCCATTATAGTCTCTTCTGCATCCATCTTTAATGGTCCCATATTCCACCTTACCACTTTTTCTCTTCATGTACTTTCAAAAATGTTTGCTGTTAGCCGCAAGTTGTTTTAAAATATTCTCTTTTTGCACCTCTCATTACATTCTTTGTATCCCTTTGTTGCTTTTTATAGCTTTCTCAGTGTGCTGGATTTCCACTTTTTCTTGCATTTGTGTAAGCTTTTCCTTTTAGCTTGATACTGTCTCTTACCTCATTTGTTGACCATGATTACTTAACTACACAAATGAAGCCTTTTGTTGTACCAAAAACCTCTCTGAATACTCCCCACTGCCTTTCTGTAGGCTTACGCATTGATAGTGTAACCCCATTTACTGCAGTTAATTCATTTCTTATCCCTTTAAAGGTTGCCGTACTTAAATTTAAGACCTTGGTTTGTGACTCTCCTTTCTTCCTCTCAAACCTAATATCAAATTTAAATATGGGCCTTATTTTGCGACCCCCTACGGGTGCATATGAGGTGCGCATGCGTCCGTAAGGGCCGCGCAAGTTCCAGGTTTAGGCATGTGAAGCGCATGCGCGAAAACCCGGAACTTGCGATCTGTCAAGAATCCTCTTGACAGATCATCCGCATCCCCGGGAAAAGGGCCTCCGCGGGCGGAGAGTTGCGCTATTTGCCCAACTTCTGCCCAGCGAATGCCCGTGAAATTCTTACACCTGGTAAAAGCAGGTGTAAGGCCTGCTTTTACCAGGCGTAAGAGTTTAAAAAAAATAGAAAAATAAAATGTTATCACTCATTTATACATTAAAAACCCTGTCCAATAAGTTTATATTTAGCCCCGTTAAAACATATTTAAAAAATTCAAAAACTTTAATTAAATTTTAAATATGTAATTTAAAATTTTTTTTATATCATGTGTTCGTGTATTTTTTTTAAGTGATCTCCATTCATACTTATGACAGTTCCATACATTCGGAATCCCCATAAGTATGAATGGGGATTCCCCTTCCTTCATTGGTTGGGCCAGCCCACGTGATCCCAGGGGTGCTTGCGAACCGCCTGTGCCCCGGGATATGTGAGCCTCTACCCGCGGGTACCCGGAGAGTCCCAGGAGCACGAATCCACGAACCTCCCGGACCACCAGGTAAATTTGTAGATTCTTTGCAGGTTGGAGGCATCCGCCCGCGGGAAGCCGCCGACCGCAAATTTTGGGCCCATATTATGCTTACTATTTGCAAGATGCTCCTTTACCATCAGATTGGTTGCCTCCAGTCTGCTTCTGTTGGACCAACTTAGGAGCAGCACTGACAGCAATGGAGATGTGTATGGGATGAAATTGTTAGCCTGATATTTACATATCTGTTACAATTCAAATACGGAGGTTTTTTCAGGATTTTTAGCTTTCAAATTATACAACTAACACCTAGAAATGTTTTTCAGCATCACTAAAAATGTAGATTTCCAAAATGCAAGGATTCCGACTGCAAAAACTGTATTATATACAAAGCCTGGTGCTAAAAGATTCACCAAGGTAAAACACTGGCATTTTAATCAATCACCTGACAACTGACTGTTCATTCCACGCACGAGGTAGAGTCTCTTCGCCGGGAGCAAGCGGAAGCCCAGTGCAAACAGCGGAAGGAGCGCAACGTCAACCCAAGAACCCCACCCACCCGCCCCTTCAACCACCGTCTGCCCCACCTGTGACAGAGACTGTAGGTCCCGCATTGGACTCATCAGTCACCTGAGAACTCATTTCTAGTGCGGAAGCAAGTCATCCTTGGTTCCGAGCGACCGCCTAAGAAGAAGAAGAGATAATGGCACAGTCTTCATGAAAACATATGATAATCCCTTTTGCAAGGGGAGGGAACAAAGTTTTCATAAGCAAGTGACACGATTGTGGGTTTTGAGATCACTGCACAGTTTGTTTACTTGCCGGACACCTTTTCGTGTGTAGGCAGTGTCCTTTAAAAGGCAATCTTGGAAAATATATTGACTGCACACATTGCACAACTTCACTTCTGCCACCTAATGTTTTAGCATTATCATCCAATCTGATCTGGCATTGGTGTTAAATTATTTCAGTGTGTTAATTAGTCAGGGTTCTGTCGGAGCAGGATTGAAATAAACAGATTTTGATGATCTCTGGTAGATTTTGTTTCAGAAACATTGTGCTCAGCAATGCAAACCCAGTGAGACTGCTGATACCATCCATTTTAAACATCATGCTAACTCCCAGAAGCCAAACACAAAAACTTTCACTTATAAAGCAGGCTTTTGAACAAGGGCCTGAGTAGAAAACCAAAGATTAGAAACATAGAAAAAATAGGAGCAGGAGTAGGCCATTCGGCCCTTCGAGCCTGCTCCACCATTCAATATGATCATGGCTGATCCTCTATCTCATTATTATATTCCCGCTCTCTCCCCATACCCCTTGATACCTTTTGTGTCCAGAAATCTATCTATCTCCTTCTTAAATATATTCAGTGACTTGGCCTCCACAGCCTTCTGTGGTAGAGAATTCCACAGGTTCACCACCCTCTGAGTGAAGAAATTTCTCTTCATCTCAGTCCTAAATGTCCTACCCCGTATCCCGAGACTGTGACCCCTCGCTCTAGACCCCCCAGCCAGGGGAAACATCCTCCCTGCATCCAGTCTGTCTAGCCCTGTCAGAATTTTATACGTTTCAATGAGATCCCCTCTCATTCTTCTAAACTCTGGTGAATACAGGCCTAGTCCACCCAATCTCTCCTCATACGACAGTCCTGCCATCCCAGGAATCAGTCTGGTGAACTTTCGCTGCACTCCCTCTATGGCAAGTATATCCTTTCTTAGGTAAGGAGACCAAAACTGCACACAGTACTCCAGGTGTGGTCTCACCAAGGCCCTGTATAACTGTAGTAAGACATCCTTGCTCCTGTACTCAAATCCTCTTGCAATGAAGGCCAACATACCATTTGCCTTCCTAACTGCTTGCTGCACCTGCATGTTTGCTTTCAGTGACTGGTGTACAAGGACACCCAGGTCCCTTTGTACATCAACATTTCCCAATCTATCACCATTTAAATAATACTCTGCCTTTCTGTTTTTCCTACCGAAGTAGACATATTTCCATGATTCTTTCTATTCCTTTCTTAACAATATTCTGTTCAATTTTGGGTTCAAAAATGTCTTCTGCTTACAAGGCCAATGGTATAAAAGTAATCTCCAGGGCACTGAACAAATACTTTCTGCCCCTTCTCCCACCATCCTTCCTTGCAAAAATGAATCAGCTGTGACCACCTGGTGATATTTTCAACCATATTTCTTCATTCAACAAGCAGCTGAACTGGGAATGGAAAATAGTGCATAAAAATGCTACAGCAAAAAGAGCATCCAAACCAATTTAAAGTTACATTTCAACAGGCATTGATTTCTTCAAAGCCCCAAAGTAACTGTGTGATTTCTAGATGAGAAATTATCTCTCCACCCTCCCCTGCCGCTCCCACCTAGAGTGTGGTATGGTTATCTCAGTGGAGCGGGGCTGCTTTCCAAAATATCCAGTCTATTAATGGTTTTATTATTTTATTAGCTTGTCAAAATCACTTTTACTCTTTGACCAAAGGCAACTGATTTACAACAACAACAAAAACAGCAACTTGTATTTATATAGCACCTTTGACGTAGTAAAACGTCCCAAGGCGCCTCACAGGAGTGTTTTCAGACAAAAAATTTGATGACAAAAAATTTGACGCCGAGGCTCTGCTCCAGCAAAAAAAACATTTTTTAAATAGTGGTATCTCTTTAGACGAAATGAGTTTATAATTATAGAATATCAGTATTATCTCCAGAGATCTCAATCACTGAGTGATGTGACACAACAGAGCCAATTAAAATGCTTTTGTTTTGTCATTAACTGAGGTTTTGCGCCATTTACTGAGGCAAACAATAATTTGCGCACGCTTGTTATTTAACATTTTGATTTTCTGGTGGCCCCGTCATTATCATAAAACCGTTTGCAGACGGTGTTTGCACTGCATCAGTGATAAATGGTAAATTGTATTCTGTATTGCAGGCATAGTCTCAGAGCCAGACTATGCCAGGACCTGCAAATATCATTCAGTGAGACCCAATGTTTCATGGTGACACTGTTACATTATTATAATCCCCCAAGCCTTGAAATTGGCACATTCACATTCACCAAAATTGCGATGCCGTTTTTAGAATTACAGCTGCGGCTGTTGTGGGGGAATACACTCGACCAAGAACTGGGGGAAAGCAGCAATTCTGATGGATTATCTTTCAGTGTATTATTGAAGTAATTACATCGCTTTCTTACTCTGTGGTTTATTACCAGAGATCAAATGGCATTGTGCTCCTTTCAGACCCTAAACAGCAGACTTCTTCGTGCTTGTCACGACAGCTGGATCTCCGGGTTTCAGAAAAAAAAATATATATATATACACACACATCAAGGTCATCAGCCAGATCAGAGCAAAAAGATATTATCAACACTTGTCAAAGAAGATAAAGCAGAATGTCAACACACATTCCTGGAACTATTGGTTGCAATCAGGTGTGCAGTGACTGCTGTGCAAGTAATGCAATACAAACTGACTTACGTGAGTGGCACACTCCAGGTGCAAGCCAGTTTGAGGCTGCTAACCTGTCATTTTGCCATTCAGTGCGTGTGTTTTGCAGTCGGGTAATTAGGGAAAACGATTCAACTCATCAGTCTCCATCATGCAGGCTGTTCACGAACAATACTCATTTGCAGCAGTGCACTTTCTCAGGAGACCTAAAATAAAACTTTAGATGCGTAATTTTTTTTTTCCTGAATGTCAAGCAGAAACCGAAGGATGTGGATAAGATTCACAAACTATCATTGCCTTTGTAACCCATGCTGCAATGCCAAGGAGGAGGACAGTCAATAGGATGCAATTAGAAAAATCCTGGCGGATAACGATGTCATTCATTTGCTGAAAGGTTTTGATAGAGTGAGACACAGAGAGTGTTTCCACTTGTGGAGAAGAGCAAAACTAGAGGCCATCAATAGAAGATAGTCACCAAGAAATCAAATCGGGAATTCTGAAGGAACTTCTTTACTCAGAGAGTGGTGAGAATGTGGAACTCGCTACCACAGGGAGTGGTGGAAGCGAACAGTATAGATGCATTTAAAGGGAGGCTAGATAAACCTATGAGGGAGAAGGGAATACGCTGATAAGAGTTAAATGTGGAAAGATGGGAGGAGGCTCGAGTGGAACATAAACGCCGGCATGGACTAGTTGGGCTGAATGGCCTGTTTCTGTGCCGTATATCCTATGTAAACCTATGTAAAGTATGTTGGACGTTAATTATTATTATACCTTGTTATCTTAAATGATAGTTAACATTTCAAACTCTCACTATATTTTTATTCACATGACTATATCAAATCGAGTTTAATGCTATCTTTGATGAAAATCCTTTATTTTCTTCCAGTACTGAAGTACCTTTTTGCATTTACCGACTTGTCTGGCTTTTTTGTTTTGCTCTCGTGTGCCTGAGCTTTTTTTTTTAGCAAGTTCTTCTTTTATTGTTGTCTGCTTGCAGTTTGGGGTTGGGGGGGTGGGTGTATGAATTTATCGGTGTCTGCAGCCCTCCAGCATCTCGCCCACATCTGGGCCTATGCAGCATGTACCAGCAAGGTATTTGCCTGTGAGAGATCTGACAGGCGAGCCCAATCCTGCCTTCCTCCAACAGTCACACTTTCCACCAGGAGTCACAGGATGAGGAAAGTGCGTCTGATTTTTGCTTTTCTCTAGCAGGCGCTGGAATGCTGGGGCACTTGTGTTTTTTTCAATGTTTAGTTACCTTGTTTTTTTCCCCCCCCTTTCAGTTTATCTAGCAATTGTGGAAAAGTAGCAGAGATCGACAAGAGACAAAGGAATATGAAAACATGAGAAAACACTGCCCAACCTAGAGACTGGGAGCGGGGCTCCGCCACCGGAACTTTGACGTAAACAGGAGTTTCCGCCGAACTTCGGACAGTAGAGCGGAAGAAGCCTCGAGACAATTCACCCCCGCCCCCCTCCCCATGAACTGCAAAGAGAGCTAATGACAAAGTAAAGATATTGAGAAAATGCAGAGAGGGGGGAAAACTGGAACAACTTAAGACAAAAAGAAAGAACTTGCATTCATTGAGTGTATTTCACGTCCTCAAGACGTCCCCAAGCACCTCATAGCCAATGAAGTATTTCTGAAATGTAGTCGCTGTTGCAATGCAGGCAAATGCAGCAGCCAATGTGCGTACAGCAAAGTCCCATAAATAGCAATTAGATAAAACACCAGATAATGTTTTAGTGACGTGGGTTGAGCAATATGGAGCAAACTACCCTGCTCTTTTTTAAAAATTTGTTTTCTGGAATGTGGGCGTCGCTGGCAAGGCCAGCATTTACTGCCCATCCCTAATTGCCCTCGAGAAGGTGGTGGTGAGCCGCTGCAGTCCATGTGGTGAAGGTACCCCCCCCCCCCCCCCCCCCCACAGTGCTGTTAGGTATTCTTCAAATAGTGCCATGGGATCCTTTATTCCACCCGAGGGCACATTGTGCCTTAGTTTAATCTCTCATCCAAAAGATGGCGGCTCTGATAATGCAGTACTCCCTCAGTACTGCATTCAAGTGGGGCTTGAGCCCACAACCTTCTGACTCAGAAAGCAGAGTGCAGCCACTGAACCAAGGCTACCAATTAAAACCCAGGAACGTGCAAAGACAAACCAGTAAGAGTAAAGATAATGACGGAAGAGAGAGCAGAAGGAATGCCCCTAAACATAGAGAGAAACAGGGGAATGTGCACTTAGCATAATAATGTGACCAATGATGTTCCCAATGCTGCACCTTGCTGCTGTTTTATCTGTGGTCCAGTTTATTCAAAATCTGAAAATAGTAAAAGAGAATGAAAAAAAAGGCTCTCCCAATGGCTATGTGATTAAATTCACTGTTACCAGTGTAGGACACAGCCATAAAGATCTAGAACACCGACCGGCATGGACCTGTTGGGCTGAATGGCCTGTTTCTGTGCTGTAAATACTATGTAAAGAATACCCCAAGTTTAACCTGTGGTCTGTGTTGAGTTAGTTGTCTCAACCAGGTGGCAGTACAGATGCTACAAACAGCCTCAGCACCTATGGCTAGGGAAGGGGAAAAGAAATTAGCCAGAGTTCTTGCTCCCACCGCCCAACCTGGGAAGTGTACATATTAGCCAAGTACAGGAGCAGGCTTTGATATAATTCCTTTCCAGAGTTCCAGAGCTGACCCATTTGCATCGTCTGGGCTATAATCTCAACAATGGCCAGTAGGATCAGGGGCCTGAGGGCCTTGGGATCTGTGGAACCATAGCCCAGGATGAGGCACCCGCCTTCTGGGGAAGGTGAAAAGGTTAGGAGGATAAAATTCTTCAAGAGAAACAACAAAGAAGATAGGTTGCAGGACGTCAGTGCAGTAAGACTTTAACACTGGATAACAGAGAGTTCCAGACTTTACCACTGGAACTCTGAACAATTTCCCGTGGCAACTAATGCCATTGAGAAATGACTTTAAAACTGCAATCCTAACAGCAAAATATGGAAGAAACTGTACATAAACAATTCCCTGGTATGCTCTATGATCTCTCATTCCTGTCCCCCACTTGCATGCTTTTTTGTTCATGTTTTCTGCACTTCACATGCCCACACAGTGCTTACATTCATAGTGTCATCGTGTCTTTCACAATAAACAGGGGTAGGAGATGAACACAGTGAGATATGGGGAACAGTCTGTAAATCAGCACTTTGTTTGCAGCAGCTCAGTCAGCGCATTGCAATCGTACAGTTCCTGCCTCCAGTAACTTCAGAATGATAGTGCGACCTCGGTAATGCGATACTGGATAAGGCAGCATCTGATGCAAGATATATGTGGATGCAATTAAACAATAATTTGAAAAAAATCCTGTAATATTGCCTCAGCCATTATGATAAAGAAAGACTTGCATTTCTATAGCGCCTTTCACGACCACTGGACGTCTCAAAGCGCTTTCCAGCCAATTAAGTACTTTTGGAGTGGAGTCACTGTTGTAATGTTTATGATAGTCACAAGTCGGCAAATGATACGTGGAATGATTTTATTTACTTTTCAGAATTATGCTTCTGTCTTAACGGCTCAACTTCCCCAGAATTATAAACAAAAGAAACTCAATTAAATATTACACTGCCATTTCCCCCAACTCAGCAGCACATTCACCCGACCTTCAGAATGAATGCTAGCTGCTTATATGATGTTTGTCCGGACAGATAAAAATCATTAAACATTATACATTACTATTAATATATACAGCAGCAGCCTGCAGACCTGGCATGCTAGCAGGTCACAGACAGCACTGAATCCTATTAGTCTTTCTAATTACAATAATTATATTGGTCACTGTAATGCACATAATGCACGCAGTGGTACTTCACCACAGACTGTAAGTGCATCTCATAAATGTAGATTCTGCCCCACTACACACACCCTTACAATTGATTCCAAGGGGCTCCAGGGAAACATGCAAGAGTTAAAGCAGCCGACACAGTTAAAGCCGAGCAAATGTAAACTCTACACTTAAAACAATACCAATGGTGGTAGTATTCAGGGAATATTACTGAAGTAAACACAGAAAATGCTGGAAATGCTCAGCAGGTCAGGCAGCATCTGTGGAGAGAGAAACAGATTCAGCGTTTCAGGTTGATGACCCTTCACAGATGCTGCCTGACCTGCTGAGCATTTCCAGCATTTTCTCTTTTTCATTTCAGATTTCCAGCATCCGCAGTATTTCGCTTTAACATTACTGAAGTACTGCGTACTTAGTGCAGTTACAGATCATTCACTAAAATCAACAATATAAACAGGACAGCAGATCCTACCTGACGACTCACTTCTCTGGTAACCATTTTGCCGAGGTACAACCTATTTAATGCAATCTGCCCCGCTTGCAGTAGATGTCCCAGCTACAGTATCTCAACAGTAATGATTTAATCTCAAGAGGATCACATCACTCAAAATCTCTTCGTGTAAAAGCTGTAGACATCAATAGGCAATCATTTAGTTAACAGGACGCAAGGACAAAAAAAAAAGTACGATGTCTACAGATTCTCTCGTCGGTGCCCTAATTCTAATTGCAGCACCAGCACAAAACAGATTCCGTTTTTTTTTTGACAAGACTTCATCTGAATGCTACAACACAGCATGGTCACTGTGTTGATTGTGTGGCGAGGCACAATGGCTACTTGATAAAAGTACAATGGAGTCTATGTTTTCCGCAGGTTGGGAGAACGGTGGAATGAATAGCAGCAATGAACTTGCTCAGTCCCAACTAACAGGACTCTACCTTCGACCACAAAAGCCCTCATTACAGAACATCCAGTAAGTCACAATCTGTACACAGCTACTGCTGATTTAATCGTAATATAAATAACTTTATTTTTCTTTCCATTAATATTTTTACTCAGCAGAGAAGGCTGCGCCATCTTGGAGGATAAAAAGGTGATAAGTGTAATTATACTGCTTCAAGTGTCCTTTGTCTATGTGTGTGTTATGTTATGGTAGCAGAGTCTTCTCACTTAACCCTTTAACCCATTTAGTTCGCTCAGTCACTTGCTGGCATTTCAAGAATCTCTGAGGTACCTTGCGAAGCCATTTCAAAATATTTCAACACAGGAACTCTCTTCATGATTTTTATACACGGGCCCTGCGACATCTGCAATGCAACCACAGAGGGAGTACAATTGGGAGTAGGATTATTTAGGGCAGTACAGTATTGAACAATACATTTATGGAAAAATAAAATGCAGGAATAGAGTAACTCTTCATGGGTTAAAAAGATCCAGGTCATCCACAACTATTAATAGATACCTGAGCAATTGTTCAATGGGATAATGTGGTGATCATTTTGGCAGCACAGTAGCTCATGTAGTTGGATGCTCAACTGGACTTATTATATTCCTATGCCTCAATTGGGTGAGTTTTGCCAATTTCTGGTTTAGATTGGAGGGGTGGGTAGGAGCATTAGGAATGAGTGACAACATGGTTCCAACTTGAATTGTATGTCTTACGAATCCGAGAGCAAAATAAATAAATCCTATACTGATCTGGAAGAGGTCGTGGCGTCTTTTCGAATCATTCTCAAGTCTTTTCCGCTCATCAGTACTGGCTAATGCGATTGAAATGTTTTCCTTGTGACTATGCACATCATCAGGAACAAGCACACAAGATGACTGTCTTCATTGACAAAGGGCAACATCTAAATAGAAGGAACAAGTGAACCCATAGAGCGACAGTCTCGGCCCACAAAGAACAGATGCTGGGATGCAGTTTGACTGACAAAAACACCACGTCGTTTGAAATCTTCAAGGGAAGATATCCTTCGTTCTTCAAAGAGGTTACCATGGCAACTAAATGGCAGATCTTCAACAAGATAATATTTATGTCATGTCTAGTCGAAGGATTAATGAATATCTCAACTCTGATTTCCAATTGAGAGACAGAGGAGGGAACTCGACTGCAGTCAGAGGTTACATTTATACCTGAACAGCTGTGTCATTTGAAAGCAAACCACAAACAGGTCGGATGTGAACCACAATTCATTAAAATGCATGTCAAAATAATGAGGATAGCTTCAAAATAATGCCCTTAGAAATTATTTTCTTTAGCCATCATTCCATATTTCAACGGAAGTCAGTACTCAGATATATGTTTCCATTGCTGGGAAAGAGTTCCGAGTGTAGATGGGTTATGTAACCTATCCAAGAATTGCCATCATATCACAACAACAACAACCTGCATTTATATAGCGCCTTTAACAGAGTAAAACGTCCCAGGCACTTCACAGGAGCTTTATCAAACAAAATTTGACACCGAGCCACATAAGGAGATATTAGGACAGGTGACCAAAGGCTTGGTCAAAGAGGTAGGTTTTAAGGAGAGAGAGGTAGAGAGGTTTAGGGAGGGAAGGCCAGAGCTTGAGGCCGAGGCAGTTGAAGGCACGGTCGCCAAGGGGGGGCGGGGGGGCAAAGGGAGTCGGGATGCGCAGGAGGCCAGAACTGGAAGAGCGCAGAAATCTCGGGAGGGTTGTAGAGCTGGAGAAGTGGCCAAATTGTCTATCAGACTTAAGAATCCAGCAGAAGTAAGCTGTGCCACCAGGAGGACAATCTGCTTATTAAAAGCACACGTTCCAAGTCGACCACAAATCACAGGTCGTACCTGCATTTAGGAGTACAACACCTATTTCCACACAGTGCCTTAACGAGCACCTGCTTGTGAAATCATCTTTCCTTCAAGTGAAAAGAGGCAGTTATAAACAACCAGCTTCCACAAAAATGCTGTTATGCATTTGAATGAGATAACTCAGTGTCCCTGCTATATATGTTTAGTTTATAAATCTGTGAAATGTGCAATGCCTGCAACGTGACGGTGTAAACTAGAAATCAATATCACAACATATTACACCCTTTCTCCGGCATCATTCTGAAATAATTTCCACTGGCCCAATGTGACCAATAAAATACAACCATCAAAAGACGCCATCTTTAAGCCATCTTTATACTCTTGCTTAATAATACCAAAAATTTTTTCGAAACCAATAAATCAGGGAGATCAGACTGATTGCATCTCACGGGCTGCCAACAATAATGAGCTGATGAAATTTAATTCTTTTGCTTTTTGATATCATCAGAAATCCTTGATGGAATCTGGGGCTCATAACTGCCTCCAGGTATCCATTCTTCCACACAGCGTACAAGTAAGTTGCATAACTCTCTGCCTATCCTATTGCAGCAGTCAACATCCTATGTCATGTAACAGATAGAACGTCAAAAACATACAAAGAGACTTTTTTTTCTCTCTGTTGTTCAATTAGGCCATAGGGGATCAGACATAAAGATACTTCAAGACAGGAAGCAATTCGTGTGAGGATGCAAGGATGTCATTCATTTGAAAGTGAATATGAAACCCCTTTATTTATTTTTTAAGAAACATGTATAAGTCTAGAGGAAGAATTTGCACAGAAAATAGGTCTGTTCCTTCTTGCTTATGATTTTGGTGAGCTTTGTGCTTATTACAGAGAGACATTTCAGTGCTGGAGAGTGGAATATTATCTGCTTCTTCAGGACTGCAAGATGAGATGAGATTACGTAGCTCTCCCCTCTGTCTGGCTTCAACAAAGTGCCTTAAATTCAACCCCAGAATCAGTCTCCCTGCTACATTTGTTTGATATTTCGCACACCAAACAGCTACCCTTGCTTTTTCTTGAAGCAAACTTGCCCAATTAGCATAATATAATGCCAAATTAAGGATTGTGTTGTGCTGTGGAAAACTACGGATCAAAATTTTTACTGTTCATTTAATTTAGACCGGGGAATCCAACCTGCAGCTCTAGGGCCACATACATCCCTCAACTCAAGCCCCATGAACCCAGCCCAGGCAATTCAGTCCTATTCTAGCTAATATTTCTTATTTGTCCTCTTTGAATTTTGTGGGCCTGGAAGTTTGGAAAGTGGTGCTGCCTCAAAGGTGGATCAATCCTAAATCAGAACACCTGGATCAGTTCATATCAGCAACTTGAGATAAACGTTAATGAAGGGAAGCATGGATTCAAACGTACTACATGACCCGAGGTAGCCATGGTACGCACGCACGCCGCTCATGGAGACAAAAGCTTGGGCATCCTTGATTGAGGCCTTTTAGAGTTGCCAGGAAAACTGAGCCGTCACCCTCTCTGGATGGAGGGGATTCGAAGGAAGATTTCCAAGGTGAAAGGGCAGTGAGTGCTCTAAAATAACAACAGAAAATGCTGGAAGCACTCAGCAGGCCAGGCAGCATCCATGGAGAGAGAAACAGAGTTAATGTTTCAGGTCTGGGACCCTTCTTCAGAACTGGAAAAGGTTAGAGATGTAACAGATTTTAAGCAGGTGCAGAGACAGGGAGTGGGGGGCGGGGGGGGGGAGGGGAGGATCTAAAGGAATTGTCTGTGCTAGGGTAGGAGGCAGGAAAGATTAAATGTTGCAAATGGGGATGGCAGAATCATACAGCCTGAAAAATGGGGGCAGGGGTTATAGTCTGAAATTGTTGAACTCAATGTTAAGTCCAGAAGGCTGTAAAGTGCCTAATCGAAAGATGAGGTGCTGTTCCTCGAGCTTACGTTGAGCTTCATTGGAACAGTGTAAGAGGCCGAGGACAGAGAGATCAGAGTGGGAGTGAAGCGGAGAATTAAAGTGACAGGCGACCGGAAGCTCAGGGTCACCCTTACGGACTGAACGGAGCTGTTTCGCAAAGCGGTTGCCCAATCTGCGTTTGGTCCCCCCAATGTAGAGGAGACAGTGAGTGCTCTCGTCAGTCTTGAAACTTCCTACAAAAAATGTAATGTCAGATCAATTGGTAACAAAAGGTTTTCGATCAAAAAATAATGAAAGATGGCCTGCCAATAGAAGGCAAAGCTGGGACCCATCACGAGCATCACAGAGGGAGGTCTGATGCATGGTATGGGAAGGAAAGAATGACAAATGCTTCTCAACCATAACAAAAGTCACCAAAAATGACAAAAATTGAGAGAAACTTACACCACGCATAACATATACGTTGGGCAGCAAAGTAGCCAACATGAGCAAACCAAGGTGCTTTAGGGCGAGATTTCCATGTTAAAATCGACATTAAAATGTCATCATCTGGGCAGGTAGGGAAATTGGGGGCCATCCGATTACACATATGGACAGGTGCATTATGACGCCATGCATGTGAGGGAAATAGGCCATACAACATATTTCCTGCCATTTACGTCCTGGCAGCACTGGGTGCAAGGGACACTGGTGTGACCCAGGTGTCCGGCACGGCGAAGTGCATCAGGGGGTGCGAGGGGGGGAGGTTTTGGTGGGGTGGGATGTTTAAACTTTAAACAGCCAGTTCCATACTGCAATCGAAAATAACTGTTTAAAAAAAAGCGCCACTTATTTTTCTATATCTTCTCCTGATACCACTGGGCACACACTTTCATTGCAGTAAGGTGTCAGCACAAATTTCCTCCCCAAATATATGAATGCCCTGATCATGGAAAGCGGGCCAGGGGATCAGTAACAGGCGTGCAGAAGCTCAGCTCCAGCGAGGATCTGCCGCCATTGCAACCGAGGGCCCGACATCCCCACCCAAAGGGTTAGGTCTATAAATAGGATTTTTACCTGTTGATCATCACCACTGAAAAAAAATAATTTCTAGTATTAATAACCCAGTGGAAGGATTATAGTACAGCTTGAGCGTCCAAAATCCGGAGTTCCAGAATCCAGAATGTTCCGGAATCCGGACTGATTGGTGGCAGGGTCGTCTGGAATCCGTAAAATGTTCCGGAATCCGGAACTCCGGATTTTGGACGCTCAACCTGTACTTCAAAAAGCCATTAACTTTTGTTGCCTTTTTTTTGAAAAATCCTATGAAAAATGCGAGTGATGCAATAAAACTTTAGTGTTGTGTTTTATCCTCCTTAATCTGCACAGCTCCACTAAGTGTTTCCGCCAGGCTGCGGCCACGGCACCACGCCGCCCTGGTGGCCTAGTGTGGGCCATCGGATGCTCTGCAGAGCTTGCAGCGTCCCTCCCCTTTAACAGAAGGGGAGGGGCGGAGAAACGCGTCATCGCTACGCGGAGCGGCCCAGGCATTTCCGGACTCGCAACGTGTTTCTGATGTCCGAAGTCCGGAAACGCCCGAGCCCAGGTTGCGATATTTCCGGACTTCGGACATCAGAAACACGTTCCGAAGTCCGGAAAAACAAGAAAACTGGCTCAGCCTCGGTTCCGAGGTTGCCGGATTCAGGACGCTCAACCTGTCCTCTCAATTGGAAACAGCTTGTAATCCCAAGCCAGGTTTTCTGTTGCAGCTTTTTGCCCCTGGGTGTAGCGAATACAGGAGAATTGGGCGGGAAAGAGCACCGATAATTCAAATGAATGAAGTGAAAATTAGGCAGGCTCCATAGACACACCTCATCCCCAATTTTCCTGTATACACCATACTCACGCAATACAACAGCCCCAAGGTGCAGAACAGGAACATCTGCCCCATACGCACATTCCAAGTGTACCACAATTCACTGGCAACGTGCAGGTTTTAAAAAGCAAACAACCACTCACTACATTTGCAGATATCTTTCCTTCAACTTAAATTAAGCCTTTGCTAAAAAAAAATACATTGAGGCATTTGAATAACAGACCAACACAATTGAGATAAGAGTCAAAAAAGTCACAAACTAAAAGTTAAAGATTAAAATCACAACGACGAGAAGACAGCTGGAATTAAAGAGCAGGGATTTCTTATAATTCTTTAAAAACAGCTGCACAACAAATCTGGATATTCCTATCTGCTGCTTCACGTTTATAATTTACTAGTATCTGTATTAGTCCCACAATTATTCTCTGTAAATAAGGAGTGTCTAGAAATGGGGGACATGGGGCTCGATTTTGTCAATGGGGACGTGATGGAGGCGGGACTCCCACTTTTTGGGTTGTAGTCCCGCCTCCATCGATTTGTGGCCAACCCACGCTACTTTCCCTTGATTGACCTTGTTAAGCCCGCCCAGCAGGCCAATTAAGGGACACGAGGATACTGGTGACGTCAGCGATTGACATTTCATCTGTCAAGAGCTTTTGACAGATGAAATATCAGCGTTTGACAGCTCTGTGAAGCTGTCAAACACTGACAATCTGTCTTCTAACTTGAGTCCTTCTACTCAGACTCAGTTAGAGAGCTCTCCAGACCAGAAAAGAAAGGCTGCAGCTTTTGACAGCTCAGCGGCCATTCTGCTTTCTGTGCCGGTGAGCTGAGGGACTCCCGAGAACTGAAGGGAGGAAGCCTGGAGGAGAAAGTAAAGGGAAGTAAAACTTATTAAAACACTTTACACTCACCTCACACACTTACCTCTGCACTCATGCACCCATCACTCACCTGTACACCGGACATCTCGACCCCTCCAAGCCCTGCAGACTGACGGTCCGCCTCGCTAACTTGGCGTGGTTTGGAGCCGTCGGGCAGCCCACACTTCAGGGCTAAAAATAGGGATTAGCCAAAAAACTGCCTGTTAACTACCTGTTAACAGGCAGTTAATTGGCATTAATCCCCTTCCTGCCTCGGGGAGGCGGCTCCCAGCACAGGTCGGGTACCCGCCTCCTGGGACATTGGAATGGAGGCGGGTTGGGTACGTGCCCCCCGAATCTGCAATTTTCCCACCACTCCCGCCTCCAAACCTGCCTCCACGGGGCTTGGAAATTCAAGCCCATAGTCTCAGGATAAGGGGTAGGCCTTTTAAAACTGAGATGAGGAGGAATTTCTTCACTAAGAGGGATGTGAATCTTTGGAATTCTCTGCCCCAGAGGGCTGTGGATGCTGAGTCTTTGAGTATATACAAGGCTGAGATAGATAGATTTTTGGTCTCTAGAGGAATCAAGGGATATGGAGATCGGGCGGGAAAGTGGAGTTGAGGTCGAAGATCAGCCATGATCTTATTGAACGGCGGAGCAGGGTCGAGGGGCCGTATGGCCTACTTCTGCTCTTACTTCTTATGTTCTTATCAATGTTTCCTTAAATTCATTCATGGGATGTGGGCGGCGCTGGCAAGGTCGGCATTTGTTGCCCTGAGAAGATGCTGGTGGGCCAACTGAGCAGTTTGCGAACAGAGTCAACCACATTGGTGTGGGACTGGAGTCACATATAGGCCAGACCGGGTAAGGATGGCTGGTTTCCTTCCCTGAATGACATTAGTGAACCAGATGGGTTTTTCCCAATAACTTCACGGGACACTTTTACCTATTCCAGTTTTTTATCCCTAGATATATATATTTCTAAACTGAATGTTCTACTTATCACAGATGAGGAAGCAAAACTATTCTAACTAACGTGAAGTAAAAAAAACTCTACATGGTGAGAATCGTTTAACTAAAACGTCGTCCAACACATTAACCACCAACCACGTGTCTAATTGGGAATCCAGATTTGAATAACCTCATTTTTGATTAGTAAATAAAAAATGAGTAATAGACACCATCGTTGGGCATGTGTTCTCAATACTCATATTTGCATGGTGTATGCATGTGTACTTTAAAGTTTTGGTGCATTTTTTGGTAAAATGTAAAGCAGAGTGTGCGAGTGTTTTTGATCGTTACTTCCTTGGTTAGTGAATGGTGGTAGATGTTTGCTGATTAAATATACAGGTGAAGTACATTTACCTGTATTGTGTGAGTGTATGTGAGGCGTTTACCACGAAAATGAATGCACGTGGCTAGAATGGCGTCGCCATAGCCACTGTGGCTCGTCAGCGATTTTTATTGGACAAGACTGAATTAAAACACCTTGGGGGTATTACTTTCCTACTTTAGAAATAAGCATTTTCACCCATTCCTGTTAGTCCTGTCCATCAAAGTGGTGGGTACACTTGGGTTTCTCCTGGGCAGAGTCACTGCAGAAAGCAGCCATTGCAAGCTTACTCACTTACACATTTCTCAATCAGCAAGACATTTAAAAATCATCAGTGCTTCCAAACAAACCATAAATGCAGCAGGGTAGTCAGCAAATCAGAGCGCACAGGCAGCAGCTGCACGCAACGTTCCAAAATCCCAATTTTCTGACCACGATTTCAATACCCTTCCCACATTACAACAGTGACTCCACTTCAAAAGTACTTCATTGGCTGTAAAGCGCTTTGGGACGTCCGGTGGTCGTGAAAGGCGCTATAGAAATGCAAGTCTTTCTTTCTTTCTTTGACGACATGCTTGAAAAACAGTATGAGCTTATGAGCATCAGAGGCTCCCACATTAACCAAACTCACGACCAAGATCCCTGGACATGAATGACGGGGACAAGTAATGTTTGCTCAAAAGTGCAAATGCCACGGACAGACACGGGGAATAAAAGCATCCAAATTTGAGGATAGCGAACAAGGTACTGCAGAAACGCAACTGCAAATGCTGCAGTCTGAATCGTGTACTGTATTTGTAGTTTTCACCTCATAGTTTAAGGTATGCAAACGTTATTGTTGAAAGTGATACTCTGCTTTGTACCGACACAGATATGATTGTGTAAAGGTGTCACAATGAAGCTAGTGTGAGGGGTCTTATAACATTTGCATTGTCACGTTACGGTAGTACAGGAAAGCTAATGGAGCATTACATGAGCCTTGCTGAATAGAGCCTGGTAATAAAGTCTACTCATGTCATTTTAACAGAAAGAGACAACACGCACAACAGCGTCCACGTCGTACTAGCAGGGGCAGAAATACAATGAAGCCTTTGACCACCTCTGAATAAAGGATGTTGGCCTATATAACTGCTGAGCGCAATGAAGCTCCTGTTCAGGAGATAGACGGGATACATGCATCAGCTGGTATGTGCTAAATTCATGCTACCTTCTCCTGATCTGTGGAGCAGCTAACATGACGAGTTTAATGCCCTCACACAGAGAACATCAGTTTTCCAGATCATTACATCAAAACCCAATAGTCAATTGACAAAGTGAAGTCGCGCGCTTGTAAATTTTCCCTTCTGCTTTCCTTACAGATGGTGGTGCATGAAGCAGTGGAGCAGAGCTGGAACCAGAGCTGTACAGAACACCAGGGCACTCATAGAGTCATCAGCTGCACTTGCAGCAAGCACCGGCCACATTCTACCGGTGTGAAGGGCACGAAGAGGCACAATGGGGAAGAAAAGATAGAAAATTAGGAAAGGGGTACAAGAGATGGGGGCCGTTGCACTGGCTGCCCTGCTGCATTGATTGGGTTGGAGTGCTTAGTCTGCCTGCCTTCTGAAAGTGATTGATTGATTGCATGAACAATATGGGAAATCCCTGGGGGGAAAAATTTGGTTGATTTGCGCCTCCCGTGCCAGGGCGCAAAGCAACTAGCACCTGGCGCGCAGCGCCGCCAACGCCTCCCGCGAAATTCAGCGGGAGGTTAACGGCGGCGGTAACCATTAGCGCCCCGCGGCGCTGCGTTGCCGGCGATGAAGTCATCGCCGTGCACAGCGCCCCGCTCGTGATCTTTGGTAGCGCCCCCTGACTTACCGCCGGACGCTATGTCCGACAGGGTCAGGGAGGCCTACCTGCGGCCGGGGCGGCGCTAATTAAAGGGGAGGTGCTGGGCGGCCATTTTTGTTGCTGGCCACCTGCCAGCACCTGCCCCCGTTGCTGTCCCCGGCCTCCTGACCAGCCCCCCCGCGGGGTGCCGGCTACGCTCCGTGAGCCCGGCACTTCTCTTGAGTGCTGGGCTCTTTTGCCGGCACTCCAATCCCTGGTGGCCCAGCTGGGCGCCGGGTCATGCTGCACAAGGCCCCTCCCCTTTAATAAGGGGAGGAAGGCCTGCAGTACCACGACGCGATGTGCCACAGCGCGTGGCGCTGCGGCACGTAGCGCCGTGATATTCACTTGCAGCGTCCCAAGAGGGAGGCAGGGCGCTTCCAGTAGCACCCCGCTTCCCTATTGGGGCGCTACCGGTGAATTTCAGGAGTGGGTGGTGCTAATTTTTTCAGGGCAATAAAAGTTGCCTCCCGGCGAAGTTAGCGCCCCAAAGGGGGCACGACCCAATTTTCCCCCCCTGGAATTTACTTCCTTCGTCTTGGGACAAATGCATGGACAGTTGTCTGGGAGTAAGCCCACTATTGGCAAGGCATCTGCACCATTCGTAAGTGGCATGGTGTCCACTGAGGATGAGTTATTGACATCAGGAAGCCTCCCAGATGCACACTTCACTGTCCTCCACCAGACGACTGTGCCTCGAGGTGAGACCTTCCAGTGGAAGCCTGCAAGCACAGGCTCAGGAGCAGACAAACAACCGAGGTGCCAGCACCTACTCCATGTTACCACTGCAACCCGTCACACCTGAGTGAATGAAGCACAGGTGTCTCCTGGCACTGATGAATGGATATCAGGGGTTGTTCACCACTCCAGTCAGCGGGAACTCAGGGTCTGAGGAGCATCAGCGATCACTACCATCTGGCCTATCACTTAAGCGAGTACATAGATAAGGCAAGGGACACCATACCCACCCACTGCATAGAAGTAAATAATAGTAAGCGCATCACAAAAACTTCTTTCAGAGGCAATAAATATGCAACAGGGGTCAACAAAAGAATAATACAAATATATTGTTTCATTAAAAGATACAACCAATGGTTTTATTATAAAGAAAATGGAGTCAAACTTGACTTTCAAAAAGAGAAAATGGAAAACCTTCTAAACACTGGCAGGCCTCCGTGAACAGAAGCAGGCTACGATGATCTCCCACACATCTCTGCCAGCATGCAGTGCCTAGTTTCCTGCCGCCGTTTTGTTGGCATGTTCCCGCTATTCCTGCCAACCTTCCAACCCCAGCCTCCATTGATGGCGACATTGTGCAACACAGTAACAATTCTTCCAACTCTCACTTGGGAATACGCCAATGCACTACTGAAGAATCCAAGCATCAGAAGCATTCCTTCAGCACCCTGAAAGCTTGCTCAAGGATCACCACACTTCTATTGTGGGCAACACTTCATTTTTGCTGCAGTTTGAAGTAAAATAGGTTATTTATTTAAGTTTGTGGTACAGTACTTAGTTAATGATTTTCCCCCTTTATATTGCTACCCATTTGGGCAGCACAGCCATATGTGAGACATCGAGCAACTTGGTACACGTTCGATTGCAGTAAAGTTAAAGGTTTATTAGAAATGCATGAATGCAAGGCAAATGCACAATTGAAGCATTATAAGCAATTACATTACAGGAGATTCCTTGTTACAGTGCACAACTTTGTGAGTCAGTGCCTTTGCACAATACATATTATGGAAAGTATTGACGATTTAGGTGGTTAACAGGGTGAGTGTTCTGTTGTGGACTTTCGGAAGATTGCCACATGTATGCCTTACTCTGCTGAGAGTGTACGTTTGTCCAACACAGTAGCATCTTATGCCCCTGACATGAAATTCAAGCTCCCTGCAACTAAGTGCGGTGTGAATGCGGAGGCTGTGACTGACTGCAGGCAGCCTCATCTGTGTGTGGGTTTGGGTGGGAAATGTTAGTGAGAAAACACTCACCTCTCTTGGAAAGCACGCTGCTTCACCGAGTGCGGCCTGCTGTGACATGGAGATATTTGTTCCTTTCTGGTGTATAATGCGTATAGTAAATTATTTCTTCATTTACTTTTACGGTCACTTTTAAAAGGTATGACAGTTTTGAGGGTATTTACAAAGCCAAAAGAACAGATTTCCTCAATAGTTTATACGCTACATCCGCTTGTAACTGTTAACATCATGAGGGATGATACCAGAAATGCGAGGGTATACATATCAGGAAAGGATGAACAGGCTGGGTCTCTTTTCTCTTGAAAAAGGAAGGCTAAGGGGGTGACCTAATAGAGGTCTTTAAAATTATGAAAGGTTTTGATAGAGTGGCTATAGAGAGAATGTTTCCACTTGTGGTGAAGAGCATAACTAGAGGCCATCAATATAAGATGGTCACCAAGAAATCAAATCGGGAATTCAGAAGAAACTTCTTTATCCAGAGAGTGGTGAGAATGTGGAACTCGTTACCACAGGGAGTGGTTGAAGCGAATAGTATAGATGCATTTAAGGGGAGGCTGGACAAGTATATGAGGGAGAAGGGAATAGAGGGTTATGCTGATAGATTTAGATGAGGAAAGACAGGAGGAGGCTCGAGTGGAGCATAAACACCGGCATGGACTGGTTGGGCCAAATGGCCTGTTTCTGTGCCGTATATCCTATGTAAATATACTCCCTTGTATCTAACTTAGATTTTCCATCTTTAAAAATAAAAGTCTACCATGGTGAACTTCAATTCTTAACTCTAACAATTATTAATGAAGTAAGCCAATGGGACCAAAGACTGCCCTGTCTGATAATGATTGACTTGTGTGAAAACAGTCATTGCCAAACAACAGTTTGCATTGATTTGAGCAACTGTTCATTTTTGCCACGTATACACACACACATCATCAATAGTGAGAAGTCGCACAACACCAGGTTATAGTCCAACAGCTTTATTTGAAATCACAAGCTTTCAGAGCGCTGCTCCTTCGTCAGACTTCACCTGACGAAGGAGCAGCGCTCCGAAAGTTTGTGATTTCAAATAAAGCTGTTGGACTATAACCTGGTGTTGTGCGACTTCTCACATTTGTCCACCCCAGTCCAACACCGGCATCTCCACATCATGATCATCAATAGTGTCCAGGGATGTGCGTGTGTGTTTAGATTAACAGAAGGAAATTACTTTGCACGAGTATTGTCTCTGATTACATAGCTGTTTGTCTTCAATACTTGTTGAATGTTGCTTGTACAACTGATACTGATAGGTATAGTTAAACGTTAAAATATAGTTAAAAAGAACTGTCAACTGAAGATAGCTACAACTCTGAAATTACAAATTCTGCCTCAAAGGCAGTTTATTCAAATCAAAATATGAAATTGTACTGGAGAAAGGATTAATATATAGAATTCACCAGAAAACACTTCCTATATTGAAGTTAGGTGCTTCAAGGCATTTTGATCATAGCAAAAGCAAACTGTAAATGCTTATTAATTCGTGATTAATGTATCACAGATGTTATGCTTTAAACATCAGTAAAAGTGTATCATCTTGCTAACTGCTGTTTAACCCACAGGCATTCCTTCTGTAGTTCTAATTCATGATTTATAAATCTTTGAAACACATTCTGTATGTTATGTCATTCTTCAAATTATGGGCTTTATTCTGTTTCCATAATGCATTCCATACTCATTCTGGTAATGTTCCAAGTTATTTTCAATAGAAAAGGTCATTTAACCTTCAAACAACAGCAAACCTCCTGGTTAATGAACACATGAGACAGCGAGTCCCTCGTCCTCAGTTCAATGCCATTACATACGGGGGTAATTATCATCTTCACTGCCTGGGCTCGAACCTGGCAGAGTGACCCGCCCACCCTTTCGAGAACCAGTCTAAATTTCAACCCATTCCACTCCCACTGTCTCTCAGGAAACTATCTGAGGTTGTTCATGTGGGCTGGTCCCATGTGTTCATTAGCCAGGTTGTTCGCTGTTATTTGAAGACTAAATTATCTTAGAAAATAAGAGTCTAAATGGGGTAGAGGGCTCCTGAGGTGCGTATAGTTCCGATGCTGGGCCTCTCGAACTCCAAGTGCGCAGGGCCCGCGTATCCCAGGGGTGCATGCGGTTCGCAAGCGTCCCTGGGATCACGTGGGCCATGGGAGCCAATCGGAGAAGGGAATCTCCCTTCATACACTTGACAGATAGACCTGTCAAATATATGAATGGATATCAGCCCAAAAACACTTCAAAAACACATGAAATAAATGTTTTAAAAAATCACATTTTTAAAATTAATTGAAATTACAATAAATTAAATATTTTAAACAAAAATTAAATTTTTTGAAAAAAATAATTAAAGTTTTTTTACAGGGCTAAAAATAAACTTACCTTTTTTTTAAGTATTTTTAAATGATAAATGACTGAAAATGATTTTTTTTTAATTTTCAACTCTTATCCTGGTAAAAGCAGGCCTTACGCCAGGCGTAAGAATTCTAAAGGTTTTCTGCGGGCAGAGGGGCTCCAGAAAGTGGAACTCCAGCGCGTACACACCCGTAGGGATCAGAATATCCGGGCCTATGTAATATATGGGTTTCAAAAGAGATTGCATTTTGTTTCAACTTTTTAAAAAATTTGCAAAATTACTAAAATCACCAAGAAATAATTGTGCCAAGTTCACTCTCAAAACGACTGGTGCAACCTTCAGCACGCTAACTTATTTTGCAACAGGCAGCTACAAGTCACGATAAGCAGGAGTTTCTGAAGTATTTGAAGATTAATGTTGACTGTGGTCTCGTAATCGGCTCTACCGAGAGCTGCGACTAAAGCAGTCTGCTTTACCTCTTAGCCTCAAGAGAGATAGAAGGAGGTTGCAAGATATTCGCAGGGAGGGCAAAGCGGAACATTCATCACTGCCAATTAAGTTATCATTTTTAGACTCCCTCACTGGTTCAACAAGTTCACCCAATCAGTTGCTGATCCATGCAGATAGAAAGTTTCCAGCTTCAATTTGTGATAAATTAGACAATCTCAACTGGGGTGGGTGTAAGGGGTGGCACAACTGACCCCTGCTCCGCGGTTAGGAAGGGGAAAATTGGACACTGTTCCTGCTTCTAATTGTATTCTCAGAAATTGCCAGTTCCCATGATTGCGTTAGTGATTCACAAATTCAGTGATTCGCAAATTCAGGAGAAAAATATGCACTTCAGCTTTTTTTCTCCCCCCCCCCCTGTGAAAAGAGACATTTTTCAACGCATCATTTCCATACTTGGCCTTCTTTAAAAAGCCTCACACATCAAACTTTATCAAAATGATACCACTAGTCAGCCGTTGTCTGCTAACTTTGTTGTCATCTTAAAGAATTCCAGTGGCGTCGTGAAGCATGAGCTATTGCTTCTAAACCTGCTCTGACAACTCACTACAGCCTCTCTGCTCTTTGGGTGAACATGGCTTGCATCCAGCACAATGTTCTCGAGCATTTTCCCCGCTACAACTGTTACTGGGCTGTAATTTTCTCGGCCGTGCCTCACCCTTTTGAATGCCAGCGTAACATCTGCTGTCCTTCAGTCTGCAGGTATAGTTCCTATGTTTATGAATCTCCTAAAAATATAAACCATCGCCTCACCCATTTCCTCGAGGATTCCAACAACATAAGCAAAGCTCCCTCTGCTCTGCCTCACTAATGTGCTTCAATCTCGACATCACTCTTTTGCCACGTGTGTGAACTTCTTTGTTCCCTCAGCAGCCCTCTCTATAAGTGAAGTGTGATTACCAATTGTGGCCATATTTGTGTGTGCACCAGTTTCCACTTGGCACGGAGTTGAAACTAGAATATTTTATCAAATGGGTCAATGCCACCAGTAAAATGGCAGCTGAAGGTATTTCAGTCAAATGCGTTAAGTGCCCATACACAGGTAACCACACTGGAATTTCAATGCGCTCATGACTCCTGCATCTCAAGTGTACAGTACTTCAAGACTCTTGAAACTGTTTATTTAGAACAACAACAACTTGTATTTATACAGCACCTTTAACATAGTAAACCGTCCCAAGGCACTTCACAGGAGCGATTATCAAACAAAATTTGACACCGAGCCACATCAGGAGAAATTAGGGCAGATGACCAAGAGCTTGTTCAAAGAAGTAGGTTTTCAGCAGCGTTTTGAAGGAGGAAAGGGAGGTAGAGAGGCGGGGAGGTTTAGGGAGAGAATTCCAGAGCTTAGGGCCCAGGCAGCTGATGGCACAGCCACAAATGGTGGCGCGATTAAAATCAGGGATGCGCAAGAGGCCAGAATTGGAGGAGCGCAGAGATCTCGGAGGGTTGTAGGGCTGGAGGAGGTTACAGAGATAGGGAGACGGCAAGGCGAAGGAGGGATTTCAAAACAAGGGTGAGAATTTTTAAATCAAGGTGTTGCTTAACCGAGAGCCAATGAAGGTCAGTGAGCACAGGGGTGATGGGTGAACGCAACTTGGTGCGAGATAGGAAAAGGGCAGCAGAGTTTAGGATGGCCTTAAGTTTATGGAGGGTGGAAAATGGGAGGCTGGCCAGGAGTGCGTTGGATTAGACAAGTCTAGAGGTAACAAAGGCATGGATGAGGGTTTCAGCAGCAGATGAGTTGAGCCGGGCGATGTTACAGAAGTGGAAATAGGCGGTCTTAGTGATGACATGGGTATGTGGTCAGAAGCTCATCTCTGAGTCAAAATAGAAAACAGAGATTAGTGGTGAACGGTTGTTTTTCGGACTGGAGGAAGGTATACAGTGGTGCTCCCCAGGGGTCAGTACTAGGACCACTGCTTTTCTTGATATATATTAATGACTTGGATGTACAGGGCACAATTTCAAAATGTGCAGATGACACAAAACTTGGAAGTATAGTGAACAGTGAGGAGGATAGTGATAGACTTCATGAGGACACAGACAGGCTGGTGGAATAGGCGGACACGTGGCAGATGAAATTTAACACAGAAAGGTGCGAAGTGATACATTTTTGTAGGAAGAATGAGGAAAGGCAATATAAACTAAAGGGTACAATTCTAAAGGGGGTGCATGAACAGAGAGACCTGGGGGTATAAGTGCACAAATCGTTGAAGGTGGCAGGGCAAGGTGAGAAAGCAGTTAAAAAAGCTTACGGGATCCTGGGCTTTATAAATAGAGGTCATGATGCGGAGCTCCGAAAGCTCGTAATTTTAAATAAAACTGTTGGACTATAACCTGGTGTTGTGCGACTTCTCATTTTTATAAATAGAGGCATAGAGTACAAAAGCAAGGAAGTTATGATGAACCTTTATAAAACACTGGTTCGGCCTCAACTGGAGTATCGTGTCCAATTCTGGGCACCGCACTTTAGGAAAGATGTGAAGGCCTTAGAGAGGGTGCATAAACTGGGGTTGTTCTCCTTAGAGCAGAGAAGGTTGAGAGGAGATTTGATAGAGGTGTTCAAAATCATGAGGGGTCTAGACAGAGTAGATAGAGAGAAACTGCTCCCATTGATGGACGGGTCGAGAACCAGAGGACACAGATTTAAGGTGATTGGTGAAAGAACCAAAGGCGACATGAGGAAAAACTTTTTTACGCAGCAAGTGGTTAGGATCTGGAATCCACTGCCTAAAAGGCTGGTGGAGGCAGATTCAATCATGGCTTTCAAAAGGGAATTGGATAAGTACCTGAAGGAAAAAAATTTGCAGGGCTATGGGGAAAGGGCGGGGGAGTGGGACTAGCTGACGTGCACTTGCAGAGAGCTGGCATGGGCTCGACGGGCCAAATGGCCTCCTTCTGTGCTGTAACCATTCTATGATTCTAAATATGATACCAAGGTTACGAACAGTCTGGTTCAGCCTCAGACAGTTGCCAGTGAGAGGGATGGAGTCGGTGGCTAGGGAACGGAGATTGTGGCGGGGACCAAAGACAATGGCTTCGATCTTCCCAATTTATGCTCATCTGGTACTGGATGTCGGACAACCAAACAGACAATTTAGAGACTGTGGAGGGGTCGAGAGTGGTGGTGGTGAGGTAGAGCTGGGTGTCGTCAGCGTACATGGGGAAACTGACGCTGTGTTTTCGGATGATGTTGCCAAGGGGCAGCATGTAGATGAGAAATACGAGGGTCCAAGGATTTAGAAGAAACTGCAGTAAAACATCTTTTGGACGTTAATTTACTCAACAAGTTAACAGAATGAATTTCCTGTTGCTGTGAAAAGTTTGCTTTCCAACATAATGGATGTTTTATATTTCGCATGTACATTTCCAGAAGCTTTTTTCCAAGCATAATAAAATGGAGAGATTTCATTTCCAATCACACTTCGATCATGTTTAATGTTATTATGTACTGGAAATACACAGGCTTCAGAAGCAAGACTATCAGTTTGATCGGCATTCTGACATTGTTCAAAAGCATTTTATGTCCTAAGACAAGACAGGCAGGTCCTTTCAATAGTGTAATAGCAACAGAAAATGCTGGAAATACTCAGCAGGTCAGGCAGCATCTGTGAGATGCTGCCTGACCTGCTGGAGTATTTCCAGCATTTTCTGTTTTTATTTCAGATTTCCAGCATCCGCAGTATTTTGCTTTTCCTTTCGATAGTGTGCTGTTTCAGTATCTGACACCTTCTGTGAGAGGCTGCTGGGTAGGCTCCATCAGGATTTTCTGCTGGCCAGGATTTTCTGCTGGCATTACAGGAATCCCACCGAAAATGCGGTAATTATCCTGACCCCCCCCCCCGCCCCCCAGGCCCGGAAAAATCAGTCAGGGTCAGAGGCGCATCACCGGGGCTGGTGGGATTCCCACCTTGCTGAAGAAGCGACTGCGTGCCACCAAACTGGGAAATCCCGCCCAGTGTTGACTAGCTTCTGGAAATGTACATGCGAAATATAAAACATCCTGCTGGTCCGAGAATTCACACTGCTGGAATTTTTTGAATCCTCATCCCAGACAGTGGGTCGAAAGATTCGAGTTCCTGTATTGTTTAGTTGTGTTGTTGGATTAACATCCAGCAGTGCTCCAGCCGTCCTGCTCCATGAAGGCAGAGTTGGAACTCTCCGTGGTTCTTGTCACAACAATACCTGAAAATAAAACCTTTCATTTATGAATTATTCATTCAGTGCCCATCAACTGACACCGACACGAATTCCAACATTAAGTTAAGGGCGAGGGATACTCAAAATGTCCCATCGTGTTTTTCAAACTTCCCTACAGTGTGTTCCCAAGAGATCGTGCTCACAGCAACACAAGGAATACCTCATCTGCGTAAGAATAAATACACCTAAAGCTCACCTAACACACCATTACTGAGGTTCTTATTTATTTACAATGTGCAATGCATGCCAATATTTCAAAACTGCCTTTTATATTGGAGCAGGAACAAAACAACAAGCATGCACTAAAGTGTATGTTCCTATGTAAATTTTGTTTCAAAAAGAAATAAATAATATTCTTTTCTACACAGAGAAAACTGGAAGACTGATTTTCTTCCACCCTGCCTGCCCCGGGCGCTGGACAGGGAGAGCGCACTCAGAGGCACAAGCAAGGAGAGTGATGGAATACTCTCCACTTGCCTGGATGAGTGCAGCTCCAACAACACTCAAGAAGCTCGACGCCATCCAGGACAAAGCAGCCCGCTTGATTTGGCACCCCATCCACCACCTTAAACATTCACTCCCTCTACCACCAGCGCACCGTGTCTGCAGTGTGTACCATCTACAAGATGCACTGCAGCAACTCACCAAGGCTTCTTCAGCAGCACCTCCCAAACCCGCGACCTCTTCCACCTAGAAGGACAAGGGCAGCAGACGCATGGGAACACCACCACCTCCAACTTCCCCTCCAAGTCACACACCATCCTGACTTGGACATATATCGCCGATCCTTCATCGTCGCTGGGTGAAAATCCTGGAACTCCCTCCCTAACAGCACTGTAGGAGTACCTTCACCACACGGACTGCAGCGGTTCAAGAAGGTGGCTCACCACCACCTTCTCAAGGGCAATTAGGGATGGGCAATAAATGCTGGCCTTGCCAGCGACGGCCACATCCCATAAACTAATTTTAAAAAACCAAGAGCGTCCGAATTTAGTGGTTCAGGCCATTGAAACAGCTTGGCACAGACTCGCACCAGGAACCGGAGTGCTGCAATCTCAGGGCCCAAGCACAAGGCTGACCAACTTTTCTTCGGGCACCTGAGGCAAGAAGGCAAAACAGGAAAGTGAGGTGGGAGATCCCGGAACATCACCTCCAGCCTCATTTCCATGGCAGCACTTGGCTTGTGCCTATTGTAGATGCAGGCATTGGCCAGGCTCTTTGAAGAAAGAAAGAAAGAAAGACTTGCATTTATACAGCACCTTTCACGACCACCGGACATCCCAAAGCGCTTTTCAGCCAATGAAGTATTTTTGAAGTGGAGTCACTGTTGTGATGTGGGAAACGCGGCAGCCAATTTGCGCACAGCAAGGTCCCACAAACAACAGTGCGATAATGACCAGATAATCTGTTTTTGTGATGTTGATTGAGGGATAAATATTAGCCCAGAACACAGGGGATAACTCCCCTGCTCTTCTTCGAAATAGTGCCATGGGATTTTTTACGTCCACCTGAGAGGGCAGACGGGGCCTCGGTTTAACGTCTCATCCGAAAGACGGCACCTCCAACAGTGCAGCACTCTCTCAGCACTGCACTGGAGTGTCAGCCTAGCTTTATGTGTTCAAGTCCCTGGAGTGGGACTTGAACCCACAACCTTCTGACTCAGAGGCGAGTGAGCTACCTGCTAACTGAGCCACAGCAAGTCCCGGTGCAACATAAAGGGAGTGGAGAGTTGGTGTCACAGCTCTACAACCCTCTTTCTTCCCATTAGTGTCCAGGGAATAAACATTCCCCAGGCACTGCAGATAGGAAAATGAGCCTCTGTAATGTACAAAGTCTTCAAAATTTTTGATGTGAACAAGAGACTTGGAGATGCTATATGCCTGGGGCTCTAAACTGGGGAGAAGATTTCAAGGGGTCTGGGATTAAAAAAATCAAGATGTACAAAAAAAGAAAAATGCAATGTCGCGTAAAGGTGGGATCGAGCTGAGTAAACTGGCGGAACCGGTCATGACTCGGACCTCTGTTTCCCCCCCTCCCAAATGTTTGTGCTGGGGAGCAGCAGCTGCCGCTAAGTGCAGATCCCCCGGCTCGAGCTCTCCGTCCTACACTCTCCTCTCGCCAGGTCCCACTGTATATTTCATCCCCCCACCAACACCCCCCCCACCTTTGTCCTAATGCCACACTGCGTGGGTTGTTGTTTCCCCCTCCCCCGGGCTAATTGGGGCAGTTGCTCTTCTACTTTCACCCCTCGCTCCCTGAATTCTCTCACTGCCATACGTCACCAGCGGCAACTGTAACCCATTCAGTTCAAGTATATTGAAATCAGCCAACAGTGGCTCCGTGCGCGCGTGCGCCTGTTCCGTTTCAGATTTGATTTTTTTTGGTCCTATTTTTGTTATTTGCGCTGTCGCGATTGTCAAACAGATGAAGAAGGGGCAAGGAAATAGGCGGCAGTTGCAAGGAGGAAAGGAGCTGCTGGGGGGGTCAAACAGTGAGGCACTGTCTTCCTGGAGGAAGAAGAGCAGAAAATGTCAACATTGGGAAACTATTAGCATTGACACTTATTACCAGCAAAACTGAAACAGTTTGCAAACTCATTTAAATATTCTGCACTGTCTAATTTCCCCTCCCATTTTCTCTCCTGCTGTCTTCAAAGTGTTGACTTACACTGTAGTATAGTTACAAGGGTGCTGGCTGCCCTTTGGTGTCCAACCTCATTCATTCTTCAGATGCGAGCCTATACCTTGAGTGTTAGCAGTCTGGCTCTACCAAGGAGGGCATCACAGGCAGCCCTGCTTGTTCACACCCAGTGTTGGCCTCCAGCTCGGATTTCAACCTTCCAAGGATTGTCCTGAAGTCACCAGGAATAAAACATTAATCTGGACACTGCTGCCAGCAATTTGGGAGGAAAATCATACGGTCCATAATAAAGTTGTGTTTTTTTTTCTCCACTTTCACTGTACACTTTTGTTCATAGGACCGGCTGATGTGCCGGGATCAGTCGGTGAGGGAGTCGGGGGTTGCGGGGGAAAGAGGGAGACTGGGGGTCAGGTGAATGGGGCTCATGTGGAAGGAAAGAGGGAGTGGGATGGGCAGCAGCAGCAGTAGCATGGTGAGTGGGAGCAGCACTGAGAGAATTTTGATACAGAAAAAATACTTGCGTTGTGTTACAGGGGATCTGTGGAATTTTTATAAATGGGAGGGGGGGCTCAGAAGCAGAAAAGTTGAGAACCCCTGCTATATACTGCACAAAAGTTACAAAGTTTATGCAGTAATCAATAGGATTGTGATCAAACAGCCAGGCTCACTGAGCCTGCTAGTATCATGGTGACTATTCTAGCTATCAAGCTGGATGGATATGGCCAACACCGTGTGATTTTAAGCTAATCACGCGACAGGTGAAGTTCCTTTCGCGCTGTTTCGATCGTTAATTTTCAACACTGTGGAGCAAGGAGGCCGCAGACACCATTGGAACTATTCAATAATCTGACTAAAAATGCAAGAAACAGGCAAGAGCGGAGTCTTTTGACAAGATATTGACTAAGTCTGTAGACAAACTAAAATAATGAAGCTTCAATTTCAACCCCCCTCCCCCCCACCCCGCCCCCCCTCACTCCCAACCAAAAAAAAATCAATTTTGGCTTTGGATTAATCGTTTTGCAATTTCCATATTGGCTTCCATGAACATTGACAGTGTTATTGCTGGACTTGTTCCTTTTCTTTGGTACAATCCAAATACTAAGAACAGTCATAATGCGCCTGAGGATAATGGATCTTTAACTGGGACTTTCACACGGTTTAACAGACAAATTATTGGAACTGAAAACCAATCAGAAACTGAATATTGGTAATTAATTATTTTATATTTTAATAAAAGGCTGATAACGGGTCAACAATGTTTACTTAAAGTTCAACTTCTGAGAGGGTCTAAAAGCAAAACCATTACACCGAGCACAAAGGGGGAACGTTCACCCTGTATTCTCAAAACATTATCGACTGGCAACAAGTACAGTAAATGAGCGGAATAGATAATGGCTTCTAGCAAGTACGTGGACCTCATCTAATTTGAAGATAATTGGGGAAAAATGAATTGACATCTAGCAGCAGATGTCAGAGGCATGCCCCTGATATTCCAATTAAAAGAAAGAAAGACTTGCATTTATATAGCGCCTTTCACGACCACCGAATATCTCAAAGCGCTTTACAGCCAATGAAGTACTTTTGGAGTGAAGTCACGGTTGTAACAAATGAAAGTAGTATGGAATCTGGAATTTCTTCTGTCCTCTTGCAAAAAAAATCTCACCAGAGAGAAACCTCAAGGGCTGAATTTAAGGTATCCAATATGATGACATCATGAAGTCCCAGGGACTCTCCAGTGTACAGGTAAGCTATGTGATACTTTCTTCTAAGTTCTGTCACCCTTAATGTGTTCGTATGTGATCTCTTAAGCCTGGAGAAACCCATGAGTCCACAGTAATTTTCACAGTGGCGATATTTTTTTTTAAAGGTTTCAAAAATCTAACAGGCAAGCAAATGCTCCCAGTCCTCTGCAAATGGAAATGTTGATTCAGTAATGTGGAGTTGTTTGAGAAGGGCCAGGGTGACTCTCCCTTTGATTCGTCTTTCCTTTAGGAGAAACATCTGGCCTCCACACAATATTTACACTTCCCTCCCCCACTCCAATGCTGCTCATTCATTAGGCGTGATGCCTTTTGGGGGGTCCTGAGGATGTGAAAGTTTTTTCTCTTTCTCACCAGTAAGTTAAGGAAATCCCTGTGTGGTGAATCACCAATACACCACCCCAATACTGACAGCTACCTTAAGTGAGAATTAAAATGTTCATGTTTTCATGTGTTCTCGGCAGTTTGAACAATGTGTTTCAAACAAATCATAGCATACTAGGGCTAACTTGTCAGCCATTTTGTACGTCAATAGTCCAATGGATCAAACTGCGCTCACTGTGTTATATCCTAATTTTATTTGTCTTCGGTACAAAAAGCTTCAAAAGACGGATGGGAATGTGTGAAGGGGTACTGAGAATTAGCAATATCCTGGCAGCAAAACAATCAATAAATACTTTTTACCAGAAGCTCCTGGAAATACACAGCATTTGCAAAGAGAAATAGCACATTAACATTTCGTAGACCCTTCATCTGACTATTTACTAGCCCACTGTCTTTCAAGATGCTGACGGCCCTGCTATATATTTCAAGCACTTTTGTTTTTATTGCAGATTTCCAGTTTATGTTTTTCGCTTCTTACTTTTACCAATTCTGTTTAATATATGGGAAGTACTCAAATTAAGTCTAGGCTAAAAGGAGTATAATGGCTGCTGCTGGGTTTGTAAAGTCGAGTTTCAGGCATTTTTGAGACCATCAGCAACACAGCTTTGCCAGGATTTCTCCATTTATTACAACGGTTTTATTAGAACGAACACAGCACTAACATAATTAAAGCATGCATAAATGCACATAAATGAGATCAATTTAAAATAATAGGCTTGAAATTGCATGGAAGTGCATCTGTCATGGAATTCACACATTACCATACTGATTAGACTTATTTTTATACACAAGTTTTAACGCGCTATTGCCATTTCTTTCTTATTTATAATGGTTCTGAATACCTTAATGGCTGCCTGGCAAAAGTTTCCTCTGGCTAGTTAAAAAGTAACCATATTACACGACTTTGGAACTGATGAGCTCCACAAACTTGCAAACAAGTTTAGTAAAAACATTCCTCAACATGTTTTGTAAGAGTTGTTAAGGGTGCTCTGTAATTTCAGTACTGAATAAATCTCTGCAATTAAATGATACACGCCATCAAATCAGATCGATCTGCCACTTCTACAGCAACCAAAGAGATGCAAAATCAACTCGGTGTGTACAGTAGTGTGTGCAGAGAGTTATCTTTCACTGCTTCATTGTATTGCTGTGAGAGTGGGGAAAGTAGAGAATACATTTATAAGTACAACACTGTTTACCAGCCTAGGGCTGACCATAAGAACATAAGAATTAGGAGCAGGGGTAGGCTATAAGGCCCCTCGAGCCTGCTCCGCCATTCAATGAGATCATGGCTGATCTTCTACCTCAACTCCACTTTCCTGCACTATCCCCATATCCCTTGACTCCTCTAGAGTGCAAAAAATCTATCTATCTCAGTCTTGAATATACTCAACGACTGAGCATTTACAACCCTTTGAGGCAGAGAATTACAAAGATTCACAACCCTCTGAGTGAAGAAATTCCTCCTCATCTCAGTCTTAAAAGGCCGGCCCCTTATCCTGAGACTATGCCCCCTTAGTTCTAGACTCTCCAGCCAGGGGAAACAACCTCTCAGCATCTACCCTGTCAATCCCCCTCAGAATCTTGTATGTTTCAATGAGATCACCTCTCATTCTTCTAAACGCCAGAGAGTATAGGCCCAATCTACCCAATCTCTCCTCATAGGGCAGCCTGCTGATCCCAGGAATCAGTCTACTGAACCTATGCTGCTAATGAGATTTTTTTTTAAACAAAGCGTGGACAGGCTAATCAGCTCTTTCGAACCATTAAAACATGAACAGCAAAACAGGCCGACAGAATTTGCTTTGAACACTTTTTTTTTTTTAAACTTGTCTCGTACAACAGGGCCTTGCTTTGGATGCTTTTACCCTGTAGCCACTGCACATCATTACCAATGAAAGGGCACCTCTTCTTCCAAATGGTCCGAGTACCAGTGCACATACGTGCATCTTCCCAGTTTTTACTGCATTCCTGGCCCTGAATCAATGCCCGGGAGGATGCCAGAAACGCAGTATAAAGGCTGAACTACAAAAGCGGCCTGGGTCATTCACAAGCCACCTAGAAAGCCGCGATAGTTTACTATTATTCAGCTCTGCCATCTGTTACGTGCATCAATAATGAAATGTAATGTGTGCACAATGGGTTTCTGTATTATAACTCATTAACTGTAGAACTTGTGTCAAATGGAAACAATGAGGGAAACAATGATTAAGCCTGCTCGATGCAGTGTCAAACAACACAAGGTGGGTTTACCAGCAAACCATGAAGCTCAGCAACTGCAGGCTTAGATAAAGTTAAGCAGAAAAACCGTCTGAAATTGATGAAACTCAATATCATGAGAAAGCAGGGCTCCAATGAAATTGGCACAAGATGTGCAAAACAAAATTCTGGCCCCAGGTAAATTTCTACTTTCCAGGTGTCTTTCATGAACCGAGGTGTCACTGGATGTTCACCAACTGCATTTCTTGCCAAAGGAAGGTGGCAGGCTGCACTGTGAACCATTAACAAGCCTGCTGATCGTTCCCAAGTTGATATACATTGATAGTTCAAATGTCACAGCCCGGCCGCTGTTTTGTTATTTCGACGCCAAAGGATGAACCATTTTCATTTTGTACTGGATGCTGTAAGGTTTCAAAATCTGATGGCAGCAAATCCCTGATGATTTCGGCTGGCCCTCTCAAGTGTACTGTGCCACATCTGGACCTCCATCTGTGATCTGCTCCCTACAGGATCTGGACGAGTCAATCTACATTCCATTTAAATAGACCAAGCTTTCCTCAGCTAGTTTGGAGTAACCAGGATTGCCGCCGTTTCATCTGCTCACATTTTGTGAATGATCTTGGGTTCGAAATGCAGTATTTGGCAACAGCGAGAAAGTAATGCAGGGGGTTCTCATCCAGGAGACTGATGGACCATCTCAGCTGGCAGGTTCTTGGGAGTTTTGAAAAGTTACGAGAAAAGTCATCTCTGGATACTTTCACCCCTATTATTCCATGTTACTTTCTGTTCGGTGTTCACTGCCTTTGCTTCACTTTGTAAAGTGCTTTGAGATGTTTCTCTGTATGAAGAGCACTAGAGAAATGTAAGTGGTTGTTGGATAAGGCCGCCCTGCTAAAGATTACTTGGTGTGCCCCTCGGTGAACAGCCTGTTTGTGTGGTTGGATGCTGATTATTTGTGGCAACTAGAGATAACAGAAAATGCCACCGGAACCATCATGGATGAAGGCTTATTTGCAACTATCACAAAAGAGTCTTGCATCCAGTACCATGAATACAGCTGTTGTGATTAATCCCAGGATGTGAATGCTCAAGATTTTCTGTGACCATTTCAAAATGATAATTACCTTGCGTGTGTATATGTGCAACACTCTGGACGAAAAGCTGTTCAGATCTTGATATTGAGTGCTGGGATCAAATAAAGGCAAGACTGAGTTTGGTTGAGTGCTTCACTAACTGAAGGGGTACGAAGCTGATCCATCGATTTAAACATAAAGATGGTACAATATGTTTCATGAATGAGTCAGTCATTTTATAAAGTTAAAAATTCAACAAAACTTGCAAGAAAACAAGGCTGAGACACATAATAAAACATATGGACAGTGAAAGACCCTCTGGTCCATCCAGCCTGCCCACACAATTGAGATACTTTGTGTATCACAATATATACACTCCACCCCACCCAAAACACGAAAGGTTAATAGCTGGACTGATGTGCTGGCAGCATACGGTTACCAGCAATGGGAGAAAAGGGACAGAGGTGCACTTCCACTGTAATCTCTATCTGCAAGTCGAAGAGAAAGATCACATGACCAATATGGCTCTTGTATCACCCAACAGTGCCCAAAAGATTCTCATCTCTTTGGATGATGTTCAATTGTATGTGGAGTCTGAACGAATGAGGAAGAATAATGGATATTATATGCAAGCAACGGGTCACAAAGCTGCAATCAAATCCTCAACATCACCTCACTGTGTGATTAGATCACGCCCTAGTATCTGTTCATTTATATATTACAGTATGTATTAGGTACAAATGGCTGCCAGTTTCAGGAGAGCCCAAGGGTTTGTGCCTTTTTCAGGAGAAACGCACTGTTTGAGTGCAGTGTTAAATAGACAGTGCGGGAGATGGCTCTGATGTCTTTTCTCAGCATTTCTGAGATTTTGATCCAAGCATCTCAAAAGGGGCACATTTTGTTTCGGAGGGTTTTAATAACCTATCCCCATTTTCAGTTTTCAGTGGCGATGAATGGTGGGACTGTAGAACCACCAGACATGGGTGTGGAAGGTTATCATTCAAAGAGATTGGGTCGATTGGGCTTATACTCGCTGGAGTTTAGAAGAATGAGAGGCGATCTCATTGAAACTTATAAAATTCTAACAGGGCTAGACAGACTGGATGCAGGAAGGATGTTCCCGATGGCGGATGAGTCCAGAACAAGAGGTCACAGTCTAAAGATAAGGGGTAAGCCATTTAGGACAGAGATGAGGAGGAATTTCTTCACCCAGAGAGTGGTGAACCTGTGGAATTCTCTACCACAGAAGGCAGTTGCGGCCAAGTCAGTAAATATATTCAAGAAGGAGTTAGATATATTTCTTAAGGCTAAAGGTATCAAGGGATATGGGGAGAAGGCAGGGACAGGGTACTGAGTTTGGATGATCAGCCATGATCTCATTAAATGGAGGAGCAGGCTCGAGGGGCCGAATGGCCTACTCCTGCTCCTATCTTCTATGTTTCTATGTTTCTATTACATACCAGGCCTAACGCCATCTCTACAATCAAGTCCCAATAACAACTGTTGTATCAATCTTCTCCACTAATTTCCAAGCATTTATAGGACAGATTCGCCGAACAACCGCCTCATAAGTATAATTAACAGCAGGGGAAGGGCTAATAAAAGAGGCAAGCTTGCAATGGAAAGTGAAGGAATGACAGATATTAAAAGTAAGTATTTTCAGTGGCAATGAATGGTGGGACTGTAGAACCTACAGACATGGGTGTGGAAGGTTATCATTCAAAGAGAAAAGGTACTAAAGTTGTTCCTCAAAGTTAAGATAAAAGAAACCACCTGATGATTCACAGCCAAAGATCCTGAGGGAAGCTGGGGAAGAAACAATGGAGGCTCTGACCATAATTCTCTAAAATTCTGTGGAAAGGAAAATTGTGCCAAAGGACTGGAGCGTTGCAAATGTGACACGCCTCTTCAAAAAAAAAAAGGAGACAGGGATAACCAGGAAATTATAGGCCAGTTAGTCTTGCTTGAGCTGTTGGCAAATTATTAAGAGTCTGTAATATGGGATTATTACATGAACTAATTAGGACCAGTCAGCACAGATTTCTAATAGGCAAATAGGATAAAGGAGATGAAGTGGATATGGATTATCAAAAAGCATTTGATAAGGTACCACATAAGAGAATCATTGCAAAAATAATGGCACATGGAACTTAGGGGAATGAGGCCACGTGGAGATGGTTGGAGGCCAGACAACAAAGAGTACAGTAAAAGGAAGTTTCTCAGACAGCAAAGGTGTGGTAAGTGGCATTTCACAGGGACTCTGGTCATCCTGCTCTTAGTTATTACTTACATAAAAAGATGATGACTTAGGAATTGCAAAAAACAGTATTTGCTGATGATACCAAATTGAGGGTTATGGCGAATCGTGACAAACGCCAAGAGGCTAGCAGGATGCAGTTCAATGTAGAAAAATGTGAAGTAATGCACTTTGGAAATACACCTTAGAAAAGACGGTAGCACAAGTTGATAAAGAGCATAAAAAGGCAAAGAGTCATTGGTTTTCTATCAAGAGACACAGAACATAAAACCAAGGAGGTAATACTGAACTTGTAAAAGAGCTTAGTTAGTCCCCAGTTTGGACAATACAGGTGATTCCATGATCCAGTATCCAGCAAGGCCACAGCATTTGAAGTGAGTGCAAGTTAGAGACAGCAACAACGCTGTAGCCCTAATTCTCCGAACTGCAATCCCAATGATTATAGTTCCCCACTGGAAGTATAGGATCACGGAATCACCCCTTTGTACAGTTTGTGGCACCCTATGACAGAAAGGATATAAAAGCAATGGGAAAGGTGCAGCATAGATTCACCAGGATGATACCAGGGATGAGGGGTCACAGTTATGAAGAGGAAGCTGAGGCTAATCTGTTTTGAGTGGAAGGCTGGATAAGAACTCTGTACTAAGCTTTTATGAAGGGGCTACCCCATTAAAAAGAGGAGCAGCTGGAGTAGAAAATTTACTTGTGGCAGATTCCAGCATCCAGATTAGAAGTTATACCTTGATACGGGTTGACAGAAAGTTAATCTGCAGTCAATCACAGAGAGGTTCCATACCGAGTATGCATTACAGTAACCTGTGGGAGCACTTTTCTGCCAACTTTGCATCAGTGCAAAGAGAGATCTTGGGTGCGCATCAATGCAAGAGTAGCTCAGGAGGCCACTGGGTCACTAAAGCCACGAGGAGGCCATTTTACACTGGACTGAACTTGCTCAGATTGCAGTGCAACTCTAGCCTTAAGGTGCTGCCCATACCAAGGTAATTTTTTTTGAGTCCTGACTAATCTACACTGGTTTTTAATGATTTCTCCAGTATTAGGGAGTGGCTGAGTGTCTTCACCTCTTTAACAGAATTCTGTCAACTGTTTGTAAAGTAAGGACTTTCAGCTACTGCTGTACATTGGGGGGTAAACATTGGGTAGCTCCCCAAAAAAGTTAGCGCCCCCGCGGCCGATTTTCCCAGATAGCGCCCTGAGAGGGAGGAGGGGCGCTACTGGAAGAGCCCCGCGTCCCTCTTGGGGGGCTGTGAGCCAATATCGCAGCGCTACGTGCCGCAGCGCCACGTGACGTGGCACGTCGCGCCACGGTGCTGCAGGCCTTCCTCCCCTTATTAAAGGAGGGGCCTGGCGCAGCGCGTCCTGCGCCCAGCTGGGCCACCAGGGATCGGGAGTGCCGGCAAACGAGCCCGGCACTCAAGAGGGGGCCGGGGACGGCAGAGGGGGCAGGTGCTGGCAGGCGGTCAGCAACAGAAATGGCTGCCTGCCACCTCCCCTTTAACTAGCGCCGCCCCGGCTACAGGTAGGCCCCCCTGACCCCGGCGGACATAGCGTCTGCTGGTAAGTCGGGGGGCACCACCCACTATTACAGCCGGGGCGTGAGCGTGGCGCCGTGCACGGCGATGACGTAATCACCGGCGGCGCAGCGCCACGCGGCGCTAACGGTTAGCGCTGCCGCTAACCTCCCGCTGAATTTCGCAGGAGGCGTTAGCGGCGTCGCGCCCAGGCGCTAGTTGATTTGCGCCCCGTTAGCACCCTCTTAGGGCGCTAACGGGAGGTGCAAATCAACCGAATTTAGCCCCCTGGGTTTCCTCCGGCCCTTTACTGCAAACATCTTCCAGAGCTCAGTACAATGAAGCTGCCTGTGCCTCGCTCTCCAAAATAACAAATGCCAGACATGTTCCAATTCTGTAGGATGAATTAGCAGGCTAACCAGAGGGCAACTTCAGCAAGCGTCAGTCAATCTTACATACACTCATTTTAAGACCTCCACGGTAGGTACTTAACTAAAAATCCAAAGGAAATGCTGCCTTTATCAGTGTGCTCCTTTTGTTTAGCCTGCGTGGCAAAAGGAAAATCATGAGACAGCATGTGGTGTCTCTGTAGCCACTCACCTGAGTGGGCATGTACAGTACTGTACTATGAGCAGTAAAAGGAAAGGATCTACCAGAGCCTTAGAGCTGCCTTTGGCAATTGGTGCTCAGTTCATTCTTTTATTGACCGTGTTACTTATTCTGTGAATATCAGTCACTCTTCCAGTAAACTGCTGCCCTTTACTTCCTCTTCTTTCTTCCGATGTATCCTGATGTCAAAACATTGCTTCCTGACTGAAGAGGGAAGGCAGTGACTCATCCTTTAGCAGTTCTTCCCCTTGTGATACCACAATGTGCGGCCACTGCCTCACATTATGTGTGCCTCAATTGTTTTAAAGTACCATATAATCCAGCACATTCGTCACAATGCACATACATGGCAGCAATAATCATAACCCAAGCTTTTGGTTCAGAAAGAGCTGTAGAGTTGGGGCTGTGGCATCTCCCAACATGGACAAGAAAAAAATCAAGAGAGTGGTGCCTGGGTGGTCCTCACACCTCCTGCATGTATTGCACACCAGGAAACACAAATACAATCAAAAGGAGGAATCGAAACCAAAATAGCCCCATAAAAATAATGTTAAAATCTCTTTTTCAGATGTTACAGTATTTTTTTTTTACCTTCGGTCACATTTCCACCAACTTTAATTTGTTTAGCAGAAAGAAGACATTTACAGTTTATTTCATTTTTAGTAATACATTCTTTCTTTCATTTCAACAGCGGGTGATTTCAAACTCAAACCTTTCTTTAATTCAATAAAAAGCACATAATGCGCCTGATGAAATCTGAGGCCATTTTAGGAGAGATAAGTATCAAAAGCGCTAACAAGTCTGACACAATTAACATTGGGAGTACGATGTTAGGATACTGCATGGACACTGGGATCTGTTGTAAAGAGCCCTGGTCTCCAGAGACAGTATTGGGCCTTTATATGGAATGGGATGCCTCCCCTTCTGGTCCCACTTCTCTAGAAAATTAAATCAACAGCATCTATACAATCCTGTTCCCTTCCCAGATTTGGATCAACTTTAACGCATAGTGTGCGGGAACTCCTTACACCAAAGGAGGTGGGGCTTGAAGGAGTGAAAATGGAAACTAAACCAGCATTGAGGGAGCTGAAGGAAACTCCTGAACAGCAGAAGAAGGTGAAAACTGAATTATCAGTAATCCCTGTGACACGCTGAGATTCAACCAATTATTTCTGACTGGAATTTGAAACTAAAAATAAAATGTCAAGTGTAAAAAGGTTCAAATGGAGCAACTTCACCTTGGCTTTCATGAGAAGCCCCTGTCAAATCCACCTGCTGACCTGTAGCCAGTTTACTGAGAGTCACTTAGCTTTTTATGTAGACTTGAGGGATAATTTTCACCTGCCAAGAGGCCTTACCAAAAATTCTCCAACTATTAAAAAGGGTGCAGGGCAATTCGGAATTTCCCACAACCACACTTGCCAGGCGCTGGCCCCCACCCCACCCCTCTGGATAGGTCAGAAAATGACCCCTCAGGTGTTGCAGCAGACAGAGGCCAAGGTGACAGTGCCAGATCACCTCACAGACATCCCAAAGTGCCTGGAGAGACGTAAATGTTGCAAGGTAAATGCAAACCGTGGGACTCTACCTCACCCTCAACACTTTCTTTTCCTTCTATATTTTGCAAACATTTAAAGGGCAAGCTTGGCATCGCCTAACTGTTACTTCTTATATCGCAACTTTTCTCCTTTTCAATGACTGCAATTGCTCACCATTTGCAACACCTCGTCACATGTTCCTGGATTGTTAGTGCGGTGTAAAATATTTGTGATTCAGTGTACATTATACGAGATACAGGGAGATACACAGCGGCTTACAACAACCGATTCTGGCATTGGTGCAGAGGAGATATTCTGCTACTGTATGTTGCAATGACATTAGGATCCACTGGATCTTCGCGGCTGCATCGCTATGCCTGTGAACTTCCACAGTTCTTGACCCTGTCCCTTTTGCTTTGTCCCTGAACACTATGGTCGGGTGTTGTGCGTGTCTCAGCAGCATGGTTCCTGGCCAAACATGGGAAGCAGATTTAAGAGAGTTTCCCGAGTCGGTCTCAGCAAGAGCATATTCTTTTCAGATTAGACTATTTCTCGTAGTGCATTGTCCCTACATTGCAACAGTTCCAAAAAGCACCTCATTGGCTGTAAAACGCTTTGGAAGGTACTGAGGTCGTGAAAGGTGCTACATAAATGCAAGCTCTTTCTTTTCTTCCTGACCTACATTGTACAGGTGATGGATTTGCCTACCAACATCTCAGTGAGAAAGACCATTAAGCTGTAATAGGAGGAAACCCAGGTGTTTGATCATGTCCGGGTCCAGTGGAAGCCCTATAGAAGGCCAAGGTGGCAAAGCAGCATCCAGCTTCCTGATCCCACAAAACGCTTTTGCCAACACAGCTAGATCTTTGAGCATTACCTTAACCATTAAATATTGTTCCCATTCGGCCGCATAGCTTAGCGGGAACGTTGGTGACGGGTGAACGGGACTCGGTGCGAGTTAACATGGGCAGCAGAGTTTTGGATGAACTCAAGTTTATGGAGGGTAGAAGATGGGAGGCCGGCCAGAGTGAGTTGGAATAGTCAAGTCTAGAGGTGAGAAAGGCATGGATGAGGGTTTCAGCAGCAGATGAGCTGAGGCAGGGGTGGAGTCGGGCAATGTTACAGAGGTGGAAATAGGCGGTCTTAGAGATGCGCGGATATGTGGTCGGAAGCTCATCTCAGGGTCAAATATGATACCAAGGTTGCGAACAGACTGGTTCCGCCTCAGGCAGTTGCCAGGGAGAGGAATGGAGTCAGTGGCTAAGGAACGGAGTTTGTGGTGGGGACCGAAGACAATTTCTGCTCATCCAGTACTGGATGTCTGACAATTTAGAGACAGTCACAGAATAGGATTTGACAGCAGATCTCGTTCCCAGACTGTTTTTACTGTGTTGCCGGATCATTGAGGGCTCTGCCACTGTGGCAGTTGGCTTAGTGAGACAAGAAGTGATTTATAGGTAATAGAAGACATTGTTCCGGCTGAGCTAGAAGTTGGCTCAGAGGCATCAGGGAATTCACTTGGGGCCCTTCTTGTCTCAAGAGCTAAAAGCCCAGCCTGGGATTCAGGTGAGATGTCAGTGTTACATTATCTGAGCTATGGGCTATGGCTCAATGGGGCTGACAAGCCCTCCCTTGGTGATGTTTTGGCCTTTACCTAGGCTTCTCAATAATAATATAAAATCTCTGATGTGATGACACGGGGGGAGGTAAGAGGGGAGAGAATAATGCTTGAAAATATGAACCGCACATTAATGAAAAAGTACTGTGAAAGAAATTGTGCAGCAGGATGATTCCACCAAGGGCAGTTCACAAATTTGATTCCATAACTGAATCTATAAAACCTTGACTGAAGAATGAAAAGCACTCTGTAAATACAGGGCTTGGTAAATACAAATAAATTCCTCTTTGATCCTTGCATTTCCTGCGACACATTAAATGACTGTCGATTGTCAACAAAGGCATACTTAGATTGCAGTTGGTACATCCAATAAAGTCTCTTAAGCTAACAAGCTAAAATCAACTACAGAATTAAGAGCATTGCTGTCCGGTAAAAATTAAATGAATATAAATTGGCTGTTTCAGTTGCACCAGTATACACAAGACATTGGGCCAGAAATTCGGCTCTTGTCGGGTGAGTACGCGCTGTGTACTCACCCGTAAGGCCACCTGAAGTGCCGGTTTCCTGCATGCACTGCGCATGCGCGGGAAACCGGAACTTCCGTTCCCCTGAAGGGAGGGGTTCAGAAGTCGAACGCGTGCGCGGGAGAGGCAGCGCGCACGCAGCGAACTTCAGGTTTTTTTTCAGGTTTCTCCGGGAGGGTAAGTATGGAGAAGCTGCACTTTTAAAAAGGAGGCGCAAGGCCTGTTTTTAACAAGGTAAGTGGTTAATTAATTAAAATTTAAACATTTTTTCAACAGGTTTATCTTTTTTAGATACTTTAAAAGGTAAGTTTATTTTTAGCACCGTTAAAAAGTACAATTAATTTTTTCAAAAATTTACATTTTTGTTTAAAGTAATTAATTTATGTAACTTAGTTATTTTAAAAATGTGATGTTTTTTAAAAAAAAATTATTTGAAGTTTAAGTGTGGTTTTGGGGCCGATCTCTATTCATAGATTTGACAGGTCTTCCTGTCAAATCTATGAATGAAAATGCCCTGCTAGGATTGGCTCTCCATGGCCCACGTGATCCCAGGGGACGCTTCGAACTAACTGCGCCCCTGGGATACACAAGCACTGCGCGCCGGCAGCTGGAGGAGGCCCAGGAGCCGAAGTCCTCGTGGGCCCAAAGCACAACAGCAGGCGCGGTAGGCAAGTACGCGCGCGATGCTTGCACCCGCAGGAAGCCGGAAGCCGAATTTCTGGCCCTATAATAAACTTGCAGATGGGCGTGTAATTTGCAAATGAATTTCAATATAGCTAAGTATGAAGTGGTGCATTTTGGCAGGAAACATAAGAAGGACACATACTGCTTGGATAATGAGTCTAAATGGGGGAGAGGAGCAAAGGGATCCAGGGATACAAATGCACAAATCACTAAAAGTAGCGACACAGGTTTGTAAGGCAATAAACAAAGCAAACCAAGCACTGGGGTTCATTTCTAGAGGGATAGAATTAAAAAGTAGTGAAGTTATGTTAAACTTCTACAGAACCTTGGTTAGACCACACTTGGAGTACTGTGCACAGTTCTGGTCCCCATATTATTAAAAGGATATAGAGGCACTGGAGAAGGTGCAAAAAAAGATTCACAAGGTTGATACCAGAACTGAGAGGAAAGGCTGAACAGGCCGGGGCTCTTTTCTCTAGAAAAGAGAAGGCTGAGGGGTGACCTGATAGAGGTCTTTAAAATTATGAAAGGGTTTGATAGGGTAGACGTAGAGAAAATGTTTCCACTTGTGGGGAAGTCCAAAATTAGAGGTTATAAATATAAGATAGTCACCAATAAATCCAATAGGGAATTCAGGAGAAACTTCTTTACCCAGAGAGTGGTGAGAATGTGGAACTCGCTACCACAGGGAGTAGTTGAGGTGAATAGTATAGATGCATTTAAGTGGAAGCTAGATAAGTACATGAGGGAGAAAGGAATAGAAAGATATGCTGATAGGGTTAGATGACGAGGGGTGGGAGGAGGCTCGTGTGGAGCATAAAGACTGGCATGGACCAGTTGGGCCGAATGGCCTGTTTCTGTGCTGTAGATTCATATATAAAGTTTACCAATGTTTCTGTTGTCATTTCAAGAAAAATAATCCATGTTTTCCACCTATTTCTGCTAGAGACTCTGACTCATACTGGGACACAGATCCAAAGGTGTGAACTACCCTCTGCTACCCTGCCCAAGTAGCTGCTGTTCATGTGTGAAGCTTTCTAGACAGTGAAGAGGCACTTTTCCTCCATTATGCTCCCAACAGGGGGACTCTGTCTACTGAGAGCACATATCAGGAATTCAGGCGTGTGCACTGTGTGTGATTTTTCTGACCAAAAAAAAGAAAGACTTGCATTTATATAGTAGTTTCCACAACCACTGGACAGCCCAAAGCGCTTTACAGTTAATGAAGTACTTTTTGAAGTGCAGTCACCGTTGTAATGTCGGAAACGCGGCAGCCAATTTGCGCACAGCAAGCTCCCACAAACAGCAATGTGATAATGACCAGATAATTTGTTTTTGTTATTTTGATTGAGGGATAAATATTAGCCTAGGACACAAGGGATAATTCCCCTGCTCTTCTTCGAAACAGTGCCATGGCATCTTTTACGTCCACCTGAGAGAGCAGACGGGGTCTCGGTTTAACATCTCATCCGAAAGACGGCACCTCTGACACTGCAGCACTCCCTCAGTATTGCACTGGAGTGTCAGCCTAGCTTTTTGTGCTCAAGTCTCTGGAGTGGGACTCTGAACTCACAACCTACTGACTCAGAGGTGAGAGTGCTACCAATGGAGTCACTGGCTCATAAGGGTCAGAAAACTGTGGGCAGCATGCATTTGAATGTCCAATGTGTGCTACCAGTGGGTGAGGCTCCCCATTGGGAACGCAGAGTCAGAAAATGTACTCATGTGTCAGCAATCTATTGGGCCAAGCCGGCAGAGGGTTTGGCCACTAATGATGGGCCAAAAGCTCAAAAACAGCATTCATGAAGGAGTAACGTCAGATATTACAACACCCAATACTTGATAAAATGCACAATAACCAGTAAGAAAGCAACTTGATCTTTCTTCCTCTGACCATCAGAGGTACACCCACACTATACATTAAATCCAAATCCGTGAAGTGAAAAAATTATGACGATCTATATTGCATTCATTATGCTCAATTGTTTACCTGATAGCTGTATCTTTTAATCAGGTCTCAGTCCCCTACTTCATCACAAAACACATATGAATCTTCATTACAACTGCACCAATTTATTTCCTCTTTTAAAGCATGGTTGTGTGAGTGAGCTGTAAATCCATGCTCACTAGTATTACATTATGCACACCAAACACTCAAACCAGGTCATCAAGAAAGTGGCACAATTGGATGGGAATAGGGCCATTAAGGAAAAGCCAGGATGATACCACAGGTAACGATAGAGAAATGGCAGAAATATTAAAGGAGATAAGGGAATGGAGTTCCTACATGTGTACAGGACTCCTTTCTAACCCAATATGTAAAAAGCTCAACAAAGGAGGATTCACTATTGGATCTAGTAATGGGGAATGAACCAGAGCAGATAAGAGAAGTAAAAGTAGGGGAGCATATAGACAATAGTGACCATAATATAATACGCTTTCAGATGATAATTGAGAAGGACGCAAGTATGACGAAAAGAAGGGTAATAGGTTGGAGAAAAGCTGATTTTGAGGGGCTGAGAATAGAACTTGGGAAAATAAAATGGGCAACAATATTGGCAAACAATGATGTAGAACAGCAATAGGAAACATTTAAAACGGTGTTCAACAGAGTGCAGGAACAATATATTCCACTAAAAGGAAAGAACAAACTAAACACTAATGAGACTCCATGAATGAATAAAGCCATAAGGGAACAATTGAGGGTAAGGAAACAGGCATACATTAAGTAGATGGACAGCAGGGGAGTGCATGATAAGGGAGAATACGAAGAGATTAGGAGAGAAGTCAAAAAACAATTAGGAAGGCAAAGAGGAACTATGAAATTAAATTATCAAGGAACATAAAACAAAATAGTAAAATATTTTACAGGAACATCAACAAAAAAAGGAAGTTTGGGATGGGAATAGGGCCATTAAGGGATAGACAGAATAATACCACAGGTAACAATAGAGAGATGGCAGAGCTATTAAATAATTATTTTGCTTCAGTATTTACCAGGAAGATAGAACAGGTGGACATGACATTGGATGATGAGATTAGTAATGAGATAAGTGCATTTGAAATAAAAAGAGGGGATATATTAAATAAACTAATCAAACTTAAAGAGGATAAAACCCCTGGTCCGGATGGATTGCATCCACACATTTTAAAAGCATCTAGGATATAGAGGCACTGGAGAGGGTGCAGAGAAGATTTACAAGGATGATACCAGAAATGCGAGGGTATGCATATCAGGAAAGGATGAACAGGCTGGGTCTCTTTTCTCTTGAAAAAAGAAGGCTGAGGGGTGACCTAATAGAGGTCTTCAAAATTATGAAAGGTTTTGATAGAGTAGATACAGAGAGAATGTTTCCACTTGTGGGGAAGAGCAAAACTAGAGGCCATCAATGTAAGATAGTCACCAAGAAATCCAGTAGGGAATTCAGAAGAAACTTCTTTACCCAGAGTGGTGAGAATGTGGAACTCGCTACCACAGGGAGTGGTTGAAGTGAAAAGTATAGATGCATTTAAGGGGAGGCTAGACAAGCATATGAGGGAGAAGGGAATAGAGGGTTACGCTGATAGATTTAGATGAGGAAAGACGGGAGGAGGCTCGTGTGGAGCATAAACACCGGCATGGACTGGTTGGGCTGATTGGCCTGTTTCTGTGCCCTATGTAATCCAATTACTCCACAGCCAAAAGAGATGCACAAGACTGAAAAAGCAGGATCCTCAGTAATGACTCAAACTGAAGTCAGCATTACCACAGTGAGGGAAGCTCCCCCTGCTGTGCTAAGTGACCCAAACAGGTTCACAGACAAATGTAAAGTGCCGCCTTGCATCTTTGATCAGCCAACAAACACAAAATCGTATATCTAAATCAATGCTTGAACTGGATTCCCCCAACCCAAGGTTTAAATCGGAGAGAATATTTGGGACTTGATGTAATGGAGTTTCTCTGTCAGTAGCCAACATTCAGCATTAAGATCTGCATTCTTCCATCTCTGTATTGCACACAAAAATGAAAGCGGATCAAACGTCATGGCAAACATCTTCATTTCTCCACATGACACACTGTACTTGCTTATTATGTTATTTGGACCATACATATATGATATGATACCTCTGTGTACTCATGCACCACCACGATAGGTGCATCATATCGCAGAAGCATGAGTTCAGTATAGAATAGATGCAGAATTCACTAGTTACAACTGTAAAAATGGTGCAAAGTGTTTTTGAGAGCTCATTCCGTCAAATATTAAAGAAAAACAGGTTGCAGACAGGTTTGATGCTCATAGTTAGAAAAATCACCAGTAGGAATAGATATAAAAGACAAGTACTATGCAGTTCTGAAGGGAGGTAAATGACTGTGTAATTCATAGATGAAAATGTCAAGATTGGGAGTAGATTTACTGTTCAAACAAAATTTTGATTCATACACTGTACCTGCTTGACTAAAAATACTGCAGCAAAAGAACAGTCAAGGTCTGGAAATTCATATTTTTCTATGCATCCGTGTAATGCATTATCTGTAATCAGTTAGGAAGCATTAGGAAAATTCTCTCTCAATATCAAAGCTGATCACAAAAAATAAGAAATCAAAATAGGGAACAGATATCCCATAGGAAGCATCAAGCCCTACGGAAATAAAACCCGAACCACAAAGCTGGAAAGATAATCTTCTGTTACTTAAATCACATTTCTTTCACCAGTCAGGGAAGGTGATAACCAGGTCTGTAATTGTGACTGGAGACACAAAGGCTAGACCATGGCAGAGAGCTGCAGCTGCCTATGGCTTTGTGATCAGCTGATAAGCTATGGAAACCACTAAGACAGATTTATTTGCCCGCTGGAATTATCCCTATTTTGTCTTCCTGATAAAAAAAAAGGTCAAATGCATATCTGGCATAAATGATGAGCCCAAGAAAACAGCCCCTGTTCCAGCAGGATGCTATTTTGCTGTTGACAGCTGCGCAGCACATACAGTAGAGACAGAACCACATAATCACAAGTAATCTGAAAACGATTAGGTCTGAATTAATTAATGTCATATCAGCAGCCTGTACTGTACACTATATACAGATGATAACTGGCAAAGGCTACAATCTAGCATCAGATTTCAGTGACATGTTCCCACTGCACGTGGTTTGCATGCTTCGGCAGGAATTGTTACTCATGCCTGCATCGTTTCTGACCTTTCTATTTACTTCGGTTCAATCTGAACAACTATCTTGTCCGGAATCCAGCTGCCAATGCTTAAAACCTCGATAAAGGCATAGCTTGTTTGCCAAGAAATGCTCTGCGTGTAAACGGATTTATATAAACTGGAGTTTAATGCAGCAACTTTGCAAACCTCAAACGCCCAACCCATTCACTCATTTGTGGAGCCACACAAAAATAACACAAAACACTTCACAAAAGCATATATTTTACACAAAAAGTGATTAGGCTCTTTAAAACATGCTGCCATCGCAAACTGAAAATTGGCAGCAAGCTGAGTGTATTTAATGTGCTGGGCATTAAAGCTGGATAACTGGGGGACATTTTATGCTTGGATCAGGATTATGTATGCAAATTGTAATAAAATAGGAGTAAAGTGCCTTGGTACTTTGAAGCACTTATGCATGCATGAGAATTTCGACGGGATTGGGCAACTTTTTTACTTCAGAAACAGCTCTGCAGGTGCAGCAGGTAGAGTTGGAATCTTAAATCATATACAGTACTACAACGGTCGGTAGTTGCTGCTCAGTTCAGATATGCATGACCTTAAAGCACTGAACTCAGCACTTATGACGCATCACACAGCCCTATCTGATGCACGCCAAGATTAGAGAGGAGAGCAAATATTCTGCAGTGTACTTTCCAGATAAAGACGTGCGGGTAGAAAAACAAGAATATGCATCACACATAGCAGAAAGGGGGGCGGGGAGGAGGAAAAAGTCTTAAAAAGCTCCAGCATGTTTGACTTTCCAAACGGCTTGTATTTTTTTTAAATGGCAGGCTGCAGTAGCTTCTGCAAGGAAAAGTATCAGCGCCTCTGTGCAACAAACAGCAGGCTCAATGAGGGCAAGGGGCGGCGGCCATCGCCAGGAGGGCACACATATTCAATGTGGGGGCAGGAGGTAATCAATGCACAAGATCAGTTTAGCCCAATTTAGATTTAAAGAAAGAACTTGCATTCATATGGCGTCTTTCATAACCTCGTAAAGCCCCAAAGCACTTTAGAGCCAATAAAGTACTTTAGAAGCGGAGTCACTGTTGTGATGCCAATTTGCACACAGCAAGGTCCCACAAACAGCTACGAAATAAAATGACCAGATCACCTGTTTTTATGTGTTGGTTGAGGAATAAATAACAGCCATGATACCTGGAGAACTTCCCTGCTCTTCTTCGAATAGTGCCATGGGAATCTTTTACGTCCACCCATAGAGGCAGACGGGAGCTTGGTTTAACGTCTCATCCAAAAGACAGCACCTCCGACAGTGCAGCACTCCCCCAGTACTGCACTGGAGTGGCAGTCTGCATTACGTGCTTAGGTCTCTAGAGTGGAGTTTGAACCCATGAGCTTCTGACTCAGAGGCGAGAGTGCTACCAATTGACTCATGGCTAACACCTAATTTATATGGACAGACAGACTGACTAACAGGTAGATAAATAGATGGATAGACAGACAAATACATAGATAGATACGGAGTACCATGTATCTTGTCTACATTAGTGACCTGGTGGATGGCATCAGAAGTGATGCTTTGTTTGAGAATGATACCACCCATTAACAAGCCACAACCAAATCATGGCAGGTATAAGCTGAACTGGGCAGTGAGCATTTTTTTTTTTATCAACAAGATTATGCCAATAACCTTATCAAGAAAGGTGGATTTTGGAGTTTGCTCATCCACCTCTACTCTGTAAACGTTCCAAATTTTCTTCACTCGCTCATTCAGCTGCACAGTTTATTTAAGCATATTTGAGCTAAACTGGGCTAACATGATGCCAAACCAAAGAAGAAGCTATTAAGAGGAGGACAAAAAACTTGGTCAAAGAGGTTTTAAGGAGGGTCTTAAAGGAGAGAGAGGTGGAGATGCAGAGAGCTTTGAGAGGCAATTCCAGAGCATGAGGCCTCGGCAGCTGAAGGCAGGACCTCCAATGGTGGGGCAAGGGTGGGGGGGGGGGGGGACGGGGATGCACAAGATGCCAGAGACCGAACAGAGAGTTCTGGGGAGGGGAGGGGAGGTGGTAGGAGGGCTGGGGAAGCTTATAGGGATCGGGAGTGATGTAAACATAAGGAAATAAACTTTAAAAGTTTTACATATATATTAAATTGAGCATATGTAATTGTAAGATTTTGTATATTTTAATTGATCGTATTTATTGTTACCCACTACAATGTAACCACTGTAATATATGTGTTCTGAAGTAGTCCACCAATAATTTCCTAAAATATTTCCTTACATTTAGTGTCTGTTTTCCTACATTACAACAGTTGGTATGGGAGGTTCCTCAGTAGCTCAGTGGGTAAGTGCACTGCTTGGTGTGACACTGAGCTATGTAGACTAGGAGGTTCCCACATTCAATCTCTAGTCTGTGCTGATTTTACCCAGGGATTCTGGGAAGGGCAGTATAACTGGCCTCATGGACCCAGGGCTAGGAAATGGAAAATTTAGCCAGGTTTCCTACTACGGATTGCTATCCAGTAATCCCATCAGAAAGTGTATGTGTGGACTCAGATGAGGACAGAATCAGGCTCAACTGTGGTGCCCCCCATGAATGAAAGGCCTGGCAGAATTCACTGTCCAGAATTATAATTGAAGAAAATCTACTTTGGTGAGGTGACCAGGGTAGTTTGAAATACTTGGGTTAGGTGATGGAGGGTAGCCCAGGTTGTTTTTAATTCGTTCATAGGATGTGGGTGTCGCTGGCAAGGCCATCATTGATTGCCCATCCCTAATTGCCCTTGAGACGGTGGTGGTGAGCCACCTTCTTGAACCGCTCCAGTCCGTGTAGCAGTTTGGTACAACTGAGTGGCTTGTTGGGCCATTTCAGAGGGTTTTTACAACAATCCACTAGTTTCATGGTCACCATTACTGATACTAGCTTTTTATTCCAGATTTACTTAATAAACTGAATTGATGTCATGTCTCCAAATCATTAGTCCAGGATTACTAGTCCAGTAACATAACCACTAAGCTACCGTACCCCGACATTTACTTGGGTGAGGTAACGAAGGGTAGCCCAGGCTAGTTGGGTGAGGTAACGAAGGGTAGCCCAGGCTAGTTAGGTGAGGTAACGAAGGGTAGCCCAGGCTAGTTGGGTGAGGTAACAAAGGGTAGCCCAGGCTAGTTGGGTTAGGTGATGGAGGGTAGCCCAGGCTACTTGGTGAACTGAATGAGGTACCTTGGATGAGGTAACAGAGAGCAGTCAATGGCTGCAGAACCATGTACCAGCGCCTTCAGGAAAGGCGCAAGAAAGAAGCAGAATCACTTTTAAAACATTAAAAGAAAAGTCACTCAAGTGCGCAAGCGGGTTGAGGTATCAGATTTAGTTATTATTTACTAATTATTTCTCACTGGAAAACAAAACAAATAAAAATAAAGTAGTGGGTTGTGATGCATCTTGGTCAAGGGTTGACTGCACTGCTGAAGAATATCTTACAATTCAGACATTTATAGCTGCTCCTGTTACACAGTGGACAATCACCCAAGCTGTAATGCACTTAGGAAGTGTATATAACCCTGACAGAATAAATTTACCTCTAGGGTCCGTACAGCCGTCTATCAACATTTTTAACAAGCTTTGCAAAATACCAAGGGCCTCAAAAGGTGGAAATTGAAATAAACATGAAACAGGTAAAGCTGCCAAAATCCTATAATCTGTTGAGCATGTCTCAGCCTATCTGGTGTGCTCTAATGTTGTCAATTCTGGATTTCAGTTGATTTTACAAAAGCTCTTGTTCTGAAAGTCATAAATAGATCAAGTTCATTCTAATAAATCAGAAGAAACCCCCTCCCCCAAAGGCAACAATTTTAATTTTAGTTATAAAGTGGAGTGACAGAGGGTTTATTACAATTGACATGGTACGAACCTTTTGGAAAATACCAGCTGTTCAGTGTTGTGAAATACATACAGCGAGGAGGGTAAAGTGCTGGTCAGGCTAATCATTAACCCTTCCTACTAAAAGGGAACAACATTTACGGTCATTCATGCAAGACCTTTCGGAGTAGCCATGTTTTAAATTTTACTTTGGTTGCTATTTTCTCATTCTCCCCTGAAGTCACAGGTAGATTTTGACTTTGTATGAGAGGGTAAAACGGGTGAAAGTGAATGGGCAGCCCGTTTTACATCTCTCCCCATCTTCACTTCCATTGAAGCCCGATTTTGTCCTCACCGAACATTCACACAAATACTTGACAGAAAGAGTTGCCATTTAGTGATAGTGATCAGGGAGTGAGAACTCTAATTGAATTTATCCTTCCCTATCTCAGGAATGCAGAAATCAATAGTAACATTCCTACCACTGCCCCAGCTGAGATGAAGTAAGCAAGCACCGAGGCACTGAAGGCGCACTTTGGGAGGATCTTTGAAGAAAGATAGTTATGTGATCACCTAAAATGGTAGTGTTATTATGTGCAGCCCTATAGCGTTGAATTTTAACCTTTGATTATAAAGGCCATCACAAAACAACACAACCATGCTGACCACTTCAATAAAGTGCACAGGTTCTCATTTGCTTTTCTCATCATGGTGGTTGCAATCAGGGTAGCAGATTAAAGTCAACCCAAGCACCCCACCCACCCGCCCCTTCGACCACCGTCTGCCCCACCTGTGACAGAGACTGTTGGTCCCACATTGGACTCATCAGTCACCTGAGAACTCATTTTTAGTGTGGAAGCAAGTCATCCTCGGTTCCGAGGGACTGCCCAAGAAGAAGAGTAGATTAAAAGGATTAAAAGTTTTCAAAAAGTTTAAAGCAATGCAGGGAAATAAATGTTCAATGGGCCATTTCAAATTTACTTTCTTTAAGGCAACTAAAAACAGCAAGCAGAAAAATAAACATTTTCAGAAGCCAAAGCAAACTGTAGCCTCAGGGCACAACTGGTTTTTGGCTGATTATCTGAGGAAAAGTATGGAGATGTCAAGCCAGAAGGCCAAAGGCTATTAGATATGTCACGCTGAAGCAACCATTCAAATAACACCCAGATTCTGACAGTGATGAAATATGTCATCACCAATCACAGTGCAGCTTTTGCAAATAATCCAGTCTGAAGAAAAAGTGCACCTGGTTACTGGTGTGACAATCTCTCTAAATGGCAACTGCCATGTTCTTATTGGTGACTCGTCTAATTTTTATTTATTTATCCATTCACGGGTTGTGGGCGTCACTGGCGAGGCCAGTATTTATTGCCCATCCCTAATTGCCCGAGAAGGTGGTGGTGAGCCGCCTTCTTGAACCGCTGCAGTCCGTGTGGTGAAGGGAGGGAGGTCCAGGATTTTGACCCAGCGATGATGAAGGATCAGCGATATATTTCCAAGTCAGGATGGTGTGTGACTTGGAGGGGAACTTGGAGGTGGTGGTGTTCCCATGCGCCTGCTGCCCTTGTCCTTCTAGGTGGAAGAGGTCGCAGGTTTGGGAGGTGCTGCCGAAGAAGCCTTGGTGAGTTGCTGCAGTGCATCTTGTAGATGGTACACACTGCAGCCATGGTACGCCGGTGGTGGAGGGAGTGGATGTTGGTGCACAAACACCAGCAACAGGTTTAATTTCCTCTGGGTGCTATTTTTAGTGCCCCAATTAACACATGCAGATAGATTCCAGCATTTTAAAACAGCCATGAATAAAACTGGTTAAAACTGCAGGTTAAAACTGCAGGAATTTCTCCAGTACATTTTAACCAGTTCACTAAATATAGCACACAGAGGAAATTAAACTCATAGATCCTAGGGTCTCCCACAGAACACAGACTTTCTCCATCAAATAATGCAGGCAGAGAACAGGAAAAGTAATGAATGCAAGGATTTCTATGAAACACGCAGAGATATTAAGTTGCTCACGGCTAGTAGTGCGAGGTGTCGTATTGTTCCAGGCATGTGAATGAGCAGAGCTTCTACCCAATTCACTCTGGTCTCATTTTCTTCTTGTGGCAGAGAATAATTAGAAAATTTCCAAACCCAAACTGACTTTGAAAAGATGTCTTACATTTTGCAGAATCTTCACCACTCAAAGAATATTAAGGGTGCCTTTTATCCAAGAATATCCCCCCAAAACTGTCAGTGTTGCAAAATAGGTGTAAAGCAGCACGTTACACATTAAGGAGGGGGGGGGAATAGTTTTACTTTTTGATGCAAAAATCCTGCCACAATCAGCAAAGCGAAGCAGTTCAGGTTAGCCTGTGAATCATCACCAGAAAAAGGTAAGTTTTTAAACCACACTCAATTTACCATTGCCAGTGTGTTCATACATACTAGAGTAAATATAAAAGACAAAAACTATTTTCTCCCGACCCATTGTACCTCTGCAGTTAGAAGTGTTCACCTATATGGCATCAGTACCTTTCCGTGACCTTCATCTCATGAAGCTGTCAGCCTTGCCTCAGTGGTAGCATTCCCGCCTCTGGGTCAGAAGGTAGGGGGTTCAAGCCCCATTCCAGAGGCCTGAAACTAGGCTGATATTTCAGTACAGTACAGAGGGAGTGCTGCAGCTGGACGTGGTAGCTTTCAGATGAGATGTTAAACTGTGGTCCCATCTACCTTCTCATGTGGGTGTAAAAAATTAAATGGCACTATTCAAAGAGCAGAAGAGTTCTCTTGGTGACCCTGGCCAACATTTGTCTCTCAACCAACGTTACCAAAAAAAAACAGATTATCTGGCTATTGCTGTAGTGGGATCTTGCTGCGCACAAATTGACTGTTGCATTTTTCTACGTTACAAGAGTGGCTACACTTCAGATGTAATTCATTGGTTGTGAAGCACTTTGAGATGTCCTGAAAGGCGCTATAAAAATGCGAGTTCTTTTCTCATAGTGTTGGTTCCAAAAGTGCACCCTGATGCTACCAGTGCTGGGCCAACCTTGAAAGTGGCAGCATATGCCAACCTTAAAAATCAGCTGCAATGGCTTAGCTCCCATTATCCACCAGCTTGCCTACACAATGTTCCTAGAATGGCTCAGTACATAATATGCATTACAGGATGTGGAACCAAGCAATACAGACCCACCGGCCCTTCACAATCAGTGGAAAATCCACCATCAATATTCCCAACTCTCCCGAAGGTAGTGACTCCTATCTCGGGTTACAGTTCCACTGGCACTGGGTGACATGAATCTTGTCATTCATGTGGAAATTACTTATGAAATAATACTGGGCGGCCTGCTGGTGGCGCTGTCCAGGGAGAGTATAAATACTTGGGCATGGGCCCAGCTTGCTCAGGACATTCTTTAACAGGAACTAGTGAAGGACACAACTAGACCTCCATGTTGAAAAACAGTTGATTAAAGCTTTGTTTAACGCTTAGACCAAGTGCCTAGTAGTTTTCTTACGTCACTGGGCATCCTTCATCACCTCACTCAAATGGCCATTCTTCATATATGAGCCTGCAAAATTAAAGTTGATAAACTATCCAAACGTGGGGGTTGTCCCATTTAAACTCAATCCGCTCATCTACCATTCGCAAATGGGCATTTTAAGCATGAGTCATTGCACAGCGATAATGAGTGGCAGGCAAAGACAAGGGGCCAATTTTTTGCCCCGGTCTCCCTACTTTGGAGATGTTAAGGCCAACTCTAATACCTGTTGATCTGTTCCAGCTGAGATCAACTCACTTAACACAGACCAGTGATAAAACCTTCAAACGTCTGTAATGCTCAGTACCACATAGTGCATTTACCAACTGAATCATCAAGGGCACTGTGTGTGCAAACCGTACCGCAGAGTCCATTTCAGCAGTAAATTAAGTTTCACTTATTTTGCCACTTTTAACTGTCACTTGCTGTACCACTTTCCAGTAAACTACTGCAAAAACTAAACATAAGAACATAAGAAATAGGAGCAGGAATAGGCCACTTGGTCCCTCGAGTCTGCTCTGCCATTCAATAAGATCATGGCTGATCCTGGGCTAAAAGCCACTTCCCTGCCCGCTCCCCATAACCCTTCACTCCCTTATCTTGCAAAAATCTGTCTATCTCCACCTTAAATGTATTTAATGACCCAGCCTCCACGGCTCTCTGGGGCAGAGAATTCCACAGATTTACGACCCTCAGAGAAGAAATTCCTCCTCATCTCAGTTCTAAAAGGGTGACCATTTATTCTGAAACTATGCCCCCGAGTTCTAGATTTCCCCACGAGGGGAAACATCCTCTCTGCATCTACCTTTTCGAGCCCCCTCAGTATCTTGTATGTTTCAATAAGATCACCTCTCATTCTTCTAAATTCCAATGAGTATAGGCCCAACCTGCTGAACCTTAAAAGACAAATCAACCTACTAATCTTACCCATCACCCCTGTCCTCGGTGACCTCCAGTAGCTCCAGGTTAAGCAATTCCTTCATTTTACAATTTTCATCCTTGTTTTCAAAGCCCTCCACGGCCTTTTCCCTCCCTACCTCTGTAATCTCCTGCAACCCCCCACAACCCTCCTGAGATATCTGCGCTCCTCTAATTCTGGCCTCTTGAGCATCCCTGATTTTAATCGCTCCACCACTGGCGGCCGTGCCTTCAGCTGCCAAGGCCCTAAGCTCTGTAATTCCCTCCCTAAACATCTCCGCCTCTCTACCTTCTCTTTCCTCATTTAAGACGCACCTTAAAACCTACCTCTTTGACCAAGCTTTTGGTCACCTGCCCTAATTTCTCCTTCTGTGGCTCAGTGTCAAATTTTGTCTTATAACACTCCTGTGAAGCACCTTGGGATGTTTTACTACGTTAAAGGCGCTATGTAAATACAAGTTGTTGTTGTTGTTAAGGATCTTTCTTCAATTCATTCTTTAATGAAATTAGTTTCATTACCTCGACAGTGTATTTACCTTAGTTTACAAATGTAAAAGTTCCAAGTCACAATTTAATTGATAAGTGCTTAGTGAATAACAAATGAAGCACTGGCAAGCAGCCACAAACTATTGCAATTTACTATTTACTGGCAAGATTTCACTGTAGCCATCCTTCTCCAGTGAGGTAACTGATAGTAAATGGCAACATTTATGCCACGTAAAATTTTGCTTACACGGAGGAATGTTGCAGGGTCACCTGATGGCTCATCGAGGCCATCTACCGAGTAACTGAAACATTCAGACCACGAAGGTCTCCGAGTTCAGTCCCAAGTCTACACAGAGTTTGTTGATCTTAATTGGTCTCCGGCTAAGAAAGACGAATCATCCAGGGTCACTGCTAGATATCCGCTGACCCTGCTAGAAGTGGACATTTGTGGATGTCACAAGGGGAAGGGCTCATCTCTGAAGCCCCTCAGAATCAAACAGCCTTGCAAATCCTGACGGTCAGGGCTCAGACATAAATAATGACGATTTGGGTGAGGTACCAAAAGGTGCCCGTGGTCCCCAGTAAAAGCTTTAAGGAGGGGAGGGAATGGAAGAGCATTTGTGAGGGAATAAAATGAATTTCAGTATAAAATTCTTTCATACATTAGTATTCATCCAGCACAGTCCAGTGTTTTTTGTGCTGATTTAAAAAACACGATGATAAACCCTTAACCTCTTGTAAAGCAATGGAATAACTCCACGATAAACTCCATTACCACCACACTTGTTTTCTTATTTCAGATCTGTTACTCTTTGCATCAAAGATATTACATTTTGCCACCGGCAAATCATAGGCAGCCGCCTTATGAATTTACTTCACTATTATTACTGTTGAGGTATATACACCAGGCCCCAATACAGATACCATTTAACTCAGTTGTCATTTTTAAAATAAAACTATTAGAACTGCGATTTTATGCGCTTCAGTAACAGAGAATGTATTCGAGAGGATGTTCAAAGGAATGTTCGGACACAGATAACAGTTAAAAGAAAAAAAGAGATGCATGATCTTCTATTTAGCCCTGAGACTTTTGACTGCGCCTGCAATTTGCAAGCTTCCTGGGCCATCCGTTTTTGTTAAAGCTTTCGGCTTTCACACCATGAAGCTGAAACACAGCCTAATATTACCGAAATAAAACTATTCAAACGTAGAGAAGTTTTATTACTGCAACAACAGAAACAGTTCTAAAAAGTTTAAGATATAAAAAACACCCTTTTCTTTCCGAGAGTCTTTTTTTAAAGAAACATCACCGTTTCTTCATTTCTAACTAATACGGTCAATTTTATACTTTATTTCTTCCCAGATTTATTCCTTCCTTTCCTGAAGGTTCTTAACCGTGCTGGAACATAGTTCCACGAGTGCTGGCTGAACAACAAAGTGTCTATTTTTCCTTTTGTGGTGAATGTCAGCAAATGATTTAACTGCGAGTGAAGATCAGGGCCAAGTTCTCGTCCTGTTCTCACCCGATATCCGCACGCACACTTTCCAACAGGATTACTGGGCCGTGTTCAGGAGCAAAATTAATGAATAATTTTTTTCCACTTTCCAACCGGCGGGCACTGAGGCCAGCTGGAGTGCTTTCACAGCTGCTGTGGCGGCAATCAAGTTTCTCAGCAAAAGAACCGGCGTCAAACCTGGAACCCTCTCGGTCTCCACGGCCACTTAAAGTGGAACTCAGTCTTTTCAGTAAACTGAGTTTTTAAGGGAAATTAAAACGCCAGTGGGGGTGAACCATTGGGAAGCTGATTTACATTCCATGTGCTTTCAACCTATTTCTAAAGGTTAGCAACATTACTTAAATGTTGTGCTGGGCCTCCAGGGTCTGTTTTTTTTTTATTCGCTTATGGGATCTGGGCGTCGCTGGCAAGGCCAGCATTTATTGCCCATCCTTAGTTGCCCTTGAGAAGGTGGTGGTGAGCCGCCTTCTTGAACCGCTGCAGTCCGAGTGGTGAAGATACTCCCACAGTGCTGTTAGGGAGGGAGTTCTAGGATTTTGACCCAGCGACGATTAAGGATCGGCGATATACTTCCAAGTCAGGATGGTGTGTGACCTAGAGGGGAACTTGGAGGTCGTGGTGTTCCCATGCGCCTGCTGCCCTTGTCCTTCCAGGTGGAAGAGGTCGCGGGTTTGGGAGGTGCTGTCGAACAAGCCTTGGCGAGTTGCTGCAGTGCATCTTGTAGATGGTACACACTGCAGCCACGGTGGAGGGAGTGAATGCTTAAGGTGGTGGATGGGGTGCCAATCAAACGGGCTGCTTTCTCCTGGATGGTGTCGAGCTTCTTGAGTGTTGTTGCAGCTGCACTCATCCAGGCAAGTGGAGAGTATTCCATCACACTCCTTACTTGTGCCTTGTAGATGATGGAAAGGCTTTGGGGAGTCAGGAGGTGAGACACATGCCGCAGAATACCTAGCCTCTGACCTGCTCTTGTTGCCACAGCATTTATGTGGCTGGTCCAGTTAAGTTTCTGGTCAATGGTGACCCCCCAGGATGTTGATGGTGGGGGATTCGGCGATGGTAATGTAATTGAATGTCAAGGGGAGGTGGTCAGCCATCGTAGTTCAAAAACTGATTTCCAAACCCAACTGAGGGTCAAGACTAACAAGGTCACAAGACAAACTTTGAATGCACTTTTAAAATGCTAAACTACAAGTTCTACCATTCTAAGAGTTACTTCATCAACAGCCCTGGCAGCACAATCACTCCTCCATCAGATACCTTGCCACCAACATTCCAAGAGTTAAAAGAAAACTACTCAATGGTTCAGTCATTTTTTAAATATATTACCTGCTCTCCTTTGGTGTTGCACATGAAGAGTCAAAAACACGTACAGTATTTAAGTCAAGCAGAGTTAGCGGACAGGTGGATAACTGAATGCAGCACGGAGGGTGGAAGGAAAGGGAAAGAGAGGGGGTGAGAGGGAGAGAGGGGAAGAAGCAAAAAGAAGGTGGGGAGGAGTGAGGAGGCAAGAGGCAATAGCAGAGAAGGAATGCAGAGGTGAGGGGAGGAGAGAAGGGGAGAGGAGGAGATGGAGATGGGGAGGGGAGAGGAGGAAGAGGAAGGTGACAGCAGGAAGGGGAGGGAGTGTAGAAAGTGGGGATGGGAATGAGGAGAAAAGCCAGGAGATTGGGAGTACCATCCCTTATTCAAACATGGTATTTCATTTCCTGCTGGAGTGGATTTCTATCACTGAGGAAGTGTGGTGGTCTACTATGCTTGATCAGACCCAGATTTTCCTTACAGTGGGAAGTAGGGTGCTGAACAGATGGCCAATTGTTCTGTTAAGTTGGGAGGGTGGGCAGAGAAAGCATATATAACTTGTGTTTTCCCATATTTAAATATTCTACTTTTGAGCAGAAGCAAATGAGACTCATCTCGTGGCAAAAGGTTTTACCGGAGTTTGCTTTTTCTAAATCTATCTGACCACATTGATAACCATCTTATGAAATGCAAGCAGTTGTATGTTGACGCTTGTATGCTGGGCAGAGGGCCCCTTTATCCATCTCAGTTGGAGGGGGGAGACCATTCCCTGCTCTCAGTTTTCAATGTTTGGTGCTTCTCCAGTGATCGTGGAAGGGTTAAGTTTCCCAGTTGGTTTAGGGGGCAGCTGGGGTTGGGGGTGGTGCATGGGAAGGGCTCAACTTTTGGGTCAACTTTCACAAAAGGCCGGTGGAGAAAGCTTCTGTTTAATAATCTCCCGAAAAGCAGGCCTTGTTGTCAGTCATTGGCAACATTAGCGTCATTGCTGCCAGCTCCACAGAGACTGGAGGTGCTCCTCATGCGGTATGGGAGGGAGAGTTTAGCAATTACTGCTTGCTGCTCTGAGAGCAGAATACTAAGTTTTTACATATCATTTCACTATCTTGGAGAATGATTTCACTTCATCAGCTGATCATGTTGAGGGCATTTAAATGCAGCTTTGTTTGTGCATGTAATTTACACTTCCAATTTCCATTTCGAAGATTTGGTGAAGGAACTCTGAGGAGTTATTTTCAGTACTTTTGTTACAGCTTGGGTGAGGCTCATCAAATGAAGGAGTGATTGAAAACTTTATGATTTCAAGACACTTCGGACTGACTGGAGGGGAAGAATAAGAGAGCAAAGTGATGCTGTCACAAAACGTTACTGCAGCCCGATTGTAACTTAATGAGTCACGCAAGAGGTCCCTAACAGCGCCACCTACAGGTGCAATACCTTCAGAATGTTGCAACTGCTCACCATCAGGATTTGGCGCATGTGCAGATCAACGCGGAAATCCTGAAGTTACGGTCTGTCATTCCCTGCTCCGCCACAGGCTGCGCTGTGGAACTCCCCAGAGCCGGCAATCAATTAAATTACATTAACCAATGGAAACTTCCCCTTTAATATCGCTGTTAAAAATCCCATAAAAAGTTAAGCCTTGTTCAAAGAGGTGTAACTCGGTTTTTAACAGCGTACTGACTGCTGAACAACAGTTATGGCCCTGTAAGGTGGGAGCTTTTACTTTACATTTGAAGCTGTCAACTCAACAGCTGCTTCAATGGCCACTGAACTCCCGCTTCAGCTTAACATATGTGATCCCCGAGCAGCGAGGAGCCCGTGGACGAGCACATAAAATCATATATATTTGAAAATGTCAAATTTCTCCATTATGATAAAATTACTAGATTTTTAAAACAATAAAAATACTATTTTACATTTTTTTTTTAAAGTTTGTCCATGATATTTCAGCTTCTACTTTAACCCCATGTGTATGGCCCAATCTGTATTTTGCTCTCTGTAAAACTTTTAAAAAGTGAATGATAAAAGCTGCTTTTTATTTCCTGGTTTGCTGTCTGAGAATTCTTCAATGTGATTGGCTGTTTAGATAGCTTGATGACATCACTGCTGCTGTACGCTGGAGATTCTCTATAGACAGCGCTACAATCAAATTAAGGTCGGGAATGCAAAAGTTTTCACCAGAGATCGCGAGATCTTGGTGGGCAGCTTTCTTCGAGGTTCACAGCGATCGCCGTCGCTGACCGCAAATTCTGGGCCATTATAGAAACATAGAAGATAGGAGCCGGAGTAGGTCATTCGGCCCCTCGAGCCTGCTCCGCCATTCAATGCGATCATGGCTGATCATCCAAATTCAGTACCCTGTCCCTGCTTTCTCCCCATATCCCTTGATCCCCTTAGCCTTAAGAAATATATCTAACTCCTTCTTGAATATATTTAATGAATTGGCCTCAACTGCCTTCTGTGGTAGAGAATTCCACAGGTTCACCACTCTCTAGGTGAAGAAATTCCTCCTTATAGATTACTCAATCTCTACTCCCTTTCATTCCTTGTTGTAGCCCTCTACGGCTTAGTTTGACACTCCAGCTTACTCCCCTGCTAAGAAATAGTAGGGGGAAAAAAACCTCTCATTGTTTCTTTGTGGCACCCATCCTCCATACAAGTTTCATCAGTTAAAAAGAGAATGATGTAATGGGGACAGGAATTACACAGAATCTGCAAACACATCATTTATCCATATGTATAGCAAGAAAAAGATGTCACCCGATCTCAGGTGGCCTAAGCAAGCACAGCATGCAACAACCAGAGGAGAAGGAAAAAGGCAAAAAAAACCTTTGCTGTAATCAAACAGCCAGAAGAACATGTAACACAATAAAACGAATGACTTGCCCACTGGGGTTTAATTTCCTTTAAAAAACTCAATTTACTAGATAGGCTGAGCTACACTTTAAATTTTCATTAATAACGCCTTCTAAGACCTGACCAAAAATAGAAACTGGAACCTATGTGAAAAATAAGTATTATCCTTATTAAGTGTCAAGTCGCATTAGAAACCACGGCACCTGACATTACAGTAAATTAAAGAAAAAACAGAACATGATCATTAATGAAACATTTAAAAATACTGTGCCTACGGAGCAAAAGCAACAACAAAAAAATCCACTGCACTTCCGACCGCTCTTTAACCAAATGTTGAAATCACTGCTAAATTTGGTTATACTTTGAACCTTGTACATAGACTTTCAAATATAGTTCTTGTATAAATAAGCAGTTAGAAATAGTTGAATAAGCACCAATTCTGGCATGCAGCCCGTTAGCTCTCGAATACTGCATTGAAACTATTTGACTATGCGACCATATCTTCAGTAATTATTTTCTGTGCATCTCCAACACTGATTGTTTTCGGAGGTGGAATTACAGCCACATGCATATTATTAGTATTTGCACAATGTGTTTTCCTATTAATAGAAATCCGTCCATAATTCAGTCCAGCCACTATACAGGAAATAGCTAAGCACATCCAGATATCAATACGACAGAGCTGAAGTATGAGGGGAAAAAAGTCTGTTTCAGACCAGTGTTTAATTATCTGAAAGGTATAAGGGAACAGCCATCGGTGTAAGGTCTCTGAAAGAGGGGTTAAAAAAAACACAAGCTCTCTGCAAAGTGACTTTCCTAGCCGTGGGGTGTGTTCCCACAGTCACTGACCTGTATCTACAGAAACCTGTCATTAGCTGGGAGGACTCCCTTTTGCCCTGTCCAGAAAGCCAGGCTTGGTTTTAGAGAATAGGTGCACTCTTTTCTGTAAGCAGAGCGTTAAGATCGTCCAGGGCTGCAATGATCGGCATTTCTGTGTCCAAACCAACAGATTTAGTGCTGTACAGGCTCCCCCAGCTGTGAAGGATAATTAGCAGCTCGCTCTTATGCGCTGGATCAAACACTGACTCAGGTCACCAAACACACTCACAGAACTATTCTAACGTTCACCGTATTCCTAAACCTTTTTAAGAATATACCTCATCTATTCACACTGGAGGAACCACTTAAATATAACCCCAATATAAACAAATTGTTCACAATCTCATTTTGCTTCTTTTCTATTTTAGTGCCTCATTATATGCAAGTTTGCTCCCGTGTAATGTTCCTGTCCATTCATACCAGCCGCACAGAACAGAATCCCACTGTACTACTGCCGAGGCACAGAGGTGCTACTGCTGTCTCCTAAAGGAAAATACACGGTGTACCAGGTAGCGCAAGTTTTCTCCAACCACAGAGAATGTAAAGCCTTCATTATAGCTTCATTGTCAAGCTGAACTTTTCAAACAAAAACAAACTTTCAGTGCTTGAACAGGAAAGAAAACCCCTCCTTCCCTGAAGACCCTGAGTCAGTCTATTATGAGTATCTTTCGTGATCGATTTCCTGGCCAACTCACTCTGATTTTCACAAGCACGAACAATGCAAGAGGTTTGTGCACATTTTCAAGATACCTCCTCCACAACTGCGCCAAAGACCGTCGGTAATCCCCTAATCTCCATCGTTACGACTGACCTCCATGCAAACCTCACAACTGGCTACAGGCATCCAGCATCCATCACCACTGACGAAACCTAATCTTCCAGGGACGGACAGCTGCATGTGGCAATAGCTGAGCAGCTACTTTTTGTAACTGTGTGCTGCTGAACAGCGGGATATGTCAATTACCAGCAACGACTACCTACATTTCAAGAATTACAAAACGTGCAAAAGTGTACACGTCTATCTTGTATGTACAAAAAGCATAAGCACTTTTCCTCAAATCAACCTCCTTTGATCACCTGGTTATATTCAAGATGAAGTTAGATAACATTTTTATATATGCAAGCCTTTTTCCTCGAAAAAATCTTAACACAAACTAGCTATTATAACTTGCCAAACCATTGCAATGCATCGTTTCTATGGTAAACATAAAGCTGAGCTAAGGTGTTTCTACCAGTCACTGAATACAAACAATCAACACGATGCAAAGAACTTTGGACTGACAGACTCATGGATGATTTAAAGCTAAATTCGGAGTTAGTGAAATGGCAAACTGGTTAGCAGCAGTTTATGTGAGGCATGTGTAGCATTTCCTAATAGTGAGCCGAGGTCGCACGTTGACAGTCAGTGTTAACAGGCACAAAACTTAACCTGCAGAGGCATTATTAGCCAACTGTTACTTCTATCTTCAAAAGTCAACCTTTCCTTTTGAGTTTGCAGTTCAGTTTAAACCAAAATTAATTGGAAAACCTATTTGCAAAGCAAGGCATGTGCCACAATTAACACTTTTAGTGCACAAGATCTCACTATGTTCAGAACAATGTGCTAATTAAAGACGTATTCAACTTAGCACTTTACCAACTGACTTATTTCAGCACAAGACACTTCTGACATTTGTTGCTCTTTTTGAACTCTGTGCTTGCAACTCCTTTAAAACACTGTCTGAAAGCAAACTGATTTTGCTATTCATATGTATTTGATGATCCTTTTTACTAAATCCCGTTCAACTTATGCTGAAGTTTTTGATAAAAATGTTATTGTTACCAAATTGATTACACTTTTGCGTCATTTGTCACTTGCTTCATTTCTCTGATTTAGATGTATGGACAGGGAGTAAAACATTTTCAACAGTGTGTAGAAAATAAAAACTTCTCAGAACATTGCACTGGAGCAATTTCCTTCTCAAACACCGAGAGAAAATGATGTGGTGGGATTACCTGCCACCAGAAAAGCAGCAAGAGAAAAGTTAAGGAAAACTGTGAATGAAGCAAAATAGAAACCGTGCATAAACACGGGGTCACAAAAGGATAAAAACGGTGCAAGGGGGAGCGGAATAGGAATTACTGTGTGCTATCAGTCTTGGCTGAATCTGTAAGCTCCACCCACCAAAACATTCATCAATCCAGGAGAAAAGTAATACTCTACGAACACGGTGTTACAGACACTTCATTCACTGAATACCACATAGATTCAAAATAGCCCTTGCTTTGATCAAATCAAAAACAGAACAGGCGGGACGCAAGTACAGTGCTAGCTGCTCTCCAGGATACGCATTGTTCAAAAATTTTACCTTTCTGGTTCATTGCTCCCTTCTACTGAACTCTTTCTTGGGAATATTAGGCTACTCTTCAGCAAAACTGTGAAGAGATCTCGGAATGTAACTTCTGGATTCCATGCTAAGCCTTTGGTCAGACGGGTTCAGAAGGTAAAGTTCAACAGCTCCACAAATTCATCATCAAATGTCTCTGTGTTACTGTATATCCGTCACAGAGAAGCTTTCAGTGTAGCCGGTCAGGGGAAATAGCTTTTGCTCTAGATTGTAAATCATTGATAATTTATGAGTGAATATTTTTAAAACACTGACTTGATTCCAGTCCAATGGCTGTGGTTACACATTTAGGAAGGTATGCAGTGGTTTCACTAACACATACATCACTGACTCAATTTTGAAAGCTACTGTTAACCATCTGTAACAAGATTAAACAAAAGGTACTATGATTAAAGATGCTGAAAAGAAACCATAAGGTTCTTTCAACATCACAATCATACTTAACATTCAGCCTATGTTTAATGTGTACCTTCTCATAGATGAAGCTAACACTTGTCAAAATCATTACTGCATGCTAAGACTAAGCGATTAAGAATTAGCATGTAGAAAAGGTTCAGCAGACAAAAAAAATTGAATTAAAAACAACTTAACTTTTGGGGCAAAATTCCACAATAGATAATCAATAGTGCAATAGTACAATTAATCACATTTTCCTGATCACCTGTAATTAAATCCAAATTGTCACAAAGATGCCAACAGTTAGATTAACCTGTAGTATTTACATAAAACACAACTGCGCATATACAAGATTGGAAATATCAGATCACGGTCAGACCATTCAGTGATAATTGTTTTAATTTTCTGCAGAGCATTTATCTCGGTGTGTTTTTCCACAGGAAAGGGGCTTCACCCCACCCTCTCTCCCTCCCCAAAAAACAAAAATAGTGAGCAGGGTAAAAGACCATTTATTTCTACAAATGTAAAGCTCCTTAAATGAGTTTCAAGGTGCCAAAATAACCTCTGCGTACATGGCAGCTGCTTTTGTTTTAAAAAAAAACATTTTTTTTATTCTGTTCACTTCTATTTAACCGGCTGAAATTTAATACTTGTAAAGCTACTCAAAATATGAACCGACTGCAAATATAAATATGCAAATCAACTAGTATGGCTCTATATATAAATGTCAACGAACGGTAACGTTTGAAATGGCCTCAGGTAATATTGAGGGAAAGTTAGCAGAGTAAGTTAGCGTGTGCTGGGGCGGTGGGAAAGGCTGGTGGAGTGAGCACTGGGAGCGATTGCAGTGAGTACAGTGACTGTAGACAGGCCCCTAGCGGCTCAGCAGCCGGGCTCAGGGCTCCACTCGCTAACAGACAACAGCCACACTGACCCAGGCGAGCCGAGACCATTGCTGAACCTGAATACAGTGAACTGCCCCTTCGGACAAGACTAACCTGCTTCTACACTTGGAGGGCAACCAGCTCGTCCTTCTAAATGAATACGGGAGAACTTTATATATATATATATATATATATGTGAAACAATCCGGAATGGGCTGTGTGTGTGTGTCCTCTCTCTCTCGACTTAAAGGGAAAACTCCTCGCACACACTGTGTTAGTTTGTTTCCAGAGAGAGAGAAAAGATTGCACCTCGCATGCAACAATTAATAACCCCTCTCTCTCTCCCACTCAAAAGTATGTGCGTGTGGAAACATCGGTTGTCACAGAAACAAAGAATCCGGCCGTATGAATGCACCTTGACTAGCCCGAAATGAGTGGAGAGTGAGAGTCCCCAGCACTGGCCGCCCCCGGGGAGCCGGCCGCCTCCCGCCGCAACACGCACACACACCAACACACACACAACCCCCACTTACACACCAACACGCACACACACCAAGACACACACAACCCCCACTTACACACCAACACGCACACACACCAAGACACACACAACCCCCACTTACACACCAACACCCACACACCCACTGACACACCAACACCCCCCCCACTTACACACCAACACACACCCCCCACTTACACACCAACACACACACTTACACACCAACACACACCCACCAACACACCAACCCACACACACACACTTACACACCAACACCCCCCCCCACTTACACACCAACACACACCCCCCACTTACACACCAACACACACAACTTACACACCAACACACTTACCAACACACACACTTACACACCAACACACACCCACCAACACACCAACCCACACACACACACTCACCAACACACACCCACTTACACACCAACACACACCCACTTACCAACACACACCCACTTAACACACCCCCTTACCAACACACACACTTACACACCAACCCACACACACACACACACTTACCAACACACACACTTACACACCAACCCACACACACACTTACACACACACTAACACGAACACACACCCTAACACGAACACACACCCTAACACACACAAACACATCAACCCACTAACACACTTACCAACTCACTCAAACACACACACACCAACTCACTTCTTACACACACGGTGCTAAATGTGCCACCGATTCAATCCACGACCGGGGGGGGGGGGGGGCACAGCGCTCCATTTACCGCCCTCCCCCCCCATCCCATTTTCCGTTGCTGAATCTGCGCACCAGAGTTCTGAATGCAAACGAAGAGAACTAAGAAACAAAATCAAATCATGTGTGAAAAGGCAAGGAAAGGAAAGAAACTGTGAAGCTGCCGAATTTTAAACACCGTCCCAAAATAAAACCAGACCTCGAGTCGGGCTGCAGTTCGATGTGGGAATTGTTTAACAGTCCCTCCGCTGCAAAATAAAATAAAAAACGAATCTCGGTATCTGGGCGCCACTCGGATTTCTCTGAAGAAAATCTTTGCAATCTCGGAGTTTAAATCCAAATCCTCTCGTCCAGGTTTTTTTTTGCAAATGTGTTAAAAAAAAAACCTCTTGCATTCGAGAGACAGAGAGAAAAATCCGACAAGGGAGCGGGCAACCAAGTATATATTTTGGGGACAGTTTTGTTGCTGCACTTTTGGCTTCACCTTACAGGGGAATAATCTCCCTCTCTCTCCACACACACACACACACACACCTTCAGCCAGGGAAATATGGAACTCCACAAACACAGCGTGCAAGGCACGGGCCAATCTCCACGGCAATGCACACACCACACACACACAAAGATAGCATCTTGAAGAAGGCTTGCTAAGATGGGGAGAGAGGGAGGCAGGGTTACCTCAGCATGCCCGCCCGGTCAGTGCGAGCAGCGGCCGCTCCTGGGCATTGCTTGTGTGCCAGCATTAATCCAGTGCCGCGGGCTCCAGCCCCCGAGTAATCCAAACATCGAAGCGGCGAAAAGAAACAGAAAGAAAACAAAAACAAAAACAAAAAAATAAAATAAAAAAAAGAATAGCTGTCTCAAGAGGAGGTGCTGGGGTGGAGGGAGTGCTCAGAAGTGTCCAGGAATCCTCGGCTCCTCTCTCTCACTGCTGCGCCGTGCGGCTCCTAGACCATCGCTGTGATCATTACAAAAAAAAGACCAAACGGGCGGCGCTTGTCTTCGGGATGTCCTCACTCACTCCTCTCTCTCACACACACAGTCTCTGAATCTCCGAGACATTCTGGAGGGAGGGAGGAGGAGAAAGCTGAGTCCGCTGACGTCAGGCACATCAGGAATACACCAGCGCCTTCTCAGTCTGAGTCTCAGGCTCCAACTACCAAGCACCTCTCTCTCTCTCTCTCAGCTCTCTCTTCAATGCCCAGAGAATCAGATACAGGAGCAAGCCTCCTCCCGAACAACAACAGTCTCACGCTTTATGCAACCACCCCCTCCTCAAAAACCAAGCTCATTCAGCTCGCTGCAGGCTTCAGATCAAAAACCCAGAGACAACGGATCTGAGCAGCCGCCTCCCTCAAGTCTGCAGAAACAGTCAGCACTGCACGACTTCGGCTCAACGCCGTCGAGACACTCAGAGCTACAAAATTCACATCAAACTGGGAAATACATAACCGGGAAAATTTGCATTCATATCAACAATAACTTGCATTTATAAAGCGCCTTTAATGCAGTTAAACCTCCCAAGGACCGTTAGCAGGCAAAATTTTATGAGCGAGTCACATAGAGAGATATTCAAACAGTGGTAGGTTTTAAACAGCAAATTAAAGGAGGATTACAACAACAACAACTTGCATTTATATAGCGCTGTTAACGTAGTAAAACATCCCAAGTAGCTTCACAGGCGCGTTATCAAACTAAATTTGACACTGAGACACATAAGGAGATATTAGGCCGTGCAATAGGTTATTAAGTAGGTTTACGGACTCCCAGGCCGCTTGCCATTTCTGCGGCCTGGAGGAGTCCGTGTTTCACGTATATATAGATTGTGAGAGGTTGCAGCCCCTCTTTCATTACCTGAAGGGGCTGCTCCTCAATTTTTGGTTGCACTTCAGCCCCACGCTCCTGATCTACGGTCACCCGGTGTGCAGGGGAGCGGGCAGGTCGGAGGACCTCCTCGTGGGACTGCTCCTGGGCCTGGCTAAGAAAGCCATTAATTGGTCCAGGCAGCGGGCGGTCGAGGGGGTCGTTCGGCCCGATTGCCTGCCTCTCTTCCGCGGCCATGTTCGCGCCCGGGTGGCCCTGGAGATGGAGCACGCGGTGTCCGCCGGCACGCTTGAGTTTTTCCGCGACCGGTGGGCGCCGCGGGGGCTGGAGTGCATCGTCACCCCGGACTACCAAATTTTAATTTGATTTGTTAAGTTTCCTTTAAAGTTTTATTTAGTTACAGGTAATTAATTGGTTTGTCAAAAAGAGGAAGGAGATATTAGGACAGGTGACCAAAAGCTTGGTCAAAGAGGTAGGTTTTAAGGAGTGTTTTAAAGGAGGAGAGAGAGCGAGAGAGGCGGAGAGGTTTAGGGAGGGAATTCCAGACCTTAGGGCCTCGACAGCTGAAGGCTCGGCCACCAATGGTGGAGTGATGAAAATCGGGGATGCTCAAGGGGCCAGGATTGGAGGAATGCAGAGAGCTCAGAGGGTTATCGGGCTGGTGGAGATTACAGGGATAGGGAGGGGCGAGGCCATGGAGGGATTTGAAAACAAGGATGAGAATTTTAAAATCGAGGGATTGCCGGACTGGGAGCCAGTGTAGGTCAGTGAGCACGGGGGTGATGGGCGAACGGGACTTGGTGTGAGTTAGGACACGGGCAGCAGTGTTTTGGATCAGCTCAAGTTTCCGGAGGGGAGAACGTGGGAGGCCGGCCAGGAGTGTGTTGGAATAGTCAAGTCTAGAGGCAACAAAGGCATGGATGAGGGTTTGAGCAGCAGATGAGCTGAGGCAGGGGTGGAGACGGGCGAAGTGACAGAGGTTGAAGTCGATGGTTTTGGTGATGGAGCGGATATGTTGTTGGAAGCTCATCTCAGGGTCAAATAGGACGCCGTGGTTGCAAATGGTCTGGTTCAGCCTCAGACAGTGGCCAGGGAGGGGGATGGAGTCGGTGGCTATGGAATGGAGTTTGCGGCCAGGACCGAAGACAATGGCTTCGGTCTTCCCAATGTTTAGTTGGAGGAAATTTCTGCTCATCGGACAAGCAGCATGACAAATCAGAGACAGGGGAGGGGTCAAGAGAGATGGTGGTGAGGTAGAGCTGGGTGTCGTCAGCGTACATGTGGAACCTGACATTTTGTTTTCGGATGATGTCGCTGAGGGGCAGCAAGTAGATGATTAAATAGGAGGGTGTGAGGGACAGAGAGGTTTAAGGAGGGAATTCCAGAGTTTAAGACCTAGAGGGCTGAAGGCATGGACGCCAATTGTGGAGCGAAGGAAATCGGGGAAACGCAAGAGGCCCAAATTGGAGGTACACAGAGATCTTGGCGGGTTGTAGGGCTGGAGGAGATTACAGAGATAGGGAGGGGCGAGGTCATGGAGAGATTTTAACACAAGGATGAGAATTTTGAAATCGAGTCGTTGCCGGACCGGGTGCCAATGTAGGTTAGCGAGCACAGGGGTGATGGTTGAGCGGGACTGGGTGCGAGTTAGGACATGGGCAACAGAGTTTTGGATGAGCTCAAGTTTATGGACGGTGGTAGGTGGGAGGCTGGCCAGGAGAGTATTGGAATAGTCGAGTTTGGACGTAAGAAAGGTATGAAATGAGAGTTTCAGCAGCAGATGGGATGAGGCAGAGGCGGAGATGGGCAATGTTCGGGAGGTGGAAGTAGGCCACCAAATATGATGCCAAGGTTGCAAACAGTCTGGTTCAGCCTCAGGCAATGGCCAGGGGAAGGGATGGAGTCAGTAGGGATCAGAGTTTGTGGTGGGGACCGAAGACAATGGCCGCGGTCTTCCCAATATTTAATTGGAGGTCATTTCTGCTCATCCAATACTGGATGTCGGACAAGCTAAAATATATTTTGCTAAAATTGCTCTCTATGTGCACTAAATATGTCTTTGGCAATAGGGAGGGCAAATAAGGTGGCAGAAATACACGGCAGCCCTCAGTGTTTGAAGCTATTTCATTCCCCAATACAGACAGTGAGGTGGCTTTGGCATCTTTCGACTGTGCCAAGCTTCCCCAGTAAGTCGAGAAATTGTCAAACATCAAAATGGAAGCTTTTCAAAACAACTGCACATGCCCCAGCCACGTTTATTTTGAAAAAAAGATTTCCGAACTATGCTTTTGTTCCAGTAATTTCCTAAAGTGCCGGGCAACTCCACACATGTTAAGTGATGCCGAAAACCACTTCACTACAAATCGAAGTAGATGGGCTTAAGCCACTCAAAATAGTGATAATTATGGCACTTTGACTATTGTTGCCTTTTCTTTTAACGCCACTTCTGTTTATAGGGGCTTGTGGAATGAAGACAGAATTCTGATTTGCAATTCTAATGCCTGGAAATTCATCCCACAGGTGGGTCAGCAAGAACATAAGAAAAGCCCATCAGGCCCATTGAAGCTTATTCCTCTGTATTAAGACGCTCCTTAAAACCAACCACTTTGACCAAGCTTTTGGTCATCTGCCCTAATATCTCCTTATGTGGCTCGGTGTCAAATTTTGTTTGATAACGCTCTTGTGAAGCGCCTTGGGATGTTTTATTATGTTAAAAGCACTGTATAAATACAAGTTGTTGCTGTTATTGACACACACAGAAAAATTGATCAGATGCAGTTTGAGTACCAACGTGCCGACGAGCTTCATAGTCTAACAGGTTGAATCCGTTTCAAGGTTAACTGTAACATCGCTGCACAAACACATTTATTCCAAGAACAACCCAATTTAGAAGTGTTCTTTGGTTCTGGGAATTTCTTCAATGGCATATTAGAATGTTTGTCATTCAACATTTTCAGAAACTAATCACTGCAGAGGTTATACGAAAGGAAGGGAATGTGCACTGTTACAATTTGGGCTTTCTCCCAACATATTTATCTCATGCTCATCGCAAAAAGTCACTCTCCATAAGCAGACTTGCATTTCTTACGAACTAAAACTCACAGGGGGAAAAATTTGGTATCGACCATTTTGGGGCGCTAATATCGGCCGGGCGCAAAATTTAGCGCCCGGCGCAAATTATCGCCAGCGACCGGGAAATTCGTCTCCAGTGCCCCTGGAGGTGATTGGAGCGCGAAATCAAGCACTACACACCTCTCTAAGGGTGCTAACATCGGGGAGCGGGACGCTACCTCAGAGCGCTACTCAAACTCAGGCGCTATCAATTACCCTGTACTCAGACAGACTGGCGCCTTCCAGTTCTTAAAGGGGAGGTTCCATCATGCTGCACAGCCTCACCCTGATCATTGCTGCATTTGACCTGGGCCTGCAAGGAGGTGCAAATATTCAACAACGATTACCATGGCTGCTCAGAGGCCCAGGGAGAGAGCTCGCCGGTTTAGCAACCAGGCATTGGAGGCTCTGGTTGTGGCTGTGGAACGCCAACGGGCAGTGCTGTTTCCAGACACTGGCAGGAGGCCATTGCCCCGGGAATTGGCCCAGTACGTATTGTCTGGAAGCCTGGTCCAAAGGACTCACACCCAATGCCGCAAGAAGTTCAACGAACTCACTCGGGTGGTCAGGGTGAGTAGATGCTTGAAAAACCTCTACATCCCACCATCTCAACCTCACTCTGTGCACAGATGGTATAAACTGCCAAATCCCCAACACTCACCCAACAACTATGCCCATCCACTAAAAGTCACATCCACTTCTCACATCTTGCAGACATTAATGGCTATTCAACTACGGGAGGCACATCTGTCAAACACATGGCTGCACACTCACTCACTCACACGCTGTCCTTTTTCTTGCAGACCAAGCTTTCTCATAACAGGAAGGAGCAACAACGCACGGGAGTAGGACAGGCGGAGCTGCACCCCCTCACACAGCTGGAGGAGCGAGTTCACAGACTCATTGCGAGTCATGTCGTGGGCGCTGTGGCAGTTGGAGAGGTCTACCCCCCTTGGGGACAGCAACGGTATGTTCGTCATCTCTCCCTCCTCTCTCATACCACTTCCCCCTCACAACACGAGCCCTTCCCACTTTCCATCTAACTATACTGTCTCCATTCCTTGCTCCCTTCCTGCCCCCCTGCCCTCACATTAAAGCCACTCTTGTGCCTTCCTGCTTTCAGATAGTGAGCCACCATCTGACCAGCCTGTCCCTCAGCCTCCCAGTGGCAGTGACACGGGAGAGGAGGAGGAACACCAAGCCCACGCCTCCCGAGGGCGACACATCGGATACTGGGGCCATGCGGTCACTGGAGGGGAGCAGAGGAAATGGCTCTGATGGGTGAAGCTCTGGGACCCAGCGGGCTGCAGCAATGCCATGGGGAAAGGGAAGCTCGGGTGCCATCTCCCTGGAGGGTGAGTGCGTGCACAAGTTCTGCTGCACAGGACTCGGATGAGGACCTTGATATTGCGGCGATGAATACTCATGCGATGAGCATGCATCCTGAGCTCATGGGTGCAATGGCAAGGATGCCCGACAGCATGGATGCACTGGCTAGGAGCGTGGAGGAGTCCACCGCTAGCACAGCTGTCATCTGTGCACAAATCCTTGAACCCATCCTTGCCTTGTTGCAGAGGATGGTTGAATTGCAGAGAGACTATGGGGACCAGACCCCATGCCACGTGTAATGGGTGAGGTGGCAGCATCTATTGCAGCACAGGCCAAGGCAACGCAACGGCTTAGTGCTGGAATCGAGTCATTGGTTGGTGCCATCCAATTGCAGACTGCTCTCATGCAGTCTCAGATTGATGCCACGCAAGCACTGACTGCTGCCATCGTAGCTGGATCGACTACTGTCCACCGGGGCTCTCACAGTGCCGCAGCCGGTCAGCAATCTGTGCTCGAGCAGATTGCTCCGGATGCTGAGGTTCTGCCCCGTGGGAGCAGCAGTGTGTTGTTTGAGCAGGAAGGTACTGTCCTCTCTCAGGATGACAGCATTCCTGCTGCCACCACTGCCACTCCGCCATTGCACTTGCCACAGCCTGTAACCCAGCCAGCCCAGACTGCTGCCGCCCATGCAGAGTTGGTGCAGTCTGCAGCCGGGCCCTCCAGGCCCAGAGCTGGTCGAGGGTGTCCTGCAAGGCCAACTGCAGTCTCTGGCTCCCAGACTCAGCAGCCTTCCGCCAGCCTTGCTGCAGCCACTGGGGCCACATTACAGAGGAGCAGTAGAGTTGGGTGGGGGGAAGTGCGAAGTGGAGGGATCATTGAAGAAGGGCGAATAACTAAAATATTTCGACCATATGGGGGGAGTGTTTGTACCAAAGTTGGATGTGTAAGACTTATTTCAATGTGGTAAGAACCAGTGTTGTTTGTTAATGAATTGTTGTGTTTGTTTGTTATTAGTTGTGCTTAATAAGACACAGTTGTTCAGAAAAATATATTTTTTTATTGAAACGTTACAAATCTCCACTTGTTACTCACTGGCGCTTTGCCCAGTAATAGGGGCTGTGGGATGGTTGTAATGATGTGCTTGTTGATCCCTAAAGCCATCTTCTCTCTCATTCATCTGAAGCGGTGTCTTATGAGGTGTTCACGAACGGCCCTTGCAGAAGCAACATTGAGCGCCTCCCTCTCAAGTTGTTGCTGCTCATCCTCCTCCTCCGCCTCCTTTCCCTCTTCCTCCTCCTGAGGTGGTCCACCAATCCCTGGTGGCAATGGCTCGGTCCTCAGAATTGCGAGGTTGTGAAGCATGCAGCACACAACAATGAAAACTGATACTCGATCAGGGGAGTACTGCAGGGCTCCTCCAGAGTGGTCAAGACACCGAAACCGTTGCTTCAGCACGCTGATAGTCTGTTCAATGAGGTTCCTAGTGGCACTATGGATCTCATTGTAGGCGAGTTCAGCAGGAGTGTTGGGGTTACGGAGCGGTGTCATCAGTCAGGTGCAGAGTGAATAACCCTTGCCCCGAGGAGCCATCCACGAGGTTGATGTGGTGGTTGGAACAGGTCTGGGACACCAGTCTGGCGCAGGATGAATGCATCGTGGCTGCTGCCAGGATAGCGGGCATTGACGGCGAGGATGCGCTGTCTGTGGTCGCACAACAACTGCACGTTCAGAGAGTGGAAGCCTTTGCGGTTGCGGAAAACCTCTGCATTTTCATGAGGTACCCATAATGCCACGTGCGTGCAGTCAATGGCGCCCTGAACCATGGGGAAGCCCGCTATCCTAGCAAAGCCACATGCGTGTTCACGCTGTTTGTCTCGGGTCATGGGGAATGAGATGTACTCCCTTCTCCTTTTGTAGAGAGCATTTGTGACCTCCCGGATGCAGCAAAGGACAGCAAACTGGGAGATGTTCACAATATCCCCTGTTGAAACCTGGAAGGAGCCGCTGGCCTAGCAATTGAGCGCCACTGTCACCTTCACTGCCACCGACAGAGACGTCCTGGTCCTGAGCCGAGGCTGGAGCTCTGGCTGCAGGAGGTGGCAGAGCTCTGTGACCACTTCCTTGCTGAAGCGGAGCCTTCTAAAATACTGCTCCTCGGACAGATGGATACATGAGAATTGCTCCTGTAATACCCTGGGAGGGTAAGGTCTCCTGTGCCTGTTGGCCCTCCTCCCTATGGCCACGTTTTCCACTCTCTCTCTCCGCCTCTGCTGCCTCCGATGGTGAAGCTGGAGGACGAGGCCCCGTGCCAGTACAGCCCCCATTTAATCTTCAAAATGTGGTAGTACTAAAGCTGACAGAAATGGGAACCTGAAAAGTCTTGCTGAGGAACAAAATTCCTTCAAGTAGGATAGCGTTAAATGTCTCCAGATGCCTCTCTCCCTCTCTCAACTTGCGTATGCAGAATTGATTGCCGACAGGAAAAAGCAGGAAGCGCACGCCTTTAAATAGCGCTCCCCCAGCTCCCAGCCGACTGCAAACCATCCCCCTCTACCTGTTGTTCCTAGCCCCAGGCGCTGAGGCAGGGGGCGAGAATCAATTTCCGGTCCAGGGCGCTACCGGGGCGATGCGTCACGATCTCCAGGCGCAGCAGATCATGGCGGTAGTGTTTAGAGCCACCACAAACTGCCAGGTCAATTTCATAGGCAGCGCTAAAATCACCGCGCTCGGACGGTAAGTTGTTAGCACCCTGTTAGCGCCCCCGGAGGCGCTAACAGGAGGCGCTAACCAACAAATTTTTCCCCCACAATCTTTTACGTGGCATGAATGGGATTGCACGCCACAGAATGAACAATTATTCTTTTACACAGTGCTCTTCACTGGACACTTTGTGGGTTGCCACTGTGTTCTTCTATCCAGTCCGAAAGGTGGTAAACATACCATTAGACTGTTATGTTCTGGCTAAAACTAATAATTACATTGATTTATATGAAAGACACTGGTAGAAACATATGGCAGTACAATATCAGTGCAATAAACTTTTTCAAAACAACAAAAAGTCCTGATTTTGCAGCAATTCCTTTCATGAACTTTTGAAATGAATCTTTGATAAACAGTAATGCAGCAAAGTGATTGTATCCTGGCTAACATACATGTCAAAAAACCTACCTGCACTGATGTAGCCAGTTTGTCTTATTGAAACTGTGGAAACAATTTCTGAATAATATTGTGTCTTTGGCTACCCCCAGATTCCAAAACAAAGGACATGACTAAAAAAATACAGCAACCTGAAAATCATAATATTCTGTCCATTTAATGCCATATTAAAAAGATAAAATACAGATATTTTTTTCTGTTTAAAGCATGTCAGAACTCTGCTTCCATCACATGTATGAACTCTGCTTCCATCACATGTACAAATAGCGATTAGCACTTCAATGGTTATCCTGTCAAAGGCCCAACTATAGGTTGTATATATGACCAAATAAGACAAAGCCAAAGTGATTGACAAATAAGATGCTTCCTTCAATATCTCAAGGGCAACAAAATTGCCAGATTTACAGTACATCTCTGCCTCCTATTTCAACAGTTAAATTAACAACCTATTCATGCTATAAATGGGCTATGTGATATAATCAACATCACCAAAAAAAAATCAGATTATCTGGCCATTATCACATTACTGTTTGTGGGAGCTTGCTGTGCGAAAATTGGCTGCTGCGTTTCCTACATTACAACAGTGACTACACTTCAAAAAGTACTTCATTGGCTGTAAAGCGCTTTGGGACATCCTGAGGTCGTGAAAGGCACTATAGAAATACAAAGTCTTTCTTTCTTTCAGTCTCAGAATCTACACAGTACAGAAATTCACTAAGCTGAAGGATTTAAATCAACCAAGAGAATAAGATATCCTCAGGAAGTTAAATGGGTTCGATATGGTCCAAGATAAAGCGGATTTACATGGTATGGGAAAGAAATGGGCTCAGTGGCCTTTCTTATTTCGCCTTTTCTTATATTTAAGTAACCAGTAGTCACATTCAGTCTCAGCTACTGAGCTACAGAATTTACACCCCTCAGCATTTAAACTGTATAGAAAGTGACTTTGTACATCTAACCACAGAATGATATAACCAGCACTCCCTACATGTTTCAGACTCTGCTCAGCACAGATACTCATTGAGTTAGAATTCACCTGATGAAGGAGCAGCGCTCCGAAAGCTTGTGATTTCAAATAAAGCTGTTGGACTATAACCTGGTGTTGTGCGACTTCTCACATTTGTCCACCCCAGTCCAACACCGGCATCTCCACATCATGGAATAAAGTAGGATAAAGTCTTTGACAGGCTTTAAATAAGGTATAATCAACACCTTTTCAATCTCTATATAATACACAATCTGAGTATGGGATTGAGTTACTGGACTTATCACTATCTAGGGAATAATATATACCAGAACACAACAAATAAATCTGTATTCACTAAGTATAGCTTATTGGCCATAGATATAAATCATACCCAACAACAGTAAACAACTAATACAGTGTACAGTGCAAAAATAATTTCCAGTTAGCATAGTGTTATAGGTGTCTACAGTCAGATAATGGCAGTCAGCGTACCTGGCAGCAGATCCTTCCAAGCCACCATAGGGGATATCTGCCACATCAGACAGTCTGCTTTGCAAATATGTATCAGGCAAGTAACAAATGATACATCTGCAAGGGGTAACACCTTCATCACGCTTCATGTGGGAAGGAGCCATCAGCTAGACAGGGCACAGAGCTTACACTCGACTGCATGGTGGCAGAGATTTACACAGAGTCTACAGCACAGAAACAGGCCATTCGACCCAACTGGTCCATGCTGGCATTTATGCTCCACACGAGCCTCCTCCCATCCCTCTTCATCTAACCCTTATCAGCATATACCTTCTATTTGTGTCTCCCTCATGTGCTTATCTAGCTTCACCTTAAATGCATCTATGCTATTTATAAAATGGAGACCAGAACTGTGCGCAGTACTCCAAGTGTGGACTAACCATGGTTCTATACAAGTTTAACATAACTTCTCTGCTTTTCAATTCTGTCCCTGTAGAAATGAACCTCATTGCTTTGTTTGCCTTTTTATGGCCTTATTAATCTGCATCGCTTTTAGTGATTTGTGTATCTGTACTCCCAGATCCCTCTGCTCCTCTACCCCATTTAGACACTGTTTTTCCAAATGAGGCCTCCTTATTCTTCCTTCCAAAATGTACCACCTCACACTTATCTATGTTTAAGTTTATTTCACCAATTACACACCCATTCTGCAAGTTTATTAATGTCTTCTTGTATTTTGTCACAATACTAACAGTTCAACACATCTCTAGTGGTTCTACAATGCCAATATCCACCTCCATAAAAAAATGAGGCAAAGTACTTAGTGTACTTATGTGGACCTCTGGGCTCCTCATAGCAACCCCATGGTTTTCATACAGAAAGGGTTTGCACTCAAGTGATGTTCAGCTGCTATCTGATCACAGAAACATCGTCATGCACCCTTTGGTCCTCCGAATCTGGTGTTTTGTGCATCCTCCTTCCCTTTGCCCCACCGTTGTGGCAGAATCATTATCCAATCTGACCTTACTATCTAGAACTCTCTCCCTAACACCCTTTACATCTCTGTAAAAACTTTCTCAAAATCCATCTTTTCGACCATGCTTTTGCACCCCCCCCTCCAAATCTGTCCATGGCTTGCCTCATTGCCGGTCCATTCCGATTTATTTTCTTTCCCCCCTCCACCCCTCCGTAAAGCATCTTACGACTTTTTCTACATTAAAGGTACTGTATAAATGCCAGTTGTTGTTGCTGCTGTCTAGGGCCGTTATCCAAAAAGCAGCCATGCTGCCTTCTTTATGTGACAGCCATGTTTTTTTTTGAAGAAATGTAAACATTTAGTTGATAGCCCTTGGTAGACCAGGGCTAACCTAACCTCTATATCCCTGGCTGCTGACCCCATTGAGAAACCCCTAACGGCAAAGGAGCATCTCATGGCTGGAAGCTTGAGCATCTGCTTGATGTTCTCTGGCTGCCACCTCCAGCTGCAAGAAAAATGTGAAAGGCAAAAGCAGATCTCCAATCTTAAGCCTGCAGCTACCCAAATAACACCCTCCACTTCAGCTCCACTGCTAATGGCTTGCTTCAGCTTTCAAGAAAGAAGAAAGAACTTGCATTTATATAGCACCTTTCACAACCTCGGGACATCCCAATGCGCTTTACAGCCAATGAAGTACTTTTGAAGTATAGTCACTGTTGCAATGTAGGAAAGCTTCATTTGCAGCAGATGTTCCAAATGTCTCCTGACAGTAAGTCAAGCCTCAGTGTCGACGTTCCAATTTTATCTGAATTCATGTTCAACATCAGATGAAACTGACGGTTTCCCCCTCCCTAGTATGACACAATGACCTTTACCCTAATAAGTGTTTGAGAACTTAATTGTGTTGTTCTCCTGAGGTTGACTTGAAATTTCAACTGCTGCATAACAATTTCTATTACAATTACTTCAACATCATCAGCATATCACTAATATAGTATTGCATGATAGACAAGATTAAGCAAAATGTTTTTCCCCAAATTTTCTCCCCTTACTCTCCTGTAGGCAGTGACTCGTGCAGCATATGCTTCTATAGGCACAAATATGTGTTGGACAGCGAGTGTTGGCAGACTAGTTAACCATGCGGGAGTGGAAATCACAGTTGAGGTCTATTCCAGTCCTCATCCAATATTCACACCTAAACCAGACTATGGTCAGGAATATGAATCCTGGCTGATTTTACCCCATTCTAGGCCAGTTATAGTGCCAGAACCATTACCCATGTAAGATTGGCTAAATCAACACAAATGGGGGGCAGAAATTTGGATTACACCTGAATATCACATCATTGTATTTATTAAAGTTTCACTAAGATTTTCAAAAATGGCAAATTCTCATAATTTTGCCTAAACAATTACGATGAACCTTTAAAAACATATGGTTTTGAACCTCCCTTAACTAGCCAAATTCTGATCGGATCTAGACTTAAGAATTGATCCAATCTTATCAGCACCATTAGATTAATATTAGAGCATATACCTTGGGAGAGATACCTTAACGCATGTTTAGGTTAGCAAGGAGAACCATAGGATTTAGAGTGCTATTGGAAGAGGTGAAGGTGATGGGAAATTTTGTTGACGACCTAGATTTAGTTCAAAATTAAACAGATTTTAATTGATTTTTATCCAATTGAATCTTTAAAGTGAGACTGACTTTCTGATCCTTTGCTTGGAGTATATAAGAATTAAAACTACAGATCCAATTAGAATACTTTACTACCAGAATCCGTTTATAGCCATAATATTAAAAAAATTAGTTGCTCCAGAGGAATTTATCTAACTAGGATGTTGCAAATAACTACTAAATGCACTTCTGAATTAACACCTTCCACAGATATTTAGGAGCCATACTGTTATAATGTATTATTATAGAACTCCAATCCTTCTGTAAAGTTTCTTTGCTGTTCATTTAGTGTGTAAATAACCTGTAGTAATATTTCAGATTCCATTTCACAACATTTAATTTGCCTTGTATGCACAACCTAGTACTGCACTTGCATAAAAAGCATAAATTCCTTCCCTTTGTATTCCAGCCCCCTTGAGATAAAGGCCAATATTCATTAGCCATTTCGATTATTTTTTGTACCTGTCCACTAGCTTTTAGCGATTTGTGTACACGGACTCCCAAATCTCTTTGCTCCTCCACAGTTCCTCGTCTCTCACCATTTAGAAAATACACTGATTTATCTTTCTTGTGTCCAAAGTGGATGACCTCACACTTGCCCACATTGAACTCCATTTGCCAATGCTTTGCCAACTCACTTAATCTGTCTACATCCCTTTGCAAATTTCTGCTCCCATCTGCACTATTTACTGTCCCTCCAAACTTAGCGTCATGTGCAAACTTGGATATGACTTATCCAAGTCATTAATAAATATGGTGAAAAGTTGAGGCCCAGAGCAGATCCCTGGAGAACACCACTTGTCAGATCCCGCCAATCAAAGTACCTACCATTTATTCCCACTCTCTGTCTCCTACCTCCCAACCAATTTCCAAACCAATTCAAAAGGTGACCTTAAATTTTGCGCACACTCATTGTTACTAATAATCTCTTGTGTGGAGCCTTATTGAATGCCTCCTGGAAATCCATACAGATAACATCCCTTAGCTACCTCATTAGTGACCTCCTCAAAATATTCAACTAGGTTAGTCAGACATGACTTACCCTCACCATGTTGGCTCTCTCTGATCAACTCACATTTGTTCACATGGTCAGTCAGCACTCACTCAGAAATGGAATCTGAAATATTACTACAGGTATTACACATTAAATGAGCAGCAAAGAAACTTTACAGAAGGATCGGAGTTCTATAATAATATATTATTACACTCTAAGCTAATCACTGAGCTTGACAGTACTAAGAGAAGTCAATGCTATGTTAAAAGTACTACATTCAAACGTTAAATTTAGCTGGAGAATGAGGAAATTATAATATAAATAAGGGTTACAAATGTGTAATAGCAAAGATTTCACTGGTTTGTTAGAAAGTGTGACACTTATCCTTATGGATTATCTAAGAGAATCCTGCCAGTGACAACCCTATAATAAGAAAGGTATTTTGCATTATCTGAGAAAGCAGATAAGAAAGACATTAAAGGAACACAATTAACTGTTGTGCAGGAGGGGTAAATGGATATAATATTTATGGTATCATACTAAGAATCACAGAACATCAGACTAATATCTGACGCTGGCAATAAAATAACTCTAATCTAGTGCTGAACAACAGAGTTCTACATCTGTAGAAATTTACAGTAGCCAGGAAATAGATGAGATTGCAGAGTGTCTGTCCTCAACAACTGAGGTGGGATTATGTTGATCTATGAAGATATGTTACATTCCTCGGCAACTTAATGTACACAGATGGATATAGTCAGATCTACATATATGGAAATTGGATATGCCCAATCTAATCTATACAGGATCCTGATATAAAGCAAACCTTTACTAAGCCCTAGTTTTCCCCAAATCAAATGTGGTCATTAGCAGATTCTTTTAGCTCAAACCAATCTATTGTGTAGAGCAGGACTCCACAATCTACATAGAAATGAGTGAGAAAGTTCATATTAAATTAGTTAGTGGTCCTATGCAGTGTGACTTGTATTCAAATTGTGGAAATAAATGCAGGTTCTACTCGCTAACCTGGGTAATACTCGTTAGTGAGCACAAGGGACACAAAACACATCGCTGAGAATTTGAGACATAATTTTTCAGATAATATTTAGAAAAATAATTTTTACAGCAGAAGCAGGAATATATGATTGCTTTACATAAGTGATCTTGTGTACAACTGTACAATATGCATACAACAGTGTGTTTTTCTGTATTATCCGATAAGTTAAATGTGATTTCTGACTGGCTTAAAATAAGTATATTTCATGTGAAAATTGTGCTCTCAGTTTACAATAAACTAGAAATAATTGTTAATAATTCACTTTGCAGCTCCTCTGATGGCTTCATGGGTAAATGCATCAACAGTGTGGTAATTAATGAGCCTTACAGACCACGAAGGTTTTGTGTTTTGATCAACAGTCTGTGCTAAGTTATCAAATCTCAGGCACTGTGGAGGGCCTCTGAGCTCAGGAGGGTAAAATCAGCCCGGGCTACCATTCCTGATGGCTATCCTATCTTATCAGCCTTATTGGAAAAGGTTAGCTTCAGGCCTAGCTTTAATATGCCGTCCAAATAGCCTGCCGACGCTCACTATCCAAGCGTATGCACACAGAATGGCCACCTACAAGGGTGCTGGTACCTACAGAACTGTATCCTTGAGCAAGCTTCAGGACAGGAGACGAAAGGAGAGGGGAAAAGGACAGAACTGAACAAAATAGGGGTGGCGGGGGTGGGGGGGGGAAGCAAAAACCTGTTTCATTTAAGACAGGTGGAAATAATAAAATAATTTCAAGTAACAATCGATAAAATGGAATTCTCAGGACTCAGGTTCATTGCTTGAAGACAAAAATAACTCTTTGCACTTTGTCAGAGAAGAGAATAGTTGCCTGTTAAACATGCATTACATTTCTTATAACATTTTTGATTTAGTTAAATTGGATGTACTGTACCTCAGGGTGGAGCGAAATTCAGCCATAATGACCTGCAAACAATTGAAAAATTGGACAATAAAGTTATCATTTGAAAAAAATTGAAAATTAATCTACCATATTAATCATTGTTTACTTATAAATAGATACAACACCGTATTCTTTCAGGACAAAATACATTGCACTGCTATGGCAAAGTGTACTGTGGCATGGCACCAGCTCATATCTCTTTAAGACTGTTAGGTGATCTTATTGAAACATATAAGATACTGAGGGGGCTCGACAAGGTAGATGCAGAGAGGATGTTTCCCCTCCTGGGGAAATCTAGAACTCGGGGGGCATAGTTTCAGAATAAAGGGTCGCCCTTTTAGAACTGAGATGAGGAGGAATTTCTTCTCTCTGAGGGTGGTAAATCTGTGGAATTCTCTGCCCCAGAGAGCCGTGGAGGCTGGGTCATTAAATACATTTAAGGTGGAGATAGACAGATTTTTGCAAGATAAGGGAGTGAAGGGTTATGGGGAGCGGGCAGGGAAGTGGCTTTGAGCCCAAGATCAGCCATGATCTTATTGAATGGCGGAGCAGGCTCGAGGGGCCAAGTGGCCTACTCCTGCTCCTATTTCTTATGTTCTTATGTTTTTAAGAGTTCCAACGACAGGCTGAGTGAACACCAGAGGTACACCAAGTAAAAGCCGTCATCTACGTTACATTAAGACTGACCAGAGTAGAATCTATCTGTTATCTACAATGCAGGATTGGAATAAATTACCTTCTGTCATACAAAATAAAATGCAGAAATCTTTAAAATACTGTTTTCCAAACATCTCCAAGGCCATGTCCTATGCTCACATGAATTGGTTTTGAAAATGGATATAAAATTGTTTTCAGTTTCTAAAAATAAATTAGTCTTGTTAAATGTAAATCAGAGAGATTTTATTTTTTTCCTCTTCTGAGTCCTACTGTGAAGTAATCATTGGCTGAATCAGGTATCTCACTTTCATATTCCATCTAATACGTTGTCCCTATGATTATTGGATTATGTCTAACTTACTATAATAAAGGAAACAAACCCTTCATCTCTAAACCATTGTGATAAAATATCATAAACCTTGATTTTGCAAACAGTTACTTCTTACATAAAGAACAACTTGTGCCAGAAGTTAAAGAAAAGCATATGCCCACTCCCCAGGTTCGGAGAGTTACAATACTGACTTTTCCACCCACGTCACTGCTGTATGGCACAGTTCAAGGACTGAGAGATAGAGAATACAGGGCAAGAAGGGAAGCTGACAAAAATGCAGAACTATTCAGGGCACAAAGCTCAAACATCCCACAAACACAAATACATTGGCCAATATCATGTCATTACTTTTTTCATCAAAACTTACAATATTGTATTTTATTAATACAGTGCATTATATTGCAATGCAAGACTCTGAAAACATTTTAAAAAGGAAAAGTTTCAAAACTGAATAAGAAATGGCTTGTTGCTTGAGATGGAAATATATACTGGGGTGTGGAAAAGTGATTGCAGTGCTTACTGGAACCATCTAGCTATAAAGCACTGCATGCATTGTACATTTCAAGTTGAGCTTTTTTCATTAATGAGATGCCACATTAGAATCTATGGATTTAAACAGAAGTTTGATATTCATTTATTAGGAGAGACACGATTCCGTTTCTCGATCTGTGTGACATGTATTCAAAGATCACATTTTCCTGATATTTTTCAGGACATATTTCTGCACAGACATGAAGTTCAAGGCATTTCGGTTAAATCTAATAGAAGATGACAATAATGGTATTCCAGAATAAGTTGAAAGTGATCATAGTTACTTGCATGCCCAAGATACACACTGAAACAGTATTTAAACTTTTTAAAATAAAGCTACATTTATACTTTAAAAGGAACATGGGCAATGCCAAAAAGAGATTTGAGCTCTGTCGATTCAAAACCGGCACGAAGTAAGAACAAAGAAAAAAGTGTCAATTGCCCAAAAGCAGTATAATCGAATGGAATTCCCCAGAAAAATCAAGGATAAAGCTGTAACTAGTCATAGATTTCAGATTAGCTGGATTTCTGAATCTTATCATTAGATAGATTAAAAGAAACAAGTTACCTTATTGGATAATTGAGTAGGCACAGAGATATGTTGAAACCCAAAGCTCTTCCTTCCCCCACCACCGCCCCCCCCCCCAAAAAAAAACGTTGCCCTGTTCTCCCCTCCTTTCCTGAAGACATTGACTGATGCTGGGCTACAATTCCACTGATCAGCAGCCCTTAGGTAATTCACCCAGGGGGGCCATTCTTCATGTGTGAGCCTAGATGGTAATTGTGAGCAGATTATTCAAATGTTACAAGACATCACAGCCCAGTTGTCACCTGATGCCCGTTCAAGTGCATTTGCCAGGAGAAATCACTGAACAGCAATCAGGAATTAGTTAAAAATTACAACACAGAAACAGGCCGTTCGTCCAAGTCAGTCCATGTTGGTGTTTACCCTCTATGAGTAGTAGTTCTAATCCCAGGTGCCCGTCCTGTTGCGATATACTTTTATCTCCTTTTCCTTCAAGCACCTATCTAACCTACTCTTTAATGTTGACATGGTCTCTGCTTCAATCAGCAATTCCAGTCATGTGTTCCAAAGCCTCACAACCCTCTGCATAAAAAAAGGTTTCTCCTATTCGTTGTCCTAAATTTCTTACATTCTTACAATTGTATCAATGGCTCCTCATTCTAGACCCTTCAATCACTGGAAACAGTCCATTTCTATATACCTTGTCTTATCCCCACATAATTTTAAATACTTCCATCAAATCACCATGGTAATCTTGTCTGTTCTAACAAAAAGAGTTATAGTTTTTCAAGCTTTTCTTCACATTTATATTTCCCCATACTAGGCAGCATTTTAGTGAATCTGTGATTAACCCTCTCTATTGCTTCAACATCCTTCCTACAGTGCGAAGTTCAAATCTACACACAGTACTCCAACCGTGGTGTTACTAAGGTTTTATATAGATTCCTCATTGCATCTCAATTTTTATATTCCATACCTTTTGCCATAAGCCCAGTATTCCACTGACATTTTTTATGGCCTCGTCAACTTGAGGTTTTGTTTTTAATGTCTTGTAGATCTGAGCCCCCCAATCTGTCTTGTTCTTTCACATCACCCAGCCTTCCCTCAGTCAAAGTAAAATTACTTTTTTTTTTAAAAACACCTTGGGGGAGAAATTCGGTATCGCCCCGTTTGGGGCGCTAATATCGGCCGGGCGCAAAGTTTAGCGCCCGGCGCTAATTATCGCCTCCGACTGCAAAATTCGCCTCTATCGCCCCTGGAGCTGATTTGAACGCTAAATCAGGCGCTACACACCTCTCTTAAGGCGCTAACGTCATGGAGCGAGGCGCTACCTCAGGACGCTACCGAAGCTCAGGCGATGCCAATTACCATGGAAGCCAGACAGACTGGCGCCGTCCAGTTCTTAAAAGGGAGGGGCCATCTTGCTGGCCAGCCACTCCCTGCTCATTGCAGCCTTGAATCTCGGCCTGGAGAGACCTCAAAAGCAATTGTGTTGGAAGCACTAATGGATAGGCCCAGAGAAAGAGCTCGGTGCTTAGGAACCTCAAAAGTGGTGCTGAAGGCCAAAACTCCTTGGGACAGCGTTAAAACTAAAAATTTTGTCGACAAGAAAAGGCAGGAAGTGCATGCCTTTAAATAGCGCTCCCCCAGCCCCTTCCCAACTTGAAAACGTTCCCCTCTACCTGTCATTGCTAGCGGCAGGCGCTAAGGCAGGGGGCACAACTCAATATCTGGTCGGGGCGCTACCGGGGTGTTGCATGCTTGACTGACGTCACGATCTGCGGTGCAGGAGGTCGTGGCGGTAGTGTTTAGCGCCGCCGCAAAATGTCTGGTCAATTTTGCGAGCGGCGCTAAAATCACCCCGTTAATGCCCCCCACCGGAGGCGCTAACGGGAGGCGCTAAGCAACCAAATCTTTTCTCCCTTACATTTACCGACATTGAATTCCATTCGCCACTTTTTTGCCCATTCTACCATCTTATCAATATCCTATGCAGCTTCCTTTGGTCCTCATAATTATTTACTATGCCTCCTATTTTCGTATCATCTGCAAATTTGGACAGCACACCCTCTAACCCAGTGTCCAAATCACTGATGTGCACAGCGAACAGAAGCAATCCCAGGACAGAACCCTGTTGGACAACACTACCCACTTCCATCCACTCTGAGAAATTTTCCTTAACTCCTACTCTCTGTTTCTACCTTTTCTACCTGGGGATTTTCCCAGTAAAAAAGTAAGTTTTTTTTGGGGGGCTTTTCGTTTTACATACAGACGGCAGCTTTTGACACGTTGGAGCCCCTGCGACTTCACCTCATTGTCTCAGTTGTATCTTGCTATGTCTTTTGATGTGGTGCCTTCCTGGCTGACTTGATTAACTTTGTCACACCTCGGCAGATAGTCAGGATGATTTAATTTGTTGGTCTGCAATTGTAAAGTACACATGCTTTTTTTTCCATCTGTATATGCTCTGGCGATTCTGTATCCGGTTTACTTCACCTGAGGAAGGAGCGATAGCTCCGAAAGCTTGTGATTTCAAATAAAACTGTTGGACTATAACCTGGTGTTGTGCGACCTCTCAATTTTGTCCACCCCAGTCCAACACCGGCATCTCCGCATCTACCTTTCTAACCAGCTTTTAATCCAATTTACTACCCTTCCCCAATTCCATACTCCTTAACATTCTTCGATAGTCTCCTGTGTGATACCTTGTCAAAGTAAGTCCGTGTGTACCACATCCAGTGTGTTTCCTCCATCCACCACATCTGTCACATCCTCATAGAACTCTATGAGGTCTGTCGAGCACAATCTTCCTTTCTGAAATACATTCTAGTTGATTCTAATTATTTTTTTCTTCATCTAGATTTAGTAATTTCATCTTTAATTAAAGATTCCAAATTGTGCCCTAACACAGATGTTAAACTAACTGCTCTGTAATTACTCGGGTTAGCTCTCTCTACTTTTTTCAAATTGGGTACTCTCCAGTAACATACGCCCATACCCAACAGAACCCTGAAATATAAGGGGAAGTTTTTCAGGTTGGGTGCGGAATGGGCGTGATATTGGAGGTGTGCCCGTGGCACCTGCCCAATGCAGCAGTCGAGAGGCCCGAACCACTTTCAGATTAGGGCCTTATTAACATTTTCTCGACGAGCTGCAGATACCAAACAGGCGGCCTGCTGCTGTTCGCTGGTCTGGTGAGGAGGAAAATGGACCGGCTACTGCACACAACTGGCTGGCAAGTAACGACGGAAGATCTTTGTGGGGCCTGGGGACCGACAACAGATGTAGGACATCAATGTGCGTATTTAAACAGCCTACCGCCTGTTTTGGGTGTGAGTACTCAGCCTCCATTTAAAGGCCTGCCTGAAAGTTGATTTAGGAGGTCAAATGGTCCCCACCAGATTTTCAACTGCTGGTTGCCCATTGTTGAGGTGAGAAACGGATATCCGGCAATTGAAAGTCTCTCCCGTAATTTCTAGTGTCCCTATTTCCCTCAGGCTCCTTTGATGTATCCTGTCAGTTCCTGGCACTTTGTACTTCTTAAGTTTAAATAACTTCTCTAATACTTTACTTTCATTTATTAGAATATCATTTCACTTTTAACCAGTTCAGGATTTACCCCCTTTCCAGTATCCTTCTCTTTTGTAAACACTGATGTGAATCCCAGCTGATTTTTTTCTCCCCCAGCCCACAACCACGAAGGCCATTTTTGCTCTCCTACTGGTAGCTCAGGTGAGATTGGCTAATTCAGCACTGTGCGGGAATGAGACTTGGGTTCTTCTGGTCTGTATGACTGCGTATGAGTTGTTAATCAGTTCCATGCACACTCCAAGAATTGATTTGAAAAGGTTACAATGGACATTTCAATGCTGAAATATGGGACGGAAAGCTATTAAAGCACAAAGTTTATAGGAGCACCATCTTCATGAGAAAGTCTTTGGTAGTTCTTTGTTTTGGGAAGAAAAATAGCTGGGTCTAAATTGTATCACAATGTTATCGTGTACAAGTGACATGCTGATGCATTGTGATAGAATTTATGGCAATGCGAGTGTTCAGGAAGAAATGTAAAAACATTGACAAACGCTGCTCCATGAAGACAGTGACAACTCCATGTGTTTATTAGCAGCAGTGAAGTCAATCTCGGCCCTAACCACCCATTTAAACATTTTCATGATGTCTCTATCTCTCGGGCTGTGATTCTTCAGATATCCACAGCCACACAACGTGACCTTTTTGCTGAGAAAGCTCACTCAGGCTTAGAGCTCATGTCCTATCAGTATCAAACTTCACCATTTCTTCAAGCAAAGTCTCCCTACTTGTAAAGTAGCTGCCTTTGAAAAGCTGACATTCAGGTGGAGGAGTCACGTAACATAAAACTCACCTTTACATGACCCAGTCACATAAACCCTCAATTTTTGTGATTGTTCCTTGGAATATCTTCACAGTGGGGTTTGTTTTTCATGAGGGCGAGCAAGTGTTTAATAGCCGACGCCACCAAAGTAAGTGAACTGCACAGAACAGGGTGCTTCTAGGGTTTGATCCCTGGTCTGGGCTGAGTTACCTGACCTGAGCCAGGGGGGTTGTGGTGGTGCAGCATTTGGCCTCAGCACCACTGGGTATGGGAGGGAAGATTCCATCTTCTGATCACTATCCAGTGAATCTGGGTTTTTCCTCATATATTTAACTTTCCCCCCTCCCTTTGTCCGCCGTGAGAGTAGCCAAAGCCCCACCTTCCTGAGGATTATTACATTATGAATAATAAATAGTGATTATGTAGACCATGTATTGCACTGATGTTTATATTGTATCTTCGATAATTTAATTCAATAGATCTGGTCATCAATAATTAGTGTATTGTAAAATCTGCACTTATTGGCGCATGAGAGCACATTTATTATTTACTTCATACTTGTCCTTTCTTTGTTAGACGAATCCACTGTGAAAACATGAAACAAATGATGCAACAGAATTCTCTTAGTTTAAACAGTCACATTTGTTGCAACATATCAGGACTCAACTGCTAAATTCGGCGGTCTATATATAGTAGATGAGATCTTCCTGGGTCCACACCCATTCGCACTGGATCGACCGGGCACAGCAAATACTGGAAGATTTGGTGAGTCAAGCGTATGTCTGTGAAGGAATCTGCCTGATTTTCCTCCGTTAAAGACCCAAAGAAATCTTCTCCAGTGTCTTTAAATAGCAACAATGGAGTATGATAGCTCTGAATAATCATTAAGAGCAAATATCACTGCGAGGCAGCTTCTCAAACAAATCGAGAAAGCATTAGGAAGAACCTGGGCAGGTGTGGGGACGGACACCTCTTAAAATATCTTGACGAATGAATGAGGTCGAGGATTACTTTTCATTGCCTCTTTGTATTTTCAAACGAAAGCTTCAAGGCTTCTGTTTCAGTGTTGCTGAATAAACTGTAAGGTGTGCTGCCCCCTGTAGTTTGTTTGTGGATCTCTGTCACAAATAGAAATGACAGTATGTGCATCTTTAGGCCTTACAAGACGAATCTTCAAATTTGAAAACTATGCTTTTCCCTCCTGCCCACCCCGTCACCCACAAATATGCACACCAATATTTACATGCTCGTCACATACCTGTGCTTTAAGGGCACAATTCATCAGGAGGCTACTCCATTTGGTTGCATTTATTTGCACTAATCCTGACAGCTCAATGTGCTTAAAGCTACATGAAGAAAGGGATGGCAGGCTTTCTATTTTTAATCTTGTGAGTACTGAATCTCCCATCAGCAGTAAGCTATCTAATGATGCTAAGTCTTTGAGCAAAAAAAAGGGACACAAACCTACACAAAATCTATTCTTAACATACTCAAATCTCTCAAAGTGCCTGTACCTGTTACTTTTCAGATCAGCTTCCTTTACTTCACTTCAGCAAGATTGCAATCAACAAAACTGTGACACTGAATATTGTAAGCAGGAAGACGCCACAATACAAAGGTGTTTATTTATGAACGGGGCTGCTTGAGTGAGAGTGGGTTAACACACAAGACCAGAAATTACTGTTTGCAATATTAGCACCCAGATACTTAATTAAAATAAATGGGTTAACGTTTGCATTAAAATAGCAGACCGAGGTCCATCAAACAATCTGCTGAGATTGCTAACAGTGATTTCTAGGCTGTTCCGACGAAGGGTCATCGACCTGAAACGTTAACTCTGTTTCTTTCTCTCCACAGATGCTGCCTGGCCTGCTGAGCATTTCCAGCATTTTCTGTTTTTATTTCAGATTTCCAGCATCCACAGTATTTTGCTTTTGTAATTTCTAGGCTACTGTTTTATTTACTTGTAAGACCCGGGTTCAAATCCAGCCCAGACTGCTCTCTCACAACTGGACAACAACAACAACTTGCATTTATACAGCGTCTTTAGTGAAACGTCCCAAGGCGCTTCACAGGAGCGTTATCAGACAAAATTTGACACCAAGCCATATAAAGAGATATTAGGACAGGAGACCAAAAGCTTGGTCAAAGAGGTAGGTTTTAAGAAGCAACTTACAGGAGGAAAGAGAGATAGAGAGGTGGAAAGGTTTAGGGAGGGAATTCCAGAGCTTAGGGCCTAGGCAGCTGAAGCTGTGGCTGGCAATGGTGGAACGATGGAAATCGGGGATGCACAAGATGCCAGAAAGGTGGTAGGGTTGTGGATGTCACAGAGGTAGAGAGGGGTGAGGCCATGGAGGGATTTGAACACAAGAATAGGAATTTTAAAATCAAGGCATTGCCTGACTGGGAGCCAATGTAGCTCAGCAAACACAGGGGGCTGGATTTTGATACTGGGGCGGGTTGGGGTCGTGTCATCCGCATTTCGTGTTATCCACCCGACTGCAATTGGATGTGGGAGATTGATGCAATTTTCACCTAATTGGGCAATTCAGTTTGAGCATGTGGGAACCCATGAACCAATTAATGTTTTCAGTCTGAAAGTCGCCTCTGACGATGTCATCATTACTGCTGCATTGAAGGTCGTCAGAGACTGCCTGGCCTTTGCTGTGAGAGGACCTGGATGCAAAGTGCAGCAGGGGAGAGAGAGAGAGAGAGAGAGAGAGAGAGAGACAGAGACAGAGACAGAGACAGAGAGAGAGAGAGAGGGAGAGGGAGAGAGAATTTTCTTTGCACCACCACTCCCAGATATGGCTCCTCCACCACAGATGCCTGCCAGCCAGCAACTCACTCACTGATAGATAGTCAGCGCAGCCACTATCCAAATGTGCTCCCGCCAGGTTTCACAACCGTGTTTCACAACAGGCGTGCTTCACGTAGAACAAGGGTTAAAATCACAAAGGCCTTTCAAAATGGCATTATACAGCCAATTTAGTGCTTGTTAAGGGCCTTAACAGCCTATCCCGTCTCTTAAAGGCGGGACGCAGTCGGGACCAGCAGACACGATTTAATGAAAATTGCGTGGAGGCGGGATGGAGGCGGACTTGTGCCCGCCCGCCCGCCAGTTTTCACAATTTTAACCCCTCACACGCCTCCAAACCCACCTCCACGGGTCAATGAAAATCCAGCCCAGGGTCTTTCGAAAATAAATTCAAAATGGGTGTTAGTGCTTGGATGGCTCGGGTGAAAATATGTCACAATGGTGCAGGAGGAACGGCTTTTCTGAGTTTGAGCATAAGGTGAATTAGTAGAACAGAAAAGAGGGAAGTTTCCCCTGTCTCAACCCTTCCTATATTTGAGCAGGGAGAGTTTAATATCAACACTGCAAGCAAAACGGAGCGAAGACTTCCTTCTCCTGGAAATGACATACTCTGATAAACATGAAAACAACTGCCTCAGAAAAAACATTTCAATAAACTTTAAAGAAAAAAGAGATCCTTTCTTTAGATTTTTTTAGCAATATAATACTTATGGCCAGTATGAGTGTTGATGCCAGCAGGTTGCTGTATATTCCTACACTGTAGTAATGAACAGATAGCTCGGCATGAGGTCTTTTTAGGCATACAAGCAGAAGCACTTTTGAAGTTTGTAAAGCTGGATCAGAGAGTATTTATTTTTCAGATGGTCAGATGCAATTATTTCAATAAACTAATGATGAGATGAAAATTCCCTTTGCTCAACATCAATAAACCAATGCCATCCTTTATGACTCCCGCGAGAGCCTTTCACTCTAACTCCAACAAGCTCGCTGACTGGCACTCAGTCAAATTCAGGTAATGTGCAAAATCACCATTCTGTTTGACCCTGAGCTAAGCTTTTTACTCCGACAGGTGGTCCATTCCCAAGACCATTTGCTTCCATCAATGGTACAATGCCAACTTCAATTCCTACCTCACCCCCACTGCCGCTGGAACTCGAGTCAATGCCTTCATCACCTCGAAGACTAACATATTTTTAATGCTTTCCTCATTGGCTTTCATCCTTCATAAAATTCAGGCAGTGGAGAACGCCACAGTCCAGGTTCCCTCCACCACTTCCATCGCCCTTGTACTTACTTCATTGTCTCTTTGTGCCTCAAAAATCAGGTTCAAGATCCTTGCCCTGGTTTCTCAGTCCCTCAGCAGCCTCACTCCACCCTGCCTTTCTCTGGTTCAAAACAAACTACACACACCCTTTGTACCGCTGTGGTTCCTCGCTCTCTTGGCTCCAGTGAAGACTGAATTTCCAGTCTCCAAGCCTTGCTGCCTGGAATTCTCACCCAAAGCCACTTAGTCTCATTACCTCCATCCCTGCCTTCAGAAGTCTGTGAATAATGCAGTTCTTTGACTGTGCTTATGGTCTCTCTTCCGTGCTCCAAATTGTTCCTTTCCTTGCTGGTTGTTCACTTCCCCCCTTGTAAAGTGCACTCCGATGTTTTTTTATAGAATCACAGAATTTTATAGCCCATCACGTCTCCGCCATCTCTCTGAAAGAGCAATCCACTTAGACCCATTTCTCTGCCTTTTCTCCATACCCCTTCTTTTTCTTTTTCAAAGGTATATCCACTTTCCTTTCAGAAGCTAGTATGGATTCTGCTTTCACCATGGTTTCCGATAGGCTATTATATATCCTAACAAACCCCTACAGATTTTTAAAAAACTCAGAGGGGGAGATATTTGGTATCGCCCCGTTTGGTGGCGCGATTATCGGCCAGGCGCAAGGTTTAGCGCCTGGCGCTAATTATCGCCTCCGACTGCAAACTTGGCTTTTATCGCCCCTGGAGGTGATTGGAGCACTAAATCAGGCGCTACACACCTGTCTTAAGGCATAAAGGCCGAGGAGCGAGGCGCTAACTCAGAGCGCGGGCGCAGCGCAGGTGATGTCAGTTAGCGATGGAACACAGACACACTGGTGCCAGACAGTTCTTAAAGGGGAGGGTCGATCTTGCTCTCCAGCCACACCCTGCTCATTGGAGCCTTGAATCTTGGCCTGGAGAGACCTGGGACTACATTTTCCAGCCAAGGACTATGGAGAGGGTGAGAGAACGAGCTCAGCGCTTCAGCGAGCGGGCCTTGGAGGCTCTGGTTGGCGTGGTGGAGCGCAGAAGATCTATACTCTTCCCTGAGAGTGGCAGGAGGTCTTTGCCGCGCGAGTACAGAAGAGTGTGGAGGGAGGTGGCTCAGCGCGTCTCCTCCAGGAGCATGGTGCCCAGGACCCATGTTCAATGCCGCAAAAAGTTCAACAACCTCACTCGGATCGTCAGGGTGAGTGGCTTTTTTTCAATACCTCTCCATCCCTCCATCTCAACCTCACTCTATGGCCAGAGGGTCTTAAAACCCCAATGCCCAACACTCATCCAACACCTATGGCCCTCTCATGAAACACACACGCACATTCCACACTTTGCATACAGTAAGGGCTATTCAACTATGGGAGGCACATCAGGCAAGACCATGGGTGCTTACATTAAGGGCTATTCAACTATGGGAGGCACATCAGGCAAGACCATGGCTGTATATCTACTCAGACGCCGTCCTTTTTCTTGCAGGCCAAGCTGTCTCATAATAGGAGACAGCAGCAATGGACGGGTGGAGGGCGGCCTCAGCTGCAACCTCTCAGCGATCTTGAGGCGCGCGTCCACAGGATTGTGGCAAGCCAGGTGATCGGTCCCGTCACCACTGGAGAGGCCGACCCCGTTCTGGATAGCAATGGTAAGGTCATCACCTTTTTCTCCTCTCTCATTCCACTTGTCCCTCACAACACCAGCCTTTGACACTTTCAATCCAACTTATTAAATCACTGCACTCATTCCTCCCTTACTGCCACCCTGTCCTCACGCTAAAGCCACTCTTGTACGTCCCTGCTTTCAGATGGTGATTCACCAGCTGAGGAGACGGGCCCTCAAGCTGCCAGTGGGAGTGAAGCTGCAGGCAAGGAGGAAGAGGAAGCCGGAGCATCAGCGCCACCCTCTCCCGAGGAAGCCCATGCCCACACTGGGAACACGTCTTCCCTGGAGGGGAGCAGGGGGGAAGGGTCTGATGAGGGTGAAGCTCCAGGACCCAGCGGGCTGCAGCAACGCAATGGGGGTAGGGAAGCTCGGGGGCCTTCTCCCCGGAGGGAGAGTAGGCCAGCGAGTCCTGCTGCACTGGACGCAGAGGAGGAGCGGCTCATCGCTGAAATGAACACCCAGGCGGTGAACATGCACACTGAGCTCATGGGTGCAGTGGGAAGGGTGCCCGAATGCATTGATGCACTGGCAAGGAGTGTGGAGCACTCCATTGCAGCACAGGCGGATGCCACGCTAAAGCTTAGTGCTACAATTCAGTCACTGGCTGCCGCGATCCCATCTCAGACTGCTCTCATGCAGACTCAGATTGAGGTCAAGCAAGCACTGACTGCTGCCATTCTCGCTGGTTCGGACACATTTCCCCAGGACTCTCACCGCGCCGCAGCAGGCCAGCAATCTGTGCTCCAGCAGATTGCTCCGGATGCTGATGTGCTGCCCCGTGGGAGTGCCAGTGTGTCGGTCGAGCAGGAAGTTGCTGTCCTCTCTCAAGATGACAGCATTCCTGTTGCCACCACTGTCACTTCCCCATTGCACTTGCCACCACCTGTAGCCCAGACTGCTGCCGCCCATGCAGAGTTGGTGCAGTCTGCAGCCGGGCCCTCCAGGCCCAGAGCTGGTCGAGGCCGTCCTTCAAGGGCATCTGCAGTCTCAGGTTCTGACAATCAGCAGCCTTCCACCAGCCTTGCTGCAGCCACTGGGGCCACATTACAGAGGAGCAGTAGGGTGGGAAGGGGGGAAGTGCGCAAGGGAAGGAGATCACCCTCGAAGGGCAAAAAGCAGGAGGTGTGACAAAATGTTTGTCAATTTTTTATTAAAGGCCGAGGTTCGCATTCAAACTTTGGTTTAGTGTTTTGGACATTATCTCCAGGTTGTGAGAACCAGTTATGTTAATGAATGATTTTTTGTGTTTGTTTCTATTAGTTTGTCATGAAGAAATGACACACACAGAGTTTGTAAAATAAATGAGTTTTTGTATTCAAGATGTACATGTTTGGTCTTTGGACTCATTGCTGCCTTGGCCGGCTTAGGGGTTGCGGGTTGGTTTCATTCATGTTGTTCTCCATGGCAGAAGCCATTTCCTCAGCAGGGGCCTAGAAGCGGCTTGCTATCAGCCGTTGACGGACGGCCCTTGCAGTTTCAACATTGTGGGCCTCCCTCCCGCCTTGGTGCTGCTGATGATCATCCTCCTCCTCTTCCTCCTCCTCTGGTGGTGCTCCAAGGCCTGGTGGCATTGGCTGGGTCCTGAGGATTGCCAGATTATGCAGCATGCAGCACACAACTATGAAGAGGGAGACTCGCTCAGGCGAGTACTGCAGGGCTCCTCCTGAGTCGTCCAGACAGCGGAACCGTTGCTTGAGCATGCCGATCGTCTGCTCAACGATGTTCCTGGTGTCGAGATGGCTCTCGTTGTACCGCAGCTCAGCAGGGGTGTTGGGATTACGGAGCGGTGTCATCAGCCAGGTGCACAGTGGATAACCCTTGTCCCCGAGGAGCCAACCACTTAGCTGATGCGGTGCCTGGAAAAGTTCTAGCACAGCAGTCTGGCGCAGGATGAATGCATCGTGGCTGCTGCCAGGATAGCGGGCATTGACAGCGAGTATCAGCTGTCTGTGGTCACAGACCAACTGGACGTTTAAGGAGTGGAACCCCTTGCAGTTGCGGAAATCCTCTGCATTCTTATGCGGTGCATGCAATGCCACATGCGTGCAGTCAATGGCGCCCTGCACCATGGGGAAGCCCGCTATCCTTGCAAAGCCCAATGCGCGTTCATGCTGTTTGGCCTGGGTCATCAGGAAAGAGATACACTGGCGTCTCCTTTTATAGAGGGCATTTGTGACCTGACGGATGCAGCAATGGACAGTGAACTGGGAGATATTGGCGATGTCCCCAGTAGCTGCTTGAAAGGAGCCGGTGGCATAAAAGTTCAGAGCCACTGTGACCTTCACTGCCACCGACAGAGACATCCTGGTCCTCAGTAGAGGCTGCAGATCTGGCTGCAGCAGGTGGCAGAGCTCAGTGACCACCTCCTTGCTGAAGCGCAGCCTTCGCAAACACTGCTCCTCAGACATATTAATATATGTGAATTGTTGGCGATATACCCTGGGAGGGTAAGGTCTCCTGTACAGAGGCCTGTTGGCCCTCCTCTGTCTGGCCATGATTGCCACTCTCTCTCTGCGTCTATGTTGCATCCGAATCTGCAGGCGCAGGATGACACCCCGAATCAGTGCAGCCCCCAAGTCTCTTGGTAATCAAAGTAATGAAGGCCAAAATCCAAAAGTACCTGCAAAGTGATGCTCAGTAGCCAAAACTACTTCACACAGCGTTGACTCTATGCAGAAGTCTCTCCTCTCTCTCAGAATCTCTCTCTCTGTCAGAATGAGTGGTGCAAAAATGTCTACAACAGAAAAAGCCAGGAAGAGGTCGCCTTTAAATAGCGCCCCCCCAGCCCCACACTGACTGGGAAACATTCCAGTCTACCTGTCGTTGCTTGCGCCAGGCAGAAATGTGGGGGGCGCCACTCAATATCCGCTCTGGGGCGCCACAAGGGCGTTGCACGCTCGACTGACGTCAAGATCTGCGGGTGCAGGAGATCGGGGCGGTATTGTTTAGCGCCGCCGCAAAATGTCTGGTCAATTTCGCGAGCGGCGCAGACATCGCCGCGCCCGGGCGCTAGTTGCTTTGCGCCCCTTTAGCGCCCTCTTAAGGCGCTAACGGGAGGTGCAAACCCACCGAATTTCCCCCCCCTAAGCTCTTCCTTCATTCTTTTGGTGCTGATCAATAGAACCAGAAAATGTTACAGTACAGAGGCAGGCCATTTGCCCCATTTTCTGTATCCGCTCGTCACTCGAGTAATCCATAACTAATCTCACTGCCCCACTTTCTCCCCACAGCCCCGTATTTTTCTCGGCTTCAAATTTTTATCCAATTTTTTCAATGGTGTCTACCTCAACTACTTCCTGTGGTAAAGCTTCCTATGCTCCAACCATCTGTATAAAGAAATGCATTCTAACCTCTCTCTTTACACTTTTAAATTTGATGATTCCCTAGTCACCAACTCCCCAATCAAAGGAAACAGACTTTTCCTATTCACTTTATGAAAACTCTTCATAATTAAAAAAAAAACTTGTGTTAAATCTCCTCTTAGTTTTCTCTACTCCAGTGGAAATAGTCCCAGTAAGAGGGCGCTACCTTCGCCGGGGCACTACTTTTAGCGCCCTGAAAAAGTTAGCGCCCCCGTGGCCGATTTTCCCAGGTAGCGTCCCGAGAGGGAGGAGGGGTGCTACTGGAAGCGTCCCGCGTCCCTCTTGGGGCGCTGCGAGCTAATATCGCGGCGCTATGTGCTGCAGCACGCAGGTCACCAGAGATCGGGAGTACCGGCAAACGAGCCCGGCACTCAAGAGGAGTGCCGGGCTCATGGAGAGCAGCCGGCACTCCGCGGGGGGACTTCACAGGGGCCGGGGACGGCAACGGGGGCAGCTGCTGGCAGGCGGCCAGCAACAAAAATGGCCGCCCACCACCTCCCCTTTAACTAGTGCCGCCCCGGCCGCAGGTAGGCCCCCCTGACCCCGGCCGACATAGCGTCCTGCGGTAAGTCGGGGGGCGCCACCCAATATTACAGCCGGGGCGCTGCGCATGGCGATGACGTCATCGCCGGCGACACTAACCGTTAGCGCTGCCGCTAACCTTCCACTGAATTTCGCGGGAGGCGTTAGCGGCGCTGTGCCCAGGCGCGAGTTGATTTGTGCCCCGTTAGCGCCCTCTTAGGGCACTAACGGGAGGCGCAAATCAACCAAATTTAGCCCCCCTAGTTTCCCATCCCTGGCATCATTCGAGTGAATCTAAGTTGTCTGCGCTCCGTAGCTTTAATGTCCTTTCTAGAAAGGGGCATTCAAAACTGCACACAATACCCTAACTGCGGCCAAACCAATGTTTTGTATAGATTCCTCATTACTTCTTTCCTCTTTCACACTATTCCCCTATTTATAAAAGCCAGAATTCTATTGGCCTTTTTTATTGCTTCATTTATCTGCACTTTAAGGAAAATTATGCATTCGATCCACACCCTTCAGTGTCTTTCGATTAAGTGCATCCTTGGTTTTTTTTCTCCAAAAATGTATTCCTCACCTTAATCCGCATTAAGTTACATCTGCCACCTGTCTGCCCATTCCACTAACCTGTCTTTGTCTTCCTGAAGTCTTTTAAAGTCTTCCTTACTATTTGCCTAAGCCCTTATCTTTTGTCGTCAGATATTTTGAGATTGTGTTCCCTATACCTAAGTCCAAATTACTTACATATACAGTTCAAAACTATATATACAGAGCAAAATTGGACCCAGCAGTGAGCCCTGGGTGCACCAGTTCCAAACCCTTCCACAGTCTGAGCAGCACCCACTTATCTTAACTCTGTGTTCCCTGTCTATCAAACAACTTTTCATCCATCCTGCTACATTTCCTCTAATATCAAACACTATCATTTTTCTCTTATGAGGCATCTTGTTGAAAGCCTTCTGAAAATCCATACACAATACATCTATTGCTTTCCCTTTATTTATCTAATCAATCACTTCTTTAAGAAAACTCCATTAAATTTGTGAAACAGGACTGCCTTTAACAAATCCAAGCTGGTTGTCCTTGATTAACGCATGAATTGCTAAATGCTTACATTTTATTTCAAATTATCGATTCTGAGAGTTTACTCACAGATGATAACAGACTGACGGGTCCACAGTTATCATGTTTATCCTTCTCTCCCTCTTTTGTAACAATGGTGTTATATTAAGTGCTCCCCAAGCCAACAGCCCAATTTGCATATTTAAGGAGGATTGAAACATGTAGAAAAATGTAGACAGCCCTTGCTAGTTCGTCTTTGACTTCTTCCAATGGCCTAAAGTGCATGCCATCAATAGCCAGTGACTTTTTCACCTTGAGTTCTGCTAGTTTTATTTTTAGAACCAATTGCTTTCTACAGTTAGCTCTATCAGTTGTTTTATATCCTCTTCTGGTATACCTGGCCATGATGCGGAGATGCCGGTATTGGACTGGGGTGGACAAAAGTGAGAAGTCGCACAACACCAGGCTATAGTCCAACAGTTTTATTTGAAATCAAATGTGATTTCAAATAAAACTGTTGGACTATAACCTGGTGTTGTGCGACTTCTCACTTTGGTATACCTGGGTTCTCATTTCCACCATCATCAGTAAAAACTGAGGTGAAATATTTATTAAATATCAAATTCCATACCGCCAGCCTCCATAATTAGACGCCCTCCTTCATCTGAGTGGTTCTACCCTCTCTTCAACTATTATTTTGAAATGCTTATAAAAGCCTTTACTAGTTCCTTTTATGTTATTTGCTAGCCTTCTTTCATATTTCCTTTTTGCCCTTCTAATTTCCCTTTTCATCTCCCCATTACACTTTCTATAATCCTCATGATTATCTTCACTATTGTTGACATTGATTTTATCATCATATCTCCCTTTTAAGTTGCAGTTCAGTTTTAATCTATTTATCCACAGAACTCTATCCTTTGCTCCATCCACTGTTTGCCTAATAGAAAAATATTTATTTTGTACTCTATGCATCCCTTATTTGAAGATTTCTCACTGCTGATCTGTCAGCCTATTTGCTAATTTTTCTGCCCAGTTAATTTGGACCAGATCCACTTTCATGTCACTGAACATTGCTTTATTCCAGTCCAGCACCTTTATCTTTGACTCTTTGCTGTCCTTTTCTATTCTGAAATGAAACCGAACTATGTTGGGGTCACTATTTCACAATTGTTCTCCTACTCTCACATCAATTATTTGCCCCATTTTATTTCTCAGAACTAAATCAAGGAATGCTTCTTTGCTTGTTGGATTAAAAACATACTGATCTAGGAAGGTGTCTTGGATGCATTATAAAAAAGTGTTTCCCACTTTGAGCCCATGAATTACCTTTATTACTTAACTGCTTCACTTTACTTAATTACTTCTCTGCTCAAAGCCAAAGCATCTCATCCCCAATATTTTAGTAAATCTCTTCTGTACACTTTTCATGACCGTAATGCAGTTCCTAAAGTAGGGTCCCCGAAACTCCACACAATATTGTAACGACAGCTTAACCAATGATTTATATCGGTTCTGTATTTCCTCTTTGCTTTTTTAACTCTATACCTATATTCATAAAACCAAGCATCAAAATGTCCTCTCACTTTTAAAGATTTGTATGTTTAAATCCCGAAGTCTCCCTGCTCCTTTTACAGATTTCACATTTACGATATATGTCCTCTCCTTATTCATCCTCCCAAAATCTATTCCCTCACATTCCTCTTTGTTAAGTTTCATCCACCATCTATCTACTAAATCTAAACACTAACCTGTCTCTGTCCCCTGAAGTGGGGTACACAGTGCTCTTCACAGTTCGTCACACTCGCTATTTCTGTGTCATCTGCAAATTTTGATATTGTGTCCCCTGTACCCAAGTGCAGATCATTTCCACATACTGAGAAGAGCATGGTTCCAACTCTGATCTTTGGGGCTTCACCACTGTTTACATCCTTCCAGTCTGAAAACAATCCATCAACCATTTTACACGAGAAGATCTATATAAATTTAAGTTGCAGTTATCAGCCAACTGGTTAAAGCGTTGACTAATGGTTGTATTTTTCCAGTTCGGATCACTTTCTTTCAACCTTTCACATCCAGGGCAACAAGCATGTGGATCCCCATTGGATCATGTGGGAAAGAATTAATTCCCAGCCTTCACAGTACAGTACTTGAAGAGCAGCAACCATCAAAGCTCCAATTCTAAAGGCTTTTCTTATAAATTCTAAAAATGATTCGATGAAAAGATTTGATATTTTTGAGTTTAAATCACAGATGTGACATCATCAAATTCCAGATATTTAACAGTAAACAAGGTTTAATTTCCTTATTTGGAGGAGAAACCCTTGCTATTGTATGATGCTACATGCTGTTACTTTCAGATTAGAAGTGCAACAAATAAATTTAAAAAACACCTTCCTTTTTTGAAATATTCCTATGCCCCATATATAACTGCGAGATGGCAGCTGATGAACAGATCCTGGCCCTCTACCGATGCACCGTCATAGTTAGTCTGCAAGAGGTATGCAAAAGCATCATCGGAAGATATCCTCCAATGTTCCTATCTTTCCAGTGGAGAATCATTCCCAGCTCTGACCTGTAATATTTTCACAGCTGGAGCTGCCCTTGGACAAGTACTCTGAATTAAAACATTCTGAAAACACACAAAAAAAGTGACTTCTTCCCAATCATGGCTTTTTTTTTTGAGAAGATTCAATATGTGCCCCCACGTTACACCTTCCCCCAGTGACACAGCACATTGGCAGGCACAAATCCACATCCTTTCCAGCTGGGCCACAGAAGCACCAAGTTCTCACCTGTTGTTGAGAGTTGTTGTTGACAAGGGTGTGGGAGGCCCCGAGACTGATAAATAACGGCAACATCTCAAGTACAAGGGTGTTGAGCGGTTGGAATCAAGGTCGCACTTGATTCCCCATGTGGAGAGAGCCTGGTCTTTGATGTGCCATCACTGAGCAAGGGTAAGCTGCTTCTTGAAAGGAACGTAGCAACAAACAAGAGAGGGCAAGTCCCTCCGATCTACTCCTGCACACTTCCTAATATCCAGTTTCAGAGTGGCATTAGCAGAGCCTGGGATTCAGTTGTCCTCCCATTCGCTCAACTGCGGATGGGTGTGCAGCCGAGGAAGGCTTAGGTGAGGAGAATAAAATTAATTACAATTTTTCCTAACTAAAAGAGAACATTTTAAGATAATGACAAAATACTTGTGTTACTGATGAGAGGCAGATATTGAAATAATCACTGGCTGTTCACTTGATGCAATCTCTGCAGAAGAAAATATTTCTGCAGAGTTGTCAGAGTTTAATTTTAAGTTTTATAAATAGTTTAGCTACTCAGTTAGCACGTAAAGGGTTAACAGTTAGCAGGAAACATAAATCAAAAGCTGAATAAATGATGCAAATGACAGAATGTATGATAATATCTGTTATCACACATATGTGTGAGATCAACAATGTATCAAATAGTCTCTACACCCACGCATGTCTTAGAAATAAATCAATGAGTGAAATCTAAAGTTTTTTTTTATTATGCACCGGGATTTTTTGTTCATTAAAATCAAAGGATTTTGTGTTAATGGCCCAAAAATTCCTGTAACCGGTCAACGAACAGCACCCGCTGAGAATTAGACTTGCCCTTGTCTGTTTAATCTCCATGATATTTTTCGCTGGAAGTACGAGGTGGAAATGGCATGGCGCCCTCTACAGGGTACCTGGGACTGAGCGAACAGGGGTCTCCTTAACCAATCAGATTGAAGGATTGTGAAATGAACTGCGCAAGGTCTGAACCAGGAAGTGTAAGTTAGAGTGGGTGAATTCAATGTCAAACTAGGTCCAGAAAGAGAAAGAGAGATTGGATTACGAGAGAGAGAAAAAAAGAGACAGAAAGAAAAAGTAAAAACACTGTTTTTTTAGTTTTAATTAAAAAAAATCTCCAACAACAATTAAATCCTGAAGGAATGAGTCTCCACACTTGTAACAGTTAATTTTCAGTGCCAGAGAGGTTGACTGGCAGTAATTAGTGCTTATCACGTCGTTAAAAGGGCACTTAGACTTGAAATGACTTAACTTACATTTCTGTGGCGAGTTTACTTCGTATCTACAGTGCAAATAGAGGAACTTCATGCCACTCAAAGCATTTTAATGGTGAGTCAGACAGCGAGATGCCATTTTCGCGAAGCGGCGTATCTCCGAGAGCAACGTCTCAATTTCTGTGATTAATCGCGCATCTGTCCTCAACAACAACAACTCGTATTTATATAGAGCCTTTAACGTAGTAAAACGTCCCAAGGAGCTTCACAGGAGTGTTATAAGACAAAAAATTTGACGTTGAGCCACATAAGGATAAATTAGGTCAGGTGACCAAAAGCTTGGTCAAAGAGGTAGGTTTTAAGGAGCGTCTTAAAGAGGAAAGAGAGGTAGCGAGGCGGAGAGGTTTAGACAGGGAATTCCAGAGCTTAGGGCCAAGGCAACAGAAGGCATGGCCACCAAAGATTGAGCGATTATAATCAGGGAGGCTCAAGAGGCCAGAATTAGAGGAGCGCAGATATCTTGGGGGGTTGTGGGGCTGAAGGAGATTACAGAGATAGGGAGGGGCAAGGCCATGGAGGCATTTGAAAACAAGGATGAGAATTTTGAAATTGAGGCGCTGCTTAACCGGGAGCCAATGTATGTCCTCGTCTGAAGTCGCTGTGGCATTTGCACATAAATAATAGCGAGCGCTAACAACCTCGCTGTTACTTTACATAGATACATAGATACATAGAAGATAGGAGCAGGAGTAGGCCATCCGGCCCTTCGAGCCTGCTCCGCCATTTAATGAGATCATGGCTGATCCTTCAATTCAGTATCCCGTCCCCGCCTTCTCTCCGTAACCCTTAACCCCTTTTGCCTGTAGAAATATATCTAATTCCCTCTTAAATATATTTAATGAGCTGGCGTACACTGCCCTCTGTGGCAATGAGTTCCACAGGTTCACGACTCTCTGAGTGAAGAAATTCCCCCTCATTTCTGTCCTAAATGGTTTAGCCCTTATCCTTAAATTATGTCCTCTAGTTCTGTTCTCACCCGCCAAGGGAAACATTCCTTCTGCATCTAATCTGTCTAGACCTGTCAGAATTTTATACACTTCTATGAGGTCCCCTCTCAATCTTCTAAACTCCAGTGTGTACATCCCTAAACTACATAGTCTCTCCTCATAGGTCAATCCCGCCATTCCTGGTATCAGCCTGGTGAATCGCCGCTGCACCCCCTCCATGGCAAGAACATCTTTCCTCAGATGAGGCGACCAAAACTGTACACAGTACTCGAGGTGTGGTCTCACCAGTGCCCTGTACAGCTGCAGCAAGGTATCCCTGTTCCTGTATTCCAACCCTTTTGCTATGAAGGCCAGCATACCGTTTGCCTTCTTGACCGCCTGTTGCACCTGCATGCTCGCCTTCAGTGACTGGTGTACAAGAACACCCAGGTCTCTCTGTACTTCCCCCTCTCCCAATTTATTGCCATTTAAATAATAATTTGCCCTCCCGTTCCTGCACCCAAGGTGGATAACTTCGCACTTGTCCACATTATAGTGCATCTGCCATTTATCCGCCCAATCACCCAGTCTGTCCAAATCGCTCTGGAGCTTCCTGGTCTCCTCCTCTGAGCCCACCCCCCCTCCTAGTTTAGTGTCGTCTGCAAATTTGGAAATGCTGCATTCGACTCCCTGATCCAGGTCATTAATATAAATTGTGAACAGCTGGGGACCCAGGACAGATCCCTGTGGTACCCCACTTGTTACTGCCTGCCATTCAGAAAATGAGCCGTTTATTCCAACTCTCTGTTTTCTATCTGACAGCCAGTTCTCTATCCACGTCAATACTTTCCCCTTTATCCCATGAGCTTCAATTTTCCATGCTAATCTTTTATGTGGGACCTTATCGAAGGCCTTTTGGAAGTCCAGGTACACCACATCTACTGGCTCTCCCCCATCTATTTTACCAGTTACTCCCTCAAAAAATTCCAATAGATTAGTCAAGCACGATTTACCCTTTGTAAATCCATGTTGACTCTGTCCTATCCTGTCCCCATTTGCTAAGTGCTCGGCTATTTCATCCTTAATGATGGACTCCAGCATTTTGCCCACAACTGATGTAAGGCTTACAGGTCTGTAATTACCTGCTTTTTCCCTACCCCCCTTTTTGAATAGTGGGGTAACGTTAGCTACCCTCCAATCCATGGGCACTGTTCCCGAGTCTAATGAATTCTGAAAAATCATGCTTAGTGCATCCGCTATCTCTAGGGCCACCTCCTTCAGTACCCTAGGATGCATGTTATCAGGCCCTGGGGATTTGTCCGCCTTCAATCCCTTTAGCTTCCTTAACACCATATCCTTAGACAGCAATTTTTGAGCATTGACTGTGGTAATAAAGATTTGGTAATGACTGCCTGCCCCAGTTGGTAATAACTCAGGTTTCTCTCTATATACACATATACATATACAATATATATACACACACATACTCATTCACACTTTATAAATAAACACTACCTTGCATGGGTAACAGCTCAAATAAACAATAAAATGAAGCAACTTCAAACAATTTTTACGTTGGAGAAGCCTCTGATTACTGATATGCCATTTCCTTTTGAATTATATTCATCTTCAATGATATCTAGGATTGTAGCTAGTTACTTATTAGTCAAATTTCACTGTTTCAACTGCATTATGAAACAATCTGTGCAACTACAGAATATACACAATGTGAGATGGTCAAGTTCCAAGTGTCAAATGAACAAAACCCTCTTTTTCGTCAGATTCTGAAGTGGAGAAAAATTTCTGATATCCTTTGGTGCTGAAAGCAAAGTTGATCCCAAAGTTCAGGGAGAGTGAATAATTTACTAATATATCATGATAATGGGGCAGAATTTGCGGTCAGTATGACGGCGCACCGTCAGAGTACGGCGTCATACCGCCTCTGAAGTTGACCGCAAGTTTGGGGTTAAGTGCATGTGCTAAATCTGGAACTTGCGATCTGTCAAGTTCGACTTGACAGATCATCCACTGCGACTGTGAAATCCTCATTTGTGATGCAGAGTTGGGCTAATTGCCCACCAACTGTCTAGCAATTATACAGGAAAATTTTACGGCTGGTGCAAACAGGCACAGGAGCCTGTTCACACAGCGTGAGAGGAGGGGGGATATGCAGCAGCTTGAAATATATACCTGTCCATGATAAAAAATCTTCAAAATAAATATTTATATCCACCTAACTATCTTCTGATCCCAACACAACTCACGGAGACAAATAGGCAAAGGGTGAAAACAGTCGACCAAGAATGAGAGACTGATTTATTAATTAATATAACTAGGGTGAGTGATACTAAATAAACATGAATGGGCATTGGCGATTTCTGTTTCCTGATTGGAGCACCGCCCCATGTGATCCCAGGTACGCTTACACACACGGTGCGCCCCTGGGATCCGTGGGCCACTACGCTGCGCTCAACTCCGCAGCGAAACAACGCAAGTTTCTGAAGAGGGCCTCGTACCAGGTAAGTGTGGATTTCTTTCGGAGGTCGGTGGCGTACTCCTTAGCTACGCCGCCGACCGCAATTTCAGGGCCAATAATTTATAGTAAATGCAAAATTTTTAATCGTGTGATTTACTTTCCATTGGGGCTGTTGTAAGCATAGGAATTGCTTACTTACTGTCACATTGCATATGGAGGCATTCAACTCTCAAGAAAATGGGCCTGGTGGGGGCTGAATTTAAAAACTGACGGCAAGTTCAGCACCACATTTCACCATCACTTGTTATAGGGGAAATTAAAGTGTGTAGTTCAGTGAGTCATCAGCACTTTAAATGTTACAGAAATATAAATAAATGCCAACACTAGCAGTAGAACAAGTGTTGGAAACACTGGTGAGCTCCCCACTTCAATTCTGCATTCGGCAGTCTTCCCAGGCCTGGAGAATGTCACCATTACTGACAAGGGCGTGATATTAAAATCTGTAACATTTATAGTTATAATGACTCATGGACCTAGAGTTGAAACGAGCTCTGTGACAGCTGATCAAAAATCTCAGAACTCTGAATGCATGGGAATTATCATGAAAGAAAATATACCATGCCCACATCCAAATGAAGGAAGTGTGGAGTTGAATAAATTTATCCCACTTGTGTGAGGGAGGGTTCCTTGAATAGTGCCTTTAATGTACAACAGACGTCCCGTGGCACTTCACAGAGGCATGTGGAAATAAATGGGCTCCAAGCCAAAAAATTAGATATCAGGACGAGTGATCAAAAACTTAGTTAAAGAGGTGGGTTTTAAGGAAGGTCTTAAAGGAGGAGAGGGAGGTGGAGAGGCAGATGCATTTAGGGAGGGAATTCCAGAGAATGGGGCCTAGGTAGCTGAAGGCGCAGCTGCCAAGGTAGGGTAGGGATGAAGGGAAGGGGAATGAACATAAGGCCAGACTCCCAGGAACGATCAGTTTTTTTAATTCGTTCCTGGGATCTGGGCGTCGCCGGCAAGGCCAGCATTTATTGCCCATCCCTAATTGCCCTTGAGAAGGTGGTGGTGAGCCGCCTTCTTGAACTGCTGCAGTCCATGTGGTGAACGTACTCCCACAGTGCTGCTTGGGAGGGAGTTCCAGGATTTTGACCCAGTGACGATGAAGGAATGGCGATATATTTCCAAGTCAGGATAGTGTGAGACTTGGAGGGGAACTTGGAGGTGGTGGTGTTCCCATGTGTCTGCTGCCCTTGTCCTTCTAGGTGGTAGAGGTCACGGGTTTGGGAGGTGCTGTCGAAGAAGCCTTGGCGAGTTGCTGCAGTGCATCTTGTAGATGGTACACACTGCAGCCACAGTGCGCCGGTGGTGGAGGGAGTGAATGTTTAAGGTGGTGGATGGGGTGCCAATCAAGCGGGCTGCTTTGTCCTGGATGGTGTCGAGCTTCTTGAGTGTTGTTGGAGCTGCACTCATCCAGGCAAGTGGAAAGTATTCCATCGCACTCCTGACTTGTGCCTTGTAGATGGTGGAAAGGCTTTGGGGAGTCAGGAGGTGAGACACTCGCCGCAGAATACCTAGCCTCTGACCTGCTCTTGTAGCCACAGTATTTATGTGGCTGGTCCAGTTAAGTTTCTGGTCAATGGTGATCCCCCCAAGGATGTTGATGTTGGGGGATTCGGCGATGGTAATGCCGTTGAATTTCAAGGGGCGGTGGTTAGACGCTTTCTTGTTGGAGATAGTCATTGCCTGGCACTTGTGTGGTGCAAATGTTACTTGCCACTTATCAGCCCAAGCCTGAACAGTCATCCAGGTCTTGCTGCATGCGGGCATAGACTGCTTCATTATCTGAGGAGTTGCGAATGGAACTGAACATCAGCGAACATCCCCATTTCTGACCTTATGATGGAGTGAATGTCATTGATGAAGCAGCTGACGATGGTTAGGCCTAGGACACTGCTCTAAGGAACTCCTGCAGCGATGCCCTAGGGCTTGGTGGTAATGGTAGAGTGAGGGATATGCCGGGCCATGAGGTTACAGATTCTGATGGAATATAATTCTGCTGCTGCTGATGGGCCACAGCGCCTCATGGATGCCCAGTTTTGAGCTGCTAGATCTGTTCTGAATCTATCCCATTTAGCACGGTGGTAGTGCCACACAACACGATGGAGGGTGTCCTCAGTGTGAAGACAGGACTTCGTCTCCACAAGGACTGTGCGGTGGTCACTGCTACCAATGCTGTCATGGACTGATGCATCTGCGACAGGTAGATTGGTGAGGACAAGGTCAAGTAGGTTTTTCCCTTGTGTTGGTTCTCTAACCACCTGCAGCAGGTCCAGACTGGCAGTTATGTCCTTCAGGACTCTGCCAACTCGGTCAGTAGTGGTGCTACCGGGCCACTCTTGGTGATGGACATTGAAGTCCCCCACCCAGAGTACATTCTGTGCCCTTGCTACTCTCAGTGCTTCTTCCAAGTGATGCTCAACATGGAGGAGTGCTGATTCATCAGCTGAGGGAGGGCGGTAGGTGGTAATCAGCAGGAGGTTTCCCTGCCCACGCTTGACCTGAAGCCATGAGACTTCATGGGGTCCGGAGGCAATGTTGAGGACTCCCAGGGCTACTCCTTCCCGACTGTATACCACTGTGCCACCACCCCTGGTGGGTCAGTTCTGCCGGTGAGACAGGACATACCCAGGGATGGTGATGGAGGAGTTTGGGACATTGGCTGAAAGGTATGATTCTATTAGTATGAATATGTCAGGCTGTTGCTTGACTAGTCTGTGGGACAGCTCTCCCAATTTTGGCACAAGTCCCCAGATGTTGGTGAGGAGGACTTTGCAGGGTTGACTGGGCTGGGTGTGCCGTTGCCGTGTCCATAGCCGGTGCCGAGGTCAATGCCGGGTGGTCTGTCCGGTTTCATTCTTATTATGGTTTCTTATAGCGATTTGTTACAACTGAGTGGCTTGCTAGGCCATTTCAGAGGGCAGTTAAGAGTCAACTACATTGCTGTGGGTCTGGCGTCACATATAGGCCAGACCAGGTAAGGACGGCAGATTTCCTTCCCTAAGTTTTTAGGGGAGTGGGGAGTCGTAGAGCTGGAGAAGGTTACAGAGGTAGGGAGGGGTGCGGCCATGAAGGGATGTAAACACATGGATGAGAATTTTAAATTTGAGACATTCGGGGTCTGGGAGCTAATGTAGGTCAGTGAGCATAAGGTGAGCAGGAGTTGGTGCAGGATAGGACAGAGTTTTGGATGAGCTGAAGTTTATGGAAGGCGGAGAATTGGAGGCCGGCTAATGGAGTAGCCGAGTCTGAAGGAGAGAGAGAGAGTGTGAGGGAGGGAGGGGGAGAGAGAGAGTGTGAGGGAGGGAGGGGGAGAGAGAGAGTGTGAGGGAGGGAGGGGGAGAGAGAGAGTGTGAGGGAGGGAGGGGGAGAGAGAGAGTGTGAGGGAGGGAGGGGGAGAGAGAGAGTGTGAGGGAGGGAGGGGGAGAGAGAGAGTGTGAGGGGGAGAGAGAGAGTGTGAGGGAGGGAGGGGGAGAGAGAGAGTGTGAGGGAGGGAGGGTGAGAGAGAGTGTGAGGGAGGGAGAGAGAGTGAGGGAAAGTGAGGGTTTCAGCAGCAGATGGGCTGAGGCAGAGGGGAAGATGGGTGATATTACGGAGGTGGAAGTAGGTGGTCTTTATGATGGAGATTATATGGAGTCAGAAACTCAGCTTTGGGTCAAATCGGACATGGAGGCTGTGAACAATCTGGTTCATCCTGAGATAGTCACCTGGGAGGGGAATGGAATCGGTGACAAAGGTACAGAGTATGTTATGCTGGCTAGTCATTTACCTCATTTGCCATTTGAAGGTGCTTGCTGTATACAAATTGGCTGCTATGTCTGCATACAAGACAATAGTGACTACACTTCTGAACAGTAATTCATTGCCTGTGGAGCACCTCGAGACATCCTGAGGATAAGAAAGGCAGCATATAGAAAAAGATCTTGCATTCAACATGCATCTGTCATGCTTCAGAGTGTCACTCTTTGTTCCAGACTCTAAACAATTTCTTAAAAATGAAGAGAAAGAAAGGCATTTGTTTTGTGCTGGATTCTTCTGACCCGGAGTCAGAAATTTACAAATAGCTACAAATGTCCTCTAATTGGCTGTGGAAGTTCACTAGTCATTTTAATTGCCTGGATTTGCATAATTAGAGCACTTTGCCATAGGAGTACTTGCACAGTGGCCTTAAAGGACAAGGCCATGTTAAACATAACTCCTTCCTAGCAGTTAAACATCAGAAATGTGCTCCAGACTACCTATGAGCAACACCTTGAGAGGTCTGCTCATTTACACAGTGCATGGAACCAACAACATCATACACCCGCTAAGAAGTTGCATGTGGGTTAAGTCTGATTGCCCAACTATCAAGGCAGTACATTATTTATACTATGAAAGTGCTAAGAAGCATCAGTCCATTCAGTATATAATTTTATAAATATTAATTGATAAAGTAGATACTTGTTTCTGCAGAGTGAGAACAGTACTTGACCACATTCAGCGTTAGGTTTCTGATGTGTACAAGTATTATGTGCAGGAGAGAATCACTGCAGCACCATGAGATGATGTTATACGGATTGAATGTTTTTGATATTCTCCTTGGGGTCAGCGTCACGGGCCAATCCCATAAGCAGAGGTTATGTCCCCTATGAACCAGAACATGCCCTTACCTGATCAGTATCTAGGTAAATATAGCGAGACCCAGGGATCAAACAGAGAACCTTTGCTACTGTACTCCAACTTACTAAAATACATCAACCAACAGTCTCGACCATGGTGGGAGAATGAATATACATTCTATCAGATCAAGGGTCATGCTATAAACCACTAGATAAATTTATTTAACATTATTAAACAGATAAATTAACAGTACCCAGCACACACAGTATATTCATAATTGTTACTTTCATGTCAAAACAACCAAAATGCTTCCCCGAAGCTAACTCTCAATATAAACCCCATCCTTGAAACACGGCCACTCACTTCAAACACGGCAAACTGCTACTGCAAAGTCTCTGCCGGCTTCAGACTGACTACTGAGGTGAGGGCAAGCCGCCAAATATAAGCCCGCAATTGGAAGCTCCTGGCGATAGAGCTGTCCCCTGAAAGCATTAAAAAGAATTATTGACCCTGCTTCACTCACAGATCCGACCCATCTGTTCAATACCTGAAAAGAGCCCAAGAAGTCAATCACGTAGGATTTTAAAATTAATTCAGTTATCTCTACCAAATATTTTCAATGGCCTGTTCGATGGGATCTCAGCCAAGTAAAAATGCTAACAATCAAACCAAGGAGTTCGTAAACTATGCGCCTCTCTGCTTTGTCCTGACGTGCAAATATTAACCAGCCTATAATGCATACGACCTACAACTTGCAGAAACAGCTAGGAATAACACATCTTTACACTGTATGTTCACTGTGGTCAGCATTAAGAATCCAATAAATAATCCATCATGAACAAAAATGCTACATTTTTGCCACTGGGCCATTTTAGTGTTCCTTTTAAAAATATTTTCTCTCCTTTTGCCTTTCCCTTCTTTGCAGGCTGTGTGCCACTCCCTGGCCAAGCTCCAGCGCCACTGTTTAATCTCTGCCAGTGGTAAATAAGAAGGCTCCAGGACCACTCATTCTCTGATTTTCCCTTCCTCTCTATGAAGAAGCACCGAGACAACAATTTTCCCTGATGTCACAGCCAAAATCATGAACTCACTGGGCGTAATTTTCAACTTCTCCCCTCCTGGGCGTTAACCTGGCAGAGCGAAATTGCTCACGCATTATACAACTCGCCCAATGTTAATTCCGTTGAAATCAATGGAGCAAAAATTGGGCAGGTTCTATATAGAGCAGGCAATCCGCTCTGCTAGGTAAACGCCCAGGAGACCAAGTTAAAAATGACCCTCACTATGTGGGTAATCAAGGGCATGAAGTCTCACCCTAGTTGTCCATGGCCTACTGCATTGGTGTTGCCAATGCTCTGCATCACCATGTGGACACTTTGGGGGTGGTTTTCTCAATGGAGAGCTTTTGGAGGCGGGACTCCCACTTGTCGGGTTTCAGTCCCGCCTCCATCAACTTCTGGCCAACCCATGCTAGTTTCCCTTGATTGACCTTGTTAAGCCCGCCCAGCGGGTTTAGCAGGCCAATTAAGGGAATGCCAGTTGCAGAGAACGTCAATGTATGACGTTTCATCTGTCAAAAATTTTTGACAGATGAATTGTCATCGTTTGACAGCTCTGTGAAGCTGTCAAACAGTGACATTTTCTGTAGTTTGATGAGGTCTTGAATTCAAGACCTCATCAAACCTCTTTCTTTTGCAGATATGAGATGGTTGTTGCATTGGAGAATGCAACGGCCATCTGTCATCTCTACCGCGGAGGTGCGAGACTCTCTGCATACACACCGACTGAAGCCTGCAGGAAGAAACAAAGGTAAGTACACTTTTTCGAACACTTTGCACATACCTCAGATACTCACCGCTCCACACTTGCACCCACCACTCACCTCCACAGCACACTTTTGCACACCTCCCCCCCACCCCCCGACCCCCGCAGACCCACTACTCGCCTCGGTGACCCTGGTGGATTTCGGAGCCTTCGGGAAGCCCGCATTTGTGTGGGCAGAAAGGGGATAATCCTATTTTCTGCCTGTTAACTACTTGTTAACAGGCAGTTAAGTGGATGTAATTCCTTCCCGCCTCCAAGGAGACGGGACCCAGCGCGGGATGGCTACCCGCCTCCTGGCAAGATGGCACGGAGGTGGGTTGGGCACCCGCCCCCAAATTCTGCCATTTTCCAGGCAGTCCCGCCTCCAAACCCGCCTCCCCAGGGCTGGCAAGATCGCGCCCTCTCTTTCCAGAAATGCTATTACGTGCTATGTCCACCATGCCAATCACCATCATGCCTGCTCCTGATTTACTGTCACTGTACTCAATGGGGGTAGTTTTCAACTTATTGCTGGAGCGTTAAGCTGGCAATGCAGGTCAGGCGCCCGTTATAGAAAGCCCCTGATTCTTCTTTCCATTGATGAGGAAAATCAGGCTGCTTTTTCACTGGGTGCCTGACCCACAATGCAAATTATACGCTCCAGTGATAAGTTGAAAATTACCTCCAATATTCCTGCCGGCTTTGAGATAATAAAGCAACAAAATATGATAGATGTCTATTGTGAAGAGGAGAACACACAAAAGGTGCATTAAACGTACAATTTCATAAATAGACGTGGGACAATACATTATTTAGCTGTCTGCTACCCATCTATTACAGTACTAATGATGCATACACATCTCGCAAGGTTCACAATAGAAAGCCGTACAATCCAGCAATGATTAGAGAAAATATTAGTTGAATATTGGGTTATTCACTGCTGGTGTTTCAAAGATACAGCATTTTTTTCTTGACATGTACAGACCCATAATAATTAGACTTTTATCACTGCCTTCAACAGCCTTCGACCATTTCTCACTAAATTTCCATTTTCATGGACTGTTTTCTTTGTAAAGTGCACAGCAGTTGGTTTTTGATAAACCAGCACATCTATAACGTCCAGTTTTAACAAAAAACAGATAATGATAGAAACACATAGCAACTGCACCAGCTTCTGGAAAGGGAAGAGACTGGTTAATGTTTTAGGTGCAGACCCTTCATCAGAACTGAAAACTGCAACACAAATAAGCCCTATATAGATAGAACTGAACATAATGAAACGGAGGGAACGGGCTGGAAGAGAAAAGCAGGTAGATATCAAGATTCAACAACGCTGACGTGTCACAAAGGCAGTTAATTGGTTTAACAGCCTGTAAATATTTTTTTTTAACAAGGCTTCAAAGAAGTGAAAAGTGGTGGATGAAATACCTTAGTGAGGCAGTGAAATAACACTGAAAGAACAAAATAGTTTGAAAATGGCAAGGCAAGATGGTGAAAAGGCCAAAAGATTGTGAAAGATTCAGACAATAAAACCCTTCAAAATGGAGGGGGATAAATTGGTAGATGGTTGGGAGAAAGAGGGAAGAAAATAGGGGAGATAGACAAGGTCTGAAATTGGTGAAGTCAACGTTTAGATCAGAGGGCTGCAGTGTGCCCAGCAGAACGACAGGATGCTGATCCTGAAGTTTACATTGAGCTTGGTTGGAAGAGTGCAGGAGATCAAAGATGAAAATGTCAGTGTAGCTGGGGTGGAGGGGGCAGTGGAGGAGGAAATTGAAATGTCAAGTCATAGGGAGGTCAGAAAGAAGCACACTTGTGGACAGAGCAGAGATGTTCAGCAAGGCAGTCACTCAATGTGTCTTTGGTCTCCCCAATGCAAAGGAGATCACATCATGAGGAGTGAATGCAATTGACTGTCTCACGTGGAAGGAAAGTTTGGAGCCTTCAGTAATGATCTGGGAAGAGGTAATGAACAGGGGTTGCATTTTTACAGTTGGACAGGAAAGTGCCTGAGGAAGTTGGGATCTCCTGGAGAACAGACACTCCAGAAAATAGAGAGGTGGCGGGGGGGTGGGGGGCGGGGGGGGAACAGGTGTGTGTAGGTGGCAGACCAGTGGAAGATGATCTGGTGAAGGCAGAGGTTGGTGGGATGAAAGGTGAGGAGAAGGGGGCTCTGACATATGAAAAAAGGGTGAGAGAGGGCCGACATGGTCAAGAGCCTTGTCCACAACAGCTAGAGGAAAAGTTCAGCTGAGGAAAAAGGAGGGCATTTCAGAAGCTTTGTAAGAGAAATTATCAGGTATGACGAGGATGGAGAAACTGAGAGAAAGGGATGGTAGCTTTACAGGAGCAGGGTGGGAAGAAGCATAATCCAGGTAGTGGGAGTCTGTGAGCTTGTAATTGATGTGTGTGAAATTCTGATTGTTGGAGATGAAATAAGAGGAATCCATGAAGGGAAGAACAGAGTCAAAGAGTGACCCCATAAAGGTGAGCAATGGGTGAAGCCTGGAAGCTTGGCAGCTAAACTCTCCAGGTCAGAGAGAAAGCAGACATTAGTAAATTCAGGGTTGACTATTGCATCTTCGGACCATAGCTTCCTTGCCCATTTATTCCACCCACAGGTCAATATATCCAATCCATTTTGGAAGATGTTTTGTGTAAATATTGTCCGTGACCTTTCACCACCTTGCTTCACTATTTTCATGCCTTTTGATTTTTTGGTGCATTTTCATAGTATCGCAGAAATAACCTTTGTATATCGTCCTCTAGTTTAACCTCTTTCTACCCTTTTAAAAATCTATTTGCAGGCCATTACTTCCATTAACTGCCTCTCTGTGATGGGCCAGCATTCCTAACTCTCGATTTCTACCTGTCACGCTCCTCCGCCCCCTTTTATTTAGTCATATAAAGGACTCGCACATCTTTCAGTTTTGTTGAGGGATCTATTCCAAAAACGGTAACCTATCTTTCTCTATTCAGATGCTAATTGGCTGCTGCGTATTTCCAGCATTTTCTGTTTTCATCCCAGCTTTCCAGCATTTGCCGCCTCTTTTTTAATCCATTTTTAATATAGTGCAAAGTGATAACCCCTTCAAAAACAGCCATCTATTTCTGTTATTGTGTGGTAATTTGTACAAGGCAGCAGATAATGATGGTGGATGATACTTGCTCTGCACTTTTACCACCGAGATCTAATTGAATTTCACCAGAGGCATCAGCAGTTTGGTGACAACACTGATGAAGAATGAATCGATGCTGTTTCAAGCCCAGCTTCCATGTGTCCAACTGTATTATTTAAAGATGATTTTGAAGCTTACCTTAGTACTGCACTGTTTTTTTAGACATGTTGCATCCCTGGGATCATGGAAAATGACTTTGCTTTTAGCTGAATTAACAAAGACTGATATGTACTGGCAGCCAGTTCATCTTTCCTTAACTGCCCACCTGATGGCTCTAATGAGTGATCTGATCTACTAAGCACCTATTCATCACTGTCAGCTATGCCGTAGCTAAAGTTTTGATTAGTTGGTTAAATTTATTCATGTCTTTTTTGGAGACATGCAGAAGCTCCTCTTTACAAGGGATGGTACGTTGATGTGAATCTTGGAAAATTGGGAAAGGTGGGGGAAGAGAAAATAAATTGATTGTGAAGAGAACGAGGTTTATGCAGAAAATTATTTTCTCTTTCTGCCATCTCGGACTGCTAGTATGTCAAGTGCTAATGCATCAGAAGAATCACAAAGCAGGATGACTGAAAAACTTGAGATTTCAGTCAGAGCTCAAAGCTGAGAATATTTGCACTGCTGTTACTAAAATATTTAGCTTTATTTCCTGTTTATTTCAAAGGACACTAGAACCAAATATAAAATAGATGTCCAGGATATAGGTGGCTATAGAATTTATGATATGCAACAGTGGTTTATGTGAAAAAATAAACCATCAAATTATTCTGAGATTGTGGGCCTGATGTTTTGTGGGCCTGATGTTGTAGGCAGTTCAGAGAAGCTTCATGAGGTTGATTCTGGAGATGAAGGGGTTGTCTTATGAAGAAAGGTTGAGCCATTGGAGTTTAGAAGAATGAGAGGGGACCTTATTGAAACATATAAGATTCTGAAGGGGCTTGACAGGGTAGATGCAGAGAGGATGTTTCTCCTCGTGGGGGAATCTAGAACTAGGGGGCATCATTTCAGAATAAGGGGGCACCCTTTTAAATCGGAAATGAGGAGGAATTTCTTCTCTCAGAGTGTCGTGAATCTTTGGAATTCTCTTCCCCAGAGAGCTGTGGAGGCTGGGTCATTGAATATATTTAAGGTGGAGATAGACAGATTTTTGAAAGGTAAGGGATTCAAGGGTTATGGGGAACGGGCAGGGAAGTGGAGTTGAGGCCAAGATCCGATCAGCCATGATCTTATTGAATGGCGGAGCAGGCTCGAGGGGCCAAATGACCTACTCCTGCTCCTACGTCTTATGTTCTTATGTTCCATTTCAGATCGAAGTCAGTTCTAAATAACTATAACAAGAAAGACTTGCATTTATATAGTACCTTTCAGAATCTCGGGACATTTCAAAGCGCGTTATAGCCAATGAAGCACTTTTGCAGTGTATTCACTGTTGTAATGTAGGAAACAGTTTAGAACTGGTGCTAATACTGCCTTAACACACAAGTGCAATAGCACTCAGTTCTCTCGTTTAAGCTCATTTGAATGATTATTCACAACCCCAGGTGCAAGACTCTAGGGAGTTTGTGAAATTTAAAAGGATGGGTCTATTAAAGAAGAATGTCACAATGGGGGATAAAAATTTTACAAGCTTTTAGAAAGGCTCAACCAATTAGCAGCTTTTGCCAAGGCTGAAGGGCAGGGAGTTTAAGAAGCAAAAGACAAAAATGATGAGAAAGGAAACCCCATATGCTGCCTTGAGGCTGCAGATAGCTAATTGTGTCACTGGCTGTGCCACCCCTATGCAGCATGTGTCTTTACAGCAGATGCCACAGCTTTACATCTGGCGCTGTGACCAGACCCTATAACGACTGTTCGCCACAGTTGCTCTAGATTGGTGTGCAATGTCTGCAAATATGATTGGTAGCACCTTGGCGAGCGCTGGCCGTTGATCATCCTGTATTAGGGTTAGTCCTCTTTCAGGCAAGGCATGACATACTATGATGAGGATGCTTCTGAAGAGCCATCCAGCATCATGGCTAGACAGGCCTGCACACATTATCCCTGCCACTGGGACTGCTGTCACAAATTATCTTCTGATTTGAAGCCTTTGCACGTGCTAATCGTCTGCCAAAGTGGTCTGGCCATCTCTGTCTGCAGATGTAGTTATCAGCAGGTGGGCACAGAGCACCATTCATCCAGGCCAACCAGTTTGCCATCCTATCGGTGGTCTTCTTCTTTCCAGCAACTGGGAAATTTCCAGTGGGAAACCCATTGATTGCACTAATGCTGCGGACACAAAGGTAAAACAATTGGCACAAAGGTTCATGAGAACCAAAGTGCCAGAATAAAGAAATATGAAAAAAGCCAAGAAACTGCTAAAAGAATTGTCTTTTTTGATCAGTTACGATGGGCATTAATTTCACTCAGCATCAACCTGCCACTGAGGGTGGAAGGTGTAATTTGAAAATTATAATAATGTTCCTACTTGTTTCAAGTGGGAGTTTCTCCTGCCTGCACATTACACATAAATGGGGATGGAGACCTGGAGTTATGGGCATCCCTTCCTTTTTCCTCTCCCAATCCCCTGGAAATTGGTGCACACAGGCCAATAATAGGAAGAAAATCAACCACATTTTCTCAAGATTGACTATTGTTTTAAAATGCCATGGGAATTCGTTCAGTGAATATTTTTTTTCATTTGTTTTCAAATAATAAAGAAACAAGAGTTAACCAGGCCAGTGAGCACGGATTTCTATGAAGTAAGGCATGCTTACAGAACTCATTGAAGAAATAACAGAGAGGATAAAAGAAATGCAATAAATGCGGTGTATATGGATTTTCAAAAAGCATTTGATATGGTACGCAAAGATAATGGCACGTTGAACTAAGGGGAATATGGTCATATGGATAGAGAGAAAGTTGGAGGATAGAAAGCACTGGCAGGAGTGAAGGGAAGTTTCTTGGGTTGGAAAGATGTGGTGAGTGGAATCCCACAGGAGTTTGGGGTGGTGCCGCTCTTATTTACTATATACGTAAATGATCTGGCCTTTGGAATTGAGGGAACAATATTGAAATTTGCTGGCAATGAATGGGGGAATATGGCAAACTGTAAAAAGGACTGCACGAGGATGTAGGGAGGCTAGCAGGATGGGCAGATAGGTGGCAGCTGCAGTTTAATGTAGAGAAAAGTGAAGTTATCCATTTTAGAAGAATGAAGAAAGGAAGTACATTTAAATGGTAAAATTCTAAATGGAGTAGAGTAACAGAGCTACCTTGGTGTGTAGATAAACGGGTCATTTAAGGTGGCAGCAAAAGTAGATATGGCTACAAAAAGCAGACTCCTTGCTTTTGTATCTAAAGGGGCTTAGAGTGTTAAACAGGTTTCATTCCCTTGAGTATAGAAGATTGAGGGGTGATCAGATCGAGGTGTTTAAAATGATAAAAGGATTTGACAGGGTGGATACAGAGAAACAATTTCCTTTGGTAAGGGAATGAAGAACAAGGGGACCTAATCTTAAAATTAGAGCTAGGCCATTCAGGAGTGAAATCAGGAGGCACTTTTTCCACACAAAGGGTAGTGGAAATTTGGAACCCAAAAGGCCATGGATGCTAGGACAATTGAGGCTTTCAAGACTGAGATAGATAGATTTTTGTTAGGTCAGGGTGTCAAGAGATGTGGAGCAAAGGCAGGAAAATGGAGTTGAGGTGCAGATCAATCATGATCTAATTGAATGACGGAGCAGGCCCGAGGGGCTGAATGGCCTCCTGTTCCTAATGTTGCTATGTTCCAAATACGTTGAACTTGCACAAGATCTTAGTTATGCCACAGTTGGAGTATTGTGTACAGTTTTGGGTATGTCATTATAGGAAGGATATAAAAACAATGGAAAAGGTGCAGCATCGATTCACTGGGATGTAACCTAGTAACTAATGTGGGTTAAAAAAAATTAAAAAAAATGTATTCATGAAATAAGTAGACTTCCAAACCCTTACACAACCTGGTGTTGATTTTGGTCTCAATACTGCCCAATTCTCAGCGGGAAAGGGGTGACAGTGAGACCAAAATCACAGTGGAACATTTACTGCTCCATTGCCACCATCGCCCAGCCTGATGTGACTTTGGAGGCCTTCAGGAAATAGGTGTCCAAATAGATGGGAGCCTCATTAAATTATAAAAGGTGGGGTCCTATGACATACATAGGAGCCAATGCAATTTTCACGATGCAACGTGCGGCTTGCATGCTCTGCAAACCCTGCCCACCGGGACTGCATGCTCTTCCTGTCCCATCCAAATGTTCCTGCCCATTGCTGGACATTCTGTGGCCCTCCTCTATCTATCTCCTGGCCCTCCCATTCACACCAATCTGCCAGCTTGACTCTGCGGAAGAACTGCCGAGGAAGTCCCATCTCCTCCGATCGGCACTCTAAATGTGCGGGCAACTCGCCGATATTATTCAAATCGGGCCCGACCATGAAAATGGTTTAGGACTCCAGCGACGTTCATCAAGTGGATGGTGGGCTCACTCTGCTTACTGCCTGCCAGATGAATGGGGCCACTCAAAAATCAACTGTCTTGTGTCTGAAGTGTGTATCTTTTCATGTCAGCAAATCCTCCTCCCCCCACCTCCCCACCCACCTGCCTCCCATTGGCACCTGACTCAGTGTAAACATATTCTCCCTGGTGTGCAGTTGCCTTCAAGTGAGACTTGTTGATCTTGCAAACAAAAAGGGCTAATTCAACTAAACCAAGATGTAGCAGCATGCACGTTCGTCGTGATCTTGATCTTGACAGTAACACTGTTTCTGACGTGTTAACTGCTGCGAACTTCCTACTGAAATTCAAAAATATATCAATGGAAAATATATAGCAGCCTCCAATTTTGCCACCACCTTGGCAAGAGCAGTGCTGGAAGCAGCCTGAGAGAATGTTACACACCTACTCTCTCAGCTGCTCACCCAAGGAACAGCGGTTAGCATGTTATGCAGCACCTAAAGGGAGTGCGCTCAATACAATCGGGGGAAAAAAAAGTCCATTTGAAATCTGCTGCTCAGCCTTTTTTCCTTCACTCGTGAGAATTCACATTCTAAACTGCAGGCAATTCTGGTATGCCGTAAGCCTTCTTTAATATGGCTGTGCAATCTGTCTGATAATTGTGTTCATAAAACAGCATGTGTTGTTGGCCAAAGCTACCTTACCACATGACTGGATCAAATAAACAAATAAACCCATTCACTGAACCAGTATTTCTAATTATCTCACAATACAATGCCAGCTGTTGGTCAAATAACTGCACATCGAGGTGCTCAAGAAACCCCCCTTATGAAGCGTTAAACTGAACAGTCAGATTATGGACATTGATAAAGGAGGATGTTAACTAAAAGGAATGCATCAGTTAATTCAACTTCAAAACTATATGGGGGAAAAATTTGGTTGCTTTGCGCCTCCCGTTAGCGCCCTAAGAGGACGCAAACGGGGCGCAAAGCAACTAGCGCCTGGGTGTGGCGCCGTCAACGCCTCCCGCGAAATTCAGCGGGAGGTTAGTGGCGGTGGTAACAGTTAGCGCCCCGCAGCGATGACATCATCGCCGTGCGCAGCTCCCCACTCGCGCCCCAGCCACGATCTTCAGTAGCGCCCCCTGACTTACCGCCCGACGCTATGTCCGACGGGGTCAGGGGGGCCTACCTGTGGCCGGGGGCGGCGCTAATTAAAGGCGAGGTGCCGGGCGGCCATTTTTGTTGCTGGCTGCCTGCCAGCACCTGCCCCCGTTGCCGTCCCCGGCCTCCTGAGCAGCCCCCCAGCCCCCCCCCCCCCCCCCACGGAGTGGCAGCTGCGCTCCGTGAGCCGGCACTTCTCTTGAGTGTCGGGCTCTTTTGCCGGCACTCCGATCCCTGGTGGCCCAGCTGGGCCCCGGGTCGCGCTGCGCAAGGCCCCTCCCCTTTAAGAAGGGGAGGAAGGCCTGCAGTACCGTGGCACGATATTCGCTTGCAGTGCCCCAAGAGGGAGGAGGGGCACTTCCAGTAGCGCCCCGCTTCCCTCTTGGGGCGCTACCGATGAATTTCGGCCGCGGGGGCGCTAATTTTTTCGGTGAGCTAAAAGTAGCGCGCCAGCGAAGTTAGCGCCCCAAAAGGGGCACGACTCAATTTTTCCCCCTATATTCTTTCTTTGCAAACAAAATAAATTAGAATACAACAATGGAATAGGAATCATTTCATAGGTCAAAAAGTAAACAGTTGCATAAAATATTCACCGAATGCGCACCACTTCTTTTAATGAAGCTTAAAAAATTGTTTTACTCAACTCTAAAATATGCTGTTTTAAACTCCTGGGTAATGATTTGCTGTGCATTTGTAATGGCATCCATCAATCAATAGAATTTCAGAAATGCGCAAAGAAAAATTAATTTTGTCATAGAAGTCTCTTGAACAAACCAAAATAATTGTAGGATTCTCTGATGACTCGGTGAGTTTATCCAATGAGTAGATGAGCCACGCAGACTAGAAAGCTCCCCGATTTTATCCCGAGCCCATGCTGAATTGGCTAATCTCAGCCACGGTTGTGGTATATATAACTGGGAATGCCCCTGGATTGGTAAAGGGAAAATCATCCAGAGGTCCCCTTTCCTGATCACTCTCCTGCAAATCTGGTGGAAGTGTGCAACAATGTGTGAGGGCAGGATCAGGGTCAACTGTGGTACCTCTCTGGTCAAACAGCCCACTGTGACTCACAGTCAAAGTTCACACTTGTATAATGGCCACTTGTGTGACGTCATAGAGTCATAACGGCACAGAAGGAGGCCATTTGGCCCATCGAGTCTGTGCCGGCTCTCTGTAGAGCAATCCAGTCAGTCCCATTCCCCCGCTCTATCCCCATAACCCTGCAAGTTTATTTTCCTCAAGTGCCTATCCAGTCTCCCCTAGAAAACATTGAGTGTCTCTGCTTCCACCACTTCCGTCGGCAGCGAGTTCCAGGTCCTCACCACTCGCTGTGTAAAAAAGTTTTTCCTCATGTCCCCCCTGTATCTCTTGCCCAAAACATTAAATCTGTGCCCCCTAGTTCTTGTACCATCAATTAGTGGGAACAGCCTTTCCCCGTCTAGCCTATCCAAACCCATCATAATCTTGTACACCTCTATCAAATCACCCCTCAACCTCCTTTGCTCTAATGAAAACAAATCCAGCTTTTCCAACCTGTCCTTGTAGCTAAGATCCTCCATCCCCGAAACCATCTGGTAAATCTCCTCTCCACCCTCTCAAGGGCCTTCACATCCTTCCTAAAGTGTGGTGACCAGAACTGGATGCAATACTCCAGTTGTGGCCTAACCAGCGCTTTATAAAGATTCAACATAACTTCTCTACTTTTGTACTCAATACCTTTATTTATGAAACCCAAGATCCCATATGCTTTGCTAACCACTCTCTCAATATGTCCTGCCACCTTCAGGGACCTATGCACATTAACTCCCAGGTCCCTCTGTCCCTGCACACTCTTTAAAACTGTGCCATTAAGTGTATATTGCCTCTCCCTATTCCTTCTGCCAAAATGCATCACCTCACACTTCTCTGTATTAAATTCCATCTGCCACTTGTCTGCCCATTCTGCCAGCCTTTCGATGTCCTGTTGCAGTCGATTGGTATCATCATCACTGTTTGCCACACCCCCAAGTTTGGTACTGGTGGGTGAGAGGCATCAGTGGAACTGTAACCCAGCAAGGAGTCAATTCCTTCAGGAGAGGAGGTGAGGGATGAAAGCATGCGGAGGAAATCTTATGTTACGTTTGATCTTGCTGCCCAAATGCTTTTGGCATACACAGAGGCCGAATGACCATAATACTGCCTCTTCTGGGGAAATGGCCTCACAGAACTACAGTGGGCACGGCCCACAATTTCTCACAACACGTTTTAACTTTTGCGTGATTTTTTTTGTGACCTAGATTTTTATCAACATTTTAAAAGTTATTCAACACTCGCAAATAAACAACATAAATGTGTTTGTATGAAGCTCCTCGAGCCACTACTTTAACTAGAGTGCAGTCTCATTTGAAATCAGCACAATTTCAACTGTGAGTTGCTGCGTGTCGGAGAATGCTGGCAGTAATGACTGTTAGCAAAGATTCATATGAAGTGTTTCTCCCCCACCTCCCACCCTCCCCGAACTAAACTGTAGGTTGACTAACTATGAGACGCAACAGCAATACAACTGTCCAAAGCAAAGCATCACTTAAATACCAATTTAACTAGATCTAGAACTGATATGGCAGAAAAATAAATATATTTAAATGAGAATAGATGACTGTCCACATTACAAGAATGACACAAGCTGGACCTCAACAGAATTGCAGAGCTGCTGGCTCTACATGACAGAGGGAATTAAAGAAAAGATTAATAGAAACAGTTCAGCTACCAGGGCCACTTGTTAAGCAATCATCCCAAATTTCATTTAAGATTTATAAGCAATAATCAGGTATGAATAGAGGCACTCCAGTTCAATCAAGGCACAGCAAAGTCCAGACTTGGGGACATGGCTCTGGTTAGAATTAATCTCCTTCAGAACACTGATATACTGTCCCAATTTCAGAAGGAAAGGAAACGATATATATACACTGATAAAATTCATCTACCAGTTCAGAGGCGGCAATAAATTCTGTTGCTCTTAACATGCGAATATAATCCTGCACCTGAGACTTTGGTCAGCTCACAAATATTCATTTATTTTTCCTTCGATGCTGACCATTGTGTTGCCAGGATGCATATAATATGCTGAAACCACTCATCCATCCAATCCTAGGTGAATTTAAATGGCTTTTAAGCTGCTGAGGGAATTAGCAATTTCCCAGCTTCTTACCAAAGAAGGGTTTCCTCTTATCTGCCTCTAAGCAGCAGCAGTCCTTATAACCAGCAGAAAGCTGACCTTGCAAAGATGGCATTGCTAAGCATGATGTTGTCACCGATTATATTACAATTTGTTTTGTTAAATGGCTGACTTACGCTGCCTGACCTTTCCAATACTTTTGCATGCTATCTGTTTTCATGATCACCCATTATCTGGCCGTCTCAATTAAAGGAGATGAACAATTTGTCGCGAGGGAAATCTTAGGTTTATGCACTGCGTCTTCATTCATTCTTAATCCTTGGGTGTTTTCATTTCTGGATTGCCATCAAGTAAGAAAAAAAAAATCTTATTTCAGCTTTCTCTCCCCTCCACCCCATCGCCAGTTTTCTATCCTTTTCCAGAACAATGCAAATTCTGCACCACCAGCCCTTTGCTACCTTGCCTCAGTTCGCACAGGCAGAGAGTGTCATCAGACTATTCAACCACAGAGGGCAGCACAGCCAAGACAAGTTCTGCCCTCACCCAGTGTTCACACACAAGCACCTTCAACAGGTCACAACTGGGAGCAAGAACTCTACCCGATTTACCCTTCATAGCTGGGGGAGGGGGGGGGGGGCAAGAGGGCAGATGTTGCATTTCTCCCAGCCCACTGACTAAGATCAGATAACTCATTGAAGCAAGGACCTTCCAGCTCTGGATAATAGTTCAGCCTCATATTGGGCTGTGCATTTATCCATTGGGGAGTGGCCTAGTCTTCTTTTGCTGCTGTGATAAGATCAACCCAACAAAGCGATTTAGCTCAGTTGCTGTTACACTTGTGCCACTCATTTAATAAGCGTGAAGATACTTGCCTTGAATTCCCGTGGGGGTTTCTCTGGCGGGAGATGGGCAGACACCCCAGAGAAACGGCATAACCAGCTCTGAACAGCCATTAACGCTATTTCCCCAGGGTGCCCCCGGAGTTACGGTGGCGATCTGGGGAAGCCTGCAGAAATTCTCTCCCATACTCTTCATACAGAGGTTCTGTTTGTACTTTCCAGCACAAAGCAATTTATTCCTACTTTTGTGACACGATAAAAGGACAAACAGTACTGTCTGTACAGTAAGACACAAAGGGGTGGGTTTTGACTCTGGGTGATAGCGAATCGGCAGCCCGTTTTAAATCTCTCCTGATTTGTATTTCCATTAAAGTCTGTGGAAATGAAAATGGGGAGAGATGTAAAATGGGCTGCCGATTCGCTATCACCCGTTTTACATTATCACTCAGTCAAAATCCACCCCTAAGACTGCTCTGCATGGTAAAAAGAGATTTTTTATTGGCACTCAGCAAAATGATACATTCTTAATGGGCCAAATTTTTAAAACAGTATCAAAAGATGATTGTAGGATTCTTCTGAGTAATCACTTTTTGCATGTGCAGCTGGGAGAGAGGCACAGCTAATCAGCAGGACCTTAATATGGGTGGAAATTGGTAATTCAACATTGCTTACTGTCAACCGCAAAGAACTTCATTTAAAGTACGTCAAAGAGCTTCTTCTTTTAAATGACGAAACTGATATTCCTGCTAAGATTGTGTAATATAGTCAGACTATTAGGGATAATTAAATTAATTTATTGATGAATAGCGTAGATGTACTACTTAACAGAATGATCTAAAGAGAAGAAGTACAGAAGCACAGTGTCAGCTGGTGGCACCCTCGCCTCTGAGTCAGAAGGTTGTGGGTTCATAGTCCCACTCCAAGGACTTGAGCACATAAAGTTAGGCTGACACTCCAGTGCAGTGCTGAGGGAGCGCTGCACTGTCGGAGGTGCCGTCTTTCAGATGAGACGTTAAAACCGAGGCCCCGTCTGCCCTCTCAGGTGGACGTAAAAGATCCCATGGCACTATTTTGAAGAAGAGCAGGGGAGTTATCCCCGGTGTCCTGGCCAATATTTATCCCTCAATCAACATCACTAAAACAGATTATCTGGTCATTATCACAATGCTGTTTGTGGGAGCTTGCTGTGTGCAAATTGGTTGCCGTGTTTCCTACATTACAACAGTGACTACACTTCAAAAAGTACTTCATTGGCTGTAAAGCGCTTTGAGACGTCCGGTGGTCGTGAAAGGCGCTATAGAAATGCAAGTCTTTCTTTTTTTCTTTTTACAAAGAAACAGCACAGCTCAGTCTCAATGTGGAATGGTACTAACTCACCAGTGAGTAGCTGCAACAGCCCTTCCACCAGAAGAGCAGTCTCTGTGCAAAGACGGCAACTGGCAATAGGCTTTGAGCCATCCCAAAGTTAATGAAATGTGTTCAGAGCCTGTAAACGCCGATTGAGTGTCAGCAGTAAAGTCATGAGAAGGCTTCAGGAAGCAGCGACTTGTGACCTGTTATTGTTCTTTAACCATTTCCTTTCATTCAGTGCATTGTATTTATTGCTTCATTAATTGCATTCTTTAGAAGCTCTGTGTCAATCCCACAGGAGAGGTTGCGATTAAAGACAATCATGGAAACCTTCTACAGCAGCCTGAGGCTTCACCATAATGACACGATTCTGAGTGCCAAGTTCAGTAAGATTCATAAACTATTGTAGAAAATGTGAGAGCAACATATAATTAACAGAAGGATGTTTTTGACTAAGGGCTCGATTTTAATAGCCCTGAGGAGGCGGGTTTGGAGGCAGGTCGGCAGCGAAAATCAGAAAAAATGGCTTCAGACACCCAACCCGCCTCCATCCCGCCCCCACCCGATTTTCGTGAGTGTCTGTTCAGCCGCTCCCAAACTGACTCGACGGGAACCGGTGGGACAGGTAGTTAAGGCAGTTAAGAGCCTGTTAACTACCTTGCTAATCCTATCTTTATAGTGGTTTCCCATTTTTGTGCTTCTGGCTCCTGTTTCCCGTCTTGTCAGAAACAGTCCAGCTGCAAGGAGACGAGTTTCTCGAGGACATGATTTGTAGTCATTGGTGCAGCACTTTGAAAGTGCTCCTGTAACATGGCTGGCATTTAAGTGCAACAACTTTGTTGTTGGAGGTTTGGGATAAGATTTTGCAAATCTACTGACCTTGTGACTGTTCAAGCTGACACCCATCTGCAGTGTTAATTTCAGGCCACTTTGAGTGTGCGCTTGCAAGCTTCTTGCCTCAACTGAAGTCTATAGCAATGGGATGGGAACCATTCACATCTTTTCATTCTGGTCGTAACCAGCCACAACACCAGCACCAGCACCAGGAGCACCAACCTCCTCCTCACCCACCTGATGCTGCACTGGAGACAGGGCATCAGCTCCTGACAAAATTGCTGGCCGGGAGGCCAGCGATGGCATCACCATGGCCAGATTTACTTCACTTGACGCTGTAAACCCTGGCTGCCACATGATGCGCCAGATTGACACCATCCCACACCAGCACTGTGAAGCATCCCTTTAGTGTCCAAACCATTCCATGCACACACATCACTACAGCGGGGGGGGGGGGGGGGGGGGGCGGGGAGTTATGACTGAACAATCACTGGAACTCAGTAAGACACTTCTCAATGTGTGCTCAGATCTGTCCAATAAGGGGCACTTTTGGAAAAAGATATTACACTGTATGACAACACATTACCAGAAACTTCACATGGATATTGGCTAAACCTCTCAAGAGCTTACCTTTGTGTGTTGTTATTTGGTATGCTTACAGTAGGATAAGGGTGAGTGTGAGGGGTGGCTAGTGAGATGGGGAAGTGATAAAGTAGATGGAGAGGGTTGGGTGGAGGTTCAAGGTAAGCTCGTGTCCTGGAAGGGAAGAGAACCTCCCTGCGTGCTGTGACTCCCTCCATAAGCATATGGAGGGAGTCATTGGAGAGCCTGGGTGCAAGCGTTCACCTTTGTGCAGTGATTGTCAGTGTTTGCAGCACCTCAATGCTGTCAAACACTGACAGATCAACTGTCAAAATAAAATTGTGCATGGTCCCTTTAAGGAAACCGGCAGATGACGTGTCATCAAATGACGTCATCAGACCCGCTTCCTGTTAATTGGCCGGTACGGCAGGCTTAACAAGGCCAATCAAGGGAAAATCACGTCTGCAGAGCGGAGGCAGCTGGGGGAGGGAGCGGAACCCGGAAACCAGCTGACCCGCCCCCATCCCGCCTCCAGAATTAAATTTGCGGCCTCAGTGTTTTAAAATAGTTTTGTCTGCTGAAAAATATCTGGCGAACTTAATAAATAAATGAAACATCTCATCTACATATCGTCATTTACAAAAGCTTACTCTGTGTAACAAGATGAGGCTGGAGGTGATGGGCTTTTAATGCAGATCAGAACAGTGTAAAATTTAAGAAGAAAGGAACAAACACAGCAATTTAATCAGTGAAAGGCTTCAAGCATTTCTAATGTGACACTAGGCAGTATAAAAGCTAATGGAATATTTAATAAAACTGAACTGAAATACAGAGAATTCAAACAACAAAGTACTACCAGAGACAGCTTTAATAAGTGAACGTGCTTAACACATCTTACTTGGTAAAAGCAAACAAATCAAATGCTTGAAATTTACATACAGAGGATGGAATTTTCCTTAGCGCCAGTATTGCGGGTTTTAAAGTTGGTGAGGTGAGCTTTGCGCCTACCCGCCTGCCAAGCACCTGGCCATGGTAAATTTCCAGCATCAGCTTAATCTGACATTTTTTTTGGTAAGGTCCCAGCAACATTCTACGCCTGTGCCAGGGAGCCCACCACGGGTGAGCTGATGAAAGGTCACCGACCTGACCTGCTGAGTATTTCCAGCCTTTTCTGTTTTTATTCCATAAAAAGTTAAGCCTTGTTGGAATAGGTGTAGCTGGGGTTTTAACGGCGTATTGACTGCTGAACAACTGTTCTGGCCCTGAAAAGCTAATTTTATATTTGTAGAATGTCAAATCTCTCCATTATGATATAAATTGCTAGATTTTTAAAATAAAAAATATGTTTTTTAAAGTTTGTTTATGATATTTCAGCTTCTACCTTAATCCTATGTGTATGTCCCAATCTTTATTTCGCTCTCTGTAAAATTTATAAAAAGTAAATTATAATCTCTGCATTTAACTTCCTGGTTTGCTGTCTGAGAGAATTCTTCAATGTGATTGGCTGCTTAGACAGCTGGATGCAAGATTTTTGTGGGCAGCCTTCCTCGAGATCAGTGGCGATCGCTATCACTTCGCCACTGACCGCAAATTCCGGGCCAATGGCTTCAGTCTTCCCAATATTTAGTACATCAGCATACATATCTTCAATAGCGGTAATTATGTGATGCCATGCTCCCAGCGGAGAATCTCACTTGCAGGGAGCATAGGAACTAGAGCTACAACACTGCAACCTCAATTGCCCAACCCACACTCCCTGCAAGGCGTGCAGAATTACCCATTATATCGTTTAATGCCTGACATTTTAATTGGAAATTACGTATTGATTAACCTGTAGCGTTTAACATCACAACTGTTAGTTATTCAGCATAGACAGCATCACGCAACAATGCAACAAAAGTTATCAAACACTCCGAGAGCTTTAACCAGCAACAGACCCCAAGCTGAATAAAGCCATCACGTGCAACTCTCAGTACACCTTATAAAAATGATGGGTATCCTGCAGCAATGTCACATTCCTAATCTCATCTCAGGGCTTTGATGGTTGCGATAAACCATTTGAGATTTGCTCCTGCAGTTTATGACATCATCTGAACCCCTGGATCAGATTACTGGTTTGCAATCATTCCCAGGTGTCCATTATTCTCTATATTCAGCATGGCAGGGAGATTAATTTTGCTAAATTGCTGCCAGTCTAGTTGAAGATATTTAATAGCAAATGAATGCCTGTAGGGCCTCACACTGGAGCTCCTTCCAAGTAAACACTGCTCAGTTTAAAAATGTGGCACTCTCTAACTATAACAAGCATTCAATCTTTCACTGTGCCAGATCTATATAAGTGCCCACAACACGACAACAATACTCCTTGATATTTTTACAGGGAGAAAAACATGCTGCCTTGCAAAATATGTCCACTGCAGCCACTGCGAGCCAATTTAGAGTAAACTGCATACTGTTTACATTGATCTTTACCTGCAAGCCCAGCAGTGCACAGTTCCATAATAACATGCACAAGAATTGGAAATGATCAATTACCAGGAGTCACAGGTCTTGAACAGTCATCAGAAAAAAAAAAGCATTATAGCTTTTAGCTTCTAAAATTACAACCAGCACTGTTATTGATCATTAGTTGAAGGCATGAAAACTGCAAACACACCATGTGTTAACAGTTATTGGCTGCAATCCACTTGTGGTGCAGTGTCTCTGTACCGCAAACTTAGTTTGACTGACACATTATTTCCTCTGTGCACCCCAATCTATTTTCTGCCTCACTAAACTTATAAAAACCCTGCATAAATTCTCCCTCGTAGGCTAGTTTGCCATCCTGCAAACACATTGCAGTCCTTTAGCCAGGCAGCACGAGCGTTGGAGTGAAAGCGTGGTTTTACCTCGACAAGACAAAAAAAAAAACCTGATAATCTAGTCGAGAAACTACAGCATTTCACTGAAAGATGAGTCGGCACTGCTGGATGGAGGAGTTGTGTGGAAAGCTACATTTCCCAAGCAATGTTTGTGTTCGACAGCACACCCAGCCAGCATTTGTCAGTTTTTATACAAGTGATTTATTACTTCTTGTTCCATTAGCAAAAACTAAATGAGTTTCTGGCAGCAACTAATCTGTTGTTAACAGGTACAAATACAAGCAAACAAGGTTTGGCTCTTCTCAGTTACTCCCAAACTGTGATTTAGTGTTTTAAGATTGATAGATTCTATTTACACCATTTGGACTTTGCTTTGGCTGTGAAGGATATCATTTTGATAGGTGTAGCATATTATTTTTATATGCAAAGGAAGGGGGGAGGCAGATTCAGTTAATGTAAATTAAAAAATATTCATGATTCAAAGTCCATTAAAAATGCTTATTGGAGCTTTCTCAAGTTTTATCATTTCAGCATGGAAGGATGTCATTCAGCTCAATGTGCCCACGTAGTTGCTATGTCCGCATTGAAGCTAATTGCACACAGCAACTGAAAAGATTCTACGATACCCACCAGTCCCAATGGTTCAATGGGTAAATGCACTACTCAGCCATATAGACCAAGAAGGTTTCAGCTTCAATCCCTGGTCTGTGCTGAGTTATTTGATCGCACCCAGGGTAACGGGAGGGGTGGCACAATGGGTCTGCGTGCCCCCCAAGGCCAGGGAGAGAAAAATTGGCTAGGTTTACCACTTCTGATAGCTATCCCGTGATCCCTACTGGAAGTGCTGGTTTGCAGATGTTGGCTGAGGACAGGATCAGTATCAGCTGCGATGCCATCGGCAGTTGAATAGTCTCTCTTGGCTCACACAAAGAATGGCCACTTGGGATGTTGGAAGTGGAAAAGTAGCCCAAACCAATCAGTGACTTTAGAAGGGGACGGTTAAAGGGAGAAAAAAGGTTCAGAAACAATTAAGCATTGAGCATCAGCACATTCCGGTTAAAATGCCATTCCCTTTGAAAGTGTTACAGTTAAAATTTATACAATAAAAACAAATAAGGGAGCAAAAATCTCAAGCAAAAATCACCCTGTGTAGCACCGGGGCGGGGGGGGGGGGGGGGGGGGGGGAGTTATTTCTGTGTGCCAAGTGTGGTGAAATTGTAAACCCTTTATAAAGAATGCAATAATGATTTTGCAACACACAGCATAGAGAAGAAATCTTGCCCCATGTAATCTATGGGGGGAGGATAGAGTGAAAACCTCATGACCCCCACCACCCTTCCGCTATCTGACAAGTTTATTCCATCTCCGTGGCCATTCCTTAGGGGTGGAGGCATCTGTCATCATTTTAATGCTAATTACAGTATTTTCCTTATTTCAAAATGATAGGTTTGGATGAACCATTCACTAACATGATGATGTGATTCTTTCTGACTATAGGCTGTTTTGTGCAGATAAACTTAACAGCAATTTATAAGCACGTTGCATTTCATTTCCCCCCCACTCCCCCCCACCAAATTTCATTCAAAATCCTGTTTTGTATCTCAGTTGGTTCTGTATTTTGCAGCTCCTGGTACTCTGCATGTTTCTGTTCTGCCTTAAGAGCCTGTTGACTGATAAGTTTGTCCACTATGGACTCTGAAAACATAGCAGGAAGAAGTGCCATCTCCTTCATGGTTAAAAAAAAATCAATGTTGCCAGCTGAAAATTATGGTAACGTATATGCGATGAGTGGGATTGGGGAATGTGTTACTGAGTAGCCAATTGGATTAATCATTTCCAAGCCGATGCAATTCCTCTTTAAATTTTAAGGCAGCTGTTTCATAGATGTTCATTAGTCTCTCACCAGATACGTGAAATTATTTCATGTTGTCAAATTAGAGAAAAGATTTGAAGGTTCTTCTTCATCCGACTGGACGTTTGAGATGTCTATGTAAACAGCTTGCAACAGTTCAGGCCGTTACCAATAACAATATACTTCCAGCACAAGACCAAATTGGTAGGTAAATACAGTGACATTGATGCTGAGGAAAGACATTATCGTTCCTGGCTTGTATATAGAGAAAAGAAAGAACTTGCATCTTTCTGGATGTCCCAAAGCGCTTTACAGCCAATCAAGTACTTTTGAAGTGTAGTCGCCGTTGTAATGTAGGAAACGCGGCAGCCAATTTGTGCACAGCAAGGTGATAATGACCAGATCATGGGCCAGAAATTCGGCTGTTGTCGGGTGAGTACGCGCTGTGTACTCACCTGTAAGGCCACCTGAAGTGCCAGTTTCATGCATGCACTGCGCATGCGCGGGAAACCGGAACTTCTGTTCCCCTGAAGGAAGGGGTTCAGTAGTCGAACGCGTGCGCGGGAGAGGCAGCACGCACGCAGCGAACTTCGTTTTTTTTTCAGGTTTCTCCGGGAGGGTAAGTATGGAGAAGCTGCACATTTAAAAAGGAGGCGCAAGGCCTGTTTTTAACAAGGTAAGTGGTTAATTAATTACAATTTGAACATTTTTTCAACAGGTTTATCTTTTTTAGATACTTTAAAGAAAGGTAAGTTTATTTTTAGCACCATTAAAAAGTATAATTAATTTTTTCAAAAATTTATATTTTTGTTTAAAGTAGTTAATTTATGTAATTTATAGTTATTTTAAAAATGTGATGGTTTTAAAAAAAAATTATTTGAAGTTTTAGTGTGGTTTTGGGGCCGATCTCTATTCATAGATTTGACAGGTCTTCCTGTCAAATCTATGAATGAAAATGCCCTGCTACGATTGGCTCTCCATGGCCCACGTGATCCCAGGGGACGCTTCGAACTGACTGCGCCCCTGGGATACGCAAGCACTGCGCGCCGGCAGCTGCAGGAGGCCCAGGACCCGAAGTCCTCGTGGGCCCAAAGCACAACGGCAGGCACGGTAGGTAAGTACGCGCGCGATTCTTGCACCCGCGGGAAGCTGGAGAGCCGAGTTTCTGGCCCCATCTGTTTTAGTGATGTTGGCTGAGGAATAAATATTGGGGTGAACACCACAGTTTATTTTCGAATAATGCCATTGGATATTTAACGTTCACCTAAGAGGGCAGATGGGGCCTCGGTTTAACATCTCATCTGAAAGGCGGCACCTCCGACAGTGCAACATTATTCAGTATTGCACTGAAGTTTCAGCATGGACCAAGTCTCTGGAGTGGGCCTTAAACCCACAACCTTCTGACTCAGAGGTGGGAGTTCTACCCACTGAGCCACGGCTGACACCTATAAGTTGTTAGCATGCCACAAGGACTTTAAATTCATGGACTCATGAACATTTCCTTGCTTTTAATTTTTTCCCCTTCCTTTCCTGAAGGCACGGCCTGATGTTGGGGACCATTGGAAGGGCACCTGCCTGCTCCTGTGACTTGCCCCAGAGCCCATTCTGTATTTGTGAGCTTGGGCAGCGAATGTCAGCAGGCATTAATGGCAAACTCAGTCTCGCCCTCACCTGAGGTCTCCACATTCACATTCTCTAACAGGGGTCCCTGGATAATGATCAGGGGTGGAAATCATGTCTGATTTTTCTCCTTCAGACCCCAGGGGCACTGACGGCAATTGTGGTAGCCTTACTGCCCTCCCAGATACGGTCATTGATGACTCGGTTAAGGTCAATGACCCAAACTGGAATCTTCCTGGTCTGTATGGCTCAGCTCCACACTAGGCAGAACACTTACCAACCGAACCACCGGCAAAACCTCATAATTCTTCTATTACCTTCTGTTAAATAAACCTCTCTCAATAGATGCCAGCTCAAGCTCAGCATGAAGATCCTTATTGTTGCACATAAGAATCCACATTTGAAATCTGTTGGTTTCTCTGACTTGCACCTCTGTTAAAAACAAAGGGGGAAAAATTCGGTTGCTTTGCGCATCCCGTTAGCGCCCTAAGAGGCGCTAATGGGGCGGAAAGCAACTAGCGCCCGGGCGCAGGGATGTTTGCGCCGCTCGCAAAATTGACCAGACATTTTGCGGCAGCGCTAAACACTACCGCCACGATCTCCTGCGCCCGCAGATCGTGATGTCAGTCAAGCGTGCAACGTCCCGGTAGCGCCCCGGACCGGATATTGAGTGGCGCCCCCTGCCTTACCGCCTGCCGCCAGCAACGACAGGTTGAGGGGAGCGTTTTACAGTCGGGAAGGGACTGGGGGAGCGCAATTTAAAGGCGACCGTTTCCTGCCTTTTTTTGTCAGCGATATTTTTGCACCATGCATTCTGAGAGAGAGAGAGAGAGAGAGAGACTTCTGGAGAGATTCAACGCTGTGTGAAGGAGTTTTGGGTACTGAGCAGCACTTTGCAGGTTCAGTTTGATTTGACCTTCCTTGCATCGATTTAGAAGAGACTATGGGGGCTGCACTCTGAGTTCTTTCCCTGGGCCTCTCCATTGTTCTTTCCAACAGATTTGATGCACAGGTCTCTCCAGGCCAAGATTCAAGGCTGCAATGAGCAGGGTGTGGATGGAGAGCAAGATCGACCCTCCCCTTTAAGAACTGGCCGGCGCCAGTGTTCCATTGCTGACTGACATCACATGAGCTTCGCCAGCACTCTGAGGTAGCGCCTCGCTCCTCAGCATTAGCGCCTTAAGAGAGGTGTGTAGCACCTGATTTAGTGCTCCAATCACCTCCAGGGGCGATAGAAGTCAAGTTTGCAGTCGGAGGCGATAATTGGCGCCAGGCGCTAAACTTTGCGCCCGGCCAATAATTGCGCCCCAGACGGGGCGATACCAAATTTCTCCCCCAAACTCTTTCACGTTAATCTGAAGCAGCCATCTATAAAGGTAGTCCACTCTGTCAATCATCAACATTGGCCCAAAAATTAGTGCCGCTACGCGAGAGTACGCACTGCGTACTCTTGCGTATTCTGTCTCCAATTGCCGGTTTTCTGCATGCACTGCGCATGCGCTGAAAACCGGCACTTGGTGAATGGAAAAGGGGGCGGGTCCTAGGTGAACCGCGTGCGCGCTACAGGCTGCGCGCACGCTGTGCACTTAGTGGTTTCAACGCGCAGGTAAGTACGGAAGATTCTACACATAAAAAAAGGAGTAAGACCCACTTTTAACAAGGTAAGTAGTGAATTAAGTATTATTTTGAATTTTTTTTAACAGGTATATCTTTTTTAGAGACTTTAAAGACAGGTAAGTTTATTTTTATAACTTTAAAAGATTTTAAATTTTTTCAAAAATTTAATTTTTTATTTAAAATGGTTAATTTATTTAACTATACTTATTTTATTAATGTGATGGTTTTTTTTAAATTTAATTGAGGTTTAGCGGTTCTTTTGGGGGGCTATAGTATTCATAACTTTCACAGCACTTATGTGAAAGTTATGAATGGAAGATGGTGTGCTGCCATTGGCTCTAACTGAGTCACGTGATCCCACAGCTCACACGAATTAACTACGCCGGTGGGATACGCAAGCCCAGCACAGCAGCTGTCCAGAACATCAAGTTTGTGCGAGCTGGAACTGAAAAAGCCAACGCGGAGTGAGAGATCGCGGGGAGGCCTTACCCTCGCACGAAGGCTTCCTCACGAATTTTTGGGCCATTATCTGTCATTTTTATCTATCTGAAATATTGTTGCTTAACGGGCACACCAGTATTCAACTCACTAACACCTGGCTATAGCTTTGATTAGCTCAATACGTTTGTTTTCCTTCCCACCCTATACAAGGGAGAAAAACACTCATGCACACACGTACACAGCAGCAGCAAATACAGTATCAAGTATTCACTCTGCAATCAAGGAGGTCAGATTTCCTTTACTAATACGACAGTTAAAAAATGGAGGTTCAACAGCCTCATAAAAACATACTGAGATTGCTACACAATTTTCTCGTGTAATGAGGTACAGTTATAGATATGCAAAACAGTCACTAATTATATGTGTGGGTTTTTCTTTTTGTTCTGCATAACTTCCTATACATGCAGGTCACATTGTGTCTTTTTAAACAGAATATGCCTGGGTTTTCTGTCAGCATATCCATGCAGTACGGAAGCCAGGCAGAAAAGATACTGGGGGTGGAAGCACTGTTCATATGTGATGAAGTTAGGTACTACATGTGGTGCTCAAGAAGAACTGCATTCCACTTTCCCGAATAACCCTGTGAATGGAATATCTTTTCTCTTTGCACTCCTGCATCCAGTCAGAATATCTCACAATCTCTGCTTCCCTCAACAACAACATCTTGCATTTCTATAGTGCCTTTAACGTAGTAGAACGTCCCAAGGCTCTTCACAGGAGTGTTAGCAAACAAAACTGACACAGAGCCACATAAGGAGATATGGGGACGGGTGACCAAATGCTTAGTCAGATGTAGGTTTTAAGAAGCGTCTTAAAGAAAGAGAGGTAGAGAGGTGGAGAGGCTTAGGAAGGGAATTCCAGAGCTTAGAGCCTAGGCAGCCGAAGGTACGGTTGCCAGTGGTGGGTGAAGGAAATCGGGGATGCTTAAAAGGCCAGAATTGGAGGAACGCGGAGTTCATGGAGAGTTGTAGGGCTGAAGGAGGTGACACAGATAGGGAGTGGCGATGCCAAGGAGGAATTTGAACACAAGGAAGAACATTTTTAATTTGAGGCGTTGCTAGACCGGGAGCCAATGTAGCTCAGCAAGCACAGGGGTGATGGGTGAAGAGACTTGATGCAAGTTAGGACACAGGCAGAAGAGTTTTGGATGAGCTCAAGTTTACAGATGGGGGAAGATGGAAGGCCAGCCAGGAGAGCTTTGGAGTGGTGGAGTCTGGAGGTAACAAAAGCCTGGATGAGGGTTTCAGCAGCAGATGGGCTGAGGTGGAGAAGGCAGATATTACAGAGGTGGAAGTAGACGGTCTTGGTGATCGAGATTATTTGGAGTCGGAAGCTCAGCTCAGGGTCAAATAGAACAGCGAGGTTGCAAACAGTCTGGTTAGGCCTCAGACAGTTGCCAGGGAGAGGGATGGAGCCGGTGGCTTCGGAACGGAGTTTGTGGCGGGGGCTGAAGCTAATGGCTTTGGTCTTCCCTATATTTAATTGGAGGAAATTTCTACTCATCCAATACTGGATGCCGGGACAAGCAGTGGAGGGGTTGAAAGAGGTGGTGGCAGTGTAGAGCTGGGTGTCATCAGCGTACATCTGGAATCTTACAAGTTTTCGGGTGATGTCGCCGAGGGGCAGCATGTAAATGAGAAATAGGAGGGGCCCAAGGATAGATCCTTGGGGGACTCCAGAGATAACGGTGTGAGAGCGGAAAGTGTAACAATTGCAGGAGATTACTTGACTATGACGGGACAGATAAGAATGGAACCAGGCGAGGGCAGTCCCACTCAGCTGGATAACGGAGGAGAGGCATTGGAGGATGGTGTGATCAATTGTGTCAAAGGCTGCAGACAGGTCGAGATGGAGGAGGTGGGGTAGTGCACCATGGTCGCAGTCACATAGGATGTCATATGTGATTTTGATAAGGGCTGGTTCAGTGCTGTGGCAGGGGCAAAAACCCTAACCACAGCATTACTTAAGTGTGATCATCACTGTCCCAACAATAAACCTGATTTTCCTTTTGGTGCTAAAATTTTTGTACCAGTGTTGGTGAGACACACAAGGAGGGTTAAGTTTGGCACTAACGCTACAGATCACCAGCAAGGGTGGTATATTGTGGCTATGTACAGGAGGCAGACCATAATGTTGGGGTGGGCGGCACACACAAAATCCAGCATTGCAATTTCTCCCACACTGCTGAAAATAGTGGAGAGAAGACCAGGAAGACACATTTTATTTGTGCAATTTTGGGAAATGTTGGTATCAATAATAATTTTTAAATCCGTCAAGCAGACTATTGGATAGCAATGTGCCGAGAAGTGCTAGTTTATTTATTTTTTGTTCTGGTCCATTAATTAATGAACTTTTTTTTAAATTCTAAGGAAATTTGTTTTCTAGCCAAGTTATACACAGTGTGGTACTGGTCTTTGCAACACCCAATTCATTGAGGGACATAAGGCTCTTGGGATTTCAGAATCTGTGCTAAGCAGGGTACATTTTTGTTTTTGGGGTCTGGAGACCTTGCCTTATCCACTAGATTGTGGCAATGATGGATGGGCTTTACCTGGTATTGTTTATGCCTGGTCTAATTGTCTCTTTATTTTCATTCAGTAATAAGTTGCACTTGGAGCTATGTTAACATCTCAGTGGTGTGACTCTTATTCTGTTGCATGGCAGTAATCCAGTATGAACCTGCCCTGGTCATGCATGCCAGAGCAAATTTCAGAGAGGATTGAATCTAGGTCGTCATCTCTGTAGTCCCCCGAAGGAAATACCTTTCTTTAGCCTTCTTACCTCTCCCAAGCTGTTCCTCTCCACCATTTCCCTCAACCACACGATCATCTCCGTGCTGTCAGACTGCCCGACTGACATCAAGTCATGAATGAGCAAAGTTCTGAGGAATTTGATTTACCCCACAAAGAATCGGTGGCCTGAGATCTGAGCGTCATGCCAGCACCACATCAGGTGCCGGTCGGGAGGGCGGGAATTCGGCCAGCAGGTTGGGTCTGGGGCGATCCTAGCAGAGGCTTCAAATGTGATGGCAGCAGGTCAGACTTCTTTTGTGGACCCAGGAGGAGCACTCTGGCTTCTCCTAGACCAACATAAATAAAAATTGAGAATTTCATCAGTTGTGTTTGGAGCAGTCTCCAAATGTCCCCTTTAGGACAGCTGGTTAGGCTGCTCGGTGCCTGGTGCAACTCGATGCTGTTATTCACATTGTGTAATTTTAAAGACTAAAACTGTAAATACACTGAAAAACATTTTTTTAAATTCATGGGATGTGGGCGTCGCTGGCAAGGCCAGCATTTATTGCCCATTCCCATTTATTGCTCTTGAGAAGGTGGTGGTGAGTCGCCTTCTTGAACCGCTGCAGTCTGTATGGTGAAGGTACTCCCACAGTGCTGATTGATGTTTATCATTGCAGTTTGGTACAACTGAGTGACTTGCTAGGCCATTTCAGAGGGCAGTTAAGAGTCAGCCACATTGTTGTGGGTCTGGAGTCACATATAGGCCAGACCGGGTAAGGACGGCAGATTTACATCCCTAAAGGACATTAGTGAACCAGATGGGTTTTTACGACAATCCGGTAGTTTCATGGTCACCATTACTGATACTAGCTTTTCATTCCAGATTTATTTAATTAACTGAATTTAAATTCCCCAGCTGCCGCGGTGGGACTTGAACTCACATCTCTGGATTACATTGGATTACACAGGATATACGCCACAGAAACTGGCCATTCGGCCCAACCAGTCCATGCCGACGTTTATGCTCCACACGAGCCTCCTCCCGGATCATTAGTCCAGGCCTCTGGATTACTAGTCCAGTAACATAACCACGATGCTACCGTACCCCATTATTTTGCTGTGCAGTTGTGAAAAAAAAATTATATTGTCTTCCTTGCCACCATCTTTAAGTCACTTTGCTTCGCCTCTCCAGGTCCCCATAAGCTGCACAGCATTCTCTGACTGACTGTTCTAAATACTTCTGCCCAGGCCACGCTGTAGCTCAGTTATAGCAGGTGTACAAGATCCAGGTTGACTTTCCCTCCACTTTTCTCTCCCCCACTCGCTTGTCCCTTCACCAAATGAGCTGGGTACCATTGACATCACACAGGGAAACCTGAGTGTGAGCACACATCATGCCAAGGGACATTGATAAACCAATGCATTTTCCCACGGACTGCCGCTCTGGTCCCATTTCCTTCTTTAACAACTGCACTGTCAATAAAAGGTGAATTACAGTTAAAATCAAGTCTGATTTTTACTGCCATTTCCACAGCAGGTTAGTTTTAAGCAAGAGACACGACAGTGGCAAATCCACCCGTAAAACACCTCTTCTCCAGTACAGCTGTGAATTAACAGTGGCAAATACCTCTATAATACTTTAATCCTAACATGTTTGTTTGTTTTCTCAAGGATCAGTCAAAGCGAATTCAGGTCAGAGAAGAAACACTTCAGACGGAGTGGATTTTACCCAGCCTGCAGTTCCATATCCCTTCAAGTCTGTTGCAATGTGCTGTACCAGTGAATGAGACACTAATCAGTTTTCTTAAAATCAATCGTGACAGCACTCAGTTGAACGTCTGCAGTAATGGTTCCATGTCCACAAAACTGAGCATATGTATGTACATGATTTGCACTATGATGTGCAATAGAATAGCGTTGTACAGGATGTACTGGAGATCTGAGCAGTGATATATTTGAGATGCACCTGACGAATGACATGTCACTTTGTACATTCAGTAAGGTTTCACTCACGGTTCGAGGAAATTGCTGCTTTTGCCCAGGTTAGTGTCCATTCTCAGGGTGTTCAGAATCAGGCAGTAAAGCTGCCAGGTCATGGATTTATTGACAATGACAGTGTTAATGTTCACCAAGAGGTTCACAGATAGGTATGCTACATCACTGGGAAATTAAATCAAATCCAGGGAATGGCGGCATTTATCTTGCACTGAATGTGTGCACCTATTCAGGGGAGACACAACAACCTAGAGTGCAAACAGACTCCGCACAACAATGATGTTCTAGAGCTAGACAACAGAATTTGAATGGTTTCCAAAAATAAACAGAAAAATTATAGTAAAAAAAAATATCAACAGTTTTTCTTCAGTCTAAATAATCTCTGTAGCCATAAGTGCACTGGTATCTACCTATAGTAAAAGAGAATGTTTAATTTTGTTGGATTAAGTATCAGGGTTCATTACTGCCTCAGAGGGGATGGGCAAAATAAATGTAGCTTTGCCACTGATGTCCATATCCCAAATATAATAAAACTCGTACGGTCAGTCTTCCATTTTGAAACTGGTAGTACACTGTTCACTTCCATGATGCTTCACACTTCAAATTCCTGATCTCAGCTGAGCTGTTGTGGACTATGGGCTGCAACTAGCTGTTGTGCCAAGAGTGGGACTGGGACTTGTCCATGTGGAAGATGGGAAGGAAAGTCAAGGGAAGAGTCGTCCTGCTCTGCTCTTGACAATTCGGAGGGTGCTGGTTTTTTATTCATTTTTATGGGATGTGGGCGTCACTGGCAAGGCCCAGCATTTATTGCCCATCCCTAGTTGTCCTTGAGAAGGTGGTGGTGAGCCACCTTTTTGAACCGCTGCAGTCCGTGTGGTGAAGGTACTCCCACAGTGCTGTTAGGGAGGGAGTTCCAGGATTTTGACCCAGCGACGATGAAGGAACAGCGATATACTTCTAAGTCAGGATGAGGTGTGACTTGGAGGGGAACTTGGAGGTGGTGGTGTTCCTATGCGCCTGCTGCCCTTGTCCTTCTAGGTGGAAGAGGTCGCGGGTTTGGGAGGTGCTGCCGAAGAAGTCTTGGTGAGTTGCTGCAGTGCATCTTGTAGATGGTACACACTGCAGCCATGGTGTGCCAGTGGTGGAGGGAGTGAATGTTTAAGGTGGTAGATCGGGTGCCAATCAAGCGGGCTGCTTTGTTCTGGATGGTGTCGAGCTTCTTGTGTTGTTGGAGCTGCACTCATCCAGGCAAGTGGAGAGTATTCCATCACACTCCTGACTTGTGCCTTGTAGATGGTAGAAAGGCTTTGGGGAGTCAGGAGGTGAGACACTCACCGCAGAATACCTAGCCTCTGACCTGCTCTTGTTGCCACAGTATTTATGTGGCTGGTCCAGTTAAGTTTCTGGTCAATGGTGACCCCCAGGATGTTGATGGTGGGGGATTCGGTGATGGTAATGCCATTGAATGTCAACAGGCCATGTTTAGACTCTCGCTTGTTGGAGATAGTCATTGCCTGGCAATTCTGTGGCGCAAATGTTACCTGCTACTTATCAGCCCAAGCCTGAACATCGTCCAGGTCTTGTTGCATGCGGGCATGGGCTGCTTCATTATTTGAGGAGTTGTGAATGGCACTGAACACTGTGCAGTCATCAGCAAACATCTCCATTTCTGACCTTATATTGGAGGGAAGGTCATTGATGAAGCAGCTGAAGATGGTTGCTTGCAGTACACTACATAAAGGTGGAACAGAAAGGGAACGAATTCTGTGTCTAGTTGTTGCCAAATAACATTACATTAAGGTGGCATGCTTTCAAGGCCAGAGAGGCTAGACAAGCATATGAGGGAAAAGGGAATAGAGGGTTATGCTCATAGATTTAGATGAGGAAAGACGGGGGGAGGCTCGTGTGGAGCATAAACGCCGGCATGGACTGGTTGGGCCGAATGGCCTGTTTCTGTGCCATATATCCTATGTAATCCTATGTAATGTAAAAACTCTATGCCTCAGTGGACTATTCCTCTCCAATGTCCCTCTGGAATTTTATTGTATGTGCTGATACAAAAGTGTGACAGAAGCAGTTTTTAATGGATGAGTGGAAGATATTAATAAAAAACATTTTGAGGCATATTACATCAGTGTGGCGATCATTTTTTTTCCAGGCCTACTAACTTCCCCAGTCAGCATGAATCACACATGCAAGAATGGGATCTCCTACCCTCCCACCTGAAGATCATAATATTTGGTTAACTGAACAATGTACATCAACACGAAGAGAAACTTAATTCTGCAAAAGGCTTAAATGCACAGATGATCCAAGTCATTTTTATGGGGAGGCAAAGAGTCTCAATTATCATCCATTCCAGCCTCTCTTGATGCATCTCTGCACTAGACTCTCTCTATTTCAACCCTGGCTGCTCCAGTCGTAGGTCTCTTCAGCTCCAGTCCAGGCACAGCCCACTTCAGCAACTCTGCTCCACCTCCTGTTCACTTCAGTCTCTCGCCACTCCAGCCTCTCCTTGCTTTATCTCTGTCTCAGTCTCTCCCATGCCAGTTTTGCTCTTCTAGCCTCATCTGCTTCAGCCTCTGCTACTTCACTTTGACAAGTTAGTATTAGATTCCATGTTTAAGTAAAAGTTTATGTTCTTAGAGAGGCTGGAGTGCATTAGTTTGCAGACTCAGTGAACGGCGGCAATACAAGAGGTACAATGTTGAACATGCAGGATAAATACCCACCTCGCTTCAGCTACCTTGGAATAAACAAGCATTATTATCATCAGATGTCAAATAAATCCCCAAAAATCCTGCAGGGAGCAAAATGATCAGGTTCACTGGAATGAATACAGGAACATGCAAAAGCATGTTAAACGGGTGGTCAGAGAGGCAAAGAGTGACCTGGAAAAAAGGATAGCTACAGATGAAAAATGAAACAGTAAGAAATTCTTTCAGTACTTTAACAGCAAAAGGACAGCGAGAGAAGAGGTGAGAACTCCAAAAGGTGCAAACGGGGATGCACATGATTACTTTGTTCAAGTGTTCACAAGGGAAGAGATGAGCAGCATGTTCTCCCTGAGTAGTGATAAGTTAAATAGAATTAATTACTTTGCTATAGATAATATGGAAGTCCCAGACAAGTCAAAACAGATAAATCCATGAGGATAGATGGTATTGTTCACAGAGTATTGAGTCAATGGAGGGGATTAAGGAGACACCAATAGTCATTACAAAGAAGTAAATGGACACTGGGGAGCTACCATTAGATTGAAAACAGGCCAACATGGTGTCTATTTTGGAAGGACTGACAAACAATACAGACTCATTAGTCTCACTTCAATATTGTAAAATAATGCAATCAATTATGAAGAGTAAACTTGAGGATTCCTCATACAATAAGAACCTAATAAACAGCAGTTACCATGGATTGAGAGTTAGAAGATCCTGCCCGAAAAAACCCTCCTTTTTTGAGTGGACTGTGGAACACTGTGTACCTAGATTTCAATAAGCATTTCACAAAGTTATTCACGGAAGGCTAAATCTTTGAAATGGACAATTGAATAGTTTAATGGTAGATATCAGCGGGTAATTGTGAGTGAAGTTATGCTGGCGTGGGTGAAGTGCTGCGTGGGCTGCTCCAGGGAGCAGTATTGGGACCACGACTATCTCTAGTTAACACCACTGACGTGAATTCTGAAACTCATTGAAGGTGATACCAAACTAGCAGGGGTAGTGGCTTGGAAGGAGGCAGCCCTGACATTTCAGGATGAGTTGGACAACATATCTAAGTGGACAGAACAATGGCAAATGAAATTTAATACAAACAAGTGTGAAGTACGCCACATTCAAAAAATGGTCACCACATGTACTCCGTGATCAGTGACTTCATTTTGAAAGAGATCTGTGGGGTTTTAGTTGCCTTTACGCTCAGTATGTCCAACCAATGCAGAGCCGCAATCAACAAAGCCAGTAAAATATTGAACTATATAGTCAAAACAGTGGAGTGTGAGTCAAAGAAAGTCAGTCTTAAACTGTATAGTGCTCTGGTTAAACCACACCTTGAGTTCTGTGTCCAGTTCCAATTCTTGATGTACAATGGAGATAGTTCAAGTGCAGGGAGGCAGGTGCAGTTCAGAGCAGAGCCACAAGGCTGAAGCCGAATGTTCGAGGTCTGAGGAAAACCTGGAGAAATTAGGCCCCGATTTTAAGCAGGTGTGTTGGGGTGTGGGGGGGGGGGGGGGGGGGTGTGGTTGGGTGCGGGGGGGGGGGGTGGTTGGGTGCGGGGGGGTGTGGTTGGGTGCGGGGGGGGGGTGTGGTTGGGTGCGGGGGGGGGGGTGTGGTTGGGTGCGGGGGGAGGGGTGGTTGGGTGCGGGGGGGGGGTGGTTGGGTGCGGGGGGGGGGGGGTTGGGTGCGGGGGGGGGGGTGGTTGGGTGCGGGGGGGGGTGTGGTTGGGTGCGGGGGGGTGTGGTTGGGTGCGGGGAGGGTGTGGTTGGGTGCGGGGGGGGGTGGTTGGGTGCGGGGGGGGGTGGTTGGGTGCGGGGGGGTGTGGTTGGGTGCGGGGGGGGGTGTGGTTGGGTGCGGGGGGGTGGTGGTCGGGGGGGGCTCTGCAGTCAAATAAGTGGTGGTGGTGAAGTGGGTGGGGATGGGCTCTGGACATGATCGGGAAGGGAGCGGGGGAGCCTGTGACAAGTGAGGCCCAAGGCTTTCTTGTGGGTCCTGGAGGAGCATCATCGGGCACCGACTTGCGTATTTAAACAGGAACCCACCAGCTTGGGGCGGGTGTCCTGCTTGCGTGCTCAATGGAGCCGGTTAACATCAGGACATGGTGGGAAGGCAGCGGGATCAGAGGAGGTAAGTCGCTGCCCTCATTTTAACTGCCCCCTCCGGTTCCTGGCAGTCATAAAGGCGGGGGGGGGGTGGGGGGGGGTGTTAAAATCGAGGCCTTCGTCTCTTCAGCCTTGAAAGCAGCAGACTAGGAGTCGATCTTAAGAAGACTTCAAAAAACAGGAATTGGTATGGAAAAGGTAAATCCCCCAAAAATACTTCCAACTGAATTGCAAGGTTCGTACAAGGGAACAGAGGTTTGTCCTTGTCAACGGCAAATTTAGGACTGATGGCAGTAAGTTCCTCTTAACATAATAAGTGGTCAACACACCAAATGGACTGTCAGGTAGACGAGTGGAAGTGAAAGCTCTGGAATCATTAAAAAATTGCAACTGGGGGGATGGGGCGAGGACTGGAGGGACTTTGAATGGTGGGCAAAGTTGAGGTAAATGGCCTTCCTCATTCACAATTATCTTGCAAAGATAGAGGACTAGTGATAAATTGTTTTTTTTTGGTTGAAAAAATCAAATGGAGGCCAAAAATGTAATTAGTCAGAAAATAGAAATAATGCCCCCCCGCCCCCCTCCACCCAGATAATCATAAGTTAAATTAATTTATGATTTTGTCTCATCGTCAACGAGGAGAAAGCATAATTTGAATGTTACTATTGAATCTGCTTCCACCCATCCTTTCAGGCAGGGCATTCCAGACCACAACAACTCGCTGTGTAAAATGTTTCCTCATGTTGTCTCTGGTTCTTTTGTCAATCACCGTAAATCTGTGCCCTCTGGTTACTGATTCTTCTGCCACTGGAAACAGTTTCTTCTTACTTACTCTATCAAAACCCTTCATGATTTTGAACTCCACTATCAAATCTCCTCTTAACCGTCTCTGCTTTAAGGAGAGCAACCCCAGCTTCTCCAGTCTATCCACGTAACTGAAGTCCCTCATCCCCTGGTACCATTCCAGTAAATCTCATCTGCACCCTCTCTAAGGCCTTGACACCTTTCCTAAAGTCCGATGCCCAGATTGAACACAATACTCCAGCTGAGGCCTAACCAGTGTTTTATAAAGGTTTATGCGGAGATGCCGGTGTTGGACTGGGGTGGACAAAATTGAGAAGTCGCACAACACCAGGTTATAGTCCAACAGTTTTATTTGAAATCACAAGCTTTCGGAGCTATCGATCGCCCCTTCCTCAGGTGAAGTAAAGAGATACAGAATCGCCAAAGCATATATAGATAGAGAACAATGCATGTGTTACTTACAAAAGCAGACGACTACATTTAAATCACGCTAGCCATGGGGACCAAATTCGCACCCCAATACGCCAACATCTTCATGCACAAGTTCGAGCAAGACTTCTTCGCTGCACAGGACCTCCAGCCAACGCTGTACACCAGATACATCGACGACATTTTCTTCCTTTGGACCCATGGCGAAGGATCACTGAAAAGACTACACGATAACATAAACAAGTTCCATCCCACCATCAAACTCCTCAGAATCGGTTTCATTCCTGGACACACGAATCTCCATTAAAGACGGACACCTCAGCACTTCACTCTACCGCAAGCCCACGGACAACCTCACGATGCTCCACTTCTCCAGCTTCCACCCTAACCACGTTAAAGAAGCCATCCCCTATGGACAAGCCCTGCGAATACACAGGATCTGCTCAGACGAGGAGGAACGCGATGGACACCTACGGACGCTGAAAAACGCCCTCGTAAGAACGGGATATGACGCTCGACTCATCGATCGACAGTTCCGACGGGCCACAGCGAAAAATCGCATAGACCTCCTCAGAAGGCAAACACGGGACACAACCAACAGGGTACCCTACGTCGTCCAGTACTTCCCCGGAGCGGAGAAACTACACCATGTTCTTCGCAGCCTTCAACATGTCATCGATGACGACGAACACCTCGCTAAGGCCATCCCCACGCCTCCACTACTTGCCTTCAAACAGCCGTCTAACCTCAGAAGTACCATCGTTCGCAGCAAATTACCCAGCTTTCAGGATAACAGCGACCACGACACCATACAACCCTGCCACGGCAACCTCTGCAAGACATGCCAGATCATCAACACAGATACCATCATCACACGTGAGGACACTACCCACCAGGTACATGGTACATACTCATGTGACTCGGCCAACATTGTCTACCTCATACGTTGCAGGAAAGAATGCACCGCGGCATGGTACATCGGCGAGACCATGCAGACACTGAGACAACGTATGAACGGACACCGCGCAACAATCACCAGGCAGGAGTGTTCCCTCCCAGTCGGGGAACACTTCAGCAGTCAAGGACATTCAGCCTCGGATCTGCGGGTAAGCGTTCTCCAAGGCGGCCTTAGGAACACACGACAACGCAAAATCATCGAGCAGAAACTGATAGCCAAGTTCCGCACTCATGAGGACGGTCTCAACCGGGATCTTGGGTTTATGTCACGATACATGACGTGATCCGGACTCGAGTCGTCGTTGGCTTGTTCACAGATGTGATTCCCAGTAAAAAAGTAAAAATTTCAAAGTTTATCGTTTTACATACAGACTGCAGCTTTTGACACGTTAGACCCCCTGGGACTCCACCTCATTGTCTCAGTTGTATCTTGCTATGTCTTTGATGTGACCTGATTGCCTTTTCGGCAGATAAACAGTCAGCGTGATTTAAATGTAGTCGTCTGCTTTTGTAAGTAACACATGCATTGTTCTCTATCTATATATGCTTTGGCGATTCTGTATCTCTTTACTTCACCTGTGGAAGGGGCGATCGATAGCTCCGAAAGCTTGTGATTTCAAATAAAACTGTTGGACTATAACCTGGTGTTGTGCGACTTCTCAATTTTATAAAGGTTTAGCATAACTTCCTGGCTTTTGTACTCTCTTCCTCTATTAATAAAACCATGGATTCCGTGTGCTTTGTTAACAGCCTTCTCTACTTGTCCTGCCACCTTCAAAGATTTGTGTACATACGTTCCTAGGTCTCGCTGTTCCTGCACCCTTTTCAGCCCTTCCCTTTAAGGCGCTGTTTCAAGTCCATGATCAAGGTCTGCCCCACTGATTTCCTGCCGTCACAAACAGTGAGATGTCTATAAGCAGTCTGAGTGGTATTTTTAAATAAGGCCTGATCACGAAAATCGATCGGTCTCCCTGCCAATGCCATTGAGCAGGTGGACGGAATGTCCCATCCACTGCCCTCCTGATCTGCACTACACATAAAATTAAACCTTTGAATCTCCCTATGCTAATAGTATTCCTTTTCTGCAGAACTTTGTTGCTTAATGGTTTTTTTTAAACCCACCATGAATACTGCACATTTATCAGTGTTAACTTTTATTTGCTAGTTACATAAATGACCTAAATCCTTCAGTCAACTGTTAACTGCATGCTCTGTACCTACTGCTCTTAGTATTTTAGCATCATCTGCAAACTTAACAAGCTTACAATTGGTCTCTGCATCCAGGTCATTTATGTAGATAGAAACAACAGGGTGACAAGCACTTACCAATGCAGTACTCCACTGATAACCTCTCCCTCAGTCTGACACTTCACCTCTCACTAGTAATCTCTGTTCCCTATATTTATATTTATTCAACTTCTTGTCCAGACCCATGGTCTATCCCAAATTATTGTCGTTTTCAGTTGTATGAGAAGTCTTTCATATGGGACCTAGTCAAAGGTGTTCCAAAAACTCAAATAAATTAGCATATGAATGGGTGAAAATCTAATCACATATCATCCAGAGTTCCACCTCTGCTTTATCTGCAACATCCTCAGGAACTTATCAAGCAGGACCGTTCCCTTCTAAATCTATGCCTGCTGTTTCTTATTAACCAACTGCTATATAGGCATTCCTCCAGCCGACTCCATAGAACGGTTTCCACTATTTGATATGGTGCTGAGTTCATCCTAATGGGCCTGAGTTATCTGGGTCAAATTTATCACTTTTTAAAATATACATATTACATTTGCTTGTTCCCAATCCTGTAAAGACTCTTTCATAATCAGTCCCAGTGCCCTTCAAATACCCTTTCTAGTTTCTCAACACCCTAGGGTAAATGCCTTTTGGTCAGGTGATTTGTTAGTATTCAGTCCCTTTCTTATTTATGAAATCTAAATTCTGTAAAACAGGTGAATAATGAGTCAGTATTCCCCACCCCTCCACCACCACCCCACGAGTGAATACTTCTCGAAAATAATTAAGTAATTCTACAATTTTTCCTTCCGTCTTTGATAATTTCACTACATTTATTCCTTAAAGTTCTAACTTTCTTCCAAACCACTTTTGATACTGAGAACTGTATTGTTATTCTTTTCTATGTTCACTCTAATGTCCTCGTTACACCGCAATAGCTTCTTGAAGCTGTCTTAAAATATTTCTATACTGCTCTATAGGTTCTTCCCTTCCTTTCTCCTCATAGGCTTACATAGATTATTTTTATTTCTTATTTCCATTCAATTGCCTTGTACATCCATTTTGTGGGATGCTCATTTAGCTTACACTTACTTTTCTTGAGTATATATTGATAATTAATAAGTGTAAGCTAGATGAGCAGGCCACAAAATGGATGAACAAGGCAATTGAATGGAAAGCTTTTAAAACTATAATGTTAAGTTTTTTAAGATGAGTATATATTGATACTTGTCTTAAAAGCTTTCCATTTTTCCTTAACCAGGCTACCTCTCAGCAATATTTATATTTCTTTCAATTCATCCCTCATTCCATTAAAGCTTGCCATCCTGAAATCATAAAAGACTTTATTTTACCATTGCTAAGGTTGGTGGTGTAGGATTGGGGGAGACCAGGGGCGACAAATTTGGTTGCTTTGTGCCTCCCGTTAGGGCGCTAACGGGGCGCAAAGCAACTAGCGCCGGGCGCGGCGCCACCAACGCCTCCCGCAAAATTCAGCGGGAGGTTAGCGGCGGCGGTAACAGTTAGTGCCCCGCGGCGCTGCGTCGCCAGTGATGATGTCATCGCCGTGCGCAGTGACCCGCTTGCGATTTTCGGTAGCGCCCCCTGACTTACCGCCGGACGCTATGTCCAACGGGGTCAAGGGGGGCCTACCTGCGGCCGGGGCGGCGCTAATTAAAGGCGAGGTGCCAGGCGGCCATTTTTGTTGCTGGCCGCCTGCCAGCACCTGCCTCCGCTGCCGTTCCCGGCCTCCTGAACAGCCCCCCCGCAGAGTGCTGGCTGCGCTCCGTGAGCCCGCCACTTCTCGAGTGCCGGGCTCTTTTGCCGGCACTCCAATCCCTGGTGGCCCAGCTGGGCCCTGGGTCGCGCTGCACTAGGCCCCTCCCCTTTAATATGGGGAGGAAGGCCTGCAGTACTGCGGCACATAGCGCCGCGATATTCCCTCACATACCCCAAGAGGGAGGCGGGGGCGCTTCCAGTAGCGCCCCACTTCCCTCTTGAGGCGTTACAGATGAATTTTGGCTGCAGGGGCGCTAATTTTTTCGGGGCGCTAAAAGTAGTGCCCGGCGAAGTAAGCGCCCCAAAGCGGGCGCGACTCAATTTTGTCCCCCAGGCTTTTAAGGCAGAGTATAACTTTCTGGCAGTCTTTTAGACCAGCCTAAAGCGCTTTAACTGAAAAACAGCCACAGCTTCACTTAAATATTCTAATTAATTTAACTGAAGTCCGTCCAACACAACTTTCCATCCCCTCAGGATGGGATTGCGACGCAGATTCCCTTCATGCATCTGGTGTAGAGTTAAGGGAAGCTCCACAGGGTATGTTTTCCAGTCCTGCCACTAAACCGGCGGGACTAGACAAAGCAAGCCAAATACTTGCCAAGTTCTCACCAGGCCAAACTCCTGCAATTTTCTGAGGTCATGGCATGTGTTCCTTCAACTTACAGTGAATCATGGCAAATTCTCTGGCATTAGTGGTAATATATTGAGCTGGATGGACAACTGGCTGGAAGACCGCAGGCAGAAAGTAGTCTAGATGGATTTGGATCTGTTTGGACAAGTGGTGTCCCACAGGGATCGGTGTTGGGACCATGGCTCTTATTATTATTAATGATCTAGATGTAGCTGTTGGCGGTACAATCTGCAAATTTGCAGATGATGCTAAGATTTGTGCGAGTGTTAGGACTGTAGATGATGCTTGATGGCTTCAAGTGGATCTTGATGCACTGGGGGATTGGGCTTGTGACTGGCAAATTATGTTTAAAGTGCAGTGTTATGCATGTGGGCAGGATGAATGCTGAACATACATACAGCCTTCAGGGAAAAGCATTAAAGCAGGTGGAGAAAGAAAAATATCTGGACATTCTAGTGCATAGCTGTCGAAAGGTTCATGAACAGTGCCGTGAAATGATAGCTGGAGCGAATAGGGTTCTGGGGTGCATTTATAGGACAACTGACTATAAGACAAGGTATACTATTTTGTCCTTATACAAGACCATGGTTAGGCCTCAGTTAGTCTATGTCCAGTTTTGGTCTCCTCACATGGTGAGTGATATTGAGGCTTTGGAAAGGGAGCAGAGGAGGAGCCACGAGACTGATTCCCAGTCTAAAGCATCCTAGTTATCAAGATAGGCTAAAAGAGCTGGGACTCTACACTTAACAGAAGCGCAGAAGGATAATCTGATCAATGTTTATGAGATGATGCAGGGAATAGATTGTGTTTGAGTTGACAGTTTGTTCCATTAAATAGGTTAGAGAGGACCAGGGGTCACAAATCTAAGTTGTATAAGGCTAGATCTAGGTTAGATGTCAGGAGGTGGTTTTTTTCCCCCAAAGAATAGTGGACCTCTGGAACAGGCTGCCATCTCGGGTGGTGGACGCTGACTCACTGAATTCCTTCAAGCGAAAGCTGGATTTGTTTCTGGCTGGGGCGGAGATCACCTCTTACAGAAGGTAGGTACTGCAGGGAATTCAGGGCCAGAGTGATCTCCTGGACTAGTTTGGATTGCTATGGCGGGGGGGGGGGGGTGGGGGGGGGGGGGGAGGGCGGGGGGATCGAGGGCGGGGGGATCAGAAAGGAATTTCCCGGATTTTTCCCCCCGCAAATTGGCCTGGGTTTACATCTAGTTTTTCACCTCTCCCAGGAGATCACATGGTTTCGGATGGGGTGGAGAGTGTATATATTGGAATCACAATTATGTGGGACAGGCTGGATGGACCAGAGGGTCTTTTCCTGTCCGTCATTGTTCATATATTCTCTGCTTGTATGGCACAATGGCATCCAATTTTAATGGTTGAAAATTGGTGGGGAGGGTATGTTTGTGTACTCTCTCAGCAGGCGAGGCTCTGTGCCAGGAACATGATTTTGTAACTTTAGCCCTGTAGCACAAGGAAATTGTAAACATTAGATTCCCTTGAAGGAGGCCATCTCTGATATCCTTGCAGACAAGAGCGCAGAAGGAGTAGGGAAAGGTGAAGCCAAAGTGCAATTCAGCTCTTACACCTACCTCCCCTTTCTCGCTCACTCCCACACAGGCGTATGCGCACCCACACCAACATCACACACAGTTACTATCCTGTGAGGATGGCTCTGTTTGAAGGTGCACCTCGTAGCCAGCATTCTAATGTTTGTTCCTTTTCCGTCATTGTAGGCTTATAAGAGTAGCCCGTAACTAGACAGCACCTCATAGCACCCTATGTCTTACTCACCAACTGTTGCAAGCATCAGTACAGCGACACAAACCTTGGAGCGAGTACTGGGCGAGTCAGAGTACACAGGCTGAAGAGCAGCAAATGCTGGAGACAGAGGAGGAGCAGGAATTTGCTGTCCCCATCATACTTAAAAAAAACAAATCCCCAAAAAAGAACATAGTTAAAAAGAAAGGAATTAAGTTGCCCACAAAAAATAGAAATCAGTGCTGAAAGCATACTTTTAAACTACACAAAAAATCATTCTGAAATCCCCATTCCTATGAAAAGCTCCATCAACACTTAGAAAACACTGGGAAATTGTGCCTCCAGTTCACTTAAATATTTTTACATAGTTTTGTCACTTTAACAGGGCTCCTGCATATTTTGCATGGGAGCCCGCTAAGCCAGTAATTTTCCCTCACATGAAATAATGCGCACAAGGCCCGCACGCCCAATCTGCCAGCCTCCGCTCGCCCAATTATTGCTGGTACAGCTGGCGAAGCAGATTACGATATCTACCCTAAAATCCCAAACCAAGGATTTATCCATATCGACACCCCTAAAACCAGACAGGGGACAGGATTGGGGCAGGGCAGAGTGCGGCATCATAGAAAAAAAAACATAGAAAAATAGGAGCAGGAGTAGGCCATTCGGCCCTTTGAGCCTGCCCCGCCATTCAATGAGATCATGGCTGATCCTCTATCTCAATACCATATTCCCGCTCTCTCCCCATACCCCTTGATGCATTTTGTGTCTAGAAATCTATCTATCTCCTTCTTAAATATATTCAGTGACTTGGCCTCCACAGCCTTCTGTGGTAGAGAATTCCACAGGTTCACCACCCTCTGAGTGAAGAAATTTCTCCTCATCTCAGTCCTAAATGTCCTACCCCGTATCCTGAGACTGTGACCCCTCATTCTAGAGCCCCCCCGCCCGCCCCCCAGCCAGCTGAAACATCCTCCCTGCATCCAGTCTGTCTAACCCTGTCAGAATTTTATACCTTTCAATGAGATCACTGCTTGAATTCTGAGGTCTCCTTCATTGCTGAAGAAAATTAAGTGAAGACCTTAAACTATATTAATAACTAATGTCTCCACATTACAAGTCACAGAAGCAAAGTGTAGAAAATGGACTTCTATGAAAACAAACATTAGCTATCCAGTTTGCATTTGAAAAATTTCCAGACTACTTACTCAAGAAAGAAGTCTATCTGGTCCAAATCTGGACAGGTGTGACAGCAGCCACGCCAGTGAGCTTCCAGACTAACTTTAGTTGCATATGCGCAATGTACAGAGAAGCAGAACAAAGGGGCTCCAGTTCTCACGTCTGAACATGTTAATCTGTTAGAACTGACGAAGGGTCATCGACCTGAAACGTTAACTCTGCTTCTCTCTCCACAGACGCTGCCTGACCTGCTGAGTGTTTCCAGCATTTTCTGTTTTTATTTCAGATTTCCAGCATCCGCAGTATTTTGCTTTTGTATTAGCTGTTAATCTGTTATTCATTCTCTTCAAACAATAGCCTCTCTAATAACCTGTTTACATAGCAAATATTTTTTTTATAGCTCCAAACACACCACCTTACAAGCTTTTCCTTCTCCCTTCATCCTCGCTGTGCTGAAATCAAGATCAGTGCACCATTTCCCACTGATTGTTTGCTGGGACCTCAAAAGAATGGAACCTCTTACCATCCTCAATCTTCCATCTCTCCCACAATCTACAGCCTTTTAAACCCCAAGTCTGGTATCACCTAATCATTCTTTCTGGACTGACCTCATCTTTTCCCCCTACTTTTTTCAACAATGGCGAAGTCATGCACTCTGGATCTTAAACTCTCCATCGATAGGTTTCTCAAAATAAAATGATCAGGTTCAAAGATCTGAAGCTAATCAATTTACTTGGGAGCGAGAGTTCAGTCAGGATCAAAGGTAAGCGCTTTTCCCCTGAAACAGCATAGAAAGAAGTTTGCGCCTTTCACAAGGCATGGATCAACTGGAGTCAATTCGTGGAACTAAGAGTGTTATGGAATACTGTGGGAGGGTAACTCTTCCTGCGTACCCTCATTCATAAGGGCACTAATATCCACATAAGTGCAGTCATTCACTTGCTCTCTTTGTATCAGCACTGAGCACTGATGTATCATTCTTGCATTCACATGCACTCAACACAAGTGCCACCGAGCTTCCTCTTCTCAGTACACTACATGCTGTGACTGCCGTTTTGATTCTGTTTCACTGACAGTTGATGCTGTTTACGTACTCAGACTGGGTACACAAACAGCACAGTGATAATAAACCCCAACAAAGGAAATCCTCGCGGTCAATCACATTCAGAGAAATTATGAACGTATACAGCCTGGCATAATGAGTTTAAAATCCACTTGCAAAATTTTTTGCTGACATTACTTTATTCTGTATTGTAACCTCTTGTTGAACCAATACAGGGAAGATTACAATTTTTTTTCAGTCAGCAACGGGAATAAGCAGTGAGGATAAGAATCTTGCAGTAACCAGGGCACCAGCACGAGAAAAAGCCTGTCAAATCATTTCCATTTCCAATTCCCGTCACAGAATAACTGCAACATATTTTCCCAGTATTTTTCCCAAGCAGCAGATTGCTTTTAAGTCCGAATCTAGGCAGCATTTCCAAAGCCTTTATGCTGCAAAAAACAGAGGGCAGAAAAATTATAGACTTGAAATGGGCGACTACCCATGGCAATCAGACAGTGCTTTCAAGCTCCATCGACAGTGGCACCTAGCCTGAAGTTCATTGCTTATTTGCACATTTTGAAAACAGCAGTCTTTGTGTTTGCTTTGATTTCTCCTCCTCGTGCCTCAGCGCCACTAAAATGAAACACTTTGCATTGAAAAATGGATGAGGGAAAATGATTGTGTTGAAACTCATTAATGTTAAATAAGCACTTCTGTATTTTTTTAGCATGGGGTTGGCCATCACATGTTGTCAAGTAAGTGCTCCAAACACATTCTCTCTGAAGGACAAGAAAGCTGTCCCTGACATTACTTTCTGAAAGCAAAATGGAAAATGGATATTTTGAAACGATGATTTGTGATTACAGAATTCAGTTTAATCATCCTCTTATTAAGGGAACTAACACAACACGGTGGCAGTTTAATGATAAAATCCAGCAATTTAATCTACAAACCTGATGATGTTCAACAACACAAATTTGATTTGTTTTCCACTTCAATATTCTCCCTTCTTTTGAAGATGCTGGTTCCATGTGTATTGGCTGCCCTCTCATTCCTAAGTGGCTATTCTTCGTATGCAAGCCTAGACAATGAATGTCTGCAGGCTATTTGAATGTAGTGGGCATCAAAGTTGAGCCTGATCCTGTCTTCACCCATTATCCACACACGCACACACACACACACTTACCAGCAGCTGTCACTGGATAGTGATCAGGAATGGGACATTGAGGCCGATGGCACTGTTCCCCCTTACAGCCCTTACTGATGTAAATTTGATGAACATTTATTTTGCCTATTGAAACCGGCCAATTTCAACAGTTGAAATCGGAACTGCAACAAAGGAATTTGCTTTAGGCTCGGCTTGTATGTCAGGTAAGTCCACACATCTGGTCATTCACCAAGCAGCACTGATACAGATGCAGGAGCGCATCAGCTAACTTCTCTCTCAGTGTGAGGGAGATAAGTATAAAGTGAAGGGTTTAGAAAAACGGTCACGCTTCAGTAGTAAATTCATCAACACTTATTCTTCATTCATCGCAGTTCTGTCATAATTACTGAAGCGGAATGAAAATTGGCCCATTACGTTCCCTTCTGGGAACCATGAGTGTCTCAACCTGGGTTATTAGAATATAAAAATAATCTAATGCTTTCTCCTTTCCATATCACACTCGGCTTTATTAGAAGCCATAGAATTCCCCCCCTGCCCCTTTTAACAGGTTCCTGTCCTGATTCATTGTCCTATTTTGGGGATTTGGTCTTTAAAGGGGTAATATGTTCAATTGAATTGCACTAATCCTAAATGCAATAATGAGAATTACGTGTAAAGCTTGTAATTATGTCTCTTGTTCTATTTTCTTAAATGTTATGGGGCCAAACATCCTTAACCCTTCTAGTGCACTTCCACCATAAGTCCAGGGAATGCAACAGAAGGGCTCAGAATTGGTCTGGCACTTGGATACTGAGAGTCCCAGACTTACCTGCTAGTTTCTGTGAGGACTTGTTTAGGGCTGGGCCTCCACCTGGCCCAAACAAGGTGCTGGATTTTACCAGCCCTGAGGAGGCGGGTCTGGAGGGGGGACTGCTGGGAAAATCCCCAAAAATGGGAGCGGGTCCCAAACCCGCTCCCAACCCGCCTCCAACCAATCTTCCCGGTAGTCAGGTCCCCGATTTGTGCAGGGTCCCGACTCCTAGAGGTGGGAAGAGGATTACAGCCACTTAACTGCCTGTTAACAGGTAGTTAACAGGCAGTTAAGAGGCTTTTCCCCATTTTTCCACTGCTGCTGCGGGCTTCCAGACGTCAGGGAACCCCACCAGGGTAAGTGAGGCGTGATGTGGGTCTACTGTAATTTTTGTGAATATATGACAGCTGCAGAAGTGGTTTAAAGGATTCAATGGAACACTGGTGAGTGTCAGAGGTAAGGAAAAGTTATGAAAGTAATGTTTAATGTGTTTAGATGTTTCTGTAGCTGACAAGCTGTGAAGTGTTTGTGTCGGCTCATCTCATCGGGAGAAGTGACAGATGGCTTCTGCAATCTCAGCTGCAGCTGCCATCTGTTTTATCCTAAGGAGAGAGTAATTGGAGAGCCTAGGTGCAAGGGCCCACCTTTGCACAGTGAGTGTCAGTGTTTGACAGCACCTCAATTATGTCAAACTCTGTCAAATCATCTGTCAAACAAGTGTGGTGCATATGCCTTTAAGAAAACCGACAGATGAAGCAAAATCAACTGACGTCATCTGACACCGGCTTTCCCTTAATTGGCCGGCAAGCCCGCAGGGCGGGCTTAACAAGGCCAATCAGGGCAAAATAGCGTCAGCTCGTCAGACGTCGCTGGGGGCGGGACTGGAACCCGAAAACCAGCAGTCCCGCCTCGAGCTCGGTCTTCCAGGTAAGATTCCGCCCATGGACACTGGCGAAATCTATGGAATCTATGGAATTTGCTACCTCAGAGAGCTGTGGAAGCTGCGACATTAAATAAATTTAAAACGGAGATGGACAGTTTCCTAGCTGATAAGGGAATTAAGAGTTATGGGGAGCGGGCAGGGAAGTGGACGTGAGTCTAGGTTCGGATCAGCCATGATCCTATTGAATGGCGGATCAGGCCCAAAGGGTCGTATGGCCTACTCCTGCTCCTACTTCTTATGTTCTTATGTTAGAGGGGATAACTTGGTTTGGACTCCAGAAGATTAAAAAAAAGTTAACTTTTTTTTGGCTGGATGGTTCTTCGCTCTACTCTTTGTGAACAAACCTTCAAACTCAATTTTGAATTCACAAATTAAAAAAAAGTTGCAAACTACTACCCCATCTCCAACCTCCCTTTCCTCTCCAATGTCCTTGAAGAAGTTGCTGCCTCCCAAATCTATGCTCATCTTTCCCGCACTCCACGGTTGAACCTCTCCAATCAGGTTTCCACTCCTGCCACTGTACCGATACAGCCCTAATCAAAGTCACGAATTACATCCTCTGTGAGCCAGCCCTCTTCATCTTGACCTGTCTGCAGCCTTTGACACGGTTGACCACACCATCCTCCTCCAACGCCTCTCCACCGTGATTCAGCTGAGTGGGATTGCCGTCGCCCGGTTCCACTCTTACCTATCCAGTCATAGTCGGAGATCTCCTGTAATGGTCTCTCTTCCCACCCCCGAACTGTTACTTCTTGAGCCCCCAAGGATCTATACTTGGCCCCTTCGTATTTCTCATGCTGCCCCTTGGCGACATCATCCGAAGATACGACGACAGATTCCACATGTACTTTGATGATGCCCAGCTCTACCTCACCACCACCTCTCTTGACCCCTCCACTGCCTCTGTGTTGTCAGACAGCTTATCTGGATGAGCTGAAATTTCCTTTAATTAAACATTGGGAAGACCAAAGCCATTGCCTTTGGCGCCCGCCACAAACTATGTTCCCTAGCCACCAACTCCATCCCTCTCCCTGGCCACTGTCTCAGGCTGAACCAGACTTTTTGCAACAGTCTTATTTTACCCTGAGCTGAGGTTCCAACTCCATATCCTCTCCATCACAATGACCGCCTACTTCTTTCACTGTAACGTCGCTCGCCTCCGCCCCTGCCTCAGCCCATCTGCTACTGTAAACTTCATCCATGCTTTTGTTACCACTAGACTTGACTATTCCAATTGTCCCTTGGCTGGCCTCCCATCTTCCACCCTCCATAAACTTGAGCTCATCCAAAACTCTGCCGCCCGTATCCTAACTCACACCAAGTCCCGCTCACCCATCACCCCTGTGCTCGCTGACCTACATTGGGTCCCGGCCCATCAATGCCTCGGTTTTAAAATTCTCATCCTCATGGTCAAATCTTTCCATGTCCTCACCCCTCCACAACTCTGTAACTTCTTCCAGCCCTACCAACGTCCGACAACTCTGTTTTTCCTTCCAACTCTGGCCTGTTGTGCATCCCCCACTTCCTTTGCCACACAATTGGCGGCCGTACCTTTAGCCGTCTAGGCCCTAGGCTCTGGAATTCCCTCCCTCTCCGCCTCTCCACCCCTCTCTTCTGCTTTAAGATGCTCCTTAAAACCTACCTCTTTGACCAAGCTTTTGATCACCTGCCCTAATATGTCCTTTTTTGGCTCGGTGTCAATTTTTGTCTGATTCTGCTCATGTGAAACACCTTGGGATGTCTTACTATGTCAAAGGCGCAATATAAATGCAAGTTGTTGTTATTCCATCTGATCAGATTTAAACTGCAGCCTATGCATACCAGGACAAGTGACACCAGAGCCCTATTACATTTGAAAACTCAGAAGTCAAAGATCAAGACTGCAAAGAGTCTCTTAGATTATACACAACCACAGCAATGCACAATTATCACGTTCTCTTATTCTCCAATTGTATTCTCTTTCTCTCCTGAAGGCAGCGAGTCATGCTCGGGTACAGTTCCATGGAAACTCCAGCACTTCATATAAATAGCTATTCTTCACATGTGAGTCCAAACACTGAGTGTCAGCGTGCTATTCAATCCAAGAGCAACATCACAGGGCACAGGGCACCCTAGTCCTCTCTTCCCAGATACCAACACATGTGTACTTTTAAGCAGCAGTCACTGGATCGCATTCAGGAGTGGGAACCCTGGCTGATTCTTCCACCCCCCCACCCCCAGTTCTTAGCTCTGGGACATTGAAGCTGATTGTACTGATGCTCCACTGTCCCAGCATAGAATATCCAACTTCACACAGACCAGGGATCGAACTGAGAACCTTTCTTTCTCAGGACCACATCACTTGTTGCACTTTTCTATTGAGCTACCATATTGGGCAAAGCTTTTAAAATAAATACTTGGGCCATTAAGAGGGCCACCAAACTAGCCAGCTGGTGAGTTGCGCTCTAAGTTTCCCTCCAGACCTCAGCACGTGACCTCTACTTGCTAGTTGCCCACATTGACACAACAAAGGTTCAGAAAGGAAGAGAGTGGGGATATCACGTGCACAAACTCACATCCCACCACTCCATGGTACCAAGTTTCAATGCTCGAATACACCGTGCCACTATGGCAGGTCTCTGGAATTTTAATAGAGCTCGTGTCACCACCCAAACAAATTGGAGTACTAAGAAAAAGAAACCGCACATTCAGATCACAGTTCTTTCCAGGCTTTTATCAGATTTCCATTATGACTGCAGTGTACTCGAAACCTGAATCAGGATTATACATTTTTCTCTCTCAATTTTCAAAATGTATTTCTAACAGATAATACGTTTTTATTTTAAATGTAATCCTCATGAGCTGGACGAGAAAATAAAGATGAGGAGCAGTTATGCAATGCAATACCGTAATACACATCGGCACTGTTGCTATTATTGGAGGCCCTCTGAAAGGCACCACATGTCTGACCTCTCTCAAAATTCCTGCAGTGTAGATGAATTTAGAGTTCAGTGAGATTGTACAGTCCATCAACTCTGGTTATGGTAATTTTGCAGGTCTTTAATAGTTTATTTCAAGGGCCACCGCAGCCTCTATACTGTCCTTGATTTTACAGCACAGTGATTGTTTAAAATTATGAAGGGATGTTTCCAGTCATAGAGGGGCTTGGAATGAGGGGACATAGATGTAAGATTAAAATGTAAGAGATTTAGAACAGAGAGGAGGGGAAACTTTTTAAACAGAGGGTTGTGAGGCTGTAACATGCAATAGCAGAGATAGTGATTGAATCAGGGATCACGACAACATTTAAGAATAGGTTAGATAGGTGGTTGAAGGAAAGAGGAATAAAGGAATATGGGAAGTGAGCAGTCACATAAGATTTAGACTGCTGCTCATGTGGAAGACACACACCAACACAATCTGGTTGGACTGGATGGCATATTTCTGTGTTGCAATTTCTATGTGATCCAAATGCTCCATTGTATGTCGAACAACTGTTCAGTAGAATGAAGGCGATACATAGGAAGTGAAGAATACTTTTCAGTATCTGCTGCTCCTGAACAATACCAGACAACCAAGGCAAAAGCAAAATACTGCAGCTGCTGGAAATCTGAAATAAAAACAGAAAATGCTGGAGATACTCAGCAGGTCAGGCAGCATCTGTGGAGAGAGAAACAGAGTCAACAGTTCAGGTCGAAACCCTTCGTCAGAACTGGAAAAAGCAGGAGATGGAACAGGTTTTCAAGCAAGAGCAGGGGTAGGGAAAGAGGGGAGGGGAGGAAAGAACAAAAGGGAAAGTCTGTGATAGGATGGAAGGCAGGAGAGATTAAGGCCACTGATTTACGATTTTCACAATAAAATGGATGGAATTAAGGAATATGATGATCCTCAAAGTACCTGTAAAAATCCATAAACCTATATCATAAAAATAATTTAACTTATTCAGTCACCATAGACCAGTGGCCATACAACTAATGCTCAGTGAATGAGAACATAGGGTACCTAATACCTCTCAGTGATGGACACAGAGCGCACTGGATGTCACTACTAAAAAAAAAGTATTCAAGTTGTGTCATTAAAGGCTGAATGGCTTATTTACTTCATCTGAACTTAGAGACTGAGTTACACTTTTAAACTCACTGAGGGATACTTAAGGGGAAAAATTCAGTATCGCCCCGTTTGGGGCGCAATTATCGGCTGGCCGCAAAGATTAGCGCATGGCACTAATTATCGCCTCCGACTGCAAACTTGACTTTTATCGCCCCTGGAGGTGATTAGAGTGCTAAATCAGGTGCTACACATCTGTCTTAAGGCGCAAAGGCCGAGGAGCGAGGCGTTAACTCAGAACGCCGGCGAAGCTCATGTGATGTCAGTCAGCAATGGAACACAGACACAATGGCGCCGGCCAGTTCTTAAAGGGGAGGGTTGATCTTGCTTTCCAACCACATCCTGCTCATTGCAGCCTTGAATCTCGGCCTGGAGAGACCTGTACACCAACTCTGCTGGAAAGAACAATGGAGAGAACCAGGGAAAGAGCTCAGAGTGCAACCCCCACAGTCTCTTCTAAATCAATACAAGGAAGGGCAAATCAAAATGAACCTGCAAAGTGCTGCTCAGTACCCAAAACTCCTTTACACAGCGTTGATTCTCTCCAGAAGTCTCTCTCTCTCTCTCCCAGAAGGCGTGGTTCAAAAATGTCACCAACAAAAAAAGGCAGGAAGCGGTTGCCTTTAAATAGCGCTCCCCCAGTCCCTTCCTGACTGCAAAACGCTCCCCTCAACCTGTCGTTGCTAGCGGCAGGCGGTAAGGCAGGGGGCGCCACTCAATATCCGCTCCGGGGCGCTACCCGGGCATTGCGCACTCGACTGACGTCACGATCTGCCGGCGCAGGAGATCGTGGCAGTAGTGTTTAGCGCTGCCGCAAAATGTCTAGTTAATTTCGCGAGCAGCGCAAACACCGCCACGCCCGGGCGCTAGTTGCTTTGCGTTCCATTAGCACCCTCTTAAAGCACTAACGGAGGCGTAACCAACTGAATTTTTCCCCCTTAGTATTAATTGTACAATTTTAAATTCAACATTTAGGGGAGAAATTCAGTATCGTCCCATTTGGGGCGCAATTATCGGCCGGGCGCAAAGATTAGCGCCTGGCGCTAATTATCGCCTCCGACTGCAAACTTGACTTTTATCACCCCTGGAGGTGATTGGAGTGCTAAATCAGGCGCTTCACACCTGTCTTAAGGCGCAAAGGCCGAGGAGCGAGGCGCTACCTCAGAGCGCTGGCGAAGCTCATGTGATGTCAGTCAGCAATGGAACACAGACACAATGGCCCCGGCCAGTTCTTAAAGGGGAGGGTTGATCTTGCTTTCCATCCACATTCCATCCTGCTCACTGCAGCCTTGAATCTCGGCCTGGAGAGACCTGTACATCAAATCTGCTGGAAAGAACAATGGAGAGGCCCAGGGAAAGAGCTCAGAGTGCAGCCCCCTCAGTCTCTTCTAAATCGATACAAGGAAGGGCAAATCAAAATGAACCTGCAAAGTGCTGCTCAGTACCCAAACATCGCCGCGCCAGGGCGCTAGTTGCTTTGCGCCCCATTAGCGCCCTCTTAAGGTGCTAACGGGAGGCGCAACCAACTGAATTTTTCCCCCTTAGAATTTTAGTATGCTGAAGTGAGATTTTTTTTAATGAAAAATTTGTTTTTCTCAGTGAAAATACTGGGCTAATGGAGGACATCCACATTTCTTGAGTGCCTTTCATAGTGCTATGTGATACGGGACCTGAAGGAGGAAGCATTTATCACGCTGGACATAGAAACATACAGCACAGAAAGAAGCCATTTGGCCCATCGTACTTTTGAAAGTGCTGTCCCTTTAGTCTCACTCATCTGCTCTTTTCCCACAGCCCTGCAAATTTTTCCTTTTCAAGTTTTTCCTTTTGAAAGTTGCTATTGAATCTGCTTCCAATAGTATCTTGGCCAACAAAAAGAAGGCACCATCCAGCTAATGTTACCATAGCTTAAAAATGATTGGTTTGGTCTCTGTGACATCTTCTTGCTGTCAGACAACCTATGATATGACTTTGCAGGAATAACATCAACAGGAAATGTATTGGTTCCAGTCTCATATAAATGGGAATGCAGGTTCTGGTACTGTCTGCATGATTCAGCCATCACTACCCATCAGTGCATTCTGTTTGTAGTAATGGAACAAATGAATGGTTACGATAGCAAAATACTGCGGATGCTGGAAATCTGAAATAACAACAGAAAACGCTAGAAAAACTCAGCAGGCCAGGCAGCATCCGTGGAGAGAGAAACAGAGTTAACGTTTCAGGTCGAAGACCTTTCGTCAGAACTCCTGAATGGTTAATCCTGACAGAAAAATCATCTTAAACAAGAGTTCAAAACAAAAAATCAACATCGCATGAAGTATTTTAAATCGATATCTTGCTGAGTTAATTTATACAAAGATTTAATTGATGATAGCATCCGACAACAAAGCTGACATCTGATCTGTTCGATAGTTAGTAGATAAGGGAAATTAGTTGCCAGCGATCAAACTGTGCCAAACCAGCATTGTCCATTAGTGTGAAGCTTATGAAAAGCTATTTTTACACTTACAATGGGTTCAGTAAAACAAGTGCCATTAGTCTGGGCAAGTAAGTATTATGCCCAGTGATCTCAGATAATAACCCGATCTGCTTTCTGCTCCAAATGAGGTAACATACGGAAATGTTGATTTGGGTAATTTTGGTTACCAAGAAATAGCTGTATATATAGGCGTGTTAATTGCTTATTAGTTCTGAGCAATGTCAAACCGATTTGGATTCGAATGATTGACATTGTGAATATCTAAATCTAAATTGCTGAAGAAAATGAGGAACGTTGCTATAGGCACATTGGATTTTTCCTGTAAGCAGTAAGGGGAAAAGTACTGTATCACACTTTAAGCATGACTGATTCCGATTTTCCCCTAGCTGAGTGCTCTGGCCCCGATCTGATCCAGTTTGCACATTTTTTGGCAGGAAACAGTAATGTTCTGTCTGAAGGAGCAGCACAAATGAAGCATTTTGAAAATCCAAACCAATTTGAATGCAGGCTTGAGAAAGTTTAACTTTTCCAAATGCCTCCAAATTGCCAGGATTGAGATCGATTTAGATCTTAAGTTGGGTTCAGTACTCATTCCTATTAGTAACTAACATTCTCTTGTTAAATGAGTTCATCTGTCCATTGATCAGCTAGCAATCAATGAACATCTTACTCACCAGTGGGCAGTATGCAAACTTGCTCGTTATAACGCACGGTGTTTGCTCCGAGAAGTAAATACGCATTACAAAAATTTGAAAAAGAAAGAAATAATAAGCTGGTCTGAAAAAAAACTCAGGTAATTGGCCAATTTAGCATGGATAAAAAAATCAATGGAAACAACAACATAAGCAGTGCTGGGACTGCAACCAATAAAACTTAGATAGGAGCAAGAAAATCCGCTTTACAATTATGTTGCATGAGATGACAAAGCCAACAGTGACGATGGTTTTTTTGAGAATCCAAAAAGGTTGCTCTGTAAGGTTAGTTGACATGGTGGGACGTCTGTGTATCTAAAACATAGGAAACATTTGCATTTAGGAATAACCCAAGAGGTCAAGCTGACCTCTTGGATGAATGTGCACATACACAACCAGGGAATCATATTGCCCAGAGATTTATAAAACAAATTCTTTTGTGTGCGCTTGTCAGCCTCACTGGAATACACATCTGTTACTATGCACACCTCGGGAGATAAGGCCAGATTTAAACAGTTCCTGCTGGATAAATCTGAAGATAGGATCTATTAGTCTGTGCAGATAAAGTTCAGTATCACAAGTCCAGCCTCGTCGTTGAAAACACCGATTCCCCTGTCAGGTTTACAGAAAGTAAGTGCAACATTTTTTGTGGTCTCTTTCTATGTGGAAAGAATACGTTTTTGAATATATTGTCAGAAGCGGTTGAATGAGAAAGCAGTTGAATACCAAACGAGGCTATATCTGAAGCTTCCTGGTAACAGGCATAATTGCTTTGGTTTAATCTGTACGCAGATAAATGACCGCCCCATTGCCTGTCAATCACTCTTGCATAGCGTATCCCACTTAACACCAACTCTCACAATGTCATAGGCGAAACACTGTCACAACTCACTAGCTCCTAACGCCATTAGTTTTATGTGTTCACCTGACATAATCCACAAAGTTTTCCTAAAATAGGCTTTCGTTACAATAGAAATGTATCTTTCATCATGCTTTCTTTTCCAAACATTTTCAACTGTTCACAAGTTTCACTTCACTGTGCTGCGCTGCAATTTGGACAGTTCATTTTAAAGAAATTGCCAAATGCATGTGGTGGTTAAAGTGCTCCGATTGAAAGGTTTCTGGATTCCCTCCCGCACTATAAAAATCCATTGATCGAATCAGTGTGTGAATTTGGCCTTTATTACCATCGATCAATTCTGTAACAGTTACAATCATTCAAAATTAGCAATGGTGTTTGTTTGCCAATGACCAAAATGAAGGTATTGAAGATTTTATCTGCAGTGATTTGATTTTAAACTCGTTACATTCCTCATTTGCTGCTCCTTGATATCTTGAACACACTCTGAGAATACCAGCAGATCTCCTGTGGCACTGCTCGTTTGTTTTCTGAGGTGTGGGGAATGTGTGGATGTTTGGCGACTAACCTAGCCAGTCCCTTTGAGGCCACTGCTCTAAATAAGGTCAATCAGAGGGCTCTTCGAACTACTTGTAAATTTCAGGCTCCGGGCCAATGAGGTTTTGCATCTGTAATTAAGTGCAACAGATAAGCACTAGCTGAAAACTCTCTTTTATATACACAACTCCCAGATTTATATGGATTGAGGTCTTGTCTCTCTTTGATGCTGCGGGTGGGTGCTTGTCGTGATCGAAATTGGAGTTATTGCTCTTTCTCAGCTTACTCATTGTAGCTCTCAGCCTTTCTTCTACCTGTGTGAGTTCACTGCCTGTCTTGACGAGGAGGAGGTGGAATTGGAATTAAAATTGGATGAAAACTGTAAGCATAGATGGGTGGAACTTTGTAAGTAGGTTCTGTTCTATACACATAGAACCATAGAGTTCTGCAGATATGTACTCTTTTACTGAGTCATGGAGTAGTGTCGATGCTGCAGTTTCATACTCCATTCTTGCATATAGTTACGTACTTAAATACTATGTAATAAATATTTGCTGTGACACAGATATCAACTGTAGCCTGGTCATATCTTACTCTGATAAGTTAGGTTATTGTCATAGTTCAGCAAATTGCATGGCACAGCACAATGTAAGCAAGGTAGTAACATAGAAACATTTCCTATACCCATCTGCCTTTGTTCTCTATTGTTATCTGCATCTGTCTTTGTTTTTTACAGTATTTGCTGCCTTTATCTGTCTGTTCTCTATCAATAGCTATGTGTTCTATTCTCTATTTTGCTGTTACTGTCTATGTTTGTTCTCTATCAACTTCCTATCCATCTTAATGTGTTCTCCATTTGCTGTCTCTGTATGTGCCCAATTTTCTGTCAATGCTATTTCCTTTCTCTGTTTATTCTGGGATGAGACATCCAACCTATTCGCTGAGGCACTGTACCAAGGTAAGAGTAAACGGGGAAAAAAAGCAGGGAAGAAGAGAAGTTCAGGTTTTAAGTGCTGGTCACTATTTCCTGACTTTATCTATCTGTTGTCTCTATCTATCTGTCTTTGCCATCTCTATTCACTGTCTTTATCTGTCTGTTGCTCTTCTATCTGTGCTATCTGTTCTCTATTGCTACCAATCAGTTTCTATTTGCAGTTTTCTATTTGGAAACGCAGCAGCCAATTTGCGCACAGCAAGCTTCCACAAACAGTAAAGTGACAATGACCCGTTAAATCTGTTTTAGTGATGTTTGTTGAGGGATAAATATTGGCCAGGACACCGGGGATATCTCCCCATCTCTTGTTTGAAATAGTGCCATGGGATCTTTTACGTCCACGAGAGGGCAGACGGGGCCTCGGCTTAACGTCTCATCTGAAAGATGGCACCTCCGACAGTGCAGCACCTCCTCAGCACTGCACTGGAGTGTCAGCCTAGATTTATGTGCTCAACTCTCTGGAGTGGGACTTGAACCCACAACAGAATCACAGAATCCCCACAATGCAGATAGAGGCCATTTCGGCCCATCGAGCCTGCACCGACACATATCCCACCCTATCCCCGTAACCCCACGTATTTAATCCCCCTAACACTAAGGGTCAATTTATCATAGCCAAATCAACCTAACCCGCACATCTTTGGACTGTGGGAGGAAACCGGAGCACCCGGAGGAAACCCACGCAGACACGGGGAGAATGTGCAAACTCCACACAGACAGTCACCCGTGGCTGGATTCGAACCCGGGTCCCTGGCGCTGTGAGGTAACAGTGCTAACCACTATGCCACCGTGTTGCCTTCTGACTCAGAGGCGAGTGTGCTACCAACTGAGCCACGGCTGACAGAGAATCTGCCAAAGGGGTTTGCTTATCAAACACATGCCTGCAACACTGACTGTAAAAGCACAGAACTGTAAATGTGTTAATTCTAATAAACCAGGAAAACAAAATGACTGCTATCCATTAATAGTGATAGCAACCTTTGCCTATTACTTTATGATAGAAGAAGAAACTTTGAAGTATTAATCCCCTCTCGGTTCCCTTACCCACTGGAACTTTAACTATTGCCATATTACATGTACCTGCTTAAACTATTCAAAAATGTCCAATATCAGAACAAAACCCATTTGTAATAATATTTTTGAATTATTAAATAAAACAAAGCCAAATAATCTTGCAAGGTATGATTATTGCTTATTTTCTAACTAGGAGTTGTGAAGAAAGGTTAATTTTCATAGATGTTTCAATTTCCAGACCTTTCTCATTTTTTCTGGAAAGCTTGAAGCAGGAGATTCCTTCTCTTCTGCATATTAATGAAGCACGAGTATTAATCCCCTGGTGTTTTCAGGCCTGAAGGCATGTTTCCAGCTTTCACTTCTTTATCTAGCAATGTAGTGTAAGTAATTGACTGTGGCAAGACATCACTGTTCATACTGCAGAGGGATGATATAGCCAGTGGCCCACAATCCTATCCTTGTAGCTTCATTCTCATGTCTGATTAAAAAAATCCCATTACATTTGTCAATAAAACAAACAAAGTGCAGTTCAAGACAACTGATTTCAAATTTAACAAATTGGGTGTATTTTTTTTTACCATTAATGACAATGTGAAATTTATCATGAAATTATTCTGATTAATCTTAAACCAATTTCATGGAATACAAGACATCACTGATCTATCTGAAGATATTGAGATGGACAGATGCAAGTTAAAATACCTCCAATGCACTGAGATGTTCTAAAATAAACTGACTCCGTCTTAGACGATCAGTAGTCCCTCTCCTTCAAAACGAATTAGATCAGGCTGTCAGGCCACATTGTGGTACCTTCCCCCATGTTGCTTCACACCCTATTGAATACTGGCACCGACCAGTCACACATTGCCTTCTCACTGACATTACAAAGACTATTCTTCTCTGTTTTGTGGCCATTCCCTGGGCACAAAGCAGAAGAAAAAGGGCTGGAGACCTGTGGTTCTGGGTCTCTACTCCTTTGTGTTGCCCTGGTACTTCTAAGGTTTTCCCCAAGGAAGAGGTGGGGAGGGGTGAGGCATTTGCGCCTTGAGTGTGTGCAAGCATGGTGATCTCATGCCAATGAGGCTGATTGATGTAACAACGACTCCCAACTCATTTTTCTGGGTTTCCATTTGGTGGAAGGCTAAATGTAGGGGCACTCAATGATTGTGACCCTTACTCTTTGTGCCTAGCATGCTTAGATCAGAGGAACAAACAAAGGCCTACATGCGAACTTGGAGCCCGCCAGAAGCTAATGTTTTTTTCTTCTACAAGGCCAGCAGAACAGGCATAGGAGGCGAAGGCCTTCTGGTTGCTGTTTCTGGACAGCGGGTGGAAGGTCCTGAAGCTGGAGCCCATCTTTGCTGCTGCATGGCACTCAAGAATGATGGGCTTTCTTCCGTCATTTCCAGGAATAAGCTCCTGCCAAGCGTCATTCCTCCACCAGGAATGTTAACAACTTGAATCCGGAAATACAGGCGGATTTAGGTCAGGTCAGGTGGAATGCACTTTTGATGAACTTTGCCTGACTGGCACCCAGATCGGGTGAGGGGAGGAAAATCAGCCCTCTAATGTCTATTTTAAGCTGATTTCCTATGAAATGCACTATTCATTGTGCACCAACCAGGGCTGTACATTTGACAAGTTACATGAAGATACTTAGGGGGAAATATTTGGTTGGTTTGCGCCTCCCGTTAGCGCCCTCTAATGGGGCGCAAAGCAACTAGCGCCCGAGCACGGCGATGTTTGCGCCGTTTGCGAAATTGACCAGACATTTTGCGGCGGCACTAAACACTACCTCCACGATCTCCTGTGCCCACAGATTGTGATGTCAGTCGAGCGTGCAACGCCCCGGACCGGATATTGAGTGGCGCCTCCTGCCTTACCATCTGCCGCTAGCAACGACAGGTTGAGGGGAGCGTTTTGCAGTCGGGAAGGGACTGGGGGAGCGCTATTTAAAGGCGACTGCTTCCTGCCTTTTTTTGTCGGTGACATTTCTGCACCACGCATTCTGAGAGAGAGAGAGAGAGAGAGACTTCTGGAGAGATTCGACGCTGTGTGAAGGAGTTTTGGGTACTGAGCAGCACTTTGCAGGTTCATTTTGATTTGACCTTCCTTGCATCGATTTAGAAGAGACTATGGGGGCTGCGCTCTGAGCTCTTTCCCTGGGCCTCTCCATTGTTCTTTCCAGCAGATTTGATGTACTGGTCTCTCCAGGCCGAGATTCAAGGCTACAATGAGCAGGGTGTGGATGGAGAGCAAGATCGACCCTTCCCTTTAAGAACTGGCCGGTGCCAGTGTGTCTGTGTTCCATTGCTGACTGACATCACATGAGCTTCGCCAGCGCTCTGAGGTAGTGCCTCGCTCCTCGGCGTTAGCGCCTTAAGAGAGGTGTGTAGCGCCTGATTTAGCGCTCCAATCACCTCCAGGGGCGATAGAAGCCAAGTTTGCAGTCGGAGGCGATAATTAGTGCCAAGCGCTAAACTTTGCCCTGGCCGATAATTGCGCCCCAAACGGGGCGATACCGAATTTCTCCTCCTTATTGCGTTACAGGCTAGTACCAAATGGATATGGAGGCAGTGCAAGGGAAAAGAGAGGAAGGGCATAAACAACACCTTAATATATATATTAATGGTTCTTCAGGGTAAATTAAAGTAAAAAGGAGATATATTAAATAAACTAATCAAACTCAAAGAGGAAAAAAACCCTGGTCTGGATGGATCACATCCACGCATTTTAAAAGAATCTAGGGAAGAGATAGCAGAGGCATTACTACACATATTTAATAATTTGTTAGAACAAGGTGTAGTGCCAGAGGACTGGCAGATAGCTAACGTAATACCTATATTTAAGAAGGGAGATAGAAGATGTCCAGGGAACTATAGACCAGTCAGCTTATCAGTGGTAGGAAAAATAATGGAATCCCTACTAAAGGAGAAAATAGGAGAACATCCAGAAGCCAAAAATATAATAATGGTCAGCATGGATTTCAAAAGGAAAAGTCTTGCTTGACCAACCTCATTCAATTTTTTGAAGAGGTAACAGAGAGAATAGACAAGGGTAATGCAGTAGATGTAATTTATCTAGATTTTCAAAAGGCCTTCAATAAGGTACCACATAATAGGCTAATGAATAAGGTCAGAGAATGCGGAGTCAGGGGACAAGTAGCAGAATGGATAGCTAGCAGGCTTCAAGATGGAAATCAGAGAGTAAGGGTAAAGGGTAGCTATTCACAGTGGCAGAAGATGGGTAGTGGTGTTCCACAAGGATCAGTGCTGGGACCACTGTTGTTCACAATTTATATTAATGATTTAGACTTTGGAATCAAAAACAATTTCAAAATTTGCGGATGACACCAAATTGGGGCGGATAGTTAATACTGAGGAGTGCTGCAACAAATTACAGGAAGACATTAATAAACTTGCAGAATGGGCATATAATAAAAGAAAGACTTAGATTTATATAGCGCCTTTCATGACCACCGGATGTCTCAAAGTGCTTTACAACCAATGAAGTACTTTTTGGAGTGTAGTCATTGTTGTAATGTGGGAAACGCGGCAACCAATCTGCACATAGCAAGGTACCACAAACAGCAATGTGATAATGACCAGATAATCTCTTTTTGTTATGTTGATTGAGGGATAAATATTGGCCAGGACACCAGGGATAACTCTCCTGCTCTTCTCTGAAATAGTGCCATGGGGTCTTTTACGTCCGCATGAGAAAGCAGACGGGGCCTCGGTTTAAAAGTCAGCACCTCCGACAGTGCGGCACTCCCTCAGCACTGCACTGGAGTGTCAGCCTAGATTTATGTGCTCAGGTCCCTGGAGTGGGATTTGAACCTACAACCTTCTAACTCAGAGGCAAGTGTGCTACCCACTGAGCCACAGCCACAGCCACATTGGCAAATGAAGTTCAACACAGATAAATGTGAGGTATTACATTTTAGTAGGAAGAATAGGGAGGTCACTTATTACTTGGAAGGTGTGAGTCTAGGTGGAGTCGAGGAACAAAGGGATCTGGGAGTACAAATACACAAATCACTAAAAGTAGTGACACAGGTAAACAAGCCATAAAAAAGCAAACCAGGCACTAGGGCTCATTTCTAGAGGGATAGAATTGAAAAGTAGTGAAGTTATGTTAAACTTGGATTGAACCTTGGTAAGACCACACTTGGAGTACTGCGTACAGTTCTGGTCACCACATTATAAAAAGGATATAGAGGCACTGGAGAGGGTGCAGAGGAGATTTACAAGGATGATACCAGAAATGCGAGGGTATACATATCAGGAAAGGATGAACAGGCTGGATCACTTTTCGCTTGAAAAAAGAAGGCTGAGGTGTGACCTAATTGAGGTCTTTAAAATTATGAAAGGTTTTGATAGAGTAGGTACAGAGTGTTTCCACTTGTGGGGAAGAGCATAACTAGAGGCCATCAATATAAGATAGTCACCAAGAAATCCAATAGGGAATTCAGAAGAAACTTCTTAACCCAGAGTGGTGAGAATGTGGAACTCGCTACCACAGGGCGTGGTTGAAGCGAATAGTATAGATGCATTTAAGGGGAGGCTAGCTAAGCATATGAGGGAGAAGGGAACAGAGGGTTATGCTGATAGATTTAGATGAGGATAGACGGGAGGAGGCTCGAGTGGAGCATAAACGCCGGCTTGGACTGGTTGGGCCGAATTGTGCCGTATATCCTACGTAATCCATGTAATGTAATCCTATGTAAAATGTACCAGCTGCTGTACTACTGAGTCATACAGAACAGTAAGGTAGCAGGTTCGATCCCTAGTTTGTGCTCTCAGTTGGTCTTCACTGAAGCAGCAGCGGGGATTCTACAGTCACAGTGAGGTAAAAATTCCACCTCTATATTCGCCGTGCATGCCAGGAGCCAGATGTTGCAAAATCATGGGCTAGCGGTGCCCAATTTTATGATGTGAACTTGCGGAGTATAGAAGCTTAATTTTTACCCCGGTATTCTGACAAAAATCTGTCAGGATTCCACTGTGCTCACTTGCAGTGACGTTATCTGGAAAAGGTGGATACATGTGCAGGCGAGGGCTGTATTTGTTATGACACTGCCATGATTAAATAGTCTGCTGACAAGCTACGCTGAAGAATTGGCCAGGCGAGATATCCGAGGCTGCTGGTTGGGTCCATGGAGCTCTGCTTTGATGTCTCTGCTTTTGGGAGAAATGGGGAGGAAACGGAATCTACGAGCATAAATATCCTTTAGTTTTTCCAAGACTTTGCTACAGACCCATTTATTTAGTTCCCTATCTTCAAAACTTAATTTGCTGAATAACAGCATTTGCTCTTGAACCATTTGCAGTCTCTGCCTCACATCAGGTCATAGAAGCATAGAAGATAGGAGCAGGAGTAGGCCATTCGGCCCCTCGAGCCTGCTCCGCCATTTAATGAGATCGTGGCTGATCATCCAAATTCAGTACCCTGTCCCTGCTTTCTCCCCATATCCCTTGATCCCTTTAGCCTTAAGAAATATATCTATCTCCTTCTTGAATATATTTAATGAATTGGCCTCAACTGCCTTCTGTGGTAGAGAATTCCACAGGTTCACCACTCTCTGGGTGAAGAAATTCCCCCTCATCTCAGTCCTAAATGGCTTACCCCTTATCCTTAGACTGTGATCTCTGGTTCTGGACTCCCCCGCCATCGGGAACATCCTTCCTGCATCTAGTCTGTCTAGTCCTGTTAGAATTTTATAAGTTTCAATGAGATCCCCTCTCATTCTTCTAAACTCTAGCGAATATAAGCCTAATCGACCCAATCTCTCTTCATACGTCATTCCTGCCATCCCAGGTATCAGTCTGGTAACTCTTCGCTGCACTCCCTCCATGGCAAGAACATCCTTCCTCAGATAAGGCGACCAAAACTGCACACAATACTCAAGGTGTGATCTCACCAAGGCCTTGTACAACTGCAGCAAGACATCCTTGCTCCTGTACTCGAATCCTCTCGCTATGAAGGCCAACATACCATTTGCCTTCTTAACCGCCTGCTGCACCTGCATGCTTACCTTCAGCGACTGGTGCACAAGGACTCCCAGATCTCGTTGCACTTCCCCTTTTCCCAATCTATTGCCGTTCAGATAATAATCTCTCTTCCTGTTTTTGCCACCAAAGTGGATAACCTCGCATTTATCCACATTATACTGCATCTGCCATGCATCTGCCCAATCACTCAACCTGTCCAAATCATATTGGAGTTTCTCTGCATCCTCCTCACAGTACACACGCCCACCCAGCTTTGTGTCGTCTGCAATCTTAGAGATATTACATCTAGTTCCCTCGTCTAGATCATTAATATATATTGTGAATAACTGGGGTCCTAGCACCGATCCCTGTGGTACCCCACTAGTCACTGCCTGCCACTCGGAAAAAGACCCGTTTATTTCAACTCTTTGCTTCCTGTCTGCCAACCAGTTCTCTATCCAAATCAGTACCTCACCCCCAATCCCATGTGCTTTAACTTTGCACGCTAATCTCTTATGCGGGACCTTATCGAAAGCCTTCAAAAGTCCAAATACACCACATCCACTGCATCTACTATTTCTAGGGCCACTTCCTTAAGTACCCTAGGATGTAGATTATCAGGCTCTGGGGATTTATCGGCCTTCAATCCCGTCAATTTCCCTAACACCATATTCCTACAAATAATTTGTCATATGTGATCCTTGGAGTTTCAGCCTGGGTAGTTCAATGCTTTTAACTGACTAATGTAGTTATTCAATCAGAAGAGGGGATAGAAGGAGGCAAGCAAGGTAATGAGAAGTGACTCCAGAAGTGAAACTCTTACCCTGGACCAAAATATCAGCCCTAAGTGTAGACCTGAATGTCTAGCTGTTAGAGCCAACTGTGTAGTGAGCGAACTGCTTGCAATTATTCATAGTGCAACTCTGCCATTGTGCAACCAACTAGTCTAGTGGAGAGACTGGAAAGCCATACTTCAGCTGAAATTTAAAAAGACGTGGCTACTTAAAGCTAAGTGGCCTTTTAGGAAGCTAGAAATTTGTAGACCCTTTTGAAAGGCTCAAAAATACATTTCAACTCTTTGGCGAGATTTACCAAAGCTCTGAAGGGTAAAGGGGGGACGACGGGTAAAGAAATGCCAGGCAAAAAGAAAGGAAATCTGGTGTGGAGGCATGAAACAGATCTCTGCTGCCAGCTTAGTGCCTCATTAACAGTGGGCAAAGTAGCAAAGATGGGGCCTTCAACACTGCCTTCCCGATTGTTTTGACCCGAGCTCGCTGCATTGCTCACAGGATAGACTAGAGTCTGAAGTGCAATTGTTATGTTTAGTGCAGTCTCATTCCGAGCTGGTGAGCACAGCACAGTGGGAATCAGGGAAAGGGAACTCACTAAGGGAAAGGGAGGGGGACGGGAATAGCACACACAAGGGATAGAGATATGGGGAGTGGAGAACAGCACAGCGAAAGGTTGCGCACAGGACAGCAGAACACCAAATCCTGCATATATCAACCCATGTTCTTATACTTTGCCTTCCAGCAGCTGTCATCTTGGATCTCAGAACTTCCTCAACAACTACTTGTCAGCCATCTGCTTCCAGTGTGGTGGAAGCACCTGTTCACCAGGTTGTGATTTTCCAGCTGCCTCGACGTTCTAGATATCTAAATCCAATGCCACATATTAGGGTTTGTCCGTAGAATGTGGATGACACCAGTAAGGCAGTGTTGACTGCCATGCCTGGTTGCCCTGGGCAATGAGTCAACCACAGAGTGTGGGATTGGAGTCACATGTCGGCTATGTGTTCCCTTCCCCGAAGGAAACGACTAAAAAAGTTGGGTATTGACAAGAATCTGGCAGCTTTCATAGTAATTTTCCAGAACTTGTCCACAAATTATGAATTCAATTTCATAACTTGCCACGGTGGAATCTGAACTCCCGCCTTCTGGATTGATCGCCCAGTACCATAACCATTAGACTACTGTTCCCGTTTAATCCAGGACCTTGTCTGAGGGGTTTTTGGGCAAGTGATGTGTCCACTGAGACACTACCCCTTCAGGGTACTCAGCGACAGGTTGGTGTAGGCTGGAACCCTCCTATCCCACAAACATGTTCCCTTTTTGTCACAAATCCACACACAGCTTGGTCCTGGATCAAAAAGAGCTTGAGGATAGGAAATGTATTTGGTGCTTGGAGTGTGTGGCTGATGTTTCCTATCATGGATTGGACTGGTTAGCAATGCATTTAGGCCCATGTTGGCAAAAGGATATCCAGGATTTAAAGTGAATATGTGTTTTTGCATGAATTAAAGTTGTTAGAAAAGACAATTATTTTCATCTTCCATTTAAAAATTATATTGTTCTAATTTTTATGTTTCTCTCTGCCAGACATCAAGATGACATGTTGATGGCACTTGGTATCAAACTGCATGAAATGTGAGTGAGTTGCTCGGGATGGCTTGTCTTCCTATTTTCCCTACTTCTCTAACTGTGGAGAGTCATTTAGTCTCCATTGCCACGTTCTTGGTGGAGACTAGGAACTTACCATGTGGGAAATAAGAGGCACAGTTTAAGCATAGGAAATTAACCCACTACTGGGCTGCACAGAAGGTTTTCTTTTTTATGGTGGTTACCACAGTGTACGTTGAAGAAACTTATAAAGCAGTGTTATTGCTCTGTATTTCGCTGCAGGCTAAATTCTAGTAAACCTTATTGTGATAATGTTACAGTTTTGAATTTTCAAGGAGAAAGTCATTGTGTGTCAAGTGAATGGGTATTCTGTCAATGTTAGCCACAAAGCCAGTCACTGACATCAAAACCATTTACTGTTAGACCAAGGATGCTGGATGAGTACTGTACTCCTTAATTTACTGTGAGATTGTAGATGCTGGTTGAGTATTGTAGAGTTGATTGTGAGATGGTAAAGGCTGGTTGAGTATTGTTGAGTTTTCTAGGAGATGGTGGGCTTTTGTTAAGCACTGTATACTTGTGATGTGCTAAATTATGAATGATTATTGTACAGCTTGTTGCAAGTCGGTGCATATTGTCTATGTACTGTATCATGTCATTTATGGCAAAAACGTGCAGCGGTTGGTGAGCATTGCTTGACTGCTGTATCATTTGTCATGAGTTGGTGAGTGTTGGTTGTGCAGTATAGGGTAGGTTTTACCAACTGGCGATCCCAGCATGGTGCTTCGTGGTTCTGGATTGCATTATTGGGAATTCAGGTGTGTGGAAGGTGGGCAGCACTCCCCACAGGATTTTCCATTTATTGTTGGGAAGAAATACCGGAGCGGCATGCTGATCGCCCTGCTTGAATTCCTGATATAAAACCCTGGCCCGTGAAGCTTCATTCTAGGAGTGGAAATTCTTACCATGTACCCTCGAATCATTGGCTTCGATTGTTGGCTGTAGATTGTATAATTTGCTGTGAGTGGGTAAGATTTGGTAGAGTATTACATACCGTGCTGTGAGTTGGTGAGTGTTGGTCGAGTCATGTAGACACTGTTGGTAGCTGGTGAATTCTGGTTGAATATTCTTCATCTAGCAGCACTGAGTGTGTGCCTTTTAATCTGTTAGGAGCTTACTGTTGCCATATCTGTCTGCTAGTGTAAGAATAGTGCTCGCTCGCGATTATGGCTGACAGTTAACGATGGAAAGTGGACGGTGAAAGCTAGTGAAAATGGTGTTGCCTTGGTTACTGATCCATATGGTGTAATGCGGTGATGTTGTTTCAATAGGATTTATGTAAATGAGGGCCTGGGTGAAAAATGTTTGTACAATACATATATCTTGGTGCAGAAAAAATATGTTGCAGTGAGAATTTTTACAGAATAGCACGAGACTTTGATTTGAACAAGCTTATATTCTGCAATTCAGCCTGCAGTCTGTGATGTTTTATCTATTAATTTTAACATAGAAACTTGCTTAGAATCTGTAGTTTGACACCATATAGAAGAAAGTACTCTGGAAGTCTTGCAGTTTATGATTTGCAGAAGGGACGCTGGTAGAGAGCATTGTAGAAGTCCAGTTGTGAGGTGATAAGAAGTGTGAATTAGAGTTTTTTTCTGGTAGAGGGGGAGAGTCATGGATGGATCTGAGTGATACGGCAGAAGTGATAGGAAATAGTCTGTGTGACAGATTGGATGTGAGGAAAGAAGTTGAGCTAATGTGCCTTCCAGGGAGCGAGTCAAAATTGGAGGCTTGTAGGTATTTGTGGGAGTGAGAGATGATGGCTTTACTGATGCTAACATTAATCTGGAGGAAACTTTGCCTCATCCAGGTCTTGGTGTTTGATAGATGGCTGTAGACAGTGGCAACAGCCGTGTGGTTGATGGAGAAGGCCGCAAGTGTCATCAGCGTACGTGTGAATGCTGACCTTGATGCTTCTGTGTAACATTCATCTTTCTTTAAAAGGAAAACATTTTATTTATTTTCTCTCCCAATTTAGCTCGAGAGTAAGTCATACAGTCCAGAAGGTCTGTATGATTCCCAGTCCGCGCTGTGTTAGCAGCTGGCTTTTGTGCCCCGAGGCAACAAAGGGTAAGAAAATCGGCCAGACTTTGTGTTCCTGATTGCTACCCATTGACTTCTGCTAGAAAATGGATGGTTGGAACCTAGATGAAAACAACGGGGCTATCTATGATTCTCTGGAATGATTGAATAGTCAGCCAGCATACATTGACATGGCCCATGCATGAAAAATGGTCACTTAGCCAAGTTACTGGAGCGATGTTGGTGCCCATGGAACTGTACCCCAGTGATTTTGTCTTTTTTCCCTCATACAGTATGTGCTTCCGACATGCCTTCCTTTTTCCTCAACTGAGGATTCCCCTCTACTGTGGTTGACACGGCCCTTGCCCGTGTCCATTCTATTTCCCGCACTTCTGCTCTCACCCCTTCCCCTGCCTCCTGGAACCACGATAGAGTTCCCCTTGTCCTCACCTCTCACCCCACCAGCCTCCACATTCAACGGATCATCCTCCGCCATTTCCGCCACCTCCAGCGTGATTCCACCACCAAACACATCTTCCCCTCGCCTCCCCTTTCAGCATTCCGAAGGGACCACTCCCTCCGTGACACCCTGGTCCACTTCTCTATCACCCCCAACACCCCTTACCCTTCGCCCGGCACCTTCACGTGCAAGCGCAGGAGATGCAACACATGCCCTTTTACCTCCTCCCTTCCCACTGTCCAGGGCCCCAAACACTCCTTTGAGGTGAAACAGTGATTTACTTGTACTTCTTGCAATTTAATATACTGTATTCGCTGCTCACGATGCGGTCTCCTCTACATTGGGGAGACTAAACGCAGATTGGGTGACCACTTTGCGGAACACCTCCGTTCAGTCCGTAAGGGTGACCCCGAGCTTCCGATCGCTTGTCATTTTAATTCTCCGCTCCACTCCCACTCTGATCTCTCCGTCCTCGGCCTCTTGCACTGTTCCAATGAAGCTCAACGTAAGCTCAAGGAACAGCACCTCATCTTTCGATTAGGTACTTTACAGCCTTCTGGACTCAACAATGAGTTCAACAATTTCAGACCATAACCTCTGCCCCTTCTTTTTTTCCCCATTTTTTTTCTCTCTCACATGGCAGCTGTTGATCATTCTGCCATTGCCATTTACACTTCATCTAGAGTCATCTTTTGTTTCTTAACTTGTCCCATTACCATCTCCTTTTGCCTTGCACCATCATCCCTTTTGTCTCTTAATCTCTCCTGCCTTCCATCCTATCACAGACCTTCCCTTTTGTTCTTTCCTCCCCTACCCCCATTCCCTGCCCCTGCACTTGCTTAAAAACCTGTTCCATCTCCAAATGTTTCCAGTTCTGACTCGGTTTCTCTCTCCACAGATGCTGCCTGACCTGCTGAGTATTTCCAGCATTTTCTGTTTTTATTTCAGTATGTTCTGTCTTTACTCCATCTTTAAAAGGGCACAGCATTCACAAAAAAATATCTTTGGCAAACTGTTTCTGTTTGGGAAGGGAGAAGAGCCAGAAACGCTGTATGTAATTTCATCAGGATAATTACATCACAAAATGATGCCTTTTAGCACAATTTACACCAATTTAGTTTTTTTTGTGAATAAATGAGAAAGATTTGCCAAGTACATTTTCGTCATGACAGTTTTAATTACATTGTTTAGCCATTTTAAGCCCCCATTCCAATTCGTCCTGGCATTTTTTTTTACTAAATGGCTTTACATAGATACCTTCAACTCCTGTAAGCTTTCTTATGTGTCTGATTTGTTTCTGCTTTTTGCCACTGATCTCCTCTTTCTTCTTCCTTCCCACTTATTCCTTCAGATTTTTATTAAAGCAGTCAGAGCTTGACAGTTTTTAATTGGAATTGAGATTTTCCTCCCAGCAGCTCGTGTCCAACGAGAACCCCTCTGAGAAGTGTAAGTGTGACTCAGATGAGCGGGGCACTCCTGATTGGTACGTGTATGTTGGGTTCTCTACCTGAGAGTGGATTTGGCTCTATTTCAATATTCAGGGATTATAGAATCATAGAGTCATAGAGTTATACAGCACAGAAAGAGGCCCTTCGGCCCATCGTGTCCGTGCCGGCCATCAAGCCCTGTCAATTCTAATCCCATTTTCCAGCACTTGGTTCATAGCCTTGTATGCTATGGCGTTTCAAGTGCTCATCTAAATGCTTCTTGAATGTTGAGGGTTCCTGCCTCTACCACCCTTTCAGGCAGTGAGTTCCAGATTCCAACCACCCTCTGGGTGAAAAAGTTTTTCCTCAAATCCCCTCTAAACCTCCTGCCCCTTACCTTGAAACTATGGCCCCTGGTTATTGACCCCTCTACTTTGATGACATGTTGGTTTTGATTGTTTTTAATTCCATACCATGTTACATTTAATTCAAACTCGAAAGCAATAGTTATTTCTTAATCTCTGCGAATGGGAAGGACACTGCACTCATATGCAGGCAGTTACTGATTTTGTAAGGTATGGGAATGCTTAAAAGTGCAAAAAGCTTTTCCAAATTCTTAACATTTTAGCAGAACTGCTCCCTACCAACTATATTTGGAAGTCATGAATTCAAGCTCCCGACACATAGTTTGTTTGGAGCTTCAGGTCCTCCCACAGACACCGAAGCTGATAACACACCGAGTGAAATGCATTCTCTATCAGATCTATTAAGGATTTCTAATCACACCTGGAAGAATGCCTCACTCTCTCCCTCAGCACAGCTTGTCACTGAAAAGCAGTGTTGGAAAGTAGCTGTTAATTTAGATTTGATTCAGTGAGACAATAAAAGCATGTGTGTTGTTTGCACTGACTTGCCTTGGACAGTGACGTTCAAGATCTGCATTCATCTGCCACTTGTCTCAGAAAAATTAGGTTACAATTCATCAAAATGTCAAATCTCATAATTCTGCAGGATATATAAACTTGTCTAGACTTTTCTTTTTCCCTTTCAACTCCTTTGTGCCGATGACTATATGTGCGAAGGGGTAAATGGGCCAGAAAATTGGCTCTCCGGCTTCCTGCGGGTGCAAGCATCGCGCGCGCGTACTTGCCTACCGCGCCTGCAGTTGTGCTTTGGGCCCACGAGGACTTCGGGTCCTGGGCCTCCTGCAGCTGCCGGCGCGCAGTGCTTGTGTATCCCAGGGGCGCAGTTAGTTCGAAGCGTCCCCTGGGATCACGTGGGCCATGGAGAGCCAATCCTAGCAGGGCATTTTCATTCATGGATTTGACAGAAAGACCTGTCAAATCTATGAAGAGAGATCGGCCCCAAAACCACACTTAAACGTCAAATAAATTTTAAAAAAAAATCACATTTTAAAAATAACTATAAGTTAAATAAATTAACTACTTTAAACAAAAATTTACATTTTTGAAAAAATTAATTATACTTTTTAACGGTGCTAAAAATAAACTTACCTTTCTTTAAAGTGTCTAAAAAAGCTAAAGCTGTTGAAATTTTTTTTAAATTGTAATTAATTAACCACTTACCTTGTTAAAAACAGGCCTTGCGCCTCCTTTTTAAAAGCGCAGCTTCTTCATACTTACCTTCCCGGAGAAACCTGAAAAAAAACCTGAAGTTCGCTACATGCGCGCAGCCTCTCCCGCGCACGCGCTCGACTTCTGAACCCCTCCCTTCAGGGAAACGGAAGTTCCGGTTTCCCGTGCATGCAGGAAACCGGCACTTCAGGTGGCCTTACGGGTGAGTACACAGCGCGTACTCACCCGACAAGAGCCGAATTTCTGGCCCGACGTCTTTGCAGTTGTTAAATCAGTGCAATAGCTTGTTGGCACAGCTTTGGCCTCCCAGTGAAGAGGGCTGAATTTCAAGCTACTATTATCATTACAAATAGTAAATATTGCAAGAGATGAAGTAGTCTGTGTGAGCCCAGCACCCCGCCCCCCCCCCCACCTGGGATTGCTTGGATCTCTGTCACTGGTAGCACGAGAACAAAAGGAGCAGTGCAACCTCACCCAGCACAGAGCGAGGAGTATTCATCTCAAAACTCCCCACACCCACTTGATATACTAATAGGTCATCACCCTAGTAACATAGGAATTGCTCGGTGAAAAAAGGCCAAGGTCCATCGAGTTTGCCTTCCACCATCCTGGTAGTGGCACGATACAATGATACTGGCATTGTTGACTAATCACAGCGATCAATCTCTATCAGTTAGTCAGCAACAGACCCAGATATGAGGCGAGGAAAGCCCCAGTGCTGGAGAGCTTTGGGAACCCCAGGTCCAAAGTCACCTGTTCCTCCCAAACATGCTACACTCACCACACTTCATGTCTCAAATTACTCATATATTGTGTCCCAAAAGGTCATTTTCTGAAAGAAATCTATCTGATTTACATCTGAATGAATCAATACTGACTGCTTCCATCATCTCCCTAGGGAACCTATTCCATAGATTGACCACTCGCTCACTGAAATATTGTTTCGGCAGATTAGTTTTGAATTTACTCTCCTTTCAAGCACAGGCCATGTTCTCTGGTTCTACTGTTCTGGACCAGGTGAAATAGCTTGTCGTGGTCTACATTATCTAATCCCTTTAGAATCCTAACAACAGCAATCACATCATCTTTCAACCTTCTCCCTGTTCACTCCATGGATGGTCTAGGCTGCTGTGCTGCCACTCCCGTTCAGCCTATGCAAGCAAGCTATCCCTGCATCCTCAGTAACATTGACGTGCTAAAGATCCTGGGACAGCCCGACCACCAAAGTGTTCATTTCTTGGTGGAAGAGTGAGGTTGAGTAAGTGCAGCAACACTGATGTCATGGCTGGATTCCTGTTGAAAGATTTACCAAGATCTGTCCATGCAAGGTGTGGTCAGTCAGTATAAGGCAATCTTCCCAATACAGGCGCCAGAGAAAAGTCCAAATTTGGTTATGTTAATAGTGCTGGGATGGAATTTATTGTTCAGTGGCAGAATTCTCTGCACCACAATAAACCTAAACTGATAAATATGTCGCAGATGCTCCAAGTTTTCACTTGTAATATGAATTAATAGCAATGATGTCTGTTTGGAGATTGCTTCAAGTTCAATGGGTTGGAGTCTGTTGGGTTGAACAGAACATGTAAATCAGAAAGTTACTCATTCTGATATGAAGGATGATGCTACACCAGTGAGCAAGCCCTTGCTTTTTGATGAGTGGCAGAAAATTTGGTTTGTTCCTCTGATGGGCGAGTTGCTAAGTGCATTATCCACTCTGAAACTCAGCCACGCAGATCAGAAGGTCCCAAATTTGATCACTATTCTGTGGTGAGCTAACTGATCTCAGCTAGGATGTCACTAGGAGCAATTCATTTTGGCCTCAAACATTCCTGGACTAGCGAGGGGAAAACATCGGCCAGGTTCCTGCTTCCAACCAAAAATCAGGGACACCTAGTGGAAAGTGCACACTTGTGCGGGTGAGCTGAGGACAGGAGTGGACTCAGCTGTAACATTATCTCATGGTCCAATGGCCTGCTAATACTAACTGTCTAAGCTCAAACATGAAGAATTTTTTTAAAAATATTCATTCACGGGATGTGGGCGTCGCTGGCAAGGCCAGCATTTATTGCCCATCCCTAATTGTCCTTGAGAAGGTGGTGGTGAGTCGCCTTCTTGAACCGCTGCAGTCCTTGTAGTGCTGTTAGTGCTGTCCACAATGCTGCTATACGTCTCTGTAGCAGTTTGGTACAACTGAATGACTTGCTAGGCCATTTCAGAGGGAAGTCAAGAGTCAACCACATTGCTGTGGGTCTGGAGTCAAATATAGGCCAGACCGGTTAAGGATGGCAGATTTCCTTCCCTAAAGTACATTAGTGAATCAAATCGATTTTTACGACAATCCAGTAGTTTCATGGTCACTATTACTGATATTAGCTTTTTATTCCAGATTTATTTAATTAACTGAATTTAAACTCCCCAGCTGCCATGGGGGGATTTGAACTCCTGTCGCCAGAACATTAGTCCAGGCCTCTGGATTACTAGTCCAGTAACATAATCACTATTCTGCCGTATCCACTAATATCCACTTGGATGAGGTACAGGAAAGTGAGCAGTATCTGTGGCACTGTACCCGTTCCGTGACGCTGTACCCCTGTTCCAGTGGCCCTGTACCCCTGATCCTGTGACGCCGTACCCCTGATACCGTGGCGCCGCGCCCCTGATCCCGTGGCGCCGTGCCCCTGATCCCGTGGCGCCGTGCCCCTGATCCCGTGGCGCCGTGCCCCTGTTCCCGTGGCGCCGTGCCCCTGTTCCCGTGGCGCCGTGCCCCTGTTCCCATGGCGCCGTGCCCCTGTTCCCGTGGCGCCGTGCCCCTGTTCCCGTGGCGCCGTGCCCCTGTTCCTGTGGCCCTGTGCCCCTGTTCCTGTACCCCTGTTCCAGTGGCCCTGTTCCCGTGACGCTGTACCCCTGTTCCCGTGATGCTGTTCCCCTGTTCCCGTGGCCCCGTACCCTTGTTCCCGTGGCCCCGTACCCCTGTTCCCGTGGCCCCGTACCCCTGTTCCCCTGGCCCCATACCCCTGTTCCCCTGGCCCCGTACCCCTGTTCCCCATGCCCTGTACCCCCGTTCCCTTGGCCCTGTACCCCTGTTCCCCAGACCCTGTACCCCTGGCCCTGTACCCCTGTTCCCGTGGCCCTGTACCCCTGTTCCCGTGGCCCTGTACCCCTGTTCCAGTGGCCCTATACGCCTGTTCCCGTGGCCCTGTACCCCTATTCCAGTGGCCCTATACACCTGTTCCCGTGGCCCTGTACCCCTGTTCCCATGGCCCTGTACCCCTGTTCCCGTGGCCCTGTACCCCTGTTCCCGTGGCCCTGTACCCCTGTTCCCGTGGCCCTGTACCCCTGTTCCCGTGGCCCTGTTCCTGTGGCCCCGTACCCCTTTTGCAGTGGCGCCGTACCCCTGATCACGTGGCGCTGTACCCCTGTTCCAGTGGCGCTGTACCTCTGTTCCCGTGGCCCTGTACCTTGTATGATTGAGTGCTATTAGGAGAGAACAGGAGAACAAAGGAGAAAAGTGGAAAAACAGCAATACCAGCACATCTGACACTGCATTACAACACAGCGAATCCAGCATCTGACGAGCACCCATATGCAGTTCTCAGATGTTTTAAATTGGTGTGTATTAACGCAACCTCAACTATTTGTCATGTGGAAAGTTGCAATAGATTTATCTGCTCCACAAAAATACACGCCGAAGGCTTTCAGTGGGACTACTAACCATTGATATGTCACAAATTGAACCAAGGACTTCCAAACTATTTAATCTGTGAAGAAGAGATGACATGCAAATGATGTGGATAGACTATAGGCTGTTACAGGGTGTTTGCACCGATACAATTGAAAGTGCTCATTCAGCCATAGCCTAGTTCTGCACAGTGGACCAGACATTCTTAAGAACGTTTGATTAATTTATTATGATGTGGAGTAATACAGCTTTGACTGACTAGTTAAGTGCATTGTGCATCACTGAAACCACATTACAGAGGTTATATAGGCTGGCTACCTCATATTTCACAAACAGAGCTGGAGACCAAGGCATTTTGGTGATATTTAACTGAAATGCTTATAAAAGGTAGTTTCCAAAAACTATTACAATAATTCACAAGCCGTCATTTTAGACGCAGATCCCATTGTTAATACATTTATAACAGTGTTGTCCAATACATTCGCCTCGAGCCACATGCGACTAACTGGGAATCAAGATGTGACTAATTGCATTTCTGATTAGTAAATAAAAATGAGTGATAGACCACCGTCATTGGGAATGTGATCTCAATACTCCTATCTGCATGGCATATGCATGTGTACTTTAACCTTTGTGTGTTTGTTCGCAAAATATTAATACAAAAAGCAGTGTGCGCAAGTGCTTTTTGATCATTTTGAGTGCTTTACTTCCTTGGTTAGTGAATGGTTGTAGATGTTAATTAAATAGACACGTGAAGTACATTTACCTGTATTGTGTGTGTGTGTAAGGTGTTTGCTACTAAAATGAGTGCATGTGGCTAGTCAGCAGTTTCTATTGGACAAGACTGATTTAGAAGACACTACATTCGAGCAATATTGCGCTTTAGAAATTCGATAACACTTCCCATTATCAGGATGGTTCACCTTATCTAGGTAGAATACTTGATACTTTGAAACTGAATGAAGTTTTGGAAATAAATGCATGAACTGCAATTATATGGAATTTTCATAAATAATCAGCTATTATCTTTTCTTTAAATGCTGTGGCCACGATTTTGCCAGCGCTCAGAGGGCGGGTTTGGAGGCGGGTCAAGGTTAAAATCGTTTTGACTGACGGTGGGTTGCGATCCCGCCATCAACCCGCCTCCAAACAGCTTTCCCAAGTGTTGGGTCCCCGATTTGCGATTGGACCCGACACCTAGTGGCGGGAAGAGGATTAAAGGCAATTACTTGCCTATTAACAGGTAGTTGCCAGTAGTTGACAGCCTATTTTTGAATTTTGCTGCTTCTGGCTCGGGTTTCCGATGTCCGGACACCACACCAGGTAAGTGTGGCGTGTTGTGAGTCTGCTGTAATGTTTCTGGATTGATGACAGCTGCAGAAGTGGTGTGAAGGATCCAATGTTGCACATGGTGAGTCTCAGAGGAAAGAAAATGTTGAGTAATGCATTTTTAATACATTCACACATTTCTTTAGGTTACAAGTTTTTAAATCCATGTCCAGTGCCACCTCATTGGGAGAACCTCTCTCACCAGTGACAGATCGCTTCTGTCACCTCACCAGCTGCCATCTATTCCAACCTATGGAGGGAGTCATTGGAGAGCCTGGGTGCAAGAGGTCACCTTTGTGCAGTGATTGTCAGTGTTTGCAGCACCTCAATGCTGTCAAACACTGAGAAATCAACTGTCAAAATATAATTGTGCGTGGTCCCTTTAAGAAAACCAGCAGCTGACGCGTCATCAAATTACGTCATCAGACCGGCTTCCTGTTAATTGGCCGGCAAGCCTGCAGGGCGGGCTTAACCAGGTCAATAAAGGGAAAATCATGTCTGTGGACCGGATGCAGCCGGGGGCGGGACTGGGAGCCGGAAACCAACTGACCCGCACCCAGCCCGCCTCCATTAATAAAATCGCGGCCTTTGTGTTCTTGGAAGGCAGGGATGAATCTTTCGATATGATTAGAAGTGTTCCATACAGCACGTCACACATTAAATCTGCCAGTAGCAGAAATACTGCAATTCAAAATGGAATAGTTTGTGGTTAAATTATAAACTTACTAAAAGATAAATTATTTCACGTTGAATGTCAATTTTATTCAGTGAATCACAGAATCATGCAGCACAGAAGGAGGCCATTCATCCCTTCGTGCCTCTGCTGGCTCTTTGAAAGAACTATCCATTTAGTCCCACTCCCCTGCTCTTTTCCCATAGCCCTGCAAATTTTTCCTTTTCAAGTATATATCCAATTCCCTTTTGAATGTTACAACTGAGTCTGCCTCCACCAGCCTGTCAGACAGTGCATTCCAGACCACAACAATTCGCGGTGTAAAAAAAATTCTGCTCATCTCCCCTCTGGTTCTTTTGCCAATTATCTTAAAATCTGTGTCCTCTGGTTACCGACCCACCTGCCAGTGGAATCAATTTCTCCTTATTTACTTTATTAAAATTCCTCATAATTTTCACCTCCATTAAATCTCCCCTTAACCTTCTCTGCTCTGAGGAGAACAATCCCAGCTTCTCCAGTCTCTCCACATAACTGAAGTCCCTCATCCCTGGTTCCATTCTAGTAAAACCCCTCTGCACCCTCTCTCAGGCCTTGACATCCTTCCTAAAGTGTGGTGCCCAGAATTGGAAATAATACTACAGCGGAGGCCTAACCAGTGATTTATAAAGTTTTAGCATAACTTCTTTGCTTTTGCAATCTGCGTCTATTTATAAAGCGAAGGATCCTTTATTTTTTTTTTTATATACAGCTTTATCAACTTGATCTGCCATCTTCAAAGATTTGTATATGTGAACCCCCAGGTCTCTCTGTTCCAGCACCCCCTTTAAAATTATACCATTTAGTTTATATTGGCTCTCCTCATTCATCCTCCAAAAATGCATCACTTCAAAATTCTCTGCATTAAATTGCATCTGCCATGTGTCTGCCCATTTCACCAGTCTGCCGATAACCTTCTGAAGTCTTCAACTATTCTCCTCACTGTTTACTACATTTCCAAGCTTCGTGTCAACTGCAAACTTTGAAACTATACCCTGTGTACCCAAGTCCAGGTCATTACTGGATATCAAAAAGAGCAGTGGTCCTAATACTGACCTCTGGAGGACACCATTCTATACTTCACTCCAGTCTGATAAACAACCTGTTCACCACTACTCTCTGCTTTCTGTGTGCTTCATACAGTTTAAATAGTGAAATAAAAATTGAGCTAAAGGCTTGTTTGGGATGAGTTTTTTATTTTGTGTCACTGAAGGGGACTGATGCTTGTACTGGGACCAGAAAGCAATGTCAATGTGATGCTTTGATGCTTAGTTTCAACACTGTGGTCAGTCAGGCCTGGACCAAGGTCCTGAGTTTTGGAGGCTTGGCACGCAAAACTTTGTCAAACTCTAATTATTGCTAACTTTCTGTGTTACAGTTACACCTTATTTAGTGGCTCAAAATAATTTTCTTTATTTATAGAGTTATAGAAGAGTAAAAATAATTGGGAGTGATTTTCATCTGCCTATCATGTTGAAAAATTAGGTGGTAGAGAGAGAAGCTTATTTCAATATTTATGCATGTCTTAAAAAGGTACCCACTGCAAGCCACTGGGAAAACAGGGAAAAGTTCTCGATGCCACGAGGAATACGAATGCTTTTGGCCCCCCACACAAAAGTCTTCCCACCTGCTGCCAGACACTTAGTGCACCTACTCCCGGGATCGCCTTCTTCCCCTTAAAAGTTTAACGTCCGCCTTGGCTCCTTGGAGGAGTCGCTGGATGACTTGCCCCCCCCCTCCCCAATCAGTGAGCTGCCTGTCAGCTGATTTTCAATTATAGCGCATGTTGGCTGGGCGCTGGGCAGAGTGATCGCACCACCTGCCAAAAGGCACGAGCGGGAGCCCTGACCCTATAAATGGCTCGGGCCTCTTGCTAGTGCCAATCGGCAGGCAGTGCAAGCGCTTTGCCCACTGCCCGGCCGATGTAACATCTCACTGAAAATCAGCCCCTTTGTCTGAGATGCAACACAGAAAATACTGGAGATATACAACCATGATTATCTTCGATATAATTCTAATTAAAAACCATGGGTTTTATGCCACATTTCCTGATTTGCCCAATATCTTTGGAAATTGAATTCTGAGAGACTACAATCCACATGGCAGCTGGAAATATAGTCCAGTACCCAGTGAAACCTGTATAAACGGACACTTATTGACATTTCCAAATAACTTACATTGTAAAAAGATACAAGAGGCACTCTGAAACACGGACACTCACAAATTGTGAACTACAGACCGCCTTCAATGTACCAAGCCCCCCATACACCTTAAAACATGGCTTCACGTCAGACTTTAAAATGTTCAAAGTCCGTACTATATCTGAATCTGAAGATCGTGATTGTTACTGGATTCCTTTTTTGTCCTTGCCGGTATCCGGGGTTTGAATCACCCCCCACAGCCGCTGTCCATGCCGGTTGACAACGCATGCCAGAAGATGCGCACGAGCCTGACCCCACGCGCTACGGTTGTCCGTCATCTGAGGGTGTTGTTAGGGACAGGCTCCACTGTACAGGCACTGTACCTGGCACCAACATTCCCTGTGAGCTGCGCTTTGTCTCTTTTAATGCGCGGTCCCTTTAAATTTCTGCGCACGCGCAGTATTTACAACATAAAAGCCAGTGAGCGGCCTGTGCAGGACCTTTGAGACTACTGCCGCGCGCACACGCGCACCTTAATGGGAACATAGCATGGCACATCAGTTTTGTTATATCTGCTTCGAAACTTGCGTTGTTCGCGTTGTTGCAGCTGATTAGATGCTGATCATAATCTCAGCTGGTTCTTCAAGAATGTTGGGGAAATTTTTACAGTACATACAATGACCATTTTGAAAATAAGGATATCTGCAAACAATGGACAGATGATGCCATTCCCTCAGGTGTCCATAATTTACAGATTTCACTGTAATGGCCAATGTGTCTACTGCTGAACTCTGCTCTTCATTTCCTTTCTGTAGATACATGCTATCCTGCTGAAAAAGTCTCGTGGCGGGGACCAGAGTAGAAAACGTCCACTTGGCAAAAGGACCACATCCTGCTTTCTGCAGTCTGCGGGAACTAATTCTCAACTTGTGCAATTCCAGAACCTGAGTGCCACAGAACTTCCTGTACTCGAAACATGGATCCTCCATTTTTCATTGGAATGGAAGGCACTTTTCCCCACCCCTCATCAGTCGATAATGGAAAGGGCAGGGAATTGTGAATCCCCAGATGTTGGTCTCACAGGTGCGGTGCAGCAATACCCCAGGCATGGGGCAGGAAGACTGAATTGAATACATTTCATTTAAACTTTCCCGGGACAAGGGGTTAATTTATGACAGGAAGGATTGGAATTAGCAATGAGAAAATGATCTTGGGCAGGGTTTGTCTCAGGAACATTTTGGTGGATAATTAGGATGGCAAATAATTGGAGTAGGGACGATTTGAAATTCACTGTACTTACAAGAAACAATTTTGGAGGCAGGGAGGTAATTATACATATAAGCTATCTACATTTCTAAGAACTATCATTATTATTTATATATAAGAATTTAGAATTCAGTTAATGCCCAAATTTGGATTTAAACTGTATTACCATTAATAAAAAAGCATAACCATTAATTCGTCAATTTTCTCTTAAAAAAAATTAACAAGCTCCACCAAATATTAACAGAATACGTTTTCCCCTTTAAAGAAATGGACTTCAAAAATACATTGACAATGTAAAGATAACCAACAGAAAAATATCTAAATTCACAAACACACAAAAATTACAAAAGCAATAGAACTGCATATACCAGTACCAATAAGTCTGCGCTCTGGAGCAAATTATATCAGCTTTTCTCATATAATTTGTTCCTGGTACCCAGGCATACTGTCAGAGGCACATTCTGTTAGATCCAGCGACATTAATAAAACCAGTCCAATACATGAACTATAGGTGAGAGGGAGCTGGAATGGTCCTTGACTGAGGTAGAGTTCTCATCATACAGCAGGTATAGTGTCTCTATAGATAACACAGGTCCAAGTGATCTCCTGGACTGGTTTCGATCGCCTGAGGGGGGCAGAGAAGAATTTTTCAGAGTATTTTGTCCCTTATTGGCCCTGGGTTCTTGATTATTTTTTATCTCTTCCAGGAAAATACGTGGCTGCGGGGGAGTTTCTTTTACGATTTCCAAGTATTCGAGCATCTTATTTTAATTGGCTATTACATCTTCCTACTCTTACCACAAAGTTCATCCATCGGGCCGAACCGGTACACTCATGAAAGGTCATCATCAAAAAAATGCAAAGAAATTAAATTAGGGATCAGCCTTAGTTCAATATTAGCATTCCTGCCTCTGAGCCAGAAGATTGTGGGCTCAAGTCCCGCTCCAGAGACTTGAACATAAAAATCAAGGCCGACACTCCAGCACAGTACTGAGGGAGTGCTGCACTGTCGGAGGTTCCATCTTTCAGATGAGACAAGAAACCGAGGCCCCATCTGCCCTCTCTGGTGAACGTAAAAGATCCCATGGCACTATTTTGAAGAAGTGCAGGGTAGTTCTCCTGGGCCAATATTCATCCCTCAACCAAAATCACTAAAACAGATTATCTGGTCATTTATCTCACTGATGTTTGTGGGGCCTTGCTGTGTGCAAATTGGCTGCCGCATTTCCCACATAACAACAGTGGCTACACTTCAAAGTACTTCATTGGCTGTAGAGCGCTTTGGGACATCCTGAGGTCGTGAAAGGCGCTATATAAATGCGGGTTCTTCTTCTTGTAAATGTAAACTAGGCAAAAGCCATCTACATTATTTCATTGCAACTAATTAGGTGTCACAGAGTTCCTGCCTTTCAAACACCCACTTGACAGAACAGAAACAGAAGTGTGAAAGATGAGAGCAAATGTGAGAATTTGATCCTTGCAGAGTAGGTGCAGTAATGCTGTTTAAATTAGGATGCTACCTAGATCGATGTGTGCTGTCACATTTCAGTGTTTCAATCAACAAAGTTACAAGAGTACAAATTAAAATGAAGTTGTTTGTTAATATTATGCAAACGGACCGAAGTGAAGTACATAGAACATAGAACAGTACAGCACAGTACAGGCCCTTCGGCCCTCGATGTTGTGCCGAGCATTGTCCGAAACCAAGATCAAGCTATCCCACTCCCTATCACTCTGGTGTGCTCCATGTGCTTATCCAATAACCGCTTGAAAGTTCCTAAAGTGTCCGATTCCACTATCACAGCAGGCAGTCCATTCCACACCCCAACCACTCTCTGAGTAAAGAATCTACCTCGGACATCCCTTCTATATCTCCCCCCATGCACCTTATAGTTATGCCCCCTTGTAACAGCTGCCTCTACCCGAGGAAATAGTCTCTGAACATCCACTCTATCTATCCCCCTCATCATCTTATAAACCTCTATTAAGTTGCCTCTCATCCTCCTCCGCTCTAAAGAGAAAAGCCCTAACTCCCTCAATCTTTCCTCATAAGACCTCCCCCCCAAACCAGGCAGCATCCTGGTAAATCTCCTCTGCACTCTTTCCAATGCTTCCACGTCCTTCCTATAGTGAGGTGACCAGAACTGCACACAATATTCCAAATGTCGTCTCACCAAGGTCCTGTACAGTTGTAGCATAACCTCACGGTTCTTAAACTCAAACCCCCTGTTAATAAACGCCAACACACCATAGGCCTTCTTTACTGCTCTATCCACTTGAGTGGCAACCTTCAGAGATCTGTGGATATGAACCCCCAGATCCCTCTGTTCCTCCACGTTCCTCAGAACCCTGCCATTGACCCTGTAATTCTTATTCAAATTTGCCCTACCAAAATGAATCACCTCGCACTTATCAGGGTTAAATTCCATCTGCCATTTTTCAGCCCAGCTCTGCATCCTATCAATGTCTCTTTGCAGCCTACAACAGCCCTCCACCTCATCCACTACTCCACCAATCTTGGTGTCATCACCAAATTTACTGATCCACCCTTCAGTCCCTTCCTCCAAGTCATTGATAAAAATCACAAACAGCAGAGGACCCAGCACCGACCCCTGTGGCACACCGTTGGCAACTGGTCTCCAGTCCGAAAATTTTCCATCCACCACCACCCTCTGCCTTCTATGAGATAGCCAGTTACCTATCCAATCAGCCAAATTTCCCTCTATCCCACAACTCCTTACTTTCTTCATGAGCCGACCATGGGGAACCTTATCAAACGCCTTACTAAAATCCATGTATACGACATCAACTGCTCTACCTTCATCTACACACTTAGTTACCTCCTCAAAGAATTCAATCAAATTTGTTAGGCAAGACTTACCCTTCACGAATCCGTGTTGACTTTCCCTGATTAAGTTGCCCCTTTCCAAATGGTCATAAATCCTATCCCTCAGGACCTTTTCCATTATCTTACCAACCACCGAAGTAAGACTAACCGGTCTATAATTACCAGGTTCATTCCTATTTCCTTTCTTGAAGAGAGGAACAACATTCGCCACTCTCCAGTCCTCTGGCACCATCCCCGTGGACAGTGAGGACCCAAAGATCAAAGCCAAAGGCTCTGCAATCTCCTCCCTTGCCTCCCAAAGAATCCTACGATATATCCCATCTGGCCCAGGGGACTTATCGACCCTCAGGTTCTTCAAAATTGCTAAAACATCTTCCCTCAGAACATCTACCTCCTCCAGCCTATCCACCTTTATCACACTCTCATCCTCAAGAACATGGCCCCTCTCCTCGGTGAACACTGACGAAAAGTATTCATTCATCACCTCTCCTATCTCTTCTGACTCCATGCACAAGTTCCCACTACTGTCCTTGACCGGCCCTACCCTCACCCTGGTCATTCTTTTATTTCTCACATAAGAGTAAAAGGCCTTGGGGTTTTTCTTGATCCGACCCGCCAAGGACTTCTCATGCCCCCTCCTAGCTCTCCTAAGCTCTTTTTTTAGCTCATTCCTTGCTACCTTGTACCCCTCAATCGACCCAACTGAACCTTGTTTTCTCATCCTTACATACGCTTCCTTTTTCCTCTTGACTAGACATTCAACCTCTTTTGTGAACCATGGTTCTCTCACTCGGCCATTTCCTCCCTGCCTGACAGGGACATACCTATCAAGGACACGCAGTAATTGCTCCATGAAAATCTCCACTTTTCGTTTGTGCCTTTCCCTGATAGTTTCTGTTCCCATCTTATGCTCCCTAATTCTTGCCTAATCGCATCATAATTACCCCTCCCCCAATTATAAACCCTGCCCTGCCGTATGGCCCTATCCCTCTCCGTTGCAATAGTGAAAGTCACCGAATTGTGGTCACTATCTCCAAAGTGCTCTCCCACATACAAATCAAACACTTGGCCCGGTTCATTACCCAGTACCAAATCCAATGTGGCTCCACCTCTTGTCGGCCTATCCACATATTGTGTCAGGAAACCCTCCTGCACACACTGTGCAAAAACTATCCCATCCGAACTGTTTGACCTATAAAGGTTCCAATCAATATTTGGAAAGTTGAAGTCACCCATGACAACTACTCTGTGACCTCCACACCTATTCATAATCTGCTTTGCAATTTCTTCCTCCACATCTCTATTACTATTTGGGGGCCTGTAGAAAACTCCTAACAACGTGACCGCTCCTTTCCTATTTCTAACTTCAGCCCACATTACCTCAGACGGCAGATCCCCCTCGAACTGCCTTTCTGCCGCTGTTAAACTATCCTTGATTAACAATGCTACTCCTCCACATTTTTTACCACCTTCCCTACTCTTACTGAAACATCTATACCCCGGAACTTCCAACAACCATTCCTGTCCCTGTTCTAACCATGTCTCCGTAATGGCCACCACATCGTAGTCCCAAGTACCAATCAACGCTCCAAGTTCTCCTACCTTATTCCGAATGCTCCTTGCATTGAAGTAGACACACTTCAAGCCATCTTCCTGTCTGCCGGTACATTCCTGCGACCTTGATACCCTCCTCAGTACCTCCCTACACTCACCACTGGCTCGTGGACTACAGCCCTTTTTCCCATCCCCCTGACAAATTAGTTTAAACCCCCCCGAAGAGCCGTAGCAAATTTCCCTCCCAAGATATTGGTGCCCCTCTGGTTCAGGTGCAAACCGTCCTGTTTGTACAGGTCCCAGCTTCCCCAGAATGTGCTCCAATTATCCACATAACTGAAACCCTCCCCCCTACACCATCCCTGCAGCCACGTGTTTATCTGCACTCTCTCCCTGTTCCTCAACTCGCTAGCACGTGGCACCGGCAACAAACCAGAAATTACAACATGGTTTGTACTGGCTCTCAGCTTCCAACCTAGCTCCCTAAATTCCTGTTTTAAATCCCCGTCCCTTCTCCTACCTATGTCGTTGGTACCGATGTGTACCACGACTTGTGATTGTTCCCCCTCCCCCTTGAGGATTCTGAAAACACGGTCCGAGACGTCACGGACCCTGGCACCCGGGAGGCAACATACCATCCGTGAGTCTCTTTTGCTGCCACAGAACCTCCTATCTGTCCCTCTGACTATTGAGTCCCCAATAACTATTGCTCTCCTGCTCTCCCCCCTTCCCTTCTGATCCACAGGGACGGACCCAGCGCCGGAGATCTGGTCACCGTGGCTTACCACTGGTAAGTCGTCCCCCTCAACAGTATCCAAAGCGGTGTACCTGTTACTGAGGGGAACGACCACAGAGGAACCCTGCACTGACTGCTTCCTCCTAGCCCCTCTCACTGTCACCCATCTATCTTCATGCTTTGGAGTAATTACATCCCTGAAGCTTCTATCGATGACCTCCTCTGCCTCCCGAATGATCCGAAGTTCATTCAGCTCCAGCTCCAGTTCCATAACACGGTTAACAAGTAGTGCATCTTCTGCACCAAATATCTGAAACCCTGAAGTCCATTTTGGCTTTCTTTGCAAATAACCAACTGTTGCCCATGTTGGTTGGGCCTTATGGGATGATACTCATGCACAGAGGCACAAAACGTCCATTTTGTAAATCCCACTATAACGCCAGTCTGAGAGTGAGAAATTATTGGGCCATAATTTTCCGTAGCAGGGCGTTAGTTATACTTGCCCTTGCACGTTTAGGTATTTACATTTCTTGCATGGCAAGTTGCTGAAACTGCGGCTGATATCGGCGCAGCGAGAGAAACCAGGCAGCTGGGACCTGAGTGAACAGGGCAAGCAACTGTGTATCTCCTTAATCAATCAGATTGAAGGATTGTGAAATTAACAGCACAAGGACTGAGAAGGAAGTGTAAATGAGAGTGGGTGAATTCAATGTCAAATCAGGTACAGAAATAGAAATAAACAGAAGGAAAGAAAGATTGGATTAAAAGTGAAAGAGACAGAAAGGAAAAGAAAATTAAAAAAAAAATTTTAATTGGACATTTTTTTAAATCGCCAACATTAACTAATACCTGAAGGAATGAGGCTTCACACTTGTAATAGTTAATTTTCAGTGCCAGAGAGATTGATTGGCAGTAATTAACAGTTATCACGTCGTTAGAAGAGTCTTCTTCTTAGGCAGTCCCTCGGAACCGAGGATGACTTGCTTCCACACTAAAAATGAGTTCTCAGGTGACTGATGAGTCCAATGCGGGACCTACAGTCTCTGTCACAGGTGGGGCAGATGGTGGTTGAAGGGGCGGGTGGGTGGGGTGCTTCCGCTGTTTGTGCTTGGCTTCCGCTTGCTCCCGGCGAAGAGACTCGAGGTGTTTGGCGCCTTCCCAGATGCTTCTCCTCCACTTTGTGCGGTCTTGGGCCAGGGATTCCCAGGTGTCGGTGGGGATGTTGCACTTTTTCAAGGAGGCTTTGAGGGTGTCCTTGAAACGTTTCCTCGGCCCACCTGGGGCCCTTGTAGAAGGGTACTTGCACTTGAAATGACAAGGCTTAACTTTCCGTGGCGGGTTTAGTTCGTATCTACTGCGCAAATGCAGCAACTTCATGCCGTTCAATGCATTTTAATGGTGAGGCAGGCAACGAGGTGCGGTTTTCACAAAGCTAATGACGGAGCGGCGCAATCTGGACAGCAACTTTTGGATATTTGCGTTTAACCGTGCGCCCGCCCCTCGCCTGAAGTTGCTGTACCATTTGCGCATAGATTTTGTGCCATTAGCCTCACCATTATTTTGACAACAAATTCTGGCCCATTCCTCTTTTCTACAGCAGGATCTCTGTTCCTGGCAGAATGTGAATCTGACCACGCTAATGAATGGGATGAGAAAGAGTGGGCCTGAGATAATGGTGCAACTGTCCTAATCCCGGTAGCCGATTGGTGAGGGCGATCTTGCAATCATTGAAAATCCAGCAGGGAATGCGGTAAAGACCTGGCGTTGGAGTTTCCACTTTGGGCGCAATCGGCGATTCCGGCGCAAATTACGCCAAAAAAATTGCGCCCGTTTTGAAAAGTGTTTATTTCTCAAGTTTCCTCTCAAACTCATTTGCACATCGCCAAACGCAAAAACCACCGTGAACAATCGGGCAGCGTTTTAAAACGTAATTTAAAAAAAAAATTGTTCCTACTTTTTGGCTATTTGGCTCAAGGCCAGGCCTCAGTCTCTTACTGCAGACAAAGTACAGCGCCCAAATTCTTCAGCTTCACTGTGCATTTTAAAAAGAATTTGCTTTAATAAATATTCCTCGATATATTTAAGATGGCAACTAGGTAAAGGTTGAATAATACAGCTGAAAATGGGTTTATCACACAAAAATAAGCATTTTAAATCACCGTGTCAATCACAGTTACCTGTGAGTAACTCAATTTAAATGACTGAAAATGACTTTTAAAAAATATACAAAACTATTTTCTAGTTAGTTGGGGTACAGCAGTCAGTTCCTTAGTAAATTAAAAAAATAAATCCTTCAAAACATGCCTATTGGTGTCCTTGCACCCAAAAGATCTGGGTAATTTATGGAGCCTCTTCGAAGGCCTGCAAACGAGCGCAATTAGCGCAATGGTGATTAATTAATTCTGGGGATGTGGCCAGTTCTGTGGGCGGGGCCTGCTTCTAGCAGGATGTTTTAAAAAAGTAAAGCAAAAGATCACAGAAACTCGAGTTGCGCTGAACACGATTTGCGCTTAAAACTCCACAATTTTTTGTGCCAGTTACGCCAATGTCGGGGGAATGTTGCTGAAAAAACCAGTGCAATCGAGCAGACGCACTCCAGGCCCTGCTGTCCTCAGGGTATTGGTGCTTCTAATGCAACCCACAGAATCCTAGTGCTCCCACAGCTGTATTTACATCGCACACTCGCAATTAACTTTTTTGTAAAACTATTTGTACCCACTGTGTTTAGTGGATATAAGTGAGCCTGGTAAGGTTTCAGTTAAATGGTTGTACAGTCACAGTAAGATTGTCCCCGTGTTAAATCTTTAAGGGGGAGAAATTCGGTACCTTAGCACCTCCCGTTATTGCCTCCGGGGGGGCGATAACAGGGCACTAACGACTTACTGACCGGGCGCGGCGAAATGAACGACTCCTGCTAAATTGGGCGAGAGGCTTGCAGCGGTGGTAACACATTGCGCCACGGTCTCCTGCGCCCGGAGATCGTGACGTGATTCTCCTGAGCAACGCCCTGGTAGTGCCCGGACCCGAACTTCGGTTCCGCCCCCCCCTGCAGCATCGCTGCAGGAGGCATTGTTCGGGAGGCCGGGCGCTTCGGGGGCACAAGTTAAAGGGGATGTTGGAGTGGTAAGTATAAAAATTGTTCCAATGCATTATATCAACGTTTTCCCCTTGTTCTTCAGCCGCGATCGATCAGCCTGGCACTCTGCTGGAGTGCACAGGGCTGATCGGGCCGGATCGCGGCTGCCGTCGGGGACCAGCTCACTGGGCCCAATGCAGAGCCTGCAGCGACGGCCCTTCCCTTTAAGGGAGGGAAGAAGCCTCGGATCTCGGCAGCGCTGCACCACTGCCGCCCCGCCTGCGTCTTTTAGCGCTCCAGGAAGGAAGTGGAGTGCTTGATTTAGCACTCCATTTTACTTCCTGGAGCGCCAACAGCCAATTTAGGGGAAGCTCAGAATCATTAGCGCCTGCCGCTAATTTTTCAGGATTTCAAAAATTAGCACCCCAAACGGGGCGATACCGAATTTCTGCCCCTAAGTGTTCATCTTTCTCTGTTGGTTGGCTCATTAGTTCTTGGCACTCACTGAATTTCAGACCTCACAGTATTAGGGGCATGGTCAGCACCACATTAAGTCATTGATTGTCTGCTTTCTAAGGATATTAGTGCCACCTTACATTATTTGGCTTAAGGCCAGGCCTCGGTCTCATAAAGTCCAGCGTCCAAATTCTTCAGCTTCACTATTCATCTGGAAAATGGCCCATATATCCAATGCCGGGTTGACAGACAAATTCCTGGTCAACGATTGCATAAAGCAAATTTGCACCCTCAAGTCATTATGCACAAGGCCAAATGAATGCAGAATTTATTGTGCACATGGTGGAATAATGCCAGTTAACTGGCGTATTCTTAATGGGAATGTTCATTTATAGGGAAGTACTGATTTATTCCACACGCATTCTAATAGCACTAAAACAACTGGCTGTAGGAACAATCTCTGTACTTAAGTGGAGCTTTACTGCTTTTGTTCCCTAAACAAGCAGTCAGTTACAATTATTAGCAACGACCAAATAAATGATACAGACAAGTAAATGGCTGAGAGAGCCTGCTCGCTGCTCAAATGCAATTCTGCGTTCCAACGGGATTCCTCTGATCATTTGGAGGCAGCATTACAATAAAAATAAGACTTGTATTTCTATAGCGCCGTTCACGACCACCGGATGTCTCAAAGCGCTTTACAGCCAATGAAGTACTTTTGAAGTGGAGTCACTGTTGTAATGTGGGAAACACGGCAGCCAATTTGCGCACAGCAAGCTCCCACAAACAGCAGTGTGATGATGAACAGATAATCTGTTTTTGTTATGCTGGTTGAGGGATAAATATTGGCCAGGACACCGGGGATATCTCCCCTGCTCTTCTTCGAAATAGTGCCATGGGATTTTTATGTCCACCTGAGAGAGCAGACGGGGCCACATGAAGTATTACATCTCAGCCCTCAGGCACCTTGTAGCAGAAGTCACCATATAGCAATCAGGACCAGGTACCCTAACTGTTATTTCTCTCCTCTGACTCAGGGATGTTGAGGGAAACTGCAGTGCCCCCTGCAGCTGCCTAACTAAGGGCAGCTGAGGGCAGAGCAGGGATCGAATTTGGCATCTTCCTGGCTTGTGTTGCCCAAACCCACACCATGCAGTACGTTTACCAGCATCATCTGGTCTCTGCACTGAGTAAGTATGGGAAAAACACTGGAGAGAAAGGAGATGAGAAGCAAGGGCCAATTTTCCCCACCACCTCAGTCTGAAAATTAAATGGGCTGACATTTGAAGCTGGCAGATTCAAGTACCTTGGATTCAAAAGCAAATTCCACAGAATCTGATATTCTTTCCAAACACAACCTTCTGCCTTTGCGCTCATGGTGTGGAGCTTCACCTGTCAGCAGGGCATGTTGGAAAGTCAAGGACATGCTGTGTACAATTTTCTGATCATCAAATTTAATTGGTTGGAAAATAGTGCCCAGTGTGTGCAAATTGTATGGCAGCACAAAGTCAGAAGGTTACCCCTAAAACATAGTATTATACAGCTATATAGGGAGAAAAATTAGTTAACCACCATTTTGGGTCGCTAACATCGCCTGGGCGCTAAATCTAACGCCGGCAAAAAAACAGCGCCGGCGATCGCTAAGTACAGTTTTAGTGCCCCAAGAGGGAGGTGAAGCGCTAATTCAAACGCTCCACTTCCTTCTCAGAGCGCTAACCTCGAATATCGGGGCGGTGCGTTCTGCAGCGCTACGCACTGGGCCGCGTCGCGCTACCGCATGGAAGGGCTCCTCCCCTCATTATCATATGTCATGCAAGGGACAACATCTCCAGGAATGCAGCATTCCCTCAGTGCTGCACGGAAGCATCAGCCTTGACTCAGTGGGTAGCACACTTGCCACTGAGTCAGAAGGTTGTGGGTTCAAGTCCCACTCCAGAGTCTTGAGCACAAAAATCTAGGTTGACACTCCAGTGCAGTGCTGAGGGAGTGCCGCACTGTCGGAGGAGTCGTCTCTCAGGTGGACGTAAAAGATCCCAGGGCACTGTTTCGAAGAAGAGCAGGGGAGTTATCCCCGGTGTCCTGGCCAATATTTATCCCTCAATCAACATCACAAAAACAATTACCTTGTCATTGTCACATTGCTGTTTATGGGAGCTTGCTGTGTGCAAATTGCTGTCGTGTGTCCTACATTACAACAGTGACTACACTTCAAAAAGTACTTCATTGGCTGCAAAGTGCTTTGGGACGTCTTGTGGTCTTTCTTGACATATCAGCTTAAATTATGTACTCAAGTTCCAGAGGGAAATACAATTATCACTGCTGTTCCAATAGATTTGGCATCAACTTCTCCTATAGCCATTTCTCAGAGCAGTACTGCACACTCTGAACTGAATTCAACCAAATCTCTGTGTCCAGGTGCACTGGAGCACCTGGACAGAGGGATTATTAGAAAACTGGGCGGGTTGGCGTACACACCTGTAAAAGAACCCACTTGATTTGTCTCCACTAATTTGCAGACCCAGGAAAATCCCTCTTAATGACTTTAGCCCTTGAACACTTCTAGAATAGATTACTCCCAGATAGGATCAATAATTTTAATCACATTTGCTGAATAGTTACGGCACTTTGATAGAGCAAACACTTGTATTAGCAGAGAACACAAGGCCCAAGTTAGGTTTGGCTATAAACACGAGCCTGTCTAAATCATACATGCCAACCATTAGTGTTTCACACTGATATTGGTGTTTAGAGGGCTCGGTAAGTGTGCCAGCGTTTGCTGACAAAGATCATCACAAATTGCTCAATCCTGCTGCTGCAATCTTTACAATTCCCGTGCTCCTTCCCAAGTCCCTACTCCCCTGCTGGCCCCCTTGCTTCTTCCTGAATCTGGCTACACATGGACTGGACCAGGGTCCCTCACTCCTTCGTGCCATTAATGACAGTGATCCCATTCACTGTTTACTGCAAGTGGGAACAGTTGTGAAAACAGGAATTCCTGCCTACTGTATAGTGCCGGAATCATTCGTGCAGGAGTGGTATTGAAGAGAAAGAGGTGTGGCCTGGTCCATTAGCAGCCAGACTCAAGTCGGAGTGGGGAGGAATGGATAGCATTGACGGGGGGAAATGGACAGCAGAGAATAGGCTCGTAACAGATGGCAATAAAGGAAGAATGGATGGCAATGAAGCGAGCGACTGATGACCGTAAGGAGAATGCAGGGAAATAAAGGGGAAGTGGATGTCAATCAATGGGAGAGCAGAGGTTAGGGAAAGTGGCGGGGCGATGTATGGCAATGAAGAGGAGAAAGAAGTGGGCACTGGAGGGGGCAGGAAAGGGGCAGAAGCTGGGAATGGCACTTTGACGAGAGAGGGAGTGCTGACATTAATGGAAGGGAAGAGGGGATGAACTGGGGGGGTGGGGGGGCAAAGAGTGGCAACTTGAATGAAGTTAGGGCTGAAAGGACAGTGTCCTAACAATGGAATGGGAATAGTCGAATCTGGAGGTAACAATGGCATGGAAGAGGGTTTCAGCAGCAGGTAAACTGAGGCAGGGGCGGAAGCGGGTGATGTTGCGGATATCAAACGAAATCCTGGTTTTAAACTTGGATTATTCAAAGTTAAAATCACACCCTGTGTGAACGTGAGAGACTCCTCTCCCATTTGAATCAAGGGATTGATAATAAAAAGAGTTGAATGAAAGTTTAAGTGAATCAGACTGACTAGCAGCAGATTTATGTTTCTGCCAACAATGAAAGCAGCTCTCGCCTGGAGATCTCAAGGCTGATCTAATTCAGCTACTGGTTCTACAGAACCCATTGCCTTCAGGCTCCAATCTTGTCCGTGCGTTTGTTTCTGGTGCAGCTGAGAGCAAAGATATTGGTAATGAGTGAAATGAAGTCCTAATAAGCAAAGCCCTGCTTTTGATTTTGAATGTGATTAAATGTACACACCGTGTCTGTAAACGGAGCCCGAGTTAATGGAATTCACTAATCATCCATTTATTTACATCTGCATTCACTCTCCCATCTAATTCCTCACATTCCTTTAGAAGTGAAAAGAAGGCTTATGCCTTGAGCTTGCACATTACCGTTGTTTAATAGCTTCATATCCTTTCTATGATACCTGCTAACAAAGTTTTATCACTGGACGATTCGAACAATCTTGATATCAATATTTCAGGAATCACCATCAGGTCATATATTGGTTCTAATTAACTGAATGTTATATTTTTTTTCCTTTGTTTTTATTGAAGAGCACTAACTCTCCAATTCCTCCCCCACCCCCTCCCGTGTTTGCCTACTTGGACTACATACTAACTGCAGTGAAAAGCATCTGGGTCCTAACTAGGGGCCTGTGAAATGATTCAGTTACATAAGAACATAAGAAATAGGAGCAGGAGTCGGCCATTCGGCTCTTCGAGCCTGCTCCGCCATTCAATAAGATCATGGCTGATCTTCTACCTCATCTCCACTTTCCTGAACTATCCCCATATCCCTTGATTCCCTTAATATTCAAAAATCTATTGATCACTGTCTTGAATATACTCAACGACTGAGCTTCCACAGCCCTCTGGGGTACAGAATTTCAAAGATTCACCACCCTCTGAGTGAAGAAATTTCTCCTCACCTCAGTCCTAAATAGCCGACCCCTTATTCTGAGACTGTGACCCCTGGTTCCAGACTCCCCAGCCAGGAGAAACATCCTCCCTGCATCTATCCTGTCTAGCCCTGTAAGAATTTTGTATGTTTCCATGAGATCACCTCTCATTCTTCTAAACTCTAGAGAATATAGGCCCAGGCTACTCAATCTGTCCTCATATGACAATCCCCCCATCTCAGGAACTGGTCTGGTGAATCTTCGCTGCACTCCCTCTATGGCAAGTATATCCTTCCTTAGGTGAGGAGACCAAAACTGTACACAATACTCCAGGTGTGGTCTCACCAGGGCCCTATATAATTGCAGTAAGATGTCTTTACACTTATACTCAAATCCTCTTGTAATAAAGGCCAACATACCATTTGCTTTCCTAATTGCTTGTTGTACCTGCCTGTTAACTTTTAGTGATTCGTGTACAAGGACACCCAGGTCCCTCTGAACACCAACATTTCCCAATCTCTCACCATTTAAAAAATACTCTGCTTTTCTATTTTCCTACCAAAGTAGATAACTTCACATTTCTCCACATTATATTCCATTTGCCATGTTCTTGCCCACTCACTTAGCCTGTCTATATCCCCTTGAAGCCTCCTTGCATCCTCCTCACAACTTACATTCCCATTCAGCTTTGTATCATCAGCAAACTTGGATATATTACATTTGGTCCCCTCATCCAAATCATTGATCCTTGCGGTACCCCACTAGTTACAGCCTGCCAACCCGAAAATGACCCATTTATTCCTACTCTGTTTCTGTCCATTAACCAATCCTCAATCCATGCTCGTATATTACCCTCGATCCCATGAGCACTAAATTTGGTTTAATAACCTCTTGATAACCAGTTGATCTGTTTGGCATGATATCCTAATACAGACTGGGATAATAATAGTGTAAAGGGCAGAGAGAGGGAAGAATTTCTGAAGTGTGTTCAGGAGAACTTGCTTGATCAGTATGTTTCCAGCCCAACGAGGAAGGAGGCATTGCTGGATCTGGTTCTGGGGAATGAGGTGGGTCAGGTGGATCAAGTGTCAGTGGGGGAACATTTAGGGAACAGTGATCATAGTATCATAAGGTTTAGATTAGCTATGGAAAAGGACAAGGAGCAATCTGGAGTCAAAATACTTAATTGGAAGAGGGCCAATTTCAGTGGGTGGAGAAAGGATCTGGCCTGGGTCAATTGGAATCAAGGATTGGCAGGCAAAACTGTAATTGAACAATTGAACCTTTAAAGAGAAGATGGTTTGGGTACAGTCGAGGTACATTCCCATGAGTGGGAAAGGTAGGGCAACCAAAGCCAGAGCTCCCTGGATGACGAAAGAGATAGAGAGTAAGATGAAGCAGAAAAAAGGGGCTTGTGACAGATGTCAGGTTGAGAATACAAGTGAGAACTGGCTGAATATAGAAAGTTCAGAGGGGAAGTGAAAAAGGAAGTAAGAGGGGCAGCTAACATAAAAGGGAATCCAAAAGTCTTCTAAAGGCATATAAATAGTAAACGGGTAGTAAGAGGAGGGGTGGGGCCGATTAGGGACCAAAAAGGAGACCTATGCATGGAGGCAGAGGGCATAGCTGAGGTACTAATTGAGTACTTTGCATCTGTTTTTACCAAGAAAGAAGATGCTGCCAAAGCCAAAGTGAAAGAGGAGGTAGTGGAGATACTGGATGGAATAAAAATTGATAAGGAGGCGGTACTAGAAAGGCTGGCTGTACTTAAATTAGATAAGTCACCAGGACCGGATGGGATGCATCCTAGGATGCTGAAGGAAGTAAAGGTGGAAATTGCAAAGGTACTGGCCATAATCTTCCAATCCTCCTTAGATACGGAGGTGGTGCCAGAGGACTGGAGAATTGCAAATGTTACACCCTTGTTCAAAAAAGGATGTAAGGACAAACCCAGCAACTACAGGCCAGTTACCTTAACCTCGGTGGTGGGGAAGCTTTTAGAAATGATAATCCGGGACAAAATTAACAGTCAAGTATGGATTAATTAAGGGAAGCCAGCACGGATTTGTTAAAGGCAAATCGTGTTTAACTAACTTGATTGAGTTGTTTGATGAGGTAACAGAGAGGGTTGATGAGGGCAATGCAGTTTTTGTGGTGTGCATGGACTTCCAAAAGGCATTTGATAAAGTGCCACATAATAGGCTTGCCAGCAATGTTTGAGCCCATGGAATAAATGGGACAGTGGCAGCATGGTTACGAAATTGGCTAAGTGACAGGAAACAGAGAGTAGTGGTGAACGGTTCGTTTTCGGACTGGAGGAAGGTACACAGTGGTGTTCCCCAGGGGTCGGTACTAGGACCACTGCTTTTCTTAATATATATTAATGACTTGCACTTGGGTGCACAGGGCACTATTTCAAAATTTGCAGATGACACAAAATTGGAAGTATAGTGAACAATGAGGAGGATAGGGATAGACTTCAAGGGGACATAGACAGGCTGGTGGAATGGGCGGACACGTGGCAGATGAAATTTAACGCTGAAAAGTGCAAAGTGATACATTTTGGTAGGAAGAACGAGGAGAGACAATATAAACTAAAGAGTACAATTCTAAAGGGGGGGCGGGTGCAGGAACAGAGAGACCTGGGGGTATGTGTGCACAAACTGTTGAAGGTGGCAGGACAGGTTGAGAAAGCGGTTGGAAAAGCGTACGGGATCCTGGGCTTTGTAAATAGAGGCATAGAGTACAAAAGCAAGGAAGTTATGATGAACCTTTATAAAACACTGGTTCGGCCACAACTGGAGTATTGTGTCCAATTGTAGGCACCGCACTTTAGGAAGGATGTGAAGGCCTTAGAGAGGGTGCAGAAAAGATTTACAAGAATGGTTCCAGGGATGAGGGACCTCAGTTACGTGGATAGACTAGAGAAGCTGGGATTGTTCTCCTTAGAGAAGAGAAAATTGAGAGGAGATTCGATAGAGGTGTTCAAAATCATGAGGGGTCTAGTCAGAGTAGATAGCGAGAACCAGAGGACACAGCTTTAAGGTGATTGGGAAAAGAACCAAAGGCAACATGTGGAAAAACTTTTTTATGCAGCGAGTGGTTAGGATCTGGAATGCACTGCCTGAAAGGGTGGTGGAGGCAGATTCAATCGTGGCTTTCAAAAGGGAATTGGATAAGTACGTGAAGGAAGAAGACGACGACTTGCATTTATATAGCGCCTTTCACGACCACCGGACGTCTCAAAGCACTTTACAGCCAATGAAGTACTTTGAAGTGGAGTCATTGTTGTAATGTGGGAAAAAGAAATTACAGGGCTACGGGGAAACGGCGGGGGAGTGGGACTAGCTGAAGTGCTCTTGCAGAGAGCCGGCATAGGCCTCCTTCTGTGCTGTAACGTTTCTACGATTCTATTTTTCCTTCTATATCAAAGGACCAGTATAAATCTCTCTTGCAACTGAAAGGAATGGCAACTTATCCCCAGATCTCCAGGCCATCTCGACCAAGTACGAAGAGGGTTACAACACCCTTATTTCCCCTCCAATACTCCCTGCGAAGCTGTGTGAGGGGGCAGAAGGAGAGGTGCTGTCCTTTCCTTAGCTCATCCCCACATCACTGGGATGGGCTAAGGAGAGGCCAGTACCTCTCCTTCTGCCCCCCCCACTCATAAAATAAGAACTAGGCCACTCAACATTAGAGCTGGCCCATTCAGGAGTGAAATCAGAAAGAAAAGAAAGATTTGCATTTATATAGCACCTTTCACGACCACCGGACGTCCCAAAGCACTTTACAGCCAATGAAGTACTATTTTAAGTTGTAGTCACTGTTGTAATGTGAGAAAGGCGGCAGCCAATTTGCGCACAGCAAACTCCCACAAACAGCAATGTGATAATGACCAGATAATCTATTTTAGTGATGTTGATTGAGGGATAAATATTGGCCAGGACACCGGGGATAACTCCACTGCTCTTCTTCGAAATAGTGCCATGCGATCTTTTACATCTACCTGAGAGAGCAGAAGGGGCCTCGGTTTTAACGTCTCATCCGAAGGACGGCACCTCCGACAGTGCAGCACTCCCTCAGCACTGCACTGGAGTGTCAGCCTAGATTTTTATGCTCAAATCACTGGAGTGGGACTTGAACCCACAACCTTCTGACTCAGAGGTGAGTGTGCTACCAACTGAGCCATTGGCTGTCACACAATCAGGAAGCACTTTTTGACACAAAAGATAGTGGAAAGGTGGAATTCTCTTCCCCAAAAGGCTGTGGGTGCAGGGTCAATTAAAATTTTGAAGACTTAGAGTGACAGATTTTTACTAGGTAAGGTTATTAAGGGATATGGATCTAAGGCAGGCAAATGAAGTTTGGGTACAGATCAGCCATGATTGAATTGAATGGCGGAACAGGCCTGAGGGGCTGAATGGCCTACTCCTTTTCCGATGTTCCATACAGCTCCACTGGCATCAAGTGAGGGGAAATCAGAGGAAATGTATTCCTGGACCACTGCTGTATCCTCCCTAGTGGGAGTGGACCAAACCTGTGCCGTAACAGTTAATGGCTCTATGCTAATATTCCAATACATTGTTTGCTTAGTCGCTTCATAATCTGTTATTTTAATTCTATTTTGCTGATATTCAGTTCTTTGCAACAGTCTCAGTACTGAAGTGCTTGTATTACAATTGGTTGTATTTGCATTTATACAGCACCCTATCATGTCATTATGAAAGCTCAATGTGCTTCACAATCAATGAAGTACTTGTGAAGTGTAATCATTGTTGTTATAGACAAATGTGACAGCCAACGTCTGCACATTACGATCTTGAACAGCAAGTAAATGAACAATCATTGCAGTTAATCTGTTTTTGTCCGTAATGGCCTTGGGAAGAATGTTAGCCAGTACACCAAAAATCTCACGGCTCTTCTTCAAAAAGTGGCCGTGGGATCTTTTATTCTCATCTGAAACAGTGTACTGCACTTAAATGCCAGCCCAGATGATATGCTCAAAACAAGAATGAGGCTTAGACCGACACCCTTCTAACTCAGAGGCAAGAGCGCTATCAAATGAGCCAAATGGAGACTCGAGTCACAGGGCTAGATTTTACCAGCCCTGAGGAGGCGGGACTGCTGGGAAAGTCAAACAGAATGGGAGCGGGTCCCGAACCCGCTCCCACCAATCTTCCCGGGAGTCGGGTCCCCGATTTGCGCAGGGACCCAACTCCTAGCGGCGGGAAGAGGATTATAGCCACTTAACTGCCTGTTAACAGGTAGTTAACAGACAGTTAAGAGGCTTTTTCCAATTTTTAGACTTCTGCTGCGGGCTTCCCAACGTCGGGGAACCCCGCCAGGGTAAGTGAGGCATGCTGTTTCTGTTGTTATTTCAGATTTCCAGCAGAGGCCAGCAAGCCCGCAAGGCCAATCAGGGGAATATAGCGTCGGACGTCGCTGGGGGCGGAACTCGAACCCGGAAGGCAGCAGTCCCGCCCCCAACGCGTCTCGGTGAGTAAAATCCAGACAATAGAGTCATAACGGCACAGAAGGAGGCCATTCAGCCCATCGAGTCCGTGCAGGCACTCTGTAGAGCAATCCAGTCAGTCCCATTCCTCCGCTCTATCCCCATAGCCCTGCAAGTTTATTTGCCTCAAGTGCCTATCCAGTCAGCCTATCTCCCCTTGAAAACATTGAGTGTCTCCGCTTCCACCACTTCAGCCGGCACTGAGTTCCAGGTTCTCGCCACTCGCTGCGTAAAAATGTTTTTCCTCACATCCCCCCTGTATCTCTTGCCCAAAACCTTAAATCTGTGTCCTCTAGTCCTTGTACCGTCAACTAGTGGGAACAGCCTTTCCCCATCTAGCCTATCCAAACCTGTCATAATCTTGTACACCTCTATCAAATCACCCCTCAACCTCCTTTGCTCTAATGAAAACAAATCCAGCTTCTCCAACCTGTCCTTGTAGCTAAGATCCCCCATCCCCGGAACCATTCTGGTAAATCTCCTCTGCACCCTCTCAAGGGCCTTCACATCCTTCCTAAAGTGTGGTGACCAGAACTGGACGCAATACTCCAGTTGTGGCCTAACCAGCGGTTTATAAAGCTTCAGCATAACTTCACTACTTTTGTACTTAATACCTCGATTTATGAAGCCCAAGATCCCATATGCTTTGCTAACCACTCTCTCAATATGTCCTGCCATCTTCAGGGACCTATGCACATTAATTCCCAGGTCCCTCTGTCCCTGCACACTCTTTAAAACTGTGCCATTAAGTGTATATTGCCTCTCCCTGTTCCTTCTGCCAAAATGCATCACCTCACACTTCTCTGTATTAAATTCCATCTGCCACTTGTCTGCCCATTCTGCTAGCCTTTCTATGTCCTGCTGCAGTCGATTGGTATCATCCTCACTGTATGCCACACCCTCAAGTTTGGTGTCATCGGCAAATTTAGAAATTCTACTCTGTATTCCAATATCCAGGTCATTTATATATATCAGAAAAAGCAGTGGCCCCAGCATTGACCCTTGGGGAACACCACTGTCTACCATCCTCCAGTCTGAAAAACAGCCATTTACCACAACTCGCTGTTTTCTATCCTTAAGCCAATTCCTTATCCAAGCTGCCACTGACCTATCTATTCCATGAGCCTCAATTTGTTAACCAGCCTTCTATGTGGTACTTTGTCAAACGCCTTCCGAAAATCCATGTAGACAACATCCATTGCATTCCCTTCATCGATCCTCCCTGTTACTTTCTTACTTCAATTAGATTAGTCAAACATGATCTGTCTTTTACAAATCCGTGTTGGCTCTCCTTAATTAGCTTAAACCTCTCCAAGGGCCCGTTAATTTTTTCCTTGATTATTGTTTCTAAAACTTTACCCACCACTGATGTTAAACTTACCGGCCTGTAGTTACTAGAATTGTCCTTACACTCTTTCTTGAACAATGGTGTCACATTTGCCATTTTCCAATCCTCAGGCACCTCCCCCGCACCTAGGGAAGATTGGAAAATTATGGCAAGCCCTTCCGCTATCTCCTCCCCCAATACCCTTAGCAACCTGGGATGCAAGCCATCTGGACCAGGCGACTTATCCACTCTAAGCATACCCAGCCTTTCTAGTACATCAATTTTCACCCCTTCCATTGCTTCTACCTTTTCCACTTCTACCGATATTTTGTCAGCATCCACCTCCTTAGTAAACACTGATACAAAGTACTCATTGAGTGTACTAGCCTTGCCCTGCGCCTCTAAGCATATATCACCTTCTTTGTCTCTAATAGGCTCCACCCCGCCTCTTACTACCCGCTGACTGTTTACATGCCGGTAGAAGATTTTTGGGTTCCCTTTTATGTTAACCGCCATTCTACTCTCATATTCTCTCTTTGCCAATCTTATTTTCATCTTCACTTCCTCTCTCAACTAGTCAACAGAAAACTGATAAAGGCCAATGCATGTTGATGACGTTAAAAAAAAATAGCATTTTGTTCATCTGGAACTAAGCGTGGCTGCTAGTGTCTGTCATTGCAGGTTTCTGAGCTGGGTTTAGGCTGTGGCATTTTCCCTTTGCTTTTACAAAGTTATGGACAAGATGTTCCTTTTACCGTCAGGCATAAATAAATAGAATCATATTTCTGAATCTTGAAATTCTGTTTGCCTTGCTTTCTTTAATGTTCAGATAACTAAATGTGATCAAAAGTAAATTATACCACGATGCCAAAAAAACCTTTTTGAGAACAACTTGAAGAGCAAAAGCAAAAAGGATTTCATCTCTGGAGCCTGGGTGGGTGAAAGACTTTGCTTTCTCTCTGCTGGCCATAAGGGTCCTATGGGTAACGAGCTTGGCAGTCTCAACATAGTGGGTATGGCCACACAGTACAAAATTGCCTCTAATTAGCACTAAATTGGAAAGTTAAAAATCTCAGTCAATATGGTTGCCATGACAAATACAAGTACCATCCTGGAGCAGTTGGGGTTGTGATTGAAGTATATTGTTGGGCAGAATAGAAGGAGCTGTACTCTGCATCTAATTCTGCAATACCTAATCTGGGAGTGAATGAATGGAAAGTGTTCCTTTTCCAAACACTGACACGCCTTGATGAGCATGGAAATACAGAAAAGTAAAACAAAACTGTGTTAATATGTTCTTGTGTTTCCAGACCAGTATTTCCTTTCAGAGTGTTCGGAGAGGAAATGATACAATGAGGTCCCAATACACCGATATGTATATGATGACACAAACAAGATCAGAATACTTCACTGAGCCCTGCTGTGCCAGAAGGAGTTTTTACAGCAATCCAGGGATCTTAATTCCATTTTCATGCTTGCCATGGGTTCCATTTTAAATTGTTTTAATTTTCTCCCTCTCTGTTTTGGTCCCCCTGAAGAATGCACATCCGCCCCCTCACCCCCCCGCCCCCCCCCCCCCTCCCCACCTCACTTCAGGCAAATGGATTGCTTCAGCTCTCTGTCAATGCCACTCTTTGTGTTCATTGCTAAGAGGTGTGTGGCAGTACTCTGAGGTAATTCATCGTTCCCTCTCGTTCTCCACTCCCAGTGAACACCTAAGGGCCAATTTTACAATTTAGTACCCCTTATGGAAGCGCACGTTGGGAAATCGTGGGCCTGCTGTGGATGGAAAATCATGGAAAACCGTGCTCCTGAAGGGCGAGGCTCCCTGTTGGAAGTGTGATTTCTTACAATCAACCCTTTCGATTCCAATCAGTAATTACCCCACATAACATAGTTGATAACTTTTATAAAGCCTTCAAGTAAATAGGAAGAACAACCTGGCATTTGTATCGCACCTTTGGGGAGCACGGTAGTGTAGCGGTTCTGTTACTGGACTAGTAATCTAGAGAACGCAAGATCAAATCCCACCATTGCAGTTTGGGAATTTGAATTCAATTTCAAAAATCTGGAAATAAAAAGCTGGTATCAGTAAAAGCGACCATGAAGCTGTCAGACTGTCGTTACAACCCCAACTGGATCACTAATGTGCTGAAGGGAAGGAAAACCTGCCGTCCTTACCTAGTCTGGTCTACATGTGATTCCAGTCCCACACCAATGTGGTTGACTCTTAACTGTCCTCTGAAGTGGCCTGAGAAGCTACTCAGTCAGGGTAACTAGGGATGGGTATAAATGACGGCCTTGCCAACGATGCCTAGATCCCGAGAATGACAAAAAAAAAGTCCTCAGGACAATTATTGTACCATGATGACAAGGTCCCATAGTGCCTCGTGGTACAATAATTAAAAAAATTAATTGAATATATTTTACTCGTATGTTTCACCAATGTATTTTGAAGTAAAATTTGACAAATCACATAGAAATTACAACACAGAAACATGCCAATTGGCCTTTAGAATCATGTTGGTGTTTATCCTCCACACAAGCAGTAGTCATAATCCCAAGTGCCCACTTGGTACCTCTGTCCTTTTATACCCTTTTCATTCAACCACCTATCGAACATATTCTTAAACGTTGATGTGGCCGCTGCTTCAGGTTTCTGGTAGTGCATTCCACAGCTTCACAACGTTCTGTGTAAAAAAAGTTTCTCCTGCTCTCTGTCTAATTTAGAGAGCACTCAATCATGGGGAACAGTGGGGGAAAAATTCGGTTGATTAGCGCCTCCCATTAGCGCCCTAAGAGGGCGCTAACGGGGCGCAAGGTAACTAGCGCCCGGGCGCAGCGATGTTTGCGCCGCTCGCGAAATTGACCAGACATTTTGCGGTGGCGCTAAACACTACCGCCACGATCTCCTGTGCCCGCAGATCGTGACATCAGTCGAGCGTGCAACGCCCCGGTAGCGCCCCGGACCGGATATTGAGTGGCGCTCCCTGCCTTTCCGCCTGCCGCTAGCAACGACAGGTAGAGGGGAACATTTTGCAGTCGGGAAGGGACTGGGGAGCGTTATCTAAAGGCAGCCGCTTCCTGCCTTTTTTTGTCGGTGACATTTTTGCACCACGCATTCTGAGAGAGAGAGAGACACTTCTGGAGAGATTCAACGCTGTGTGAAAGTGTTTTGGGTACTGAGCAGCACTTTGCAGGTTCATTTTGATTTGACCTTCCTTGCATCGATTTAGAAGAGACAATGGGGACTGCACTCTGAGTTCTTTCCCTGGGCCTCTCCATTGTTCTTTCCAGCAAAATTGATGTACAGGTCTGTCCAGGTCAAGATTCAAGGCTGCAATGAGCAGGGTGTGACTGGAGAGCAAGATCGACCCTCTCCTTTAAGAACTGGCTGGAGCCAGTCTGTCTGTGTTCCATTGCTAACTGACATCACTGAGCTTCGCCAGCGCTCTGAGGTAGCGCCTCGCTCCTCAGCAGCAGCACCTTAAGAGAGGTGTGTAGCACCTAATTTAGCGCTCAAATCACCTCCAGGGGCGATAGAAGCCAAGTTTGCAGTCGGAGGCAATAATTAGCACCAGATGGTAAACTTTGTGCCCGGCCGATAATTGTGCCCCAAACGGGGCGATACCGAATTTCTCCCCCAGTTTGTTGCAATGTATTTTATCCCATTCTTTCATAATTGAAAATACTTCTAGCAAATCGCCCGTTAATCTCCTTTGTTGTAATGAAAACAGCCCAAATATTTGGAATTTTTTTTGTAATTGTATCTCGTCATACCAAGCAACATCCGAATAAACCTTTATTTTATTACCCCAACATCCTTCCTACAGTGTGAGCCCAAAACTGCACACAGTACTCCAAGTGTGGTCTTACATAGATTTTACATAGATTCACCATTGCAAATTGACTTTTACATTCTATACCTCGAGCCATAAAACCCAGTATTCAATTATGCCCTTCTCCACTTGACTGATGTTGAGTTTAACTGAGGGTGAGGCATTGTTTTTGTTTTTAATTCTCCATCAGATCAATTCTGCAACAGCCAACTATGCTGATTTCATTACTCTGATAACAGTCTCATTTACAAAATAAATAAATGTAGCCTCGTTTTTGAGCTATTCAAAGTGAGGAATTTAATTGCAAGGAATAGAACAATTTTTCACTGTTTGCACCCATGTCAGTATAGCTGCATTCTCAGCTCACGTACAGCACAGGTTAGGGAGAAACGATGAGCTCTGTCTACGCCTTCCCAGCAATGTGCCTGAAACCAGCCTCAGAAGAGCAGTCTTTTGTTGTTCTTGGGGTGTGGGCAATGCCTGAAAGGTCAGATTTATTGCTTATCCCGAGTTGCTCTTAAGTGATGGTGGGCCCTCTTCTTCAATGCTATTGTTTTTACAGCTGATTGGCTTGGAAGGCCACTTAAGATGGCATTAAGTGTCAATCACATAGGACGAAAGTTTGCCGGCGCTTAGAGGGTGGGTTCGGAGGCGGGTCCACTATCAAAAATCAAAAAGATTGACAGCGGGTCAGTTTCCCAAGTGTTGGGTCTGTCTGCGCTTTACAGACCCGACACCAAGTGGCGGGTGAGCCAATTCAGATACTTAAGAGCTTGTTAAAAGGTACTTAAATACCATTTTACCATGTACTTACCATTCTACCAGCTTTTACATGAGGTTCCCGGCGCTCGGGGATCATGTCAGGTAAGTAGGTCGGGTTCTCAATGACTCCATTCCTCTGAATAGTTGACAGCTGCAAATGTGGTATAAAAGCTACCATTTCACAGCTGTTCACTTTCCAATCTGAGAAGCTGGAGTCTTCAGGATTTGGTATACACTTTTCAGCTTAATGCAGTGTGGAAGTGTTTGGAGTAAACTCTCTATCCACTGTCCTGGGAGCAACCTTTCTCACCATTGACAGATCGCTTCTGTCTTCTCTAATTCAGCTGCTATCTATTCCAGCAGCATCGGTACCCTTGAAAAAACTCACCTTGGTCCTCAGAATCCCACCATGATCAGCCCCAACACCAACATCACCAGGCACACCAACATCACCAACAACAACACCAACCTCCTCCGCAATCACCTAATGCTGCAAAGGACACAGGGCATCAGTACCCGAACACATTGCTGCCCGGGAGGCCAGGGATGGCCTCACCATGGCCAGATTTACTTCACTTGACGCTGCACATTTGTGCCACACAAGTGCCAGGCAATGACTATCTCCCACAAGCGAGCGTCTAACCACCGCCCCTTGATATTCAATGGCATTACCATCACCAAATTCCCCACCATCAACATCCTGGGAGTCACCATTGACCAGAAACTTAACTGGACCAGCCACATAAATACTGTGGCAACAAGAGCAGGTCAGAGGCTAGGTATTCTGCGGCGAGCGTCTCAGCTCTTGACTCCCCAAAGCCTTTCATCATCTACAAGGCACAAGTAAGGAGTGTGATGGAATACTCTCCACTTGCCTGGATGAGTGCAGTTCCAACAACACTCAAGGAGCTCGACACCATCCAAGACAAAGCAGCCCGCTTGATTGGCATCCCATCCACCACCTTAAACATTCACTCCTTGAACCATGGCGTACCGTGGCTGCAGTGTGTACCATCTACAAGATGCACTGCAGCAACTCGCCAAGGCTTCTTCAGCAGCACATCCCAAACCCGCGACCTCTACCACCTAGAAGGACAAGGGCAGCAGGCGCATGGGAACACCACCACCTCCAAGTTCCCCTCCAAGTCACACAGCATCCTAACTTGGAAGTATATCATCGTCGCTGGGTCAAAATCCTGGAACTCCCTTCCTAACAGCACTGTGGGAGTACCTTCACCACACGGACTGCAGCGGTTCAAGAAGGCAGCTCATCACCACCTTCTCAAGGGCAACTAGGGATGGGCAATAAATACTGGCCTTGCCAGCGATGCCCACATCCCATGACCTGCCACATGATGCGCCAGGTTGGCACCACCCCACACCAGCACCATAAAGCATTCCTACAATGCCCAAGCCATTCCTTTCACACTCATCACCATTGCGGGGGGTAACATTATATCGCACCATTCACTGCAACTCACTAAGCCACTTCCAAAGGTGCACACAAATCTGTCCAAGAAAGCAAAGTGTGGAAAATAAAGATTTTAATGTTTGGCAATGCATCAACAGAAACTTTACATGAACATTGGTGAAAACACCCAAGTGCCTACCCTTGTGTGTTTGTTAGTTCGTATGTTTGGACAAGGATGAAGGTGAGTGTGTGGTGCAGCTAGTGAGATGGGGATGTGATGATGTCGATAGAGAGGGATGGGTGGAGGTGCAAGGTAAGTTGGTGTGAGTAAGGATGTGCATGTGCAGGAGTAGGGTAGGGAAGGCAGAGTGCTGGGGATGTGATGAGTGGCACAGCAGGATGAAACATAGAAACATAGAAACATAGAATCTAGGAGCAGGAGTAGGCCATTCGGCCCGTCGAGCCTGCTCCACCATTCAATACGATCATGGCTGATCATTCAAATCCAGTACCCTGTCCCTGCTTTAATCCCCACAGTACACATATCCCACCCTACCCCCGTAACACCACGTATTTAATTCCCCCTAACATATCCCATCCTATCCCCATAACCCCACATATTTAATCCCCCCCTAACACTAAGGGTCAATTTATCATAGCCAAATCAACCTAACCCGCACATTTTTGGACTGTGGGAGGAAACCGGAGCACCTGGAGGAAACCCACGCAGACACGGGGAGAATGTGCAAACTCCACACAGACAGGATGAGGTTGAGTGTGGCTTTGTAGTAACGTTTCGTGATCTACTGAGATCATTGAAAGGTTTGTGTCACTGCAGCCTGGTCCTCCTGACGACATCCCTGCTTGTGCCCTCCTTTGCAATGTGCAACTAGGCTGAGTTGGTCTCCTGGGGAGGTCTCTTCCACCCATTGGAAAGGAAGAGGACCTCCCTGCGTGCTGTGACTCCCTCCATAAGCATATGGAGGGCGTCATGGAGAGCCTGGGTGCAGCCGTGCACCTTTGTGCCGTGCTTGTCAGTGTTTGTAACACCTCAATGCTGCAGAACACTGACAGCACGACTGTCAAAATGAATGTGGGCATGGCCCCTTTAAGGAAACCGGCTGATGACGCGTCATCAAATGAAGTCATCAGACCCGCTTCCTTTTAATTGGCCAGTAACCTCGCAGGGCGGGTTTAACAAGCCCCAATCAACGGAAAATTCTTCTCACAGAGCGGGATGGAGCCGGGAGCGGGGTCGCAACCCGCCACCTACCTCGGCCGCACTGAGCCTGCCTCGGTCGGCGAAATTGCGGCCATAGTGTGGGACTGGAGGCACATGTAGCCCTGACCCTGTAGGTACGGTAGATTCATTTCCCTAAAGAACATCTACACTGCTTACAATGCCACCCACCTTTGTGTCAACCGGAAACTTGGACATGTGGCTTTCTATCATATCATCTAAGTCGTTAATAAATACGGTGAATAGTTGAGGTCCCAACACAGATCCCTGTGGGACGCCACTAGTCACATCCTGCCAATTAGAGTACTTGCCCATTAACCCTACTCTCTATCTCCTGCCGCTCAGCCAATCTCCTAACCAGGTCAATAATTTGCGCTCAAGTACCCTTATGCACTTTTCAGTGTGCCTAAACCCAACACTATGGCAATCTGCTCCTGAGCTCTCTATACTTATGGAAATGGGATGTGTCCCTAGAGGGAGGGGTGTGATTCCATATTGGACAAACAAAAACCCAGAGGTAGGTGAAGAATTCATTAACTTGAATTGGAGATCTTTAACCATGGTGATCAGGTGAACAAAAAAACATTTATTTTGTCATGTCTTTGAGTGATTCGCTTGTTTGAATCTTTTATATGTGTACATGAGCGGGAGAACACGAAAGCAAGAGAAGAGAAAGGGTCAAACTAAACAAGGGAAATCCTGGTGGGACTTTATCATTCTTTAAACAAAGTGGGTAATTCTACATAAAAAGTTGTGATTTTAAACATGTACGGTGAGAATTTCCACTCCAGCAACAACGGCACCGGATGTGCGTTGGGGTTGGACTTCTGTCTACCCATCTGTCCCACTGATAACCACCCGCAAATTTCCCAGGGTCAACCTTATGCAATTATTTTGAGAGTTTTTCTCTTCACAGTGTTTCTCCTGTTAAATTTTCCACTCCCACCCGCCTGAGTATTGTAGGAAAATTTTCTGTGTTACATATGCAGGAGCTCTCTGGTAACACTGAGGGCTGTCACACTGATCTTTGGTGAAGAGTAAAGGTGTCGGTTAGTTTGATCATTCCTTAATTTGGGGGATTTTCTGCCTCACTATAAATCCCACCCTCCAGTCAATGAAGCTGTTTATATGATATCTGCCGATAAGCGCGTTGTGTTTAATCTCCCTTCTTGTTAAACTTTGAAAGGTACTTTTTGCTCAGAACATTGTTTTGCACACCCTTGTCCATGCAGGTAGTACAGAAGGAACTGTAAAACAGAATATTATTTAATATTTGTGACCTCTGATTTGCTGAGAAAAATTCCTATTTTCCTGATAGTCTGCTGATTTGATCTTGTGTTGGCCTGGCCCCAACAAAACCATTTCTTGTGGCAAATAAAAGTTCATTTCAAATTACATCGGGTTGACTCCTGTGCCCACCTCAAAAAGTGACGAGGGGGAGAGAGTGAGAGTGAGCGCGAGGGGAGGAGACAGAGAGAGGGGGAGAGAGCGAGAGTGAGCGCAAGGGGAGGAGACAGAGAGAGGGGGAGAGAGCGAGAGTGAGCGAGAGGGGAGGAGACAGAGAGAGGGGGAGAGAGCGAGAGGGGAGGACACAGAGAGACGGGAAAGAGAGAGAGCGCGAGCGGAGGAGACAGAGAGAGGGGGAGAGAGCGAGCATGAGCGCGAGGGGAGGAGACAGAGAGAGGGGAAAGAGAGAGTGAGCGAGAGGGGAGGAGACAGAGAGAGGGGAAAGAGTGAGTGAGCGAGAGGGGAGGAGACAGAGAGGGGGAAAGAGAGTGAGAGTGAGTGAGAGGGGAGGAGAAAGAGAGAGAGAGAGTGCGAGGGGAGGAGACAGAGAGAGGGGAAAGAGTGAGTGAGCGCGAGGGGAGGAGACAGAGAGGGGGAAAGAGAGTGAGAGTGAGTGAGAGGGGAGGAGAAAGAGAGAGAGAGAGTGCGAGGGGAGGAGACAGAGAGAGGGGAAACAGCGAGAGTGAGCGCGAGGGGAGGAGACAGAGAGAGGGGAGAGAGTGAGAGTGAGCGAGAGGGGAGGAGACAGAGAGAGGGGAGAGAGTGAGAGTGAGCGAGAGGGGAGGAGATAGAGAGAGGGGAGAGAGTGAGAGTGAGCGCGAAGGGAGGAGTCAGAGAGGGGAAAGAGAGAGTGAACGCGAGGGGAGGAGACAGAGAGAGGGGGAGAGAGCGAGAGTGAGCGCAAGGGGAGGAGACAGAGAGAGGGGAGAGAGCGAGAGTGAGCGCAAGGGGAGGAGACAGAGAGAGGGGGAGAGAGCGAGAGTGAGCGCAAGGGGAGGAGACAGAGAGAGGGGGGGAGAGAGCGAGAGTGAGCGCAAGGGGAGGAGACAGAGAGAGGGGAGAGAGCGAGAGTGAGCGCGAGGGGAGGAGACAGAGAGAGAGAGTGAGTGCGAGGGGAAAGAGAGAGAGAGAGTGACTGGAAAGAAAGAGCGAGATGGTAGAGAGAGGAGGAGAGATAAAGCGGGAGAGGGAGTGAGGCTAATGAACTAAAAATGTAATAAAACAATTGCAGAAATACAATGCAGAATATCCAAGCCTGTTTCATTAGAGGAAGTGCTTTCTCCCCCTGTGACACGCACTTATATGATTAAAAAACAAAGCAAAGTTTTAAAATAAAAAGCTTGAGCATTTGAAGTACTGCAGGTTTGAGTTTCAGTGAATTTTTTTTTATTGTTCAGGTAGTGTCAAACACATGGGGCCAGAAATTCGGGTCTCCACAGGTGAGTACGCGCTGTGTACTCACCCGTAGACCTAACGAAAGTGCCGGTTTCACGCATGCACTGCGCATGCGCTGGAAACTGGAACTTCTGTTCCCCTGAAGGAAGGGGTTCAGAGGTCAAACGCATGCGCGGTAGAGGCTGCGCGCACGCAGCAAACTTTTTTTTTTCAGGTTTCTCCGTGAGGGTAAGTACGGAAAAGCTGCACTTATAAAAAGGAGGTGCAAGGCCTGTTTTTAACAAGGGAAGTGGTTAATTAATTACAATTTAAACATTTTTTCAATAGGTTTATCTATTTTACATACTTTAAAGAAAGGTAAGTTTATTTTTAGCACCGTTAAAAAGTATAATTAATTTTTTCAAAAATTTAAATTTTTGTTTAAAGTAGTTAATTTATGTAACTTATAGTTATTTTAAAAATGTGATGTTTTTTAAAAAATGTATTTGAAGTTTAAGTGTGGTTTTGGGGCTGATCTCTATTCATAGATTTGACAGGTCTTCCTGTCAAATCTATGAATGAAGATTCCCTGCTCCGATTGGCTCTCCATGGCTCACGTGATTCCGGGGGACGCTCAAACTAACTGCGCCCCTGGGATACGCAAGCACTGCGCGCCGGCAGCTGGAGGAGGCCCAGGAGCCGAAGTCCTCGTGGGCCCGAAGCACAACGGCAGGCGCGGTAGGTAAGTACGCGCGCGATGCTTGCACCCGCAGGAAGCCGGAGAGCCGAATTTCTGGCCCCATGATGAACCAATTACCATGCTTAAGAGTCCACAAACTAAAACTACCTGTAATTTGTAACATAGCATTTTTGTTTGCCTGATAGGGAATACATATTCCCTCTCTGCGGGAACACATCTTACATACTTAAGTTCACAAGCGTAGTTGAAGGTGGCGACAGTCAAGGCTGAACAACTACCAAGTGTGCGCAAGGATACTGCTGGGTGTTAACCAACTACAACCATGCAGCTCATCAGCAGAGTGCGTGCAGCACATGGGTTTGCGCTTTATGAGGCTAGGAAGTGGAACTTTCCACAGGAGGAAGGAAGAGAGAATAAGAAATGCACCTTCTCCAGATCTTGACACACAGAACTGCACTGAGACTGGGCTCAGTGGTAGCATTCTCATCTCTGAGACAGAAGATCGCGGGTTCAACCCCCCACTCCATAAAGTCGAGCACATAGTGTGAGTTTACACATCAGTGCAGGACTGAGGGGATGCTGCACTGTCGGAGGTGACGTCTTTTGGATGAGACATCAAACCGAGTCACTGCCTTCCCTCTAGGTGGGCGACTGAAGCGGTTCAAGGCGGCGGCTCACCACCACCTTCTCAAGGGGGACGAGGGATGGGCCATAAATGCTGGCCTTATTGGTGACGCACATATCCCATGAATGAATAATAATAAAAAAAAAATTCCATGGTACTTTTTGAAAAATAAAGAAGTTGTCCTGGTGTCATGGTCAACATTTATTCCTCAACCAAAACCACCAAAAACAGATTATCTGGTCATTTATCTCATTGCTGTTTGTGGGACCTTGCTGTGTGCAAACTGGCTGCCTATGTTTTCCCTACATTACAACAGTGACTCAGAGGTAATTGATGGTGCGAAGCGGTTTGGGGCATCCTGAGGTCGTGAAAGGTACCATATAAATGCAACTTCCTTCCTTCTTCTCCGAGGACAGCAGTGGTGTTGGGTGCCGCTGATGCTGTGCAGGAGGATTTAGTCATTTTATCATCGTGAAAATTAGAGTCGGGTTGAACATTTCACTGAACGTATTCATGACAAATACACACTTCCACTGAAAGTGTTAGATTAATGGAAATCTCAACCAGCCATGAAATAGGGGGTTTCCCGATATGATTACTTTTTAATGTTGCAGCATCTTTACTAATGCGTAACATTTTAGTGGATAATATGAAAAAGGAAAAATAACTTGATGAAAATTAAAATTTCACCCACAGATTGTTTTCTGTATTTGAGCTTTGATTTTATTTATTTTACGTAAACCAGCCGCGGGAAAATATCTGTTAAAAGAAAAAAAAATGGCTCCAAATCTGCATGACCCAGGACATCCTAATGTACTCAGATCTGCATGACCCAGGACATCCTAATGTACTCAGATCTGCATGACCCAGGACATCCTAATGCACTCAGATGCGCTCTGAGATTTTAGCTGCATGAACTTCACTCAGTATGGTGCCTACAGAATGTCCACAGCCACTAAACTGAGTGTACGCAATGCATACATAATCTTAGAATTATAGCGAAGCCGGTTAAAAGTGAATGCAGAAAAAGAAATCACACTGTTGTGAGAACACACTGCCCAGAAGGCCATAGATTAGACGCAGTTTGGAGCCATCCCTTACTCAATTCACCCATTAACAAGTTTAACCCTTGCCCCATGTCTGGCAAAAGATGGCAATCTGCTATGATTATACGATTAGGGGAAGATAGATAAACACATAAAGGAGAAAGAAATAGAAGGATATGCTGATGGGGTTAGATAAAGAAGGGTGGGAGGAGGCTCATGTGGAGCATAAACACCAGCATGGACCTGTTGGGCCGAATGGCCTGTTTCTGTGCTGTAAACACGATGTAATACAAAATGCACTGCAGCAACTCGCCAAGACTTCTTCGACGGCACCTCCCAAACCCGCGACCTCTACCACCTAGAAGGAGAAGGGCAGCAGGCACACGCGAACACCACCAACTCCAAATTTCCCTCCAAGTCACACACTATCCTGACTTGGAAATATATCGCCGATCCTTCATTGGTCGCTGGGTCAAAATCCTGGAACTCCCTACTGACAGCACTGTGGGAGTGCCTTCACCACACGGACTGCAGCGGTTAAAGAAGGTGGCTCACTGCCACCTTCTCAAGGACAATTAGGGATGGGCAATAAATGCTGGCCTTGCCAGCGATGCCCACATCCCGTGAATGAATTAAAAAAAAACGATGTGATTATGTGGTGCAAGTTCACTACGAACTACTATTGGGTTTCTCAGCTAAAGGCAGAGAAATAGGAATAAGAACATAAGATTATAAGAAATAGGAGCAGGAGTCGGCCATACGGCCCCTCGAGCCTGCTCCGCCATTCAATAAGATCATGGCTGATCTTCGACCTCAAATCCACTTTCCCGCCCAATCCTCATATCCCTCGATTCCCAAAAATCTGTCGATCTCTGTCTTGAATATACTCAAAGACTCAGCTTCCACAGCCCTCTGGGGTAGAGTATTCTAAAGGTTCACAACCTTCTGAGTGAAGAAATTCCTCCTCATCTCAGTCCGAAATGGCCGACCCCTTATCCTGAGACTATGCCCCCTAGTTCTAGACACTCCAGCCACGGGAAACAACCTCTCAGCATCTACCCTGTCAATCCCCCTCAGAATCTTGTATATTTTAATATCACCTCTCATTCTTCTAAATTCTGTCATCGATGACGACGAACACCTTGCTAAGGCCATCCCCACGCCTCCACTACTCGCCTTCAAGCAGCTGCCTAACCTCAAAAGTACCATCGTTCGCAGCAGATTACCCATCTTTCAGGAGAACAGCAACCACGACACCACACAACCCTGCCACGGCAACCTCTGCAAGACATGCCAAATCATGGACACAGATACCATCATCACACGTGAGGACACTACCCACCAGGTACATGGTACATACTCATGTGACTCGGCCAACGTTGTCTACCTGATACGTTGCAGTAAAGGATGCTCCAGAGCATGGTACATCGGCGAGACCATGCAGACACTGAGACAACGTATGAACGGACACCGCGCAACAATCGCCAGGCAGGAGGGTTGCCTCCCAGTCGGGGAACACTTCAGCAGTCAGGGGCATTCAGCCTCGGATCTGCGGGTAAGCGTTCTCCAAGGCGGCCTTCGGGATACACGACAGCGCAAAATCATCGAGCAGAAACTGATAGCCAAGTTCCGCACTCATGAGGATGGCCTCAATCGCGATATCGGGTTCATGTCACGATACAGAATGTGACTTGACATCATGGCCGGTCTTTCCAGGTTTTGTTTTAAAAAGACTGACACAACAAATGGAGAGGATATGCGGCCAGCAGGTGTCTTGACACGTTGGACCCCCTGGGACACATCTCATTGTCTTGGCTGTGCTCTTAGTGTGTCTTTGATGTAGGGAAAGATTTGAATACATTTATTCTATGTTTATATTGTGAATTCTGGGAGATTCTCTCACAGCTACCTTACCTGAAGAAGGAGCGAACAGCTCCGAAAGATTGTAAAATTAAATAAATCTGTTGGACTATAACCTGGTGTTGTGCGACTTCTGATTTTTGTCCACCCCAGTCCAACGCCGGCATCTCCACATCATGTCTTCTAAACTAGAGAGTATAGGCCCATTCTACACAACCTCTCATCATAGGAAAACCCTCTCATCCCAGGAATCAATCCAGTGAACCTTTCTTGCACTGCCTCCAAGTTAAGTATATCCTTCCTTAGGTACGGAGACCAAAACTGTGCACATTACTCCAGGTGTGGTCTCACCAAAGCCCTGTACAATTGTAGCAAGACTTCCTTACTCTTGTACTCCAACCCCTTTGCAATAAAGGCCAACATACCAGTTGCCTTCCTAATTGCTTCCTGTACCTGCATGTTAACTTTCTGTGAACAGCAACATTTAAGTTTCTCATCATTTAAAAAATATTCTTTTCTATTCTTCCTACCAAAGTGAATAACCTCACATTATACTGCATCCGCCACCTTCTAGCCCACTCACTTAACCTGTCTATATCCCTTTGCAGACTCTTTGGGCAGAATTTTCATTGACCCGTGGAGGCGGGTTTGGAGGCGTGTGGGGTGGGAAAATAGCAGATTCGGGGGTCCTGAACCCATCCCGAACCCATCCCGCCCCCATGCCAGTTTCACAGGAGGCGGGTACCCGACCTGTGCTGGGACCCGCCTCCCCGAGGCGGGAAGGGGATTAGTGCCAATAAACTGCCTGTTAACAGGTAGTTAACAGGCAGTTTTTTGCCTAATCCCTATTTTTAGCCCTGAAGTGTGGGCTTCCCGACAGGTCCGAACCACGCCGATTTAGCGAGGCGGACCGTCGGTCTGGAGGGCTTGGAGGGGTCGAGATGTCCGGTGTGCAGGTGAGTGATGGGTGCATGAGTGCAGAGGTAAGTGTGTTTGGTGTGTGTAAAGTGTTTTAAGAACTTGTACTTACCTTAACTTTGTCCTGCAGGCTTCCTTCCTTCAGTTCTCGGGAGTCCCTCAGCTCACTGGCACAGAAAGCAGAATGGCCACGGAGCTGTCAAAAGCTGCAGTCTCTGCTTTCTGTGCTGGATTGATTTCTAACTGAGTCTAAGTACAGGGACTCACGTTAGAAATCATATCGTCAGTGTTTGACAGCTTCACAGAGCTGTCAAACACTTAAATTTCATCTGTCAAAAGCTCTTGACAGATGAAATTTCAATGGCTGACGTCACCTGTATCCAAGGGACCCTTGATTGGCCTGCTAAGCCCGCTGGGCGGGCTTAACAAGGTCAATCAAGGGAAAATACAGTGGGTTGGCCACAAGTCGATGGAGGCGGGACTACAACCCAAAAAGTGGGAGTCCCGCCTCCATCACGTCCCCATTGACAAATTCCAGCCCTTTGTGTCCTCCTCACAGCTTACTTTCCCATCTAGCTTTGTATTGTCAGCTAAATTTGATACATAACACTCGGCCCCTTCACCTAAGTCATTAATATAGATTGCAAATAGCTGAGAATATAAATTGTAACTGGAGGATGATTAGTTCCGATGGAGTGGAGGGTGGCCAATGTAACCCCTCTTTTTAAAAAAGGAGGGAGGGAGAAAGCAGGGAATTATAGACCGGTCAGCCTGACATCGGTCGTGGGTAAAATGATGGAAGCAATTATTAAAGATGTCATAACAGACCATTTGGAAAGTGGCGACATGATAGGTCCAAGTCAGCATGGATTTGTGAAAGGGAAATCATGCTTGACAAATCTTCTGGAATTTTTTGAGGATGTTTCCAATAGGGTGGACAGGGGGGAACCAGTAGATGTGGTGTATTTGGACTTTCAGAAGGCCTTCGACAAGGTCCCACACAAGAGATTGGTGAGCAAAGTTAAAGCACATGGGATTGGGGGTAATGTGTTGACGTGGATTGAGAACTGGTTGGCACACAGGAAACAAAGAGTAGGAGTAAATGGGTACTTTTCAGAATGGCAGGCAGTGACCAGCGGGGTACCGCAGGGTTCGGTGCTGGGACCCCAGCTGTTTACATTATATATTAATGATTTGGACGAAGGGATTAATTGTAATATCTCCAAATTTGCGGATGACACTAAATTGGGAGGCAGTGTGAACAATGAGGAGGATGCTAGGAGGCTATAGAGTGACTTGGACAGGTTGGGTGAATGGGCAAATGTATGGCAGATGAAGTACAATGTGGATAAATGTGAGGTTATCCACTTTGGTGGTAAAAATAGAGAGGCGGACTATTACCTGAATGGTGGCAGATTAGGGAAAGGGGACGTGCAACGAGACCTGGGCGTCATGGTACATCAGTCACTGAAGGTGGGAATGCAAGTGCAGCAGGCAGTCAAGAAAGCAAACGGAATGATGGCCTTCATAGCAAGGGGATTTGAGTACAGGAGTAGGGAGGTGATGCTACAGTTGTACAGGGCCTTGGTGAGGCCACACCTGGAGTATTGTGCGCAGTTTTGGTCTCCTAACTTAAGGAAGGACATTCTTGCTATTGAGGGAGTGCAGCGAAGGTTCACTAGATTGATTCCTGGGATGGCCGGACTGACATATCAAGAAAGATTGGGTCAACTGAACTTGTATCCTCTGGAGTTTATAAGAATGAGGGGGGATCTTATAGAGACATTTAAAATCCTGACTGGTTTAGACAAATTAGATGCGGGCAGAATGTTCCCAATGGTAGGGAAAACTAGAACCAGGGGTCACAGTCTAAGGATTAAGGGGAAGCCATTTAGGACTGAGCTGAGGAGGAACTTCTTCACCCAGAGAGTGGTGAATCTATGGAATTCTCTTCCACAGAAGGTTGTTGAGGCCAGTTCGCTAAATATATTCAAAAGGGAGTTAGATATAACACTCACAACTAAGGGGATCAAGGGGTATGGCGAGAAAGCAGGAATGGGGTACTGAGGTAGCATGTTCAGCCATGAACGCATTGAATGGCGGTGCAGGCTCGAAGGACCGAATGGTCTACTCCTGTACCTATTTTCTATGTTTCTATGTTTCTAATCTGAGCACCAGCTTTCTCTGAGGACAGCGTTGGTGCAAGTGACAGCTTGCACCTTGTAGTAGTGGAATTTATTTTAATATTTATTCTCGGGATGCGGGCGTCGCTGGCAAAGCTGGCATTTATTGCCCATCCCTAATTGCCTTCGAGAAGGTGGTTCTGGGGTTGAACCCCTGCAATCTGTGTGGTGAAGGTACTCCCAGAATGCGGTTAGGTAGGGAATTCCAGGATTTTGACCCCGTGACGATGAAGGAACAGCGATACATATCCAAGTCAGGATGGTGTGTGACTTGGAGGGAAACTTCGAGGTGATGGTGGTCGCGGGTTTGGGAGGTGCTGCCAAAGTGCTATAATGATGGTTTAACTTAGCAATTGAGAGTTTCTAAGTTTTCAAAAAATATATCATGCAAATAAAATGAATGGACATGTCTCTATGGAAAGATATATACAGAAATATTCAAACAATGCAATATCTTATGGAATATAGCAAGTCTCTATTTACGAACAAAATGATCTTGCTCCTCAAATTTTCTCCATTCCTCTCCTGAAAGTACCAACTCATCACGGACTATCTTTCCACAGATGCTGGTTGCTTTCCATACTTTGTCCAAATGACCTTTCCTACTGTGGAAGCTTAGAGAATGAATGATGGCGCAGCAGGAACACTGGTTGAATTTTCCCCTGTCTAGCTGCTCCATCACTGAGATCAGCTAATCCCTCCCCACCCCCAGCAAAGACCAGGCATCGAAGCTGGGATCTTCCTGGTCTGTATGTCTCAGTATTACATCATTCTAAATATTTACTCATGAACTATTGGAAGAACTGACAAATAATCTTAAAGATTGTTAAACACTGTAAAACTCCCTGAAGCTACTGTCTTCTGTTGTTAATGAGAACAATAATGTCATCTAGTACATGTATTATACAAGATAAATTATTACACCCATTGCCCCTATAAAGCTGATTGTTATGATCTCTTAGGATGAGCAAGTGATGTCAACTATTTAGCTTGGCAAGTCTTACAACAATCTTTCTGACACTCATGCCTGTATATTAAAAAGGGCGGGTTGAGTAGGCGGAGGGTGGAGATTCAGACGGGCAGTCCGGGATCCCCCGCATGCTGTGGAATTTTAAGTCTACAGCGTGCGTCTTTTCTCTTTGGCAGTTCCCTGCCTGGAAATCAGCCTGATTGATAGGCTTGGCTTCCAGTTGGGTGGAGAGAACTCTGGAGCAGGTCGCAGGAGCAGGGGGTCCGATCCTGGGGGGGTGGGGTCTGATCGCTGACCCCGGCGGGGCTCTTTGTATGGGGAGGGGATGGGGTGTGTGGTCTTGTGGGGTGGGAGCTTGGTGGGTTGGGAGGAAGCACTCCTGCTCCTCCTGGCCCACAAGCAGTGATGTAAAGGCACTTGCCTTCTCTCCGAAGCTGTCCTCGCCTCCCTTCAGCTGCCGGGTTTCTCGAGGCCTGGGAAACCCAGCCACCCACTGTAAAACCTGTAAAACAGGTTAAGTCAGAGGCTGCCAGCCTCATGATAATATTTAAATTGCCAACCCCGCCTCCTGGGAGCAGGTTGGCTGCCCGCCCCTTGTCCTGCCTCTGAAGTGGGCGGGTTGGAGATTTTTTAATTTTACATCCGATTCAAACCCAACCTCCCCCCCCGCCGCCCTATTTTTGGGGGTTAAAATTCACTCCTCACCTGTGGAAAACTTTATGGAAAATGGACCAATGCCCTTGTGTGCTATAACAGGAATCAATTTAACAGCAATGACACCACAGCAATCTGTTTGCGTCATTCTGCTCTCATAATACACAAGTTGTACTTTTTAAAGATCATTTTCTAAGCATAGGCCCTTCATGATTGCCACACTGACAGGCAGTGGCAGGCAATTACATTTCTACAGAAGCAATAAACAGGCTTATTAAAAAGACATTTATGAATAGCTGCAATAAGAGAAAAAAAAATTGAGCACAGCAACCTTCCTGAAAAGAATATCGAGTTTTACTTGGAGAATCTCTGAGGTGAAATGAAATGATGAAAACACTGAAATCCTGAAAAAGTAAATTGTTTTCGCAGCAGAAATTAGATTCTCTATCTCCAGTCATTTATTTTTGAAGTGAAGTCAAACATCTTCTTCGCTATCAAACAGATCTGAAAATTCTTTACGATCACATTTCTATGTATTAAAACGGGGTTAGCATAATGGCGACAAAATACATGAGAAACTGAATGTGATGAATAACAAAACAGTACCTCAGGCGCTGATAATTAATTAAATAATTAATAATATGATATCCACTCTCTGTCTCTGTTACGTGCAGAAATTGTGCACTGAATTTGTTACATTGCAATCACTATCGATGTTGAGGCAACTGAGGCAGACAGGCAGGCAACATCTGAACGGTTCTTCACTTCACGTCTGATCAATCTGTTAAAAGTAGTGCTGTGGGAATCTGACACTCGTCGAGTCACTAACAGCATTACCTAGAAGGAAACACACTCTTGTTGCTACTTTGTTTTATGGTGAGTCAGAACCACCAACTGACTCGAGGGATTAAACCTTTCCCTGCTAATGTGCACTACTGCTTTTAATTGTCTCTGCCCGTGTATAATGTCAGTTGATGTTAAGCTGGCTAGAGTTCTGAAAGCTAAGTAAGACATGCATCCATTTGTTTAATTAATGGGCCGGATCCTGCTGGAATGGGCCATCTTGCAGCATGCGCCGTTAGACTTTTCGCTGCACCCTTCAGGTCGAAATATTTTTGGCGCCGTAACTCGCTGGAAAGTGCAAGCTGATAACGGCGTGGCAACAGGGCATCTGCAACCTTAATGAACGGCGGGGCCAATAGTCTATCTCCTTTGCCAATAAGAAAGAAAGAAAGACTTGCATTGATATAGCGCCTTTCACGACCACCGGACGTCTCAAAGTGCTTGACAGCCAATGGGATTGAAGGATTGAGAAAGAAACAGAGAAACGATGGAGAAGGAGGGCGAATTAGAGTGAGTGAATTAGATTCAAATCAGGAGAAATAAGGAAAGCGAAAGAAAGACTGGATTAAGAGATAGAGGAAAAAAAAGAAACAGAAACGAAAAGTAAGAAAAAATGTAAAAAAGATTAAAATTTAAAATTTTTAAAATCTCTAACAAAAATTGACTACATGCAGGAATGAGATTGAACAGTTTAAATTGTTCTTTTTTTTGTGCCAGAGAGGTTGGTAGGCATTGAATTAACAATTATCACATTGTTAAATAGTACTTACACTGTTAAATTCCAGCCCTAACTTTCTGCAGTGAGTTTAATGGGCAATTATGTGCAAATCCATCAAGTTCTTAAAAATAACAGGCAGGCTAAGGGCAAGATTCCAGCTGTGTGAAGCAAACAGCAGAGTTCTGGAGACTCGCAACTCAAGGCATACCTCTTAATCCTTTCAACTTGCCGGACAATTTGTGCATTAATAATGGTGTGCGTCATTAACACGCCAGCAGGATCTGGCCCAATGTTTTAAATGTAATATTAGCATAAACATGTATTAATATATACATAAATGATTGGCTTTAAAAAGTGTGCTCAGTCTCATTGACCCATTGGATCTCCAACAGCATAGTCAATAGTTGAAGACATAATTAATGGCACATGTTGCGCGAAAGATCATAATTTTAATTTGCTCTTTGCACACTGCGTTAAATGAGAGAAAGTTTGCTGTTCATTTTTTCAGGACCATTCACAGGAACAGCCGGATTTACTCACAACACATTCTCGGAGCTTGGATGGGCTACAATTAATGCACAACAGAGCGGTCAATTAGGGGGGAAAAAAAACTGAATTAAAGGTGCTAAATCACTTGTTAACACAAGTGCGATAAAGTACCCTCAGTGTGTGAATCTAGCTGTGGAGTGCACAGATTGGAGTGCTGAGGGAGAGAGTAGAAAGGCCCACGTCGCATACAAGGCCATTCAGATTCTGATGGTTGGTGTGAAGGAATAGATAGAACTTCCATTTATATATCCCCGGATGGTCCAAGCAATGGATAACTTTTCAAGTGCAGGCGCTGCTCTGTTGGAATGGCGAAATGCTGCCTATGAGTCTGAAGAGCAATCCATCACTAAAAAGAGAGTCTAACAGTAATATTATTCTGTCTTATCAGTGCTGCAGTAGGCACATTCCACAACTGGACTGATGCACCGTGGTCTTTATAGCAAATAGCTGACCCGGTTTCCACAAACAGCTGACAGGATGTATGGAAAAAGGTGAAAAAACGCCAGGGTAAGTAATGAAAATCATTCAGTTGTCTCACTTTTTGTGATATGAGCATAACTGTCAATAATTTTACTTTGCTATATAGGTTTGACTGCTAATTATCTTAGTGGTAAAATACCTATCCAAGGAACTTGTAGGTTTTTCTTTTAATTCATTCATGGGATGTGGACGTCACCGGCAAGGCCAGCATTTATTGGCCATCCTTAATTGCCCTCGAGAAGCTGGTGTTGAGCCGCCTTCTTGAATACGACTGACTGGTTTGCTAGGCGGCTCCCCACCACCTTCTTGACAACTGCGTGGCTTTCTAGGCCATATCAGAGGGGCAGTTTGCTGTGGGTTGGGAGTCACATGTAGGCCAGACTGGGTAAGGATGGCAGGTTTCCTTCCCTAAAGGACATCAGTGAACCAGATGGGTTTTTACGACAATCCAGTAGTTTCATGGTTATCATTACTGACACGAGCTTTTTATTCCAGTTTTATTTAAATTCCCCAGCTGCATGGTGGGATTTGAACTCATGTCGCCAGATTATTAGTCCAGGCCTCTGGATTACTAGTCCAGTAACATAACCACTATCCTACCATACCCCTAAGATGTCTTCCATATTTGTCTGAATAGTTTCACACGAGTATTATTGACCCACATATAGCCAGTAGCTTCCTTTTTTAAGTATTCATGGGATGTGGGCGTCGCTGGCAAGGCCAGCATTTATTGCCTTTCCCTAATTGCCCTATGAGAAGGTGGTGGTGAGCCGCCTTCTTGACAACTGAGTGACTTGCTAGGCCATTTCAGAGGGCAGTTAAGAGTCAACCACATTGCTGTGGGTCTGGAGTCACATATAGGCCAGACCGGGTAAGGACGGCAGATTTCTTTCCCTCAAGGACATTAGTGAACCAGATGGGTTTTTACAACAAATTACATGGTCACCATTACTGATACTAGCTTTTTATTCCTGAACCTTGCTGCAAATGAAACACTAAATAAAGGTGATGATGATAATATTTCTACAATGGGGTAGAAAACGCATTTACTCGCATCGGAGAAAGATTGTTCACAAACTAACTTTGTGCACAGGTGGAACTTATTATACAAAATGACTCACTCTATTTTTCCATCCTGCAACTGTCAAGGTATGTGACATTTCATTCTATTAGACCTGGAATATACAAACTGCTGTGCAGACTTTGTTCCTCACTGCAAACCGACATCTCAAGTCATGCAATGTATTCCCTTTCTTTGCAGAAGATGGCAAACTTCAACAGGTTATTCCTGATGATGGCACATAACAGATAAAGAAAAAAGTATCTGTGACGAGGAAGCCATTTTGAATGTCATAACCTGGGAAGTCACACTTGGGGTTGGTACTTTTTGTGGATATCGGCATGCTACTTGTTTGTGAAAGAAATAACTTGCATTTTATATCGCGCCTTTTACAACCTCTGGACGTCCCAAAGCGCTTCACAGCCAATGAAATACTTTTGAAGTGTAGTCACTGTTGTAATATAGGAAACACGGCAGCTAAATTGCGCACAGCAAGCTCCCACAAACTGCAATGAGATAATGACCAGATCATCTGATTTTCTAGGCTTAGGCTTAGGGATACATATTGGCCAGGATACCAATATGTATCCAAGCCAATATGTATCTCCACTGATATAAAAACAGTTTTATTTCAGATTTCCAGCATCCACAGTATTGTGCTGATGTATCTCCCCTGCTGTTCTTCAAATAGTGCCATGGGATCTTTTACATCCACCTGAGAGGGCCTTGGTTTAACATCTCATCTGAAAGATGGCACCTCTGACATTGCAGCACTCCCTCAGTCCAGCACTAATTATTTGCTCAAGCCTCTGGAGTGGGAGCTTAAACCCATGACCTTCTGACTCAGAGGCGAGAGGGTTACCCACTGAGCCACGGCTGTGATAAGTGTACATATTTACTATGGTAATGATTTCACTCTCATCAGATTCAAAGTACTTTGGACCACTCTGGCAATATCTCGCAGTCTGAGCTGGAGGGAGTTGGCAGATAATTGTATCTTGCTGCACAATATTGCCATTGAAGGAGGCAAAAGCATTCTTGTTGAACAAGAGTGAGCAGTAACCCTTTATATTAACAGGGAAAATGCTGCCTGCAGGTTCATGAATGGCAATGCAAGTGCGATCGATGGAAACTAGCACTGAGGGAATTCCACACAATGTTGGCATTGAGTCTGCCTCTCCAGTCAGTGCCATCATTGGACCTGATGTATGCTGATGAGTGGTGGAAGAGGGCACCTGTTACCTTAGTGGTGCAGCAGTCAACTGCAGACTGGCTGATCCAAATGCTATCTCCTGTTGGTGCCTGGAAGCACCTACTGACACCGAAGTTGAGTGTGCTGGTCACTTTCATTTCCCATTCTGCTTGAGAATACTGTCCAGATGTTACTCTGTGGTTGCTAGTCTGGTTCTAGGGACTGACACAGGCAGAAGATTGTATCCCTGTTGAAGCACAGTCTCCTTAAACACTGTTTCTTGCTGAGGTCCAAGTAACCAACCCATCAGGAGAAGCACGCTACATTGTGAAGTATCAAGTTCTAAGTCTGCCTGCTAGAGCCTCAGACCTCCAAGAGAGTGGTCAGCTGCTGCTTTTGTTGTTGCTGCTTCTCCTCCTCCTTCAAAGTATCTAGCCTTGACATGACCTCACCGTTTGAGTTCGCTGAAGGACCCGTCCTTGAATTATCCTCTTTTCCTCAACATTGGAACTCTGACAGCTCTCTCTCTGGTGCTGTAAAACCACGTGGGAATGAAGTAACTCCTGAATAAAGCTGCCTACTCCACGTTAATTGTTGCTTAACAAGCAAATAAAAGACTAACAAGGTCTGTGTGTTTATTTTCATGAAAAGTATTTACTCCCAGGAGCAAATTTAGGAGCAGGGGCAAAAGTTACCACCCTTCCAATTAACACCAAATTACAAAATAACTACCTCTTAGTGCATGGGCTATCTCTAACACACAGAGCAAATTAAACCCCAATCTGTTTAATAGTGCCAGTTCAACCATAAATCTTGTACTGACTGCAACACATTTTCAGAATATCATTATCCTTCCTTTGTTGGGTTAACAAGGGCTGGAGCTCGGGTTTGAAATGTAGAATCCTTAATAACCTGAACAACCAAGATAGTAAGCAAGGTTACTAAATTTTAAATGTGCAGTGGCAGTATGAGGCTTGACGTAGTGATAGAACCTGATTTTGGGTCTATGATTCTTCATGTAGTAAATTCCCAATCTTGGTTGTGACATCAGGCGAAGGGAAAGCAAACACTTCCTCACAGTGAAGGATAATCACCTCAGGCTGCTGAAATAGACCATTCGTGGCCAGTTATACTATTCAACCCCTGGAAGGAACAGGGCATAGCCTGGGTGGCTCGGGGGAAAAATGAAATTAATTAACAGAATAGGATAAAAGAATACGTGCTGAAATGAATCACATTTTTACCGTGTTGAGAGTGCTGTTGGTTTTTAGAAGGGTATCCAAGGAGAGCAGGGGAACCGAAGAACTTGTAGCTCAGACATGCTCAGTGGGGTTCTTATGTTAATGAACAGGTTCGCCAGAAAGCAAATTTCTAGTCATGGTTGGACACAAATAACAAGAGTTTTACCTGCCGATCACTGAACAACAAGTGAGTTGGACGTTGTGTCATGGATACATTCTAACATTAAATACTTGGTAAGATGCATGATGTCACCATTTCCCAATATACTTTGGGCAAAGTCAATGATTTAAACTTCTTCCTCTTGGTCTATAACATACGACATTGTGGTTATTTAGGAAAATCAAATGTGGGAGTAAAGCTGCAATTGCATATAGAAGGAGCCAGGGGACAGAAAAGGTAGTAAGTGATTAACTGAGCAAATGAATCGCTGAATCTTCAATTGCTAGAGTTTTTTGACACAGCAAATATTTTCTATTCTTTTTATGATAATCCCTTTTTATTGCATAGATCCATTCTGATACATCCACCAAGCTGGACATACTTGCATTGATTACATTGATCCAATAAACAAGTACAGATGGTGTTATAAACCATGAAAGCAAAACTGACGAGGTACATAATCATCGCCCATTACCTGGCCAATACCTTAACAACCTCACGATCACATTGGGATATCTATTTTCAGAAAGGCTAATTCTAAAGAACTCCCTCCCTAACAGCACTATGGGAGTACCTTCACCACACGGACATCCCATAAACGAACAAAAAATGTTGTCGAAAAAAATTCTTTAATAATAAATTCTCTTCTGCATTCTTTGGTGAAAAAAAATGTGGCTTATGAAGCAATTTATTACAGGACCAAGTATAGAATATGGGATCACTTAGAAGGGAGTGAATAAATAATAAGTGATTTCAGTTCAAAGAAAAGGTTTCGCTCCCCCCACCCTTCCACCGGGCACTGTATTTGATCTGTGGAAGGAGCAGGTGTGGTGGGCCGACTAGTCTGTCCTTGTGTTATAATTTCTCATGTTATATTTTACAAATAACAATGCATGTGCTCACATTTTAGGCAACAGAGGAGGTCAGATGACATGTACTCTTGACTCACATCACAGGTGTGTTCATTCTAATCATTATTGATGTGGGTGGGGAAAAGTGTTGCCGTCCGCAATTAACTTATTTTCACTCACATTTCCCAGTTTACGTCTGTGCGACCATTTTTTAAAGTCCTATTGAAAGGAATCCAATTTCCATTTCCAGCATGACACAGCAAATATACGTGAGGGATGGTTGGTTTATGGGAGGTGAAGCACTGACTGCATAAACCATTGCAGTGACTGAGAAGGTCTTCTCTCAGGCCTCCAGTTGGGAGATCCTGGCAATGAATCACCACCTGATTTTTTTTCTTTTGCTCCGTTATGTTGGACAGAATTTTAATGGGCAGCTATCTACACAGGCATGGTGGAGACCAGGAGCTCAGCAGAGTAGGAGGGGCAAAAGGTCTCCATATTTTGAAAGGAGCATTCCCCTCCTCCTCAACGTAACCGAGACAAAAGTCCATTGTACCAGTATGAAAGCACTTTGGAAAGACAATGCGGTCCCCTCAGAAATATTTATTCGATGACGTGAAACTGTACCTTGTGCCATTCAATTAAGTAGGTCAGGCATTGCTTGGAGGCATTGTGAGGCACAGCATGTCATCAGGAACAGTTGTTCATTCCTGAGCTTTGGAAAGAACAGACGTAACTGAGCTAGAAAAATAAATAAGGAAATGCTGTGACAAGTGTGGGTAATGACACAAGTGACTCAAAAAAACGATGTTGACAGACTGGGAAGCTAGCACTGTATGGATTGTTACCATCATACTGTGCCCACACCTAAGGACCCGTAGAGGCGATATAAAAATAGCCATTGTGCAGTAATGTGCCACTGAAGTGTGAATCGGTGCATCTATTACAGTCCTACCATTTTTGTTGAGAGAGCATCATGTTACTCCCTTTCCCTCTTGATGTGGCTTCTGCCATTCACTGTCTTCAGCCCAGAGAATAGGCAAGCAACTTGCACCTGGGTATCTGCCAAAGCCACTTTGCAACTGGGTGTTTGGAGGTGTGCGATAGCAGCAAATGGTGGTTTTCCCTCCAAATTTTTATCCCTCCCTGTAGGAAAATGCCCGGTTGTAAACTGATGTGTCAGCCGTGGCTCAGTGGGTAGCACCCTCGCCTCTGAGTCAGAAGGTTGTGGATTCAAGTCCCACTCCAGAGACTTGGGCACAAAAATCTAGACTGACACTCCAGCGCAGTGCTGAGGGAGTGCCGCACTGTCGGAGGTGCCGTCTTTCCGATGGGACGTTAAACATAAGGCCCCGTCTGCTCTCTCAGGTGGATGAAAAAGATCCTGTGGCATTATTTCGAAGAAGAGCAGGGGAGTTATCCCCGGTGTCCGGGCCAATATTCATCCCTCAACCAACATAACAAAAACAGATTATCTGGTTATTATCACATTGCTGTTTGTGGGAGCTTGCTGTGCGCAAATTGGCTGCTGCGTTTCCTACATTACAACAGTGACTGCACTTCAAAAAGTACTTCATTGGCTGTAAAGTGCTTTGGGATGTCTGGTGGTCATGAAAGGTGCTATATAAATACAAGTCTTTCTTTCGACCAATGCATGGAACCGAGCCATGGAGCTTCAATGTGCTGTTATGCTACTGTACAGTTGTCGCATTTTAATATATTTTCTCCAACTTTCAAGAACACTGGAATTTACAACAGAACATTCGTAGGTTGGTTAGCAGTCAGTCCAGAATGTTTTGTAAACCAATAACAAAATACTGTAGATGCTGGAAATCTGAAATAACAACAGAAAATCCTGGAAACACTCAGCAGGTCAGGCAGCATCTGTGGAGAGAGAAACAGAGTCAATGTTTCAAGTTGGGGACCCTTCGTCAGACTCTTCGTTCTGACAAAGGGTCCCCGACTCAAAATGTTAACTCGGTTTCTCTCTCCGTGATGCTGCCTGACCTGCTGAGCATTTCCAGCATTTTCTGTTGCTTTGTAAACCATTGATGTTGTCAAGTACACAAGTCGATCATTACTGTATTTATTGTTGTTGTCGTATGGCAAGCAGCCCAGCTGACAGGACCTGGTTGTGCAGCGTCAGTTTAATTTGTAGTACATGCATAAATTAGCCCAAATTACATTTCTGACCAATATCCTGGGAGCTCTGGGGAAATTGAAGACTTGCTCCCATGTTCTTGGAGAATTCAGGACTTTAGGGCCCTGGTGAGACCACACCTGGAGTATTGTGTACAGTTTTGGTCTCCTTATCGTAGGAAGGATATACTTGCCATAGAGGGAGTGCAACGAAGGTTCACCAGACTGGTTCCTGGGATGGGGGGGGGGGTTGTCCTATGAGGAGAGATTGAGTAGACTAGGCCTATATTCTCTCGAGTTTAGAAGAATGAGAGGTGATCTCATTGAAACATACAAAATTCTTACAGGGCTTAAAAGGGTAGATGCAGGGAGGATGTTTCCCCTGGCTGGGGAGTCTCGAACCAGGGGTCACAGTCTCAGAATAAGGGGTCGGCCATTTAGAACTGAGATGAGGAGAAATTTCTTCACTCAGAGGGTGGTGAATCTTTGGAATTCTCTACCCCAGAGGGCTGTGGAGGCTTAGTCGTTGAGTATATTCAAGACAGAGATCAATAGATTTTTGGATATTGAGGGAATCAAGGGATATGGGGATAGTGCAGGAAAGTGGAGATGAGATACAAGATCAGCCATGATCTTATTGAATGGCGGAGCAGGCTCGAAGGGCCGAATGGCCTACTCCTGCTCCTATTTCTTATGTTCTTTTGTTTAGAATTGTACAATACGCTAGCTCTCTCTTGTAAATATTTGGGCTTATCCATCTGAGCAATGGAAACATTTTTTCATTTCAGATACCCAATATCAGTATCAAGTACTACAACACAAGTACAGTGCTGACAGCTTGTAGGGTATGGTTCCGTCCACTCTACCACAACCTAACTTCAGGAAAGCACCTGACTGCACCACCCATTCTTGTGGTCTCTGAGCCTGTTTTGGTTTGTGGAGTTTAAACAACAGGAACTCGGTTGACACTGTCCAAACTCATTTCACATAATCTGCTGCTGGTCGCAAGAGTCCCATCATAGAAACATAGAAACATAGAAAATAGGTGCAGGAGTAGACCATTCGGTCCTTCGAGCCTGCACCGCCATTTAATGCGTTCATAGCTGAACATGCTACCTCAGTACCCCATTCCTGCTTTCTCGCCATACCCCTTGATCCCCCTAGTTGTGAGTATTATATCTAACTCCCTTTTGAATATATTTAGCGAACTGGCCTCAACAACCTTCTGTGGTAGAGAATTCCACAGATTCACCACTCTCTGGGTGAAGAAGTTCCTCCTCATCTCAATCTTAAATGGCTTCCCCTTTATTCTTAGACTGTGACCCCTGGTTTTAGTTTTCCCTAACATTGGAAACATTCTGCCCGCATCTAATTTGTCTAAACCAGTCAGGATTTTAAACGTCTCTATAAGATCCCCCCTCATTCTTCTGAACTCCAGAGGATACAAGTTCAGTTGATCCAGTCTTTCTTGATATGTCAGTCTGGCCATCCCAGGAATCAATCTAGTGAACCTTCGTTGCACTCCCTCAATAGCAAGAATGTCCTTCCTCAAGTTAGGAGACCAAAACTGCACACAATACTCCAGGTGTGGCCTCACCAAGGCCCTGTACAACTGTAGCATCACCTCCCTACTCCTGTACTCAAATCCCCTTGCTATGAAGGCCATCATGCCATTTGCTTTCTTGACTGCCTGCTGCACTTGCCTTCCCACCTTCAGTGACTGATGTACCATGACGCCCAGGTCTCGTTGCACCTCCCCTTTCCCTAATCTGCCACCATTCAGGTAATAGTCTGCCTCCCTATTTTTACCACCAAAGTGGATAACCTCACATTTATCCACATTGTACTTCATCTGCCATACATTTGCCCATTCACCCAACCTGTCCAAGTCACTCTGTAGCCTCCTAGCATCCTCCTCATTGTTCACACTGCCTCCCAATTTAGTGTCATCCGCAAATTTGGAGATATTACAATTAATCCCTTCGTCCAAATCATTAATATATAATGTAAACAGCTGGGGCCCCAGCACCGAACCCTGCGGTACCCCGCTGGTCACTGCCTGCCATTCTGAAAAGTACCCATTTACTCCAACTCTTTGTTTCCTGTGTGCCAACCAGTTCTCAATCCACGTCAACACATTACCCCCAATCCCATGTGCTTTAACTTTGCACACCAATCTCTTGTGTGGGACCTTGTCGAAGGCCTTCTGAAAGTCCAAATACACCACATCTACTGGATCCCCCCCGTCCACCCTATTGGAAACATCCTCAAAAAATTCCAGAAGATTTGTCAAGCATGATTTCCCTTTCACAAATCCATGCTGACTTGGACCTATCATGTCGCCACTTTCCAAATGGTCTGTTATGACATCTTTAATAATTGATTCCATCATTTTACCCACCACCGATGTCAGGCTGACCGGTCTATAATTCCCTGCTTTCTCCCTCCCTCCTCTTTTTAAAAAGAGGGGTTACATTAGCCACCCTCCACTCCTTCGGAACTGATCCAGAGTCTAAGGAATGTTGGAAAATGATCGTCAATGCATCCACTATTTCCAAGGCCACCTCCTTAAGTACTCTGGGATGCAGACCATCAGGCCCTGGGGATTTATCAGCCTTCAGTCCCATCAATTTCCCCAACACCTTTTCCCGACTGATAAGGATTTCCCTCAGCTCCTCCCTCTTACCAGATCCTTTGATCTCTTTTATTTCCGGAAGGTTGTTTGTGTCCTCCACAGTAAACACCGAACCAAAGTACTTGTTCAATTGATCTGCCATTTCTTTGTTCCCCATTATGACTTCCCCTGTTTCTGACTGCAGGGGACCTACGTTTGTTTTTACTAACCTCTTTCTTTTTACATATTTATAGAAGCTTTTGCAGTCCGTTTTAATGTTCTCCGCAAGCTTCCTTTCATATTTTATTTTCCCTGCCCTAATCAAACCCTTCGTCCTCCTCTGCTGAGTTTTAAAGTTCTCCCAGTCCCCGGATTTGCTGCTACTTCTGGCCAATTTGTATGCCACTTCTTTGCTTTTAATACTATCCCTGATTTCCCTTGTTAGTCATGGTTGAGCCACCTTCCCTTTTTTATTTTTACGCCAGACAGGGATGTACAATTGCTGTAGTTCATCCATGCGCTCTCTAAATGTCCGCCATTGCCCTTCCACTGATATCCCCTTAAATATCGCTTGCCAATCTAAACTCGCCAATTCACGCCTCATACCCTCAAAGTTGCCCTTATTTAAGTTCTGGACCATGGTCTCTGAATTAACTGTTTCCTTCTCCATCCTAGTGTAGAACTCCACCATACTATGGTCACTCTTCCCCAAGGGGCCTCGCACCACAAGATTGCTGATTAGTCCTTCCTCATTACACAACACCCAGTCCAGGATGGCCTCCCCTCTAGTTGGTTCCTCAACATATTGGTTTAGGAAACCATCCCTTAAACACTCCAGGAAATCCTCCTCCACCGTATTGCTTCCAGTTTGAGTAGCCCAATCTATATGCATATTAAAGTCACCCATGATAACTGCTGCGCCTTTTTTGCATGCACCTCTGATTTCCTGTTTCATACCCTCCCCCACCTCACTACTACTGTTTGGAGGTCTGTACACAACCCCCACTAACGTTTTCTGCCCTTTGGTGTTCTGCAGCTCAACCCATATTAATTCCACATCCTCCAAGCTAATGTCCTTCCTAGCTATTGCATTAATCTCCTTTTTAACCAGCAATGCTACCCCACCCCCTTTTCCTTTTATTCTATCCTTCCTGAATGTTGAATACCCCTGGATATTCAGTTCCCAGCCTTGATTGTTCTGGAGTCACGTCTCTGTAATCTCAATCACATCATATCTGTTAACATCAATTTGCACAGTCAATTCATCCACTTTATTACGGATACTCCTTGCATTAAGACACAGAGCCTTCAGGCTTGTTTTATTAACACCCTTTGTCCTTTTAGACTTATGATTTAGTATGGCCCTTTGTGTTTCTTGCCTTTGTTTACTCGGATTTCCCTTATTGTTTCTCACCCTTCTAACATTTGTTTCTGACTGCATATTACTTCCCCCTGTTTCGCTACATAGGTTCCCATTCCCCTGCCATATTAGTTTAAATCCTCCCGAACTGCCTTAGCAAATATTACCCTGAGGACATCGGTTCCAGTCCTGCCCAAGTGCAGACCGTCCCTTTTGTACAGGTCCCACTTCCCCCAGAACTGGTTCCAATGCCTCAGGTATTTGAATCCCTCCCTCCTGCACCACTGCTCAAGCCACGTATTTAATCTCGCTATCCTGTTCATGCTACTCTGATTAGCACGTGGCACTGGTAGCAACCCAGAGATTACTACCTTTGAGGTCCTACTTTTCAATTTAGCTCCTAGCTCCCTAAATTCTGCTTGTAGGACCTCTTCCCGCTTTTTACCTATATCATTGGTACCTACATGCACCACGACAGCTGGCTCTTCACCCTCCCTTTCCAGAATGTTCTGCAGCCGCTCCGAGACATCCTTGACCCTTGCACCAGGGAGGCAACATACCATCCTGGAATCTCGGTTGCGGCCACAGAAACTCCTGTCTATTCCCCTTACAATTGAGTCCCCTATCACTATAGCTCTACCACTCTTTTTCCCGCCCTGCTGTGCAGCAGAGCCAGCCATGGTGCCATGAACCTGGCTGCTGGTGCCTTCCCCTGGTAGGTTATTTCCCCCAACAGTATCCAAAACGGTATATCTGTTTTGGAGGGAGACGACCGCAGGGGACTCCTGCACTACCTTCCTGATATTGCCCTGCCTCTTGGTCACCCATTTACTGTCTGACCTAGCCTTTACCCGCGGTGTGTTCAACTCACTAAATGAGTAATCCACAAAGTTCTTGGCATCGTGGATGCTCCAGAGTGAGTCCATCCACAGCTCCAGTGCCGTCATGCGGTCCGTCAGGAGCTGCAGCTGGACGCACTTCCTGCACACATAGTTGTCAGGGACACTGGAAGTGTCCCTGATTTCCCACATAGCACAGGAGGAGCACGACACGGTCCGGAGATTTCCTGCCATGACTTCACCCTTATATTACTTTATTAAGTTAAGTCCCTGAAAACAAAATATAAATCAAACCTACCTTTTAAATTCCCTCTACCCATCATCTCATCAGTCTGAGTGTTTTTGAGACCAGGGCCTGAGGTGAAAGGCCAGTGGGTGAATCTCCATGCCACTGGGCAGTTTATACTTCCCTACAAATGAGGCCATAAAAGCTCCACTCTAACTCTGCTTTATTCTGTTGCTCTGATGACACGGAGTTAGAACAATTTAAGTACATGACAAAAACAAATATTTTATTAACCTCATTTTGATTCAGAAGTACCTGAAATTCAAACCCTGCCTTTTGTTTCTATTAAGCCTGACACTTCATTAAATTGTGTCAATAGAGAGATAGGGCTGATATCTCTCACAGTGATTACACAAAGAGTTGGACAGGAGTAGTTTAGCAGCGAGTCTTTGCATGTCTCACTAATGAACAATAAAACTGATTCTTCCTTCAAATAAAGGTTTCTTTGACTTTCAGTTATCTCAAGGGCCATAACATCCATAATATGCAGACCATAGTGAATGTCTTATATTTCGAGAACAACAGTATAACAACAGCTTGCATTCACGATAGTTCAAACTGGAACAATTATTACATGCGCGACTTATAGAGGGCGATTTTTGGCTGCGCGTTCAAGCACGAAAGGTCCTCTGAGATGGCCAAGATGGGGTCTTGAGCTGAACCAACGGTTAAGCCCGCGTTTAGCACACAAAGCCATTTTAGTAAATGAGTTGAAGCGTGCGCTAGGAATGGCCACCCATAAGCTTGTTAAGGGGCTGATTGCCACTTAAATTGCCTGCTTGCGTTCGTTAAGGAGGCTGCACAGCATTTTGGTGGCTAGCGCTTTTCCTAACACCCTCTCCTAACAGCGACGAGCCGTTTGGGAGTAAACAAGGCGTTGGATGTGGATTTGAAGTGCTACTTAAAGGGATACTCATCATTTCATGTTCACTTGTTAAATCCAGACTTTCAAACAGGCATGTCTTATTAGCACAGCTCCCATTTAGCACCTGCTTTCACCCTTTGGCCAAAATAACCCCAACAGTATTTTTTTATTTTTTTATTGATTTATTCATGGGATCTGGGCGTTGCTGGCAAGGCCAGCATTTATTGTCCATCCCTAGTTGCCCTTGAGAAGGTGCTGGTGAGCCACCTTCTTGAACCGCTGCAGTCCGTGTGGTGAAGGTACTCCCACAGTGCTGTTAGGGAGGGAGTTCCAGGATTTTGACCCAGCGATGATGAAGGATCGGCGATATACTTCTAAGTCAGGATGGTTTGTGACTTGGAGGAGAACTTGGAGATGGTGGTGTTCCCATGCGCCTGCTGCCCTTGTCCTTCTAGGTGGAAGAGGACGTGGGTTTGGGAGGTGCTGCCGAAGAAGCCTTGGCGAGTTGCTGCAGTGCATCTTGTAGATGGTACACACTGCAGCCATGGTACGCCGGTGGTGGAGGGAGTGAATGTTTAAGGTGGTAGATGGGGTGCCAATCAAGCGGGCTGCTTTGTCCTGGATGGTGTTGAGCTTCTTGAGTGTTGTTGAAGCTGCACTCATCCAGGCAAGTGGAGAGCATTCCATCACACTCCTTACTTGTGCCTTGTAGATGGTGGAAAGGCTTTGGGGAGTCAGGAGGTGAGACACTCGCCACAGAATACCTAGCCTCTGATCTGCTCTTGTTGCCACAGTATTTATCTGGCTGGTCCAGTTAAGTTTCTGGTCAATGGTGACCCCCAGGATGTTGATGGTGGGGGATTCGGCGATGGTAATGCCATTGAATGTCAAGGGGCGGTGGTTAGACTCTCGCTTGTTGGAGATAGTCATTTCCTGGCATTTCTGTGGCGCAAATGTTACCTGCCACTTATCAGCCCAAGCCTGAACATCGTTCAGGTCTTGTTGCATGCGGGCATGGACTGCTTCATTATCTGAGGAGTTGTGAATGGCATGGAACACTGTGCAGTCATCAGCGAACATCCCCATTTCTGACCTTATGTTGGAGGGAAGGTCATTGATGAAGCAGCTGAAGATGGTTGGGCCTAAGACACTGCCCTGAGGAACACCTGCAGCGATGTCCTGGGGCTGTGATGATTGACCTTCAATCACCACAACCATCTTTCTTTGTGCTAGGTATGACTCCAGCCAGTGGAGAGTTTTCCCCCCAATTCCCATTGACTTCAGTTTTACTCGGTCTCCTTGATGTCACACTCGTTCAAATGCTGCCTTGATGTCAAGGGCAGTCACTCTCACCTCACCTCTGGAATTCAGCTCATTAGGTCAGTCATACAGTCACAAACTTCTGTGCTAAATGGCACATCATCAATGCATGTGCATAGGATCTGGAATGCACTGCCTGAAAGGGTGGTGGAGGCAGACTCAATCTTATCATTCAAAAGGGAGTTGGGTAAGTATCTGAAGGAAAAACATTTGCAGGGCTTCGGAGAAAGGGCAGGGGAGTGGAACTAGCTGAGAGACGGCACGGGCTCGACGGGCCGACTGGCCTTCTTCCGTGCTGTAACCATTCTATGATTCTATAATACACTGATGCTTTGTGTATGTGTCTGCAGGTCGATAATGGGTGATGCAGAGCAGGCTACATGATGACAGCACTTAATGCCACTTTAATACTGCATCAAAGGCAGCAGTATTGGTTCTATTTCACAGCAATGTGGGTCATTGCCCATCGTTGTGTACTTGGGGAAATAAGAGCTTTGGGCATCCATACCAAGCACATACATGCAGCATTAACTCACTGGCCTAATGAGACAGTCAGCTCCTTTCAACCATTGAAACATGATTGGCAGCGTAATCTGTGTTTCTTTTTAAGGGAATACAGACCTTTTCTTTGGAATTTCTGGTTTTATTTTTGACCTACTTTTTTGGCAACTTTGCACCTGCTGCTTTTACTTTTACATTCCTTTCCTCCAGGTGGTCTTGCTTGCGTTGCACAAACATGCCTTTTCTCGTGTTGTACTGTACTTCAAAAAAATGCTGCTGTTTTTTCACCTCCCTCCCTTCCTTTCCTGATAGTGTGGACTCCTTCACTGCAGTTCCTTGGGTGGTCGCTGTCCTCCTGTACCTCAACAGAGTGGTCATTACTGACCTGTGAGCCTCAATAGTGATCGTCAGCAGGATGTCTGACTATAGAATCATAGAATGGTCACAGCACAGAAGGAGGCCATTTGGCCCGTCGAGTCCGTGCTGGCTCTCTGCAAGAGCACTTCAGCTAGTCCCACTCCCCGCCCTTTCCCTGTAGCCCTGCAAATTTTTTTCCTTCAGGTACTTATCCAATTCCCTTTTGAAAGCCACAATTGAGTCTGCCTCCACCACCCTTTCAGGCAGTGCATTCCAGAGCCTAACCACTCGCTGCATAAAAAAGTTTTCCCTCAGGTCGCCTTTAGTTCTTTTGCCAATCACCTTAAATCTGTGTCCTCTGGTTCTCGACCGTTTCTCTCTATCTACTCTGTCTAGACTATATCAGTGCTGGGACCACTGCTGTTCACAATTTACATCAGCAATTTAGACTTTGGAATGAAAAACACAATTTCTAAATTTGTGGATGACACCAAATTGTGGGGGATAGTCAATACTGAGGAGGACTGCAACAAATTACAGGAGGACATTAATAAACTTGCAGAATGGGCATATAATTGGCAAATGAAGTTCAACACAGATAAATGTGAGGTATTACATTTTGATAGGAAGAATAGGGAGGTCAGTTATCACTTGGAGGGTGCGAGTCTAGGTGGAGTAGAGGAACAAAGAGATCTTGGAGTACAAATACATAAATCACTAAAAGTTGCGACACATGTTAGCAAGGCCATAAAAAGAGCAAACCAAGCACTAGGGTTAATTTCTACAGGTATAGAATTGAAAAGTAGGGAAGTTATGCTAAACCTGTATCGAAACTTGGTTAGACCACACTTCGAGTACTGCGTACAGTTCTGGTTGCCATATTATAAAAAGGATATAGAGGCACTGGAGAGGGTGCAGAGAAGATTTACAAGGATGATACCAGAAATGCGAGGGTATACATATCAGGAAAGGATGAACAGGCTGGGTCTCTTTTCTCTTAAAAAAGACTGAGGGGTGACCTAATAGAGGTCTTTAAAATCATGAAAAATTTTGATAGAGTGGATACAGAGAGGATGTTTCCACTTGTGGGGAAGAGCTTAACTAGAGGCCATCAACATAAGATAGCCACCAAGAAATCCAATAGGGAATTCAGAAGAAACTTCTTTACCCAGAGGGTGGTGAGAATGTGGAATTCACTACCACAGGGAGTGGTTGAAGTGAATGGTATAGATGCATTTAAAGGGAGGCTAGACAAGCATATGAGGGAGAAGGGAATAGAGGGTTATGCTGATAGAGTTGGATGAGGAAAGACGGGAGGAAGCTCGTGTGGAGCATAAATGCCGGCATGGACTGGTTGGGCTGAATGGCCTGTTTCTGAGCCGTATAACCTATGTAATATGGGACATCACAGCCAAACTCAGTCCTGTCCTCACCTGTCATCCACACACACATGTACTTCCAACACGTCACTGTATAGCGCCATCAACAAGAACACTTGCTGACTTTTCCCTTCCCGAACCTCGGGACACTGTGGCTCTCTGGAAGGAGGATATCTTTGAGATTACACTCGGGATCTTCCCAGTCTATAAGTGTCAGAGATGATGATTTTACCTCGACCCACTAGAGGAGCTGTACTGTGCTTTTTGAGTCAACTTGGTGCCCAAGAGGATTCAAAATATCTGTCAAAGTGCTGGGTCCCCTGCTGTTCCTAATCAACATGGACAACCTGGATGAGAAACAAATTCACTGATGATATGGTGCTGGGGAGCAGTCAAATCTGACGAGCCAGCTAAGGAACTACAGAAGTACCAGGACAAAATCTGCAATTGGATAGAACTATGGCACCTGAAACTCAATTTGGACAACTGCAAGGAATTATACATTCGAAGAAAGGATAGGAGGTTCAATTACTCAATGAATTAAACAACAAGCAGAACTTTTATTTGCATTTGTACGGAATGAGCTAGGTCATGGAGTTCCTGACAGGGGCCAAACAGGATGGCTTCAATCTTGCCAGCTGAAATAAATTTTGGTTCATCCACAACTCAATATTGGCCAGACAGGTACTGGTATCAAAGGGGTATTTGTAGTATAAAAAAGCCATAAAAATTGCTCTCTTCTGACTTGGTCTCAAGTGTAGCCTTGAGTTCCTTTATTTGTAAAGGAACATTGAATTGTCATTTTCTGAATTGCACCCTTACAGGCACCATCTCCCAAACATCTCCAGTGGCAAGTAGACAAGTTTTCCCTCAGCTCCAATCATAATCATAATCTTGATGAGTTCCAGAAGAGTGATCCACTTAATTATCTGAACCAATATTACATCATCCATATGAAGTAAAGCCTATCAATGACAGTGGTGGAACAGAGAAAGATAAAGTATTATTTTTGGAACAAATTATTTGAAGATGAAATGATTAAGTGTTGACGGAGCCACTTTTCACGATAGACTCAGATGTAATCAAGTACAGGTATGTTTTAAATAAAACAAACAGAAAAACCACAAGGGGTCTGGAGCAAAGTTCAGAAATAAAGTATGACTTTAACCGTTAATTATGTATGAATAACATCAGACTAGAAACAGATGGACCTACACAGTACCTATGGATGGCTAGCATACATGTATAATTTTGAGTCGGCAGAAATAGCTCTGACAACAGTACTTAAGTTCTAGCGAGACATATGCATGTCATTAAAGTGACAAGAATACTAACTGCAATATGTGTTCTATAATTTAGTTTCTTCACAAGTACAGGGTTGACTTACCCATTTTCTGCTGAGTTTTACTGAAGCTCACATCCTCCTTCTGGCAGGATTCTGGGGTCGTGTTTGCATTTTATTTACCATTTACATTTGTGGAATACACGGCTCAGAAATACAGTATAAATAGGCTGTGTTTATGGCTGAGGAACAGTGAAAGCTGCACATCTATATGCAGAGCCAGCAGCCCACACCAGCCTCATTGAAAATGGGCGAAAGAAGCAATTAGTCGTGTTTCTGGAGAGAAAACGGATCGAGTGGTATGGTGGGAAGATGGGATTGGTCTATTAAAAGGAGATTAGTCTATTGGGTTTAAAGGCCTTTCATTGTTTTAAAAATTCCTATGCTCTTGTGTCGCAGTTCTTCTGTTGATCAAAACTCCGTTGGATGACTGAATCCCGATGTGGCTAACTGCATTTTTGATTAGTAAATAAAAATGAGTAATTGACACTGTTGGGCATGTTACCTCAATACTCATATTTGCACGGCATATACATGTACTTTAACCTTTTGCGCGTTTGTTGGTAAAATGGTAAGATGAAAAGCGGTGTGTGTAAGAGTGTTTTTTGATCGTTGAGTGTGCTTTACTTGTTTAGTTATTGCTTATTGGTAATCTGTTAAATTAGTGTGTGACACGGGTGAAAATGCAATGCTTCAGCGCCATGGGAACAGCAACAATATTGTATAGAAAGGCGACCTGTCATCATGGTCAGCTTGATCTATCAGAATAACCGCTCCAGGTCAGTAGAAGAAAGCAAGCCCAGCCAATAACGCGCAGCTCTAACAGGGCACGTCGTGGCAAAAAGCAAGCAGCGTCCAACTGGATGGAGAGCAGGGGCGGGTCTGGAGTGTCTCATTGTGAGAGTCAATATTCTCAGCAATCGCTCTGATGAAGTCAAAGTATTGCTCGCAGCTGTTGGATAAAAACCTAGAAGCTGCATTAATATGTGCTGCATCCGATAAATTCATGCCACAATTCCAAACTTTGGTGGAAAGAGAAGCCTTGCACTGAATAGCAGTAGATGTAAACATACATGTGAACCACATTTACCTGCATTGTGTGAAAGGCGTTTTCTGCTGAAATTAGTGCATGCGGTTAAAACAGTGATGCCAGAGCCACGCCTGTGGCTAGTCAGTGATTTCAATTAGAGAACATCGTTGTCGGACCATCCATTATATTTGGAGATCAGGGATTTGACTCTCACTCTGCCTTCCAAGGGATGAATGGCTTGTAAAAATGAGTTTAGACCCAAGTTGAAAGTAGGTACTCATAGAGAACTCTGATGGTGTTACCTGGTGCTGCAGAGAATGCGCTCTCACAGTTGAGGTTCAAGCTGTACCAGTTGGATCAGTACTACCTGATATTGCAATAGTCTCGAGAGATAGGATTCTTAGTAGTATTCCTGTAGACACGGTGGAAGGACACCTCAGTCTCCAAAAAAATCCAACTCAAAGGATTAAACTACTCAGAAAATATTAACTTTAGGAACATAAAGGGGAAATTAACTGGAAAATCAATAGTTTAAGATTCCTGTGTAGGAGAGGAACAGGAATTATACTTAAGCCAATGCTGGTCAACAAACATGTCCATAAAGGCGCCTGTAACTGATGTCACTGGAACTAGATCACTTCATTTCTATGCACTGAATTGACTTTCTGTTGAGAGCCCTTCCCTTGCTGATTTCTTCAGCAATAAAGAAGGTGATTACAAGACAAAAGAGTGGAACACATAACGAGACAAAGGCCCCTTTCATTCTAAGTATTCACCTCTACAGTTGTATTCTGCTTTAAAAAGTGTATTTGATTAGTACTGATGAAAGCAAATCATTTTGACTTGAGTACTCACAATGAGGATGCTTAAGTCCTTGTCTCATTTTCAACAGGATAGCAAAGAGCAATGTTCAAGTTATGATTGAGACAATCATGTCATTTAGTACTTCAGCTGCCACTGTTGTTACTTGCTATATTGAGATGAACTCCATCCCTAGAAACTACAAACTCTGTAGAATTCGCAAAATTATCGCGATTTTATAAAATAAGAAGGAGACATAAAGTTTCGTACAAACAGCTTTATTTCAGCAGAATGCTGTCAGGTTTCAAAACGGACACAAACAGCCTGTAAAATGGCCGCCACGCCTCGTGGCAGAAAGTTCTAGACTTTCAGTGGGCAGACAAGATGGCGTTCTAATAAACATTTGTGCAAGATCGTACAGGACTCAGCACATTTGAGATAATTGACTAGACATGATGGGTTTGCATTTTAAACATAAATACTGGAATCGGTCTCCCAGGTGCAAACAAGGGCTATTGTACTGAGCGATCAAGGACCCATCCAAAGACATTAATATGCAAAATCCCCACGGCTCTACGATGAGAGAGCCGTTTGCGGGTACTTACAGCAAGCATTTGGAAGCCCCAAAACCCCTCCAGGGAGACTACTAGCCGGTTCCACAATGGGAGAAATATTAACGGGTACTCAGACAGTTACAAGTGTCACCGAAACCCATTAAAGACTGAGATCACCCCATACAAGAAGTTTGAGCGCCAAAACCCTGACAAAAGATAGACATTAAGATTGGGCGGGAAAAGAGGAATTACAGCACTATAACTGTAAGGTACAACCGTCCATCTTTCTCTTGCTGCTTTGACTCGCTGGAAGGCTGCTGAACTTTTATTCTCTTGCCTGACGGCTCTGGACTCTGATCCGCTAGGATCAACCTCGTGCCTTGCCGCAAAGATCTGTGGAGAACTGGGCTGTGAGGCCTGGAAGCGGGCGCACCATCCCAAGAAGTCGGTAAACGGTGTTGGAACCGAAGGCCCGAGAGGAGATGAGATGAGATGAGATGAGATGAGAAGAGAAGAAGACGACAATACGCATCGCCACGGTCAGTAAGCCCCGACCACGCCTATAAGTCGAATAAACACTTCTTTGAATTTTATCGGCTACTCCACAACTGGCCTAGGAAGACCCTTCTTTGAGTTCTACAGGCAACTGGTGTAGGGCACAGGAAGACTCTTTTTCGAGTGGTGTCCGAACTCCGAGGGCAACACAGATCTTCATGACAGCAGACGGTCCAGCCTGCTAGCCGGAGCAGAAACGAGGAAACAAGTGGGGTACAGAGACCCCTGATCAACACGTGGATAGTCAGGTGCTGTGGTAAAACATCCGAGCAGAGTTTCGGAATTCTCCGAGTTATCACGAGTGGTGAGCATGAGTCTCGATCCTACAAATCTAGATTAGGACAGGTATTGATAGGGGAGGGTTTAAGTTTTAAGGATAATTATAATGTGTGTCCCCTTTTACGATGTGTCGTGCGCTCCTCGTTTCCCTAAAATTAGTTTCATAACTGTGTGTAAGATTGTACTGTCATTAATCTGTGCTTATGACATGTATCTCATAATCTTGAATAATATGCAATAAAGATTTTCCATTTCGCACTATTCAACCTGGTCTACCTGAGTCTTTCTCTGCATTATTGCTCTCGCACCTAAGTCCAGTGTCAGAACCGTAAGGGCGAGTGGGTCGAACCACTCACAGGTGTCTAGTGTTATCAGGCTGGCTGGAGACCAGAACAGGCAACAAGGCCTAACCCCGCACTAGCACCCAGGCTAAGCACAGAGCCGCAGGTCACCCCTTACAACTCATCTCCTGATAAATTCAGCTTTAACTTTTAAAATGCTATTTTGAGCAACACTGAAGCTTTGATACTTTGATACAAGGTCTGTTCTTGCGTGTCTTCAATTACTCTTTCAAGTTTTAGCTTGGCTCAGTGTCAGCAGGCTGCGGGTTTGAGCCCCACTCCCGGGAGTGCAATACTGAGGGAGTGCCGCATTGTCAGAAGTGCTGTCTTTCAGATGAGATGTTAAATTGAGGCACAATCTGCCAGTTCACCTCCTGACTCCCCAAAACCTTTCCACCATCCACAAGGCACAAGTCAGGAGTGTGCTGGAATACTCTTCACTTGCCTGGATGAGTGCAGCTTCAACAACACTCAAGAAGCTCGACACCATCCAGGACAAAGCAGCCCACTTGATTGGCACCCCATCCACCACCTTAAACATTCACTCCCTCCACCACCGGCGTACCGTGACTGCAGTGTGTACCATCTACAAGATGCACGGCAGCAACTTGCCAAGGCTTCTTCGACAGCGCCTCCCAAATCCGCGACCTCTACCACCTAGAAGGACAAGGGCAGCAGACGCATGGGAACACCACCACCTCCAAGTTCCCCTCCAAGTTACACACCGTCCTGACTTGGAAATATATCGCTGTTCCTTCATCGTCGCTGGGTCAAAATCCTGGAACTTGCTCCCTAACCGCACTGTGGGAGTACCTTCACCACACGGACTGCAGCGGTTCAAGAGGGCGGCTCACCACCACCTTCTCAAGGGCAACTAGGGATGGGCAATAAATGCTGGCCTTGCCAGCGACACCCACGTCATGGAATTAAAAAAAAATTAGATGCAGCAATGCGAAGAGTGTAAGATTGCTCTGGATGAATGAAGATAAGGTAAATGGCCTCCCCCATCGTAAGTATATTGTGATATCCAAGCTCAACTACCTTTCCATCCATAACTTCCACTATCTTCTGGTGCATCCTTCCCGGTCTCTCATGGCAGTTTTCATTTTCATTTCTACCTTTCACCATTTCTTGGCTCCAATTCTAAATCTCCCAGTTCTGTCCTCTCTTTTTTCTGCCTCTATCCCTGACATCTTTAGCCATTGAATCAAGTCTCAATATGTAGACACTTGTAGTTGTCTCTACGAATGTGATCTCTTAACAACAGCTACTGCTGCACCCACCACTACTACAGTATTATTTATTTTTATTCTTAGCCCTGTCAGAAATGAATGAAAGTTGTCCAGAAAAGTATCAAAACTTTATTTGGATTGCTTACATGAAGGCAGATTTTTTGCGGGAACCATTTATTTTGAACACCATTTGTTTGAAAAAAAATTACAGATTCAGTGTTACACAGACACTGAGCAGGGACAGCTCAGTACAGAATTTTAGTTAGAATTTTAGACTTGTCAAAGCCAGCCCGAATTAATGTTGAATGCGCGCCTCTGGTAATCATTGGCATTCGACATTTGTGGATGGCAGATAGTTTCCTAAGGCAAGAAGAAGCAATATAAAGTAGAAAATGCTTTTAATTGAAGCTTTTTCACATGGAAAAAGGTCTCCACCTGACTATACTTGCAGCATTTTCTAGCAACGTTTTCTAGTAGTTTGTAGAAAAATAAGCACAATGTATTCGTACGCCATTTGGCTAGGAAGTATTATCTTGGATAATTAGTTATTTGAAAAAGTGACAGAGATGACCAAGTCTGTACAATTCAATATAAATCTATGCTTTCTCCCTGTACATTAACCATCTTATCTTGCTGCCTTGAGCGGATGGGACATTGATATCATTATTGCTGTACTATATTTTCAAACTACATCTGCAACAATGGGCCGAAAATTGATCCCGGGATGCGAGAGTACGCACTGCATACTCTCGCGTATTCCCACTCCAATTGCCGGTTTTCTGCATGCCCTGCGCATGCGCTGAAAACCGGCAATTGCTCTTCTGAAAAGGGGGCGGGGCCTGAGTGCATCGCGTGCGCGCTACAGGCTGCGTGCACGCTGTGCACTTCATGCTTTGGACGCGCAGGTAAGTAGGGAAGATTTTGGAAATGTAAAAAGGAGGAGTAAGACCCGCTTTTAAGAAGGTAAGTAGTGAATTAAGTATTTTTTTGAATTTTTTTTTTACAGGTATATCTTTTTTATAGACTTTAAAGACAGGTAAGTTTATTTTTATAACTTTTTAAAAGATTTTAAATTTTTTCAAAAATTTAATTTTTTATTTAAAATGGTTAATTTAATTAACTATACTTATTTTATTAATGTGATGGGTTTTTTTTTAAATTTAATTGAGGTTTAGCTGTTATTTTGGGGGGGTGTAAGATTCATAAGTCTCACAGCCATGCTGTGAGACTTATGAATGGAAGATGGTGTGCTGCCATTGGCTCTAACTGAGTCACGTGATCCCACAGCTCGCACGAATTCATTACGCCGCTGGGATACGCAAGCCCAGCACAGCTGATGTCTGGAACATCAAGTTCGTGCGAGCTGGATCAGAAAAAGCATAAGCGAGGTGAGACATCGCGGGGAAGGCTTACCCCCGCGGGAACAGAGCGAGATCAATTTCTGGGCCAGTATGTCTGGCTATAAGATTCGCTGTTCATACACTACAAGAAAATATAAACAAAAGCTTTTATTGGTCTCATTTAATTGTAGTATTCTTAGGCTTTGGAAATGTTACAGCTGTTCCTTAGGGGATTTTTTTTTTACATAACTGATACATGAAGTGGTTCAAACCCGATGTGTAAAATACATTTGTATAGCATTACAGTATAAACATTGTGTTATATTAAGACAGTATTCTTGCTGCCATGGCACATGCTTTAGTTCAATAGCCCTCGAGCATTTTCGACATCCCTACTAACTAGCTGTAAGTTTTAATGTACACTTTACCCCCAAAACACAAAAGTCAGGAATTTCCGCAATCCAATTTATGCTGATAGTTACGTCCGTTTCTACGCTGATCTTGCCGACGGCAATTTACGCCAAAATTTCCTGAGAATCTCATCAGCGTACATCCAAAGGTAAAAACCCTTGCTCGTAAAAACAAACGGAAATCAGCGTAAACTGTTGGGGCTAGAGGAAAGTGAGGAACATGTGTCATCTTCCTTTTCAAATCTCTCTTTATCTTATTGATATTAAAATTCAAGTTTGAAGCCGTCGAGTCATCACTTATGCACTGCATGCATAATTTTTTTTTTTTACAATAGTAGCATTTTTCTTTTTAATGTAACAGATTTTGATGCCATAAAAAGCCTTCAAAGATATAGAATATACAGTGCAGATCTCAATGACAAATAAAAAAAAAATGCTGTAAAAAAATTGCTATAAAACACCAGGGCCTAAAAATTTGGTTGATTTGCGCCTCACATTAGCGCCCTAACTTACGGGGCGCAAAGCAACTAGCGCCTGGGTGCGGCGCCGCCAACGCCTCCTGCGAAATTCAGCGCCTAAAGTAGCGCCCCGGCGAAGTTAGCGCCCCAAAGGGGGCGCGACCCAATTTTTCCCCCCAAGAATAGTGTGTGTTCAATTCGGAATTCCTGCCAATACAATGTATAAAATTGTCTCATCCCACTTGTAGCATTTTCCAACTTCATATTTCTCTTATCCCAAGTTAAACATCTGCAGTGTCTGTTTCGTTTTATTTTCACCCAATAGAAGATATTTGAACCTTTTCCTCTCGTGACCTGAACATCAGGTTTGCTAACCGTCTTCAAAGCATTAGCTCCGTTTTTCAGGGGACTGAGCTGAACCTAGCAGCTGCAGTCTCCAGCTCCCACATCCCTTCACACAGAGTCCATTTCAAATTGCATTCATTGATGCCACATTTTAAGGAACCGTTTCCCACATTTCTGAGACTGGAAGCTGAGAGGTGTGCGGCAATAAATTAAATTCTCACAACCGACTAGCCTGTGGTGACTTTCAGATATCAACTCTTAATTCAAAACAGCTGTGTTTGGCAAGGAAGACCTCACAGGGAACAACTTCCTGGGAATCCTGAGGTCATGTGGCACAGGGAGCAGTTAGCATGGGGCCACCTTAATTTGGATATCCAACAATTTAAACAGAGATAATCCAGATAGCAATGAATGCTTCTTCAAAAGTACATCAGTTAAGAATTACTGAGCAGTATGCTGCTAGTCAAGCTTCTCAGTATAAACCTTGGAAAGCTCCTTAAATCCATTCCTTGCATTCCTGATTTATTGTACTGTAGCAACACAGCAGTTGCTTTCTTCGAAGAACGACAGCATGTGGCTAAGCACTGATGTTGCAAATTATCTCAAGGTCACAGCCTAAGCCACACACTCAAAAGTAAATATTTAGATAGGAGTTACGATTTAAAGCAGAATGCTTGTTAAAATTTAGTCAGAGTTCATGTTACCGTACTTCGGAACTATTTTGATATGTGTTTGCAATAAAGACCCATTGTATGCAAATCTGATAGATTGGGTTTTCTTAAAAAAATGAGCCCATTTCTTTATATCAATTGTTTAAAAACTGAGAAAAGGCTAGACCGAGTGATTTCAAGCCAGTCAGTCTAACCTCGGTGGTGGGAAAATTATTGGAAAGAATTCTGAAGGACAAGATAAATCTTCATTTAGAAAGACACGGATTAATCAAGGATAGTCAGCACGGATTTGTTAAGGGAAGGTCGTGTCTGACAAACTTGATTGAATTTTTTGAGGAGGTAACAAGGAGGGTAGATGAGGGTAGTGCATTTGATGTAGTGTATATGGACTTTAGCAAGGCTTTTGATAAGATTCCACATGGCAGACTGGTCACCAAGTTAAAAGCCCATGGGATCCAGGGCAAAGTGTCAAGTTGGATTCAAAACTGGCTCGGAGACAGGAAGCAGAGGGTAATGGTTGATGGGTGTTTTTGTGACTGGAAGGCTGTTTCCAGTGGGGTTCCGCAGGGCTCAGTACTGGGTCCCTTGCTTTTTGTGGTATATATCAATGATCTAGACTTGAATATAGGGGGTATGATTAAGAAGTTTGCGATGATACTAAAATCGGCTGTGTGGTTGATACTGAAGAAGGAAGCTGTAGACTGCAGAAAGATATCAATAAATTGGTCAGGTGGGCAGAACAGTGGCAAATGGAATTCAATCTGGAGAAGTGTGAGGGAATGCATTTGGGGAGGGCTAACAAGGAAAGGGAATACACATTACATGGTAGGACACTGAGTAGTGTAGAGGAACAAAGGGACCTTGGAGTGCATGTCCACAGATCCTTGAAGGTAGCAGGCCAAGTAGATAAGGTGGTTAAGAAGGCATACGGAATGCTTGCCTTTATTAGCCGTGGCATAGAATACAAGAGCAGGGGAGTTATGCTTCAACTGTATAAAACACTAGTTAGGCCTCAGCTAAAGTATTGCGTGCAGTTCTGGTCACCACATTACAGGAAAGATGTGATTGCACTAGAGAGGGTACAGAGGAGATTTACAAGGAGTCGAGAATCTTAGCTATGAGGAAAGACTGGATAGGCTGGGTCTGTTTTCCTTGGAACAGAGGAGGCTGAGGGGAGACCTTATTGAGGTGTATAAAATTATGAGGGGCATAGATAAAGTGGATAGAAAGGACCTATTTCCCTTAGCAGAGGGGTCAAAAACCAGGGGGCACAGATTTAAAGTAATTGGTGAAAGGTTTAGAGGGGATTTGAGGAGAAATCTCTCCACCCAGAGGGTTGTGGGGGTCTGGAACTCACTGCCTGAAAGGGTGGTAGAGGCAGGAACCCTAACCACATTTAAAAAGTACTTGGATGTGCACTTGAAATGCTGTAACCTGCAGGGCTACGGACCAAGAACTGGGAAGTGGGATTAGGCTGGATAGCTCTTTGTTGGCCGGCGCGGACACGGTGGGCCGAAATGGCCTCCTTCCATGCTGTAACTTTCTATGATTCTGTAATTCAATGTCTGGTTATATCTAATTTTTGCATATAACAAGGCTCCTCTGTAGTTAGCTCATGTTTACGGGCCTCTCAACATTCTCAGATTCGGTGGGAGACTCGTGGATGAGATCACAATTTCCTAATCCCCGCCTCCCCCCCGCCCGCCCCCACTTCACTATTGTAACTTCATGCGCTGCCAGTAATTTTGGACATTTTCTTGCTTTTTCTCACTTGAAGGCAAGAGAGCACTGAGGACTAAGCGCTGGCTCATCATCCATAGCAGTCGTGAACGACGCTGAAAAAGAAAACGGAAACATTCGCAAATCTTTAACTATGTTCGTGGTGCAAGGCGACAGCTGATCTGCACAGCTCACGACCGAAAATCTCACACCGGGGGTTTGCCCAGTGTTGACGGTGCTGACTGCTAACACTGAACCCATCTCGCGGACACTACCCGTACATACTCATGTGACTCGGCCAACGTTGTCTACCTCATACGTTGCAGGAAAGAATGCACCGCGGCATGGTACATCGGCGAGACCATGCAGACACTGAGACAACGTATGAACGGACACCGCGCAACAATCACCAGGCAGGAGTGTTCCCTCCCAGTCGGGGAACACTTCAGCAGTCAAGGACATTCAGCCTCGGATCTGCGGGTTAGCGTTCTCCAAGGCGGCCTTAGAAACACACGACAACGCAAAATCATCGAGCAGAAACTGATAGCCAAGTTCCGCACTCATGAGGACGGCCTCAACCGGGATCTTGGGTTTATGTCACGATACATGACGTGATCCAGACTCGAGTCGTCGTTGGCTTGTTCACAGATGTGATTCCCAGTAAAAAAGTAAAAATTTTAAAGTTTATCGTTTTACATACCGACTGCAGCTTTTGACACATTAGACCCCCTGTAACTCTACCTCATTGTCTCAGTTGTATCTTGCTATGTCTTTGATGTGGTACCTTCCTGGCTGAGCTGATTGCCTTTTGTCACACCTCGGCAGATAAACAGTCAGGATGATTAAATTTAGTCGTCTGCCATTGTAAGTTACACATGCATTGTTCTCTATCTATATATGCTTTGTCGATTCTGTATTTCTTTACTTCACCTGAGGAAGGGGCCACGTAAGCTCCGAAAGCTTGTGATTTCAAATAAAACTGTTGGACTATAACCTGGTGTTGTGCGACTTCTCATTTTTGAACCCATCTCGACAGCAATGCCACCAAATTTCAATTGAGATACTCTAGTCGTACTAGTCGAGCAGCTTCAAATGTATCCTACACCATGTAAGCACATATAATACCAGGGACCCAGCTAATGGCCATGTTCATTTAAAGAACATTTGCTCAAGAACAGTTTCACCCCCTATGGATTTTATTGGGAGTGATTAGATAAAGGGAACATTCTCTATCACCACAGGGTATTCCCAGAGGCTACAGACAGTGCTACCCCTTAAAGTAAAACTCCAGACTCCACAAACAAATTAGATTCATTGCACAAAACACCTCACCACTATCTTGTGACCAGCACAAATTTTATTTTTTACGTTTCATCTGAACAGCAAAAAGAAGTTTCAGAGTGAATGGTTTCTGCAGCCTGAGAGCAGCCGTTGCTTGCTGCAGGGAGGAGGCTCGCAGACTGCCTTTTGCCACCTCACTGTGACATTGTGCCGCTCGCTTCTGACTGAAATGGAGATCCAGCAAAGATGCGCTTTAAGTTTTATTTTAAACTTTTTACCAAAGTGCAGGATAGTAATTAGTGCACAGAAAACATCTCCTCTGTTAATTATATATATATATATATATATATATAGATATCTACATATGTGTTTTAAAAGAAACCTTATGCTTTAGATACTGACAAATGGGGTGTGCACTAAATATAAGTTGTTTGGAGGTTAAAGTTTTTCTGTGCATAAAATGTGAAAATCCCAAATTGAACCCGAATGGGAGTTCAGTCCCCCACTCCGGCTCAGTGTGCAGTAAATGTACTCTAGTTGAGCAAATAATGCATGGACTCAATGTAATAGTTCTTTATACTGATATAAGCCCGCATTTGGTCAGTTAGTCCGCACCATTGGAGGTTTTGTGGCACTAAGTATGAAGCTTGTAATTTTATCTGCTGATGTTTAGCTGGAGCACTGATCTGGGGTGATTTGTTTGAAGGGTTTTCTTTCCCCCACCAATTTTCTTTCTAACAAGCAGTTGGCGGTCGCCACTTAGGCTGTGGTTATATTGCAGTGAGAATGGAAGCTGCAAAGCGAGAAATGTGGCCAGGGTGATGACTTTCCAATGCAACTCTTGGCCAGTTCCAACGGACATTCCGCATTGTGTTTCAGCATTCATTATCTTCCTTCCTGATTGGACTGTTTCTCTCTCTACTTCAATTAAGCACAGGGATTGCTGCGCTTGCTAAAAAAAACAACTGCTATTTGCCATTGAAGTGACGTTATCAAGTTGCTCCTGCTGAAAACAATCTAATGACAGACTTATCCAAGTTGATGAGTTTTTATGATAAAAATCAAAGAAAATATGAAACTATCTGACCACTTTCCTTCTTCACCAACATTTCTGCAACAAAGTTATTGGTATTAAAGAGCTCCAATTTATGCACCACATCTAATTGCATGACTTTGTTTTTATAAAGACTTCACCTCATTACTTGAATGATGGGACAGTCCTGCCAGGATGTCCCTCCTTTACGGTAACTCTTTGTCCACTGCCTTTGCCGTCTCTCAGATACAAATAAATACAATGTTTTAATGCTTTGAAACCACCTTCAAAAACTTCTGCTTTCTCTAAATATTTTTAAAAAGATACTCTGCAGTAAGTTTATAAAGTGCCCATGGAGCAGATCGCCTGCGCTTTTTAAACTTGGCTTCACACCTCATCGGCGTTAACCTCTGCACAGGGTGAGCCAAGCACTGGGGGATAGCCTCCCTGCAGGGGTTTAACACTGCTGCGTTTCAATGTATTTTTGGAGTCAGATCATGTCTGACTCCAGAGTTATACTGCCAATTTTGCTGTGACACACAGTCAAAACCGCTGTGCATGTGTGAAAAAGTGGCAGTGTAACAACACCCTCAGTCATCTTCCCTCCCTCCACTGAAAAGAATCATTATTTTTAAGGAGATCCATGCCCATAACATGCTTTGGTTATTCCTCCCCTGACCAGTGCAGCAGTGGCTGCTTCAATATGAGATTACGCTCAATGCTGCATTTATATACAGGAAAAAAGAAAGACTTGCATTTCCACAGCACCTTTCATGACCACCGGACGTCTCAAAGCGCTTTACAGCCAATGAAGTACTTTTTGAAGTGGAGTCACTGTTGTAATGTGGGAAACGCGGCAGCCAATTTGCACACAGCAAGGTCCCACAAACAGCAATGTGATAATGGACCAGATAATCTGGTTTTGTTATGTTGATTGAGGGATAAATATTGGCCAGGACACCAGGGATAACTCCCCTGCTCTTCTTCGAAATAGTGCCATGGGATCTTTTATGTCCACCTGAGAGAGCAGACGGGGCCTCGGTTTAACGTCTCATCCGAAAGACGGCACCTCCAACAGTGCAGCACTCCCTCAGTACTGCACTGGAGTGTCAGCCTAGATTTTGTGCTCAAGTCTCTGGAGTGGGGCTTGAACCCACAACCTTCTGACTCAGAGGCGAGAGTGCTACCCACTGAACCACTGGCACAGGAGGTTCATGGTACATCAAACACCCTGCACTACAAGGCAACAAATAAAATGTATACACATCGACAAACACACACACATATTCATACACGCACCTTGGATATAATGCCACGTTTACATTGTATTGGTGGATCCGGGATGAATTTGGTGATGTTGATCGAGGGATAAATATTGGCCAGGACACCGGGGATAACTCCCCTGCTCTTCTTCAAAATAGTGCCATGGGATCTTTTATGTCCACCTGAGTCTCAGAGCTACCCAGGTGGATTCTGCATTACAGCAGTGACAGGTCTGCATGCATCCACATCAGAAACAGTCCACAGTATAGTAAAATGACACTGTAAAGAAGACTACTCTAGAAACTAAATCATTCTGGTACAGAAGGTGATGCTTTCTTTAAAGTTCAGGCTAAGGCAGACTGTTAGGTCAGTGGAAACAGTGCTTCACTCTAGCATTTAGCCATACCATACAAGACCTGGGAGCGCTTAATGATGATACTTGGTGCTTGAAATGTGAAAATATTCCATTCCCTAATAATAACATCCTTCATCTTGATGAGCACAAAACTGACAACAGCACCAATGTACTGCCTATAGCTGTTCCACCTAATATGCCATACATTTATCTTCCAACATTATAGCTTCTTACATTTGTCGTAGCCACATGAACTACTGCATGTTTTATCTTGTATCTTCCACCATATGCAATTTGGACACTGAATCACCTTGGCGGAACTTCCAATTTTACCAGAGGTGTAAATCGGATGGCCGATCAGATATTGTCCATTTTACACCTTTGCCAAGGTCAAGAGTTCCGGCTTTAATTTGGATTCCAGGAGACCATTGACCGTGAGCTGGCTCTCAATACCCACCCACACTGATAATTCCTGCTCCCTTATCCCAGTTTTTCATGGGTCCGTGAGTTTACCACTAGGTTAAGAGAGCTGGATTAAGAAGCCAACTTGCAGACGCTATTCCCCGGGGATCTGAACTGAAACTGCACCAATATAAAAGCACATATAATTCCCCACGCTAACCATCCTGGCCTGGAATGTCTTGCGGGGGGGCACAACCCGCAAGTAAGACCCAAAAATGTACCCAATCCCGTTTTTCCAAGATCAAGTTTCACTGAAATTTCCTGCAATCTCATTAGAATACACCCGAATGTAAAATGAGCATAAATTCACGTAATTGGCACAGCGTGGTTCATAGAACCAATAGGGTCTCAAGGTGATAGGTGGAGGACTGGTGCTGCCACCTCTCTCGGCGGCAGCACCAGCCTGGGCTCAGTGCCATCTGCACACAACAGGCTGTGCGAGAAATCAGACCCCACCCTGCCCTCTTGAAGAGATGCCTCCTGCGGACAGACCACATCCCTTTGCACTGGCTCCTATGGGGCAGCATCCTCTGTCAAAGTTCAGACCTTCAGACGTTGCATAGTTGTGCAGGGTGAAGCACACTATGACACTCCTCGGTACTCTCACTGGGGAGTATCGAAGGACACCCCTTGACCTGTCCAAGCACCGGAAGTGGGTATTTAGCCTCTCAACCACGCATGCTTACCTCTCCTCCGCTTCGAGCTGTGGGACGCAAAAAGGCATCATCAGCCACGGCAGCAGGGGTAAGCCTCATCACTGATTACCCGTCCTTCCACTGGGCCCCCTTCCCCGAGAATGCGCGTGATGACCGAGTCGTCTCATGCGGGCTGCACATTCACATCCAAGACCACCTGGACATTGAGGGAGCCCTTTCTGTTCATGTAGCTTTGTGGGTTCCGAAGGGGAGCCTTCAGTGCCACATGCATTCTGCCGATCACCGCCAGCACTCTGAGGAAGCCAGCAATTCTGTGGAAGCTCAATACCTTCTGCTCCACCGTGGACATTCCACATTTAATGAACGGCTCAGCTCTACAGAACAGGGTGTCAGTCACTTGGCGAATGCTAGTACTGCCCTTTGACCAAGCCAGCACAGGTCCTCTGTGGATGATTGGGAGGATCCAGACCCATAAAGGTTGAGGGCCGTGGTCACCTTCATTTCCACAGTTTAGACTCTACTACACAGGGAATGTGGCTTTAATCATCTCAGAGCAAGTCGCACAGTCGACCAATGTCCTCCTTTGTAAATCACAACCATCGCACAGTCAGCTCCTCAGACATTTCCTGCAATGTCATTCGAGGCCTTTATGCTCTCAGGGCCAGGTATTTGTGAGTGGGTTACTGGTGTTCCACTCTTCAGGCCTCCTGTCTCTGGTTCTCTTCCTCCTGTTCCTCCTCCATAATAATAATATAAAGCAGGGGCAGAGCCAGAAAAAGTACCACTCAGAATTTTCTTTTCTAAAGTCGAGTGCTAAATCGTTTTCTGCAGTGAAAAAAGATGACAATGTCTTCAATGGTTTTTGGCTCAGCTTATTTGCACCTGCTTCAGGTGACTACAGGTGCTTGTGTGTCTGAACATCTGGTCTCAGTTGTAGAGAGCCTACGAACAAGCACAACTGCAGGTAACTTGTGTTTTGAAGATGGGGCCGTGGCCAGTTTTATGAACAGAGATACAATCGGGTGGAGAGATCAACAGATGGACGCAAAAGCTCGTGAGGATTTGGGCGTATTGTGCTTACGCGTGTAACTCACTGGGCGGCAGCACCAGCCTGGGCTTTGGCCTTCCAACAGCAGGCACAGTGCCACCTGCACACGGCAGGCTGTACGAGGCATCAGACCCACCCTGCCCTCTCCCAGAGATGCCATCTGTGGACACACCACCTCCCTTACCTCCGGCTCCCATGGTGCAGGATCCTCTCCTGGTTCAGAGCTACAGGCATCGCATAGTTGTGCAGGGCGTAGTGACAAAGATCCTGGTCATTCTATGCACATACTCTGCAGAAAATGGATGCTTTGCGTACATTCACAACCAAAGCAGGAATGTGAAATGACATTTTCTGCCACAGATAGCACTTAGATTATATGGATATAAAGAAAATCACTGTACACTATTTTACCATCTTGTCGGAGGTATGAGGCAAATGTTGAAACAGATTCTCACTGATGTTGCTTCTTAAAAGGTGTTGAGTTTCTCTAATAACAGCCCATGGAAAGGGACACTTTTTCTTTATACGTGGCTCCCTAAACAGATACTACGTGAAATTCGCAAGTTATCTCTGCCATTTGTGTTTTTGGGTAAATTCTTTCTGTGCTTATCAAGACAAGGGATGGCAATGGTGTCCTTGTCTGTGATTTTGCATCAATATCAAGCACTTCCAACTCTGCAGTTAGATGCAGAGCAAATGCTCCTCTGCACCATCCCAATGTTCATAGAAGGACCTGGATCTTTGTCGCTAAATAAAGGAGAAACTTTACTTGCCTGAAATGATTTGGGGCCAGTTCCTGGAGGTATGGTTTGTAATTTAATAATATTTGGCATTAAGTTAGCAATCTCAGTTGGAGAGGACACAAGATGGTTAGCATGGGAAATGAGCTGACATTTATGTTAACATTTTATGTGATGTATTATGATGCCATTTTGTGAATGCCACTTCAAGTAAATGTGTCCACCACTTACTGAGATTGCCCAGTACTTTTAATGCATCCTAGTTTGATATTAGTTCTGAAAATTTATATTCTGAAAAATAAATATATTTAAATAGGCTAGCATTCTGTGCCACACTTGTTGATTATAAATTTCACTTCTAACATTTCCCAGGATTGATGGCTATGCTTAAATAGGGAATCCGATGTCCGGGTCACTTTTTAAAAATCAAAGAATTACAATAAATTACCATTCTTGTGGCTTTTGCTATCTTTTTGTACAAATGCTCGATTCAAGAGGCACGATCACTTCACAGACATTTTTCTGTGTCAAAATGAGTCCCCGCATCAAGAAAACATCATTGTACCACTTCAGTGTAACATTATCATGAGGGAAATGATGCGTGTCTGTTGTAGCTGTTCCCCCGCTCTGGTGACAAAGTCTCTTTAAATTGCGAGTGCTGATGGCAATATCGGGAGACTGGCTTCGATGACTTACTGAGCCTGATGGTGTGAGGGAACTGAATTAACATACAGTTGTAATGTCCTGATTGCTGAAGCCCCCTAGGTTAATGACTGTATTTCTAACAGTGTTAATTCAGCTCCTTCACATTGTCTGGCTCAATAACTAACTCCTCCTAGTCAATTTCCCCAATTATCTAAATCAGGTTTCTCCACTGAAACAAGAATTTTATGTTAACAAAAAAAAATTCACAAAAAGGTGGACTGTTATTGATTATTACTTGTAACTAATTGTTTGGAAGGGTCTGCTGATAATGGCAAGACGCCTTTATCACTTGGAGACTGGATTTTGAGGTGGGAGTTGTGCTAAAACAATTTTGCTCTCAGATTATATGATAAATTAGACTGGATGCACTGCAGAGATTATGTCATTGCCAATGGAAGAGATCCCAATGTCCATCCGCTGTCATTTCTAAAGCACTTTTAGTGCAATTTCACCGTCAACAATTAGAATTATATGGCTGCAATTATGAAATGATTTGCAATTTGCATTTTAACTTATTTGTGGAAAAACAAGTTCCTTATAATTCACTTATATATATTTCTCTACAAGAAGACTTTGCATATTACTGATATATGATGACAGAGAAAGCCAGGCTAAATTCAGTGACAATGTCAGCCATATTCCCTTTCTCAAGTCGGCGCACTTGTTAGAAACAGAACTTAGAAAGTCCAGTTAAAATGAAACACAATATTACTTTGTGATATAATTAAAAATGTAATTGTCAATCCTGCACAAAACATGCCTGTGATATATTCGCCACGCCCCCCACCCCGCCCCCTTTTCATGAGCACAGGACCAAATACAATTTGAAGTCATAATTTCCAAATATGCACGCATAGAATTTTCCAGAAAATCGTGGGAGGTTTTAGTGTCAAATGAAGCAAACTTCAGCTGATGTTACAAAAATGAAATCTGGTGTGGAACAAACAGGTTTGAAATATCACAAGGTAGGTTCGAATAAAGAAGGCGCCTTCAACCCATTTTACCTCATCCTTCCAGATTGCCAACCCTAACATCTTCCTATATCAACACTTGGTTGATTCTTAAATGAACCCAATGTCATTGCCGCAACCACTCTTCCTGGCAACCCATTCCAGCTGTTGATTACCCTCGAGGTAAACAACTGCTTCCTGACGTTGATCCTAAATTTTCCCTTCAAAACACTGAGCCTGTGTCCTGCTGCACTCTGGTTTAATTTCTCTGTCCCATTATGTATCTTATGTACGTCCAGAAGGTCCCCTCTGAGACACCTCTTTTATTCGACTAACGAGCCCTAGATAGCAAGTCGTTCCTCACAGCTGTTGCCACAGACACTGGGGATCAGCCTCACTGTTCACCTCTGCACTGCCCCTAGGGTCTGGATGGCTGGCTAACGTGCAGCAATGGGAACTGCATTCAGTCCTCCAGGTGTGGCCTGATCAGAGCACTGCAGAGCATCAGCATACCCGCTGGGGATTTGAACTCAACTGATTATGCAATATAACCGAAAATCCTATTTGCTTTGTTTATTGCTTTCTCACACTGTTCAGATGTAGTGAGCAAAGAACCAATTAAAACCAGTCCTCTTTGACTTCCCCTTAGCAATTTCTACCTGCCCCCACTTTATGGAGTACATGTATCCCCAACATTTACTTCCAATATGCAGTAACTTGCATGTGTTCATATTGAACTTCATTCGTTACTGAACGGTCCAGGAGCAAATTATTTAGTTCTCTGTTTAGAGTTTGCCAACCTTCTCCGAGTACATACTTCCCTCTAGTTCAGCATCACATTGAGACTGAAATTCCAGTACGGATCCCTGGGGCACCCAATTTGATATCCCCTCTGTGCCCCTTGCAATCTAGTTCCCCTCACTTGCTTCCCCTATTTGCATCCTTTTCGCCAGTTACCAGTCCAAGCTTGTTTAAGAATAAAACAAAAATTTCCAGAATTCTTGGAGAAATTGGTATGTTAACTTTAAATATAAACTACTTCACAGAACATTAAGGACAGATGAAAAATAGGATTATTAAGAAATTCTATGAAAAATACATTTCATCACACTCATGCCATAATCTCCTAATAATCTAAATATTGTTGTAATTATCAAATCTGAGACAAAGATAATTAGAAGAATAAAAGATACACAACACCTCATTAATTGCTGATCACCTGTCGCTAAATGATCACTGTCCCTGTTGGAGAAACAAGGACAAGACTCTGTATTTCCAACTAGAAAAGATGAGGTCTAGGTTGAAAATCTCAATTATTCAGTGTTTCTGTAGTACTGAGGTCACACAGCAATTAATAAGCCAGCAGTTTTTAGCGTCTCTGTTGTGTTTGACAACAGGCTACAATTATCAATGTTTCTTCTTCTGCGAGGAAGATAATGCAGTGTTTGATCCCGTCCCTGACTGGAATATTCTTACAATTTCAAGCTGCTGTGGGAATAAGTAAATACCAACTTTTCTCTCACTGTGAGTGAAGCACAGAGGTGCTAAATTTTTCACATTATAAACTATTTGTTTTACAACAAATCTCTGGTTATACGAGACTTCGCTAAGACATGCAGCCAAAGAAAAACCTTTGGCCCCCCAATTCCATGCCAGTGTTTAGCAAGAGGGACAATTTGCTGCCTCATGTCTCCATCTATTTTTTTTTTCAATAAATTGGATTTGACAGGGTATGTACCTTTTCAAACAAGCTGTTAAGGAAAAGCACAGATGTGTGTAAAAACTGATTAAACACGCACAATGCCATTCTTCCCCGTGTTAAGTGGTGACATGGTTCATCAGTTCTTGCAAATCTGAGGGCATTTCTCAAATTATCCAGTCCCAGCTGCGTTCGCCACTCCGGGGACAGAAGCATCATTATGTAACGACATCTTTATTCCAAACAACGATTAGCTCGTCCAAAATACCCCAGTGAGTCTTTGGTTGCACTACCTGTAAAGCGATCCAAAACTGTCAAATAATCATCCTGTTGCATAAATCCACTCCTTTCCCCGTTGTTCTACATTATGTTTAGATACTTGGACATTTTACTTCTAGAATGTCAGTAGTATTAACCCCATGAGACAGGATTTACTTATTAACAGTCAATAGCTTACCACGACATCAACAGCTAAGGAACAGTCTCCACTATGGGCTGGAAGTAGGCTCACTTGTTTACTTACTGCCTAAAAAAAGCTAGATCTCAACAGAAGTCAGAGCACAGGTATCCTTTCACTGCACTAAATTTTGTGACGAAAATTATCTGTCACAGGTTTGCTTGACTGGGATAGAAAAAATACTTTTTCAAGTTGTTTCTGGTATATACATTGCTCAGAGCAGTTAGTAGATGCAACAAGAATTCAACCAAGGCTTTCCTGGTACCTCAGTACCAAGCAAATGCACAACGTTACTACAATAACAAGTTCAACACTGGCTGGCACCGGCCGAACAGTTTTATTTTTGTTCATGTTATATCAGCAACATTAAAGAATATTTGTTGTGTTGTACAATATGAGTAAAATGACAATTATCCGTATGGGAAAAGGGAAATGGGAGGGGGTGGGGAACCCAGGCGGTGGTTAGGTAGCAACAGGAGATCGGGAAGCGGTAGATGTTTACAGGGCCAAGGCTGATTTTATCCTCAGTGGGAGGGAAACAACTGGACTGGACCAGGGCCCATTTCCAGCTCCATGGGAACTGTGGGGAGAGCGTGACCATAGAAGCATAGAAGATAGGAGCAGGAGTAGGCCATTCGGCCCCTCAAGCCGGCTCCGCCATTTAATGAGATCGTGGCTGATCATCCAAATTCAGTACCCTGTCCCTGCTTTCTCCCCATATCCCTTGATCCCTTTAGCCTTAAGAAATATATCTATCTCCTTCTTGAATGTATTCAATGAATTGGCCTCAACTGCCTTCTGTGGTAGAGAATTCCACAGGTTCACCACTCTTTGGGTGAAGAAATTCCTCCTTATCTCAGTCCTAAATGGCTTACCCCTTATCCTTAGACTGTGACCTCTGGTTCTGGACTCCCCCGCCATCGGGAACATCCTTCCTGCATCTAGTCTGTCTAGTCCTGTTAAAATTTTATAAGTTTCAATGAGATCCCCTCTCATTCTTCTAAACTCTAGTGAATATAAGCCTAATTGACCCAATCTCTCTTCATATGTAATTCCTGCCATCCCAGGGATCAGTCTGGTAAATCTTCGCTGCACTCCCTCCATGGCAAGAACATCCTTCCTCAGATAAGGCGACCAAAACTGCACACAATACTCAAGGTGTGGTCTCACCAAGACCTTGTACAACTGCAGCAAGACATCCTTGCTCCTGTACTCGAACCCTCTCGCTATGAAGGCCAACATACCATTTACCTTCTTAACCGCCTGCTGTACCTGCATGCTTACCTTCAGCTACTGGTGCACAAGGACTCCCAGATCTTGTTGCACTTCCCCTTTTCCCAATCTATTGCCGTTCAGATAATAATCTGTCTTCCTGTTTTTGCCACCAAAGTGGATAACCTCGCATTTATCCACATTATACTGCATCTGCCATGCATCTGCCCAATCACCAACCTGTCCAAATCATACTGGAGTTTCTCTGCATCCTCCTCACAGCACACACACCCACCCAGCTTTGTGTCATCTGCAAACTTAGAGATATTACATCTAGTTCCCTCATCTAGATCATTAATATATATTGTGAATAGCTGGGGTCCTAGCACCGATCCCTGCGGTACCCCACTAGTCACTGCCTGCCACTCAGAAAAAGACCCGTTTTTTCCAACTCTTTACTTCCTGTCTGCCAACCAGTTCTCTATCCAAATCAGTACCTCACCCCCAATCCCATGTGCTTTAACTTTGCACGCTAATCTCTTATGCGGGACCTTATCGAAAGCCTTCTGCAAGTCCAAATACACCACATCCACTGGTTCTCCCTTATCTATTCTACCAGTTACATCCTCAAAAAATTCCAGTAGATTAGTCAGGCATGATTTACCTTTTGTAAATCCATGTTGACTTTGTCCGATCCTGTCACTGTTTTCCAAGTGCTCTGCTATTACATCTTTTATAATGGACTCTTTATAATGAGCTTTCTTGTCAGTGGGGAGCTTGTGAGGGGTATATTTTTGGCTCAAAGTGGGAAGAGGGAGACAGGCTCCAGTTCCTTCCCTGTGCAGCAAGGGGGGATTGGCCAAGGGGAAGTTTCTCTCTCAGTGGAAGGGGTGGAGGGAGGCCTAAATTGTATCTGGGTGGGCAGGGCCTTAAAGTGGGCTGAGTTGTGATTCAGCAGTTTGAGGGAAAGTGTTGCTTCTCATGTCAGGGGTTGAAGGGTGTGGAGGGGACGGGGAGGGGGGTGTGGCGTTAGAAAGAGATAGGAAGAATTACTTTTTAATGGAGGGGCAGGGATGTTAGACGAGGCCTGGGTTTCTCATTGTGGGTGTGGGTGGAGAAAGCCAGAGTTTCCTTTCAGTTGGGAGCTAGGAACCTAGTTGCTTCTGAGGGGTAAAGGTGGTCTGAGCGGGTTCTCAGCGTGATGGGGAAGTAGAGGTCTGAGTTCATTCTAAGGGGCGAGAGGGGAGCAATGTTCCTGTGAAGCTGCATAGCCGCGCGGCGGTCTGGAGGTCCCGCGCAGGCCGCAGACCGCCTTTTAAATGGGAGAAACCGCGCAGGCGTGAAAATTTGAATGGGCTGCGCAGTCACTTAAAGGGACCCCCAAAAAATTTAGAGGGAACATTGTAGGGGCGGTTCGTCATTGTGGGGGCCAGGGTGTCTTGGATGTTCCATTTGCTACTTGTACGGTTGGTTCCAAGTTTCTGCTTACCATTTCGGCAGATGAACGACCTACGTTCAGGATAAGGGCCAAGTGCAGCTGGGCAACAACTAGCTTTCCAGACTCTGAACTTCACTTCCTGCTAGGGTTGCCAACCCTCCAGGATTGCCCAGGAGTCTCCAGAAATTAAAGACGAATCTCCAGGACACTGCTGCGAGCAACCCGGTAGAAAAATATAGTGGCAATAAAAAAATGTTTTTTAAAAAAAAAAACTTTGAACTCTTTGGTTATGAGTTATAAAAATATCTGAGATGGGGGGGGCGGGGAAAGCTGTTCGACTGACAGCCAAAATCATCCAACTGGGTAATGAAGAGTCTATTCGCTTTCCGATTGGCCGTGGATAGATCGTGCCGCAGGTATGGACGTGTTGGGCGACCAATGGCAGGAGTGAGGGGGAAGGGGCGGTTGGAGGCAGGAGACATCTCCAGGAATACGTCCAACTCAGAGTTTGCAACCCTACTTCCTGCCCAAACTTGTCTATGTGCCTGAGAGGAAGTTACTTGTTGTTTATCGATAGCTGCAGATGATAATTCAGGGAGACCTGCACAACAGAAATAGGAGAGGACTCATTGATAATTTTCTGCCCAACTGATTATGAAAGACAAGACAGAGGTAGAAGAGTACTGTGGAGCTGTCATGCTATGTTAGTTCAGCCCCACTAGACGTAATAAATCGCATCATGTGACCCTCGCAATGTTAAAACAACAACAACTTTTCTTTATATAGCGCCTTTAACGTAGTAAAACGTCCCAGGGCGCTTCACAGGAGTATGAGACAAAATTTTACACCGAGCCACATAAGAAATTAGGGCAGGTGACCAAAAGCTTGATCAAAGAGGTAGGTTTTAGGGAGCATCTTAATGGAGGAAAGCGAGGTAAAGAGGCAGAGAGGTTTAGGGAGGGAGTTCCAGAGCTTAGGGCCTTTGCAGCTGAAGGCACGGTCACTGATGGTTGAGCGATTATAATCAGGGATGCTCAAGAGGAAAGAATTTGAGGAGCGCAGATATCTCAAGGGGTTGTGGGGCTGAAGGAGATTACAGAGAGGGGTGAGGCCATGGAGGGATTTGAAAACAAGGGTGAGAATTTTGAAATCAAGGCGTTGCTTAACCGGGGAGCCAATGGAGATCAGCAAGCACAGGGGTGATGGGTGAACGGGACTTGGTGCGAGTTAGGACACGGGCAGCCAAGTTTTGGATGACCTCAACAGGTTACCTGCACAGGTGGAATACCAGCAAAAAATTGTGGCCACTCGACATTTTTTATATATTCTACATGATATGGAATTGTATCCAAGGTTTCTCCTCTTCGCAATAAATAGCAATTTTAAACACCACACTGAGAAGGTTACCTGTCTTTGATCTGAAAAATCAACCAACGATGAACAGAGTGCGTCTAACAGCTATTGTGCTTTGAAATTGTGTCAAATTGCCCAAACCCAGATAATGCATATTTGTGGTCCTCATCAACATTCCATGCTGTCATCCTCATGTCTTTTGTGCCTAGGGGGTATAAATATTGTTAGTGCTGTACAACCAATCACCTTTAGTTGAGAGACTAGCTTTCAAAGCAATTGGCAGTTCTTCAAAGGAATTCTGAGCACAAAAAAAACATGTTTGTTCGCAGTTCTGTTTGTCTTGTTGTGGACCAGAGGGAATGATTTCAGCTCTATAAGCTTGTGTTTAAGTAATTCTCAAAAACATTGCATTCTGTTATTGCTTAGGAACAAGATGGCATATTTCTTTTTGAGAAGTACTTCATTCCAAGTACTGTAAGAAATCAAAGGATCTTGTTCAACTGGCTTGTTTTGTTTATCCCCATGGAAATTGCCTTTCAACTTCTAAAACTGTACTGTAATATGCTCACCTATACTGCTTAGTCTATAAATAATTCTACTTGAGAATAAAGTTTATGATATGTGTTTATGCTTATGACTCAATTTTACTCAATGTACTGTTTATCTAGGTTAGAAAAGGAAGGTATGGAACAGGAATTACTTATCACAGTATTATCACACAAAAACACTCCAACTGAGTGACATGAGGCATTATCCTGTCTACTATCTGAGTACAAAAAAAACATGTTTGCTCGCTGACGAGTCACATTTTTTTAATACATTCACGGGATGTGGGCGTCACTGGGAAACCCAGCATTTATTACCTGAATGAAGGTGGTGACAACTAAGTGGCTTGCTAGGCCATTTCAGGGGACAGGTAAGAATCAACCACATTGCTGTGAGTCTGGAGTCACACATCGGCCAGACCAGGTAAGGACAGCAGATTTCCTTCCGCCAAAGGACATTAGTGAACCAGATGGGTTTTTACGACAATCCGATAGTCACCATTTACTAATACTAGCTTTTTATTCCAGATTTTTTTTAATTAACTGGAATTTAAACTCACATCTCTGGATCATTAGTCCAAACCTCTGGATTACAAGTCCAGTAACATAACCACTATGCTACTGTTCCCGATATACTAATTTTAGTGGAAAACGCCTCACATACACTCACACGACACAGATAAATGTACTTTATATGTGCATATTTATTAACAAACATCTACCATGAATCACTAACCATGGAAGTAAAGCACTGAAAACAATCAACAAACACTCGTACGCTCTGCTTTTCATCTCAGCACTTTACCAACAAACACGCAAAAAGTTTAATATACACATACATACGCCATGTTGATGAGTATTGAGATTACATGCCCAATACTTATTTTTTAATGACTAATCAGAAATGCAATTAGTCACATCTTGATTCACAATTAGCCACATGTGGCTCATGGCTAGCCTATAAAATAACACTGAACTATCCAGTAGCATGTTTACAATAAAAAGGAAAATGATTTGCCCTGAGGCATGCTACATCCCATAAACCAGATGCATAAGGTTAAGTTTGTGATTACAGGGAGAGCAGGCCTGCCTGTGTAAGCTACCTTTTGCGTTGAAAATTAGTAAATTGTTTTGAAACAGTCCCAAATGTTAAGATCGACCATCTTGGATTCATTAGAATGGGAATGTTACGGGGAAAGGTTTCAACATTTTTGGGTTCAGTGCACACTACTAAACGATTATGGGCCTAATATTTCTCTTACATTAATCAGTATTGCAGACAACTGACAAAATGATTGGAAAATAGAAAATGCTGGAAATTGCAATTCAGTCAGTATCTGAAAGAGAAAGGTTAACATTTCGGGTTTAAGAATATAAGAAATAGGAGCAGGAGTAGGCCATTTGGCCATTCGAGCCTGCTCTACCATTCAATAAGATCACGGCTGATCTTCTACCTCATCTCCACTTTCCTGCACTATCCCCATATCTCTTGATTCCCTTAATATTCAAAAATCTATCGATCTCTGTCTTGAATATACTCAACGACTGAGCCTCCACAGCCCTCTGAGGTAGAGAATTCCAAAGATTCACCACACTCTGAGTGAAGAAATTTCTCATCTCAGTCCTAAATGGCTGACCCCTTATTCTGAGACTGTGACCCCTGGTTCTAGACTGCACTGCCAGGCGAAACATCCTCCCTGTATCTATCCTGTCAAGCCCTGTAAGAGTTTTGTATGTTTCAATGAGATCACCTCTCATTCTTCTAAACTCTAGAGAATACAGGCCCAGGCTACTCAATCTCTCCTCATAGGACAATCCGCCCATCCCAGGAACCAGTCTGGTGAACCTTCGTTGCACTCCCTCTATGGCAAGTATATGCTTCCTTAGGTAAGGAGACCAAAACCGTACACAATACTCCAGGTGTGGTCTCACCAGGGCCCTATATAATTGCAGTAAGACGTCTTTACACTTATACTCAAATGCTCTTGTAATAAAGGCCAACATACCATTTGCTTTCCTAATTGCTTGCTGTACCTGCTTGTTAACTTTCAGTGATTCGTGTACAAGGACACCCACGTCCCTCTCAACACCAAAATTTTCCAATCTCTCACCATTTAAAAAATACTCTGCTTTTCCATTTTTCCTACCAAAGTGGATAACTTCACATTTTTCCGCATTATATTCCATTTGCCATGTTCTTGCCCACTCACTTAGCCTGTCTATATCTCCTTGAAGCCTCCTTGCATCCTCTCACAACTTACATTCCCACCCAGCTTTGTACCATCAGCAAACTTGGATATATTACATTTGGTCCCCTCATCCAAATCATTGATGTAGATTGTGAATAGCTGAGGCCCAAGCACTGATCCTTGCAGTACCCCACTAGTTACAGCCTGCAAACCTGAAAATGACCTGTTTATTCCTACTCTGTTTTCTGTCCGTTAACCAATCCTCAATCCATGCTAGTATATCACCCCCAATCCCATGAGCCCTAATTTTGTTTAATAACCTCTTGTGTGGCACCTTATCAAATGCCTTTTGAAAATCCAAATACACCACATCCACTGGTTACCCCTTATCTATTCTGTTAGTTACAACCTCAAAAAATTCTAACAGATTTGTCAAACACGATTTCCCTTTCATAAATCTGTGTTGACTCTACCCAATCCTATTATTATTTTCTGAGTGCCCTGTTACCACGTCCTTAATAATAGATTCTAGCATTTTTCCTCCTACTGATATCAGGCTAACTTGTCTGTAGTTCCCCATTTTCTCTCTCCCTCCTTTGTTAAATAGTGAGGTTACATTTGCCACCTTCCAATCCGTGGGAACCGTTCTAGAATCTATGGAATTTTGGAAAATGACAAGCAATGCATCCATTATCCTTATAACCACCTCTTTCAAAACCCTAGGATGTAGGCCATCAGGTCCAGTGGATTTATCGGCTTTCAGTCCCATTAATTTCTCTAGTACAATTTTTTTCTAATACTAACTTCTTTCAGTTCCTCATTCTCGCTAGACCCTTGGTTCTCCACTATTTCCGGGAAGTTTTTTGAGTCTTCTTCCATGAAGACGCAAAAAAGACAAATTTGTTTAATTTCTCTGCCATTTCCTTATTCCCCATTATAATTTCTCCTGTCTCAGCCTGTTAAGTACCCACATTTCCTTTTGCTAATCTTTTCCTTTTTACATACCTATAGAAGCTGTTTTCATGTCTCGCTAGTTTACTCTCATATTCTATTTTCCCTTTCTTTATCAATTTCTTGGTCCTCCTTTGCTGAATTCTAAAATCCTCCCAATCCTCAGGCTTACTACTAATTTTTGGCAACATTATAAGCCTCTTCCTTTGACCTAATGCTATCTTTAACTTCTCTTGTTAGCCAACATTGGACCACTTTTCCTGTGGGGTTTTTGTGCCTTTAAGGAATGTATATTTTTTGTAAATTATGTATTAATTCTTTAAATGCTAGCTATTGCTTGTCTACCATCACACCTTTTAAAGTAGTTTCCCAATCTACCCATGCCAACTCACCCCTCATATCTACGTAGTTTGCTTTGTTTAGATTTAAGACCCTATTTTCGGATTTAATAAAATCACTTTCAAACTCAAAATAAAATTCTATCATATTATGGTCACTCTTCCCTGAAGGCCCCTTTACTGCAAGGTTATTAATTAATCCTTTCGAATTGCGCAATACTAGATCTAAAATAGCCTGTTCCCCAGTTGGTTCCTCAACATACTGATCTAGAAAACTATCTTGCATAGATTCCATGAATTCGTCCTCCACACTATTAATGCAGATTTGGTTTGCCCAGTCTATATGTAGATTAAAGTCCCCCATGATTACTGCATTACCCTTGTTACATGCACCTCTAATTTCCTGATTTATACTCTGTCCTACATTACAACTACTGTTTGGGGGCCGATAAACAACTCCCACCAATGTTTTCTACCCCTTGCTGCTTCTTAGCTCCACCCAAACTGATTCTACTTCTTGATTTCGGAGCTAAGATCCTTTCTCTCAACTGTCTTTATCCCATCCTTTATTATCAGAGCTATCCCTCCTCTTTTTCCATTTTGCCTCTCTTTTAAAAGTTAAGTATCCTGGAATATTTAGTTCCCAACCTTGGCCACTTTGCAACCACATCTCCGTAATGGCTATTAGATCAAACCTGTTCATTTCTATCTGCGTTATTAATTCATCTATTTTGTTGCGAATGCTTCGCGCATTCAGATATAGAGCCTTTAGCTTTGACTTATTTCATTTTTTCCGTGATGTCACCTTAGTCACTGATGCTTTATTACCTTTGTTACTTTCTCTGTCCCTTCCTGACCCACTCTGCTTATTTTTACCCAAAACACTACTCTGCCTTGACATTTCTCTCGCTGCTTTTAAATTTGCTCTTTCCTGAATCCTCCTGCAACCCTCTTCATTAGTTTGACCCTTCTTCGAAACTCAGATGATGATTGACATGCTGTGCATTTTCTGTTTTTGTTGAAGATTTCCAGCATTTGTGCTTTTTACTCTCTACAAATGTATGGCTATCCGAGTTAGGCAAACAGCTTTGTAAGCTGACTATGCACAGACTAGAAGGTCCAATTGCTGCTGGACACTCGACTCCCTCTGACAACAACCACCCTTCCTCCCAAAAACACACGCTTGATGGTTTTGAACAATTACTATCCCATACGGAATTTGTTTCTCTCTTGTTACTAAAAAAATGTTAACTGAATGATGTTCATCTGTGTTGACTTATAATGCTCCCCAAGGATCAACTGTACAGGGTAGTAAATGTTAAATGCTCTGGAGATGTTTTCATGCATGTGACTCAATTTTACTGTTTTTCTAGGTTAGAAGAAACAGGTATGGAACAGCCAATTATCAAAGTATTTTCACACAAAAACTTTTAACTATCAGATGCGGGATAATCAAACATGTATTAAATTAAATGGGTATTTGTAAAAAAAAAACTTGTTTCAGAATTAATGTGGACCTGGAATTTGCGGTCAGCGGCGAAGCAAAGGCGTTCGTCGCTGGCCCCGAAGAAAGCTGGCCACAAAGATTTCTCTTTGCTTCGCCGTTGACCGCAAATCTCGCGATCTCTGTGGCGAGAAGTTTGCCTTTCTCGACGCGCAAGTGAGATCAGTGCAGTATAGTGGGGAATCCCTTGTGCGATCTGCTATGACGTCAACAAGCTGTCTAAGCAGCCCATCACATCGCAGAACTCTCATGGATCGGGAACCAGTGAGTGAAGAAGTTGCTGTTATTTGGACTTTTTAAAAATGTTACAGAGAGCAAAACAAAGATTGGGGCTCTCACGGGGAAAAGGTAAGCCTGAAATAAAAATGAACAAACTTTTAAAATATATAAATTTTTTTTAAGTTTCTTAAAAATTGTAATTTTTATCATAATGGAGAAATTTGACACTCCACAAAATTTTAAATTAGTTTTTCAGGGACATAATGTTTGTTTAGCAGTCAATACACATTCAAAACCCCAGTTACACCTAATCCAACAAGGTCTAACTTTTAATGGGGTATTGAACAGCGATATTACCGCGAAAAAGCCCAAGTTTTTTTTAAGTTTCACTGATTTCCGGTTATGGGGGTGGGGTGGTGGGGGACCACCGCGCAGCCAGTGTTGGAGCAGTGAATGACCGACCACAACTTCTGGATTTCCACGTTAGGATGCGCATGCGCTAAATCCTGAGGTTGCGGTCAGTTTCAAAGGGGTAATTATCGCGAAAGCTGTTCGTTTGCAGTTATTACCCACCGCAAATTCCGGGCCATGGTATAAAATGAAGTTAACTATTCTAGCAAAACTTGAACTTAAGAACTATTGTGCAAACAATCATGAGAATCAGAAATCCCAAATGCATTGTAAAACTTTGGTAAATATAATCACCTTTGATTGTTCTTTGTGCCTGTGCATATTTGTAAGAGACTTTAAAGAGTAGGAGGGTTGGAGAGCAGGAGGGTTGGAGAGCAGGAGGGTTGGAGAGCAGGAGGGTTGGAGAGCAGGAGGGTTGGAGAGCAGGAGGGTTGGAGAGCAGGAGGGTTGGAGAGCAGGAGGGTTGGAGAGTAGGAGGGTTGGAGAGTAGGAGGGTTGGAGAGTAGGGCGAAGGGAAACTCATTCTGTTAATGTAGCTCAAAAATAGTGCCATTGTCAGCACAAATATCCATGCATTTGATTCATATATGTCAGAATAATTTTTTTCCACTGTGCTTAATTTGTATGCTCTTCTGTCTTCAGCAAAAACAATGGCATGTCTAACTGGAACTGTGGTTCCATTTATTGCAGTGAAACAAAGAGAGGAATGTGCACGTTTGTTCACAGTTCCACTGCCTTGAGTGACCCAGCTAGAAAATCTATCATCTGATAACCCCACGCACAGAGAATCTTTTAAAGGAGCATCAAATACATTTTATAAATGTTATACACCTTGCAGAGAATAGAAAGAAAGGTTTATTAAAACTGATTCAACCGAGAAAAGCAGAAATTTGTGGCAATGCACTGTAGGTTAATCTGCCTCTAGGGTTGCCAACCCTCCCTTATTGTCTGAGAGTCGACAGGAACGGCAGATTCATCTCCTGGCCACTGCTGCAGGAAAAGTGTAGTTTGCACTTCGCACCTGTAGTTAGTGCCAGTGCATTTTCTTTGCATGATCATAGGCAGCCTCCTGGTTCTCTGAACTTCTCGCACAACAGCTTCTGGTGAGAAACTGTGAGCAAAGATACTAAATTATAAGGGACCCAACCTTTATAAAGGTAAACGTAATAATATTTGCAAACTTTTTTAAAATTCATTTATGGGATGTGGGCATCGCTGGCAAGGCCAGCATTTATTGCCCATCCCTAATTGCCCTTGAGAAGGTGGTGGTGAGCTGCCTTCTTGAACCGCTGCAGTCCGTGTGGTGAAGGTACTCCCACAGTGCTGTTAGGGAGGGAGTTCCAGGATTTTGACCCAGCGACGATGAAGAATCGGTGATATACTTCTAAGTCAGGATGGTGTGTGACTAGGAGGGGAACTTGGAGGTGGTGGTGTTCCCATGCGCCTGCTGCCCTTGCCCTTCTAGGTGAAAGAGGTCGCGGGTTAGGGAGGTGCTGCCGAAGAAGCCTTGGCGAGTTGTTGCAGTACATTTTGTAGATGGTACACACTGCAGCCATGGTACGCCGGTGGTGGAGGGAGTGAATGTTTAAGGTGGTGGATGGGGTGCCAATCAAGCGGGCTGCTTTGTCCCGGATGGTGTCGAGCTTCTTGAGTGTTGTTGGAGCTGCACTCATCCAGGCAAGTGGAGAGTATTCCAGCACACTCCTAAATTGTGTCTTGTAGATAGTGGAAAGGCTGTTGGGGAGTCAGGAGGTGAGACACTTGCCACAGAATACCTAGCCTCTGACCTGCTCTTGTTGCCACAGTATTTATGTGGCTGGTCCAGTTAAGTTTCTGGTCAATGGTGACTCCAGGATGTTGATGGTGGGGGATTCGGCGATGGTAATGCCATTAAATGTCAAGGGGAGATGGTTAGACTCTCGCTTGTTGGAGATAATCATTGCCTGGCACTTCTGTGGCGCGCATGTTACCTGCCACTTATCAGCCCAAGCCTGAATGTCGTCCAGGTCTTGTTGCATGCGGGCATGGACTGCTTCATTATCTGTGGAATTGTGAATGGCGCTCAACACTGTGCAGTCATCACAATATGATTGAATTTTACATTTAGTTTGAGAGAGAGAAGAGTGGGTCCAGGACTAGTATTTTAAACTTAAATAAGGGCAATTATTAGGGCATGAAAGCAGAGCTAGCTAAAGTGTACTGGCAAATTAGGTTAAGGGATAGGTCAATAGAGTTGCAGTGGCAGACATTTAAGGGGATATTTCAAAATACACAGAATATATACATTCCAACAAGAAAGAAAAATTCCAAGGGGAGGACCCACCATCCGTGGTTAACTAAAAAAGTTAAAGATAGTATTAAACTTAAAGAAAAAGCATATAATTGCGCAAAGATGAGTGGCAGGTCAGAAGATTGAACAGAATATAAAAACCAGCAAAGAATGACTAAAAGATTAATAAGGAGAGAAAAATTAGAGTACGAGAGAAAGCTAGCTAGAAATATAAAAACAGATAGTAAGAATTTCTATAGATATTTAAAAAAGAAAAGAGTTAACAAAGTGAGCGTTGGTCCTATAAAAAGTGAGTCTGGGGAATTAATAATGGAAAATAAAGAGATGGCAGTTGAATTGAACAGGTATTTTGCATCGGTCTTCACTATAGAGGATACAAGTAACATCCCAGAAATAGCTGTAAATCAGGAAATGGAAGGGAGGGAGGAACTGAAGTAAATTATAATCACCAGGGAAGTGGTAATGAGCAAATTGTTGGAGCTGCGGGCTGACAAGTCTCCGGGTCCTGATGGACTTCATCCTAGGGTCTTAAAAGAAGTGGCTAGTGAGATAGTTGATGCGTTGGTTTTAATTTTCCAAAATTCCCGAGATTCGGGGAAGGTTCCATTAGATTGGAAAATAGCGAATGTAACTCCTTTATTCAAAAAGGGAGGGAGACAGAAAGCAGGAAACTACAGGCCAGTTAGCTTAACATCTGTCATAGGGAAGATGTTAGAAGCTATTATTAAAGACATTATAGCAGGGCATTTAGAAAAGTTCAAAGTAATCAGGCAGAGTCAACATGGTTTTGTGCAAGGGAAATCATGTTTAACCAATTTATTGGAGTTCTTTGAGGAAGAAACATGTGCTGTGGATAAAGGGGAACCGGTGGATGTACTATACTTAGATTTCCAGAAGGCATTCGAGAAGGTGCCACATCAAAGGTTATTGCGGAAAATAAAAGCTCATGGTGTAGTGGGTAACATATTGGCATGCATAGAAGATTGGCTAGCTAACAGGAAACAGAGAGTAGGCATAAATGGATCATTTTCTGATTGGCAAGATGTAACGAGTGGTGTGCCACAGGGATCAGTGCTGGGGCCTCAACTTTTTACAATTTATATAAATGACTTGGATGAAGGGACCAAAGGTATGGTTGCTAAATTTGCTGATGACACAAAGATAGGTAGGAAAGTAAATTGTGAAGAGGACATAAGGAGGCTAGAGGGATACAGATAAGTTAAGTGAGTGGGCAAAGATCTGGAAAATGAAGTATAATGTGGGAAAATGTGAAGTTGTCCATTTTGGCAGGAAGAATAAAAAAGCATATTATCTAAATGGTGAGAGATTGCAGAGGGATCTGGGTGTCCTAGTGCATGAATCACAAAAGGTTACTATGCAGGTACAGCAAATAATTAGGAAAGCTAATAGAATGTTATCGTTTATTGCGAGGGGAATTGAATACAAAAGTAGGGAGGTTGTGCTTCAGTTATACAGGGCATTGGTGAGACTACATCTGGAGTACTGTGTACAGTATTGGTCTCCTTATTTAAGGAAGGATGTAAATGCATTGGAAGCAGTTCAGAGAAGGTTTACTAGACTAATACCTGGAATGGGCGGGTTGTCTTATGAGGAAAGGTTGGACAGGCTCGGCTTGTATCCGCTGGAGTTTAGAAGAATAAGAGGTGACTTGATTGAAACATATAAGATCCTGAGGGGTCTGGACAGGGTGGATGTGGAGAGGATGTTTCCTCTTGTGGGAGAATGAAGAACTAGGGGTCACTGTTTAAAAATAAGGGGTCGCCCATTTAAGACAGAGAGGAGGAGAAATTTTTTCTCACAGAAGGTCGTGAGTCTTTGGAACTCTCTTCCTCAGAGGGCTGTGGAAGCAGAGTCTTTGAATATTTTTAAGGCAGAGGTAGATAGATTCTTGGTAAGCAAGGGGATGAAAAGTTATCGGGGAGTAGGCGGGAATGTGGAGTAATCAGATCAGCCATGATCTTATTGAATGGCGGAGCAGTCTCAAAGGCCAAGTGGCCTACTCCTGCTCCTAATTCGTATGTTCGTATGTTCATCAGCGAACATCCCCATTTCTGACCTTATGTTGGAGGGAAGGTTATTGATGAAGCAGCTGAAGATGTTTGGGCCTTGGACATTGCCCTGAGGAACTCCTGCAGCGATGTCCTGGGCCTGTGATGATTGACCTTCAACCACCACAACCATCTTCCTTTGTGCTAGGTATGACTCCAGCCAGTGGAGTGTTTTCCCCCGATTCGCAATGACTTCAGTTTTACTAGGGCTCCTTGATGCCAGACTCGGTCAAATACTGCCCTGATGTCAAGGGCAGTCACTGTCATCTCACCTCTGGAATTCAGCTCCTTTGTCCATGTTTGGACCAAGGCTGTAATGAGGTCGGGAGCCGAGTGGTCTTGGTGGAACCCAAACTGGGCATCCGTGAGCAGGTTATTGGTGAGTTAGTTGTTTAATGGTCCACCACCATTCACAACTGGATGTGGCAGGACTGCAGAGCTTTGATCTGATCCGTTGATTGTGGGATCGCTTAGCCCTGTCTATAGCATGCTGCTTCTGCTTTTTAGCATGCATATAGTCCTGTGTTGCAGCTTCCCCAGGTTGGCACCTCATTTTTAGGTACGCCTGGTGCTACTCCTGGCATGCTCTTCTCCACTCCTTATTGAACCAGGGTTGGTCCCCTAGCTTGATGGTAATTGTAGAGTGAGGGATATGCCGGGCCATGAGGTTACAGATTGTGGTGGAATCCAATTCTGCTGCTGCTGATGGCCCACAGCGCCTCATGGATGCCCAGTTTTGAGCTGCTAGATCTGTTCTGAATCTATCCCATTTAGCACGGTGTTAGTGCCACACAACACGATGGAGGGTGTCCTCAGTGTGAAGATGGGACTTTGTCTCCACAATGACTGTGCGGTGGTCACTGCTACCAATGCTGTCATGGACAGATGCATCTGCGACAGGTAGATTGGTGAGGACGAGATCAAGTAGGTTTTTCCCTCATGTTGGTTCTCTCACCAACTGTCGCAGGCCCAGACTGGCAGTTATGTCCTTCAGGACTCGGACAGCTCAGTCAGTAGTGGTGCTACCGAGCCAGTCTTGGTGATGGGCATTGAAATCCCCCACCCAGAGTACATTCTGTGCCCTTGATACTCTCAGTGCTTCTTCCAAGTGGTGTTCAACATGGAGGAGTACTGATTCATCAGCTGAGGGAGGGTGGTAGGTGGTAATCAGCAGGAGGTTTCCTTGCCCATGTTTGACCTGAAGCCATGGGACTTCATGGTGTCCGGAGTCAATGTTGAGGGCTCCCAGGGCCACTCCTTCCCGACTATATACCACTGTTCCGCCAGCCCTGGTGGGTCTGTCCTACCGGTGGGACAGGACATACCCAGGGATGGTGATGGAGGAGTTTGGGACATTGGCTGAAAAGTATGATTCTGTGAGTATGACTATCTCAGGCTGTTAACATAGAAACATAGAAAAATAGGAGCAGGAGTTGGCCATTCGGCCCTTCGAGCCTGCTTTGCCATTCAATATGATCATGGCTGATCTTCTATCTCAATACCATATTCCTGCTCTCTCCCCATACCCCTTGATGCCTTTTGCGTCTAGAAATCTATCTATCTCCTTCTTAAATATATTCAGTGACTTGGCCTCCACAGCCTTCTGTGGTAGAGAATCCCACAGGTTCACTACCCTCTGAGTGAAGACATTTCTCCTCATCTCAGTTCTAAATGTCCTACCCCATATCCTGAGACTGTGACCCCTCGTTCTAGACCCCCCAGCCAGGGGAAACATCCTCCCTGCACCAGTCTGTCTAGCCCTGTCAGAATTTTATACGTTTCAGTGAGATCCCCTCTCATTCTTCTAAACTCTAGTGAATACAGGCCTAGTCAACCCAATCTCTCCTCATACGACAGTCCTGCCATCCCAGGAATCAGTCTGGTGAACCTTCACTGCACTCCCTCTATGGCAAGTATATCCTTTCTTAGGTAAGGAGACCAAAACTGCACACAGTACTCCAGGTCTGGTCTCACCAAGGCCCTGTATAACTGTAGTAAGACATCCCTGTCCTCAAATCCTCTTGCAATGAAGGCCAACCTACCATTTACCTTCCTAACTGCTTGCTGCACCTGCATGTTTGCTTTCAGTGATTGGTGTACAAGGACACCCAGGTCCCTTTGTACATCAACATTTCCCAATCTATCACCATTTAAATAATACTCTGCCTTTCTGTTTTTCCTACCACAGTGGATAACTTCACATTTATCCATGTTATACTGCATCTGCCATGTATTTGCCCACTCACTCAACTTGTCTAAATCGCCCTGAAGCCTCTTTGCATCCTCCTCACAACTCACAATCCCACCTCGTTTCGTGTCGTCAGCAAACTTGGAAATATTACATTTCTAGTCTGTTGCTTGACTAGTCTGTGGGACAGCTCTCCCAATTTTGGCACAAGTCCCCAGATGTTGGTGAGGAGGACTTTGCAGGGTCGACTGGGCTGGGTATGCCGTTGCCGTGTCCGTAGCCGGTGCCGAGGTCGATGTCGGGTGGTCTGTCCGGTTTCATTCTTTTATTGTTTTTCGTAGCGGTTTCTTACAACTGAGTGTCTTGCTAGGCCATTTCAGAGGGCAGTTAAGAGTCAACCAACATTGCTGTGGGTCTGGAGTCACATATAGACCAGACCTGGTAAGGATGGCAGATTTCCTTCCCTAAAGGACATTAGTGAACCAGATGGGTTTTTACGACAATCCGATAGTTTCATGGTTACCATTATTGATACTGGTAATTATTCCAGATTTATTTAATTAACTGAATTTAAATTCCCCAGCTGCCGTGGTGGGATTTGAACTCACGTCTCTAGATCATTAGTCCAGGCCTCTGGATTACTAGCCCAGTGACATCACCACTACGCTACCGTTCCCAAACTGCAGGCAAGCCTCACGTGATCAAAGCGCACATGATCAAACCTCCAGCTACCCTATCTGCACCTCAGAGAAATATAGGAGTTGACTCAAATGTAAATTCAGATCAAAGGTCACACCCAATCACTACTATTTTCCACCAATGTTCTCCCAGCTCCTGAAGGTGTTGATTTGTTGCTGAGCTACAGTTCTACAGCTGGCGGGAGCCCTCTGGTACCTTGCTCAAATGGTACATTGCCTGACACTTGTGTGGGGTGAATGTTACCTGCCACTTATCAGCCCAAGGCTGAATGTCGTCCAGGTCTTGCTGCATGCGGGCATGGACTGCTTCATTATCTGAGGAGTTGCGCATGGCACTGAACACTGTGCAATCATCAGTGAACATCCCCACTTCTGACCTTATGATGGAGGGAAGGTCATTTGTGAAACAGCTGAAAATGGTTGGGCCTAGGACACTGCCCTGTGGAACTCCTGCAGCACTGTCCTGGGGCTGAGATGATTGGCCTCCAACAACCACAACTATCTTCCTTTATGCTAGGTATGACTCCAACCAGTGGAGAGTTTTTCCCCTGATTACTATTGACGTCAATTTTACTAGGGCTCCTTGATGCCACACTTAGTCAAATGCTGCCTTGATGGCAAGGGCAGTCACTCTCACCTCACCTCTGGCATTCAACTCTTTTGCCCATGTTTGGACCAAGGCTGTAATGAGGTCTGGAGCCAAGTGGTCCTGGCAGAACCCAAACTGGGCATCGGTGAGTAAGTGCTGCTTGATAGCACTGTCGACGACACCTTCCATCACTTTGCTGATGATTGAGAGTAGACTGATGGAGCGGTAATTGGCCGGATTGGATTTGTCCTGCTTTTACTACCATCTACTCAACAATTCAGCAATGACTCTGGAAAACTTGCGCAGTGAAACCCCATTATACTGATCATTTGTTGTGATCAGTCACTTGTAACAATCAAATTCTGCTTTCCAAAACCACAATCCATCTATATTAGTGCAATTGTTTATAGTGATCAGTGGAGCTGAGTTGTAGAGATCATTTTAGTGGCAGTTTCCCATTGTTGAATGACAATTGGCTCAGTTGTAGCATTGTTAATTAGCACAATATAACAGGAATGAGTAATGGCTTTACTAATGGTCTGCTAATTATTCTTAACTGGCCTTGACTAGTTAGCCATAAATGATCCTGAGGATATGTCAATGACTGCACTGCTGAGTTTTGCATGGACCTCACATCTGCAGTTAGTACAAAGTTGTGCTCACAACAGCCACTCTGGTCCAGACCATGACTGGTGCAAAGGTCTGTACAGGAAAACAATGCCCTGTTCCACAATATGCGATAAGTAGCTGCTGGAAGACCAGTCAATCTCCGGCAGCTCCATGCTGAAAACTCCACTGCAGTCAGCAGGAGGGTACCGTTGGAGTTGGCTTTCCCTACCCCCTCCTCTCTGCCGATCACACCTCCCCAGAGGTCTGTGTCCTTTCCAACTCTGGCGTTGAAGTCGCCAAGGAGGATCAGCTTGTCGCCCGTCGGGACTCGGGACAGGGATTGTTCGAGGCTGGAGTAGAATTCCTCTTTGGTCTTGTCTGTGGCTTCCAGTGTTGGGGCGTACGCACTGATGAGTGTAGCACACTGCTTCCGGACACCCTCAAAGCCTCCTTGAAAAAGTGCAACATCCCCACCCACACCTGGGAATCCCTGGCCCAAGACCGCACAAAGTGAAGGAGAAGCATCCGGGAAGGCGCCAAACACCTCGAGTCTCGTGCGGAAGCCAAGCGCAAACAGCGGAAGGAGCGCACGTCAACCCGAACACCCCACCCACCCGCCCCTTCAACCACCGTCTGCCCCACCTGTGACAGAGGTTGTTGGTCCCGCATTGGACTCATCAGTCACCTGAGAACTCATTTTTAGTGTGAAAGCAAGTCATCCTCGGTTCCGAGGGACTGCCTAAGAAGAAGAAGAGTGAGCAGGACCACGCCAGAACAAATCGACATGCCCTTTGTGTGTGTGTTGAGGAGAACCAATGCAAAAGTGCGCTCGGGTATGATACCAGCACCACTGATAGCCTGACTTTTAAATTATTATTGTGAAGACAGCGTCAATTTTGTGTCATATTTTGCTGTGCTGTTTCCACTGTAGCAGATCTTCATCTTTCATTATTGTTGAGCTGCACTTGTCTGTGAGCAGCACTCTATGTCAGTGAACTACGGACAGACGCAAAAACCCCACGGAGATGCATTCTGAGAGTTTACAAACTGATTTGCAAATATTAATTGGGATTAGCCAGCAGCATTAATAACACATTTTTGTTAATGTAAATGACAGAAAGAAGCTGATCAAATACAATTATTCGGCTATCTAGCAATGTGTACTGAAATGGAGGATCACTTTGTAAGTTTGAGCCACAAAATATTCCTGAAAAGAGAAAAAAAGTAAAAGCTGTAAAAGCTGACAGTAACAACTCGACAACAGCATTTCTGATTCTTCACTTTTGCATAAGGTTTCCCCCCCATGCCTTACTTTTTTGTTCAGTTATCTTCCAGTTCCGACAAAAGGGTCTACATCTGAAATATTAACTTGTCCTGTCCAACATGCATGCCGAAACCAACACCACACAGATTAGCTGGTCATCAATCTCATTGCTGTTTGTGGGACCCGACTGTGCACAAGCTAGCTAATGCTCACTGCACAAAACAACAGTGACTTCACTTTAAAAGTAATTCATTTTACATAAGAACATAAGACGTAGGAGCAGGAGTAGGCCATTTGGCCCCTCGAGTCTGCTCCACCATTCAATAAGATCATGGCTGATCTGATCTTAGCCTCAACTCCATTTCCCTGCCCGCTCCCCATAACCCTGGACTCCCTTACCTTTCAAAAATCTGTCTATCTTCACCTTAAATATATTCAATGACCCAGCCTCCACAGCTCTCTGGGGAAGAGAATTCCAAAGATTCACGACCCTCTGAGAGAAGAAATTCCTCCTCATCTCCGTTTTAAATGGGTGCCCCCTTATTCTGAAACTATGCCCCCTAGTTCTAGATTCCCCCACGAGGGGAAACATCCTCTCTGCATCGACCCTGTCAAGCCCTTTCAGAATCTGATATGTTTCAATAAGATCTCCTCTCATTCTTCTAAACTCCAATGAGTATAGGCCCAACCTGTCAACCTTTCTTCATAAGTCAACCCCCTCATCTCCGGAATCAACCTCGTGAACCTTCTCTGAACTGCCTCCAATGCAAGTATATCCTTCCTTAAATAAGGAGACCAAAACTGTACGCAGTAGTAACAGGACGTCCCTACTTTTATACTCCATTCCCTTTGCAATAAAGGCCAACATTCCATTTGCCTTCCGAATTACTTGCTATACCGGCATGCTAACTTTTTGTGATTCATGTACAAGGATCCCCAGATCCTCTGTACCTCAGCATTTTGTAAGCTCTCCCTATTTAAATAATAATTTGCTTTTGTTATTTTTCCTACCAAAGTGGATAACCTCGCATTTTCCCACATTAAACTCCATCTGCCAGATTTTTGCCCACTCACTTAGCCTATCTATATCCCTTTGGAGATTCTTTGCGCCCTCCACACAATTTGCTTTCCCACCTATCTTTGTATCATCAGCAAATTTAGCTACATTACATTCGGTCCCTTCATCCAAGTCATTAATATTGATTGTAAATAGTTGAGGCCCCAGCACTGATCCCTGCGGCACCCCACTAGTTACAGTTTGCCAACCTGAAAATGATACATTTATCCCAATTCTCTGTTTTCTGTTCGTTAGCGAATCCTCTATCCAAGCTAATATATTACCCCAACCCCGTGAGCTCTTATCTTGTGTAGTAACCTTTTATGTGGCACCTTATCGAATGCCTTCTGGAAATCCAAATACACGACATCTACTGGTTCCCACTGTAAGATTCTCAAAATTCACAGATCCCCCAAAACTCAGAGAAAAACCCTAAGGAAAAGGACTTTGGACTTTTTTTCTAACTACTTCAGGGTGATAAAATGTATTGGGCGTAACAGAGGGAGATTCAGAGCAAAAACCAAGATTTGGTATTTTTAAAAGGCATGTTGGGCTTGTAAAGGAAAAAGGCTGCAACAGGAGGTGGGTTCAACCTCTGTAAAGACAGTTTGGGTATTGGAGTTAATCAAACTGTCTGGGGAACCGCATGACCTCACTCAGCCCCTATCAGACATTAACATCCGAACAATAGACCCAAGGAAGAGTAGTCCCCACCCAAATTACAGGACCCATCAAAAACATGCATAAAACAGATCACCCAGACCCACTCTATAGAAATCTCAGGCCCAGTCAGGAAACTCGAAACCTGAGCACAATTGACTACAATCAAGCAAGAAGATCGACAGGATGGAACCATCCCGAAACCACTTCACACATTCATAAACAAGTTACTATTAACGAGCCCGCCAAAATCTAACAATAAACCGGGACTGATTTGGCGCGCAGATAAGGAAGCTTCAATTGGTATAATTGAAGGCCCGTTCTCAACAGAAGGGAGTTCTCCAGTACAACCGTACACAGTTCAACAGAAAGGAGTTCAGCAAGCAGCAAGGAGTTCAGCAGTTCTCAGGAGTTCATTGAGTTTGAAGAAGTTCACAGTTCTAGAAGCAGGTCAACACACAAGAAGAGACCAGAGCAACAGTTCCAGTGACCATCAGACACCTCGCGGCAACAAGGGCCTTACAAAACTTTTTTTTAATTTAAAAAGACTCTAAACCCTATCTCTAACAGAGGAAAAGTGGGTACTCACCCGATAAATCCAATCCAGTGAACCCTGAAACCGCGAACCAGCTCAACTGTCAAGGATTCATTTGGTGAGCATTATCCCTGGTCCTCTAGAGCCCAACTTAGCTAGTAAAGTGGGATTGGGAGGGGTGAGGTATTTTTCTACTGTAATTTCCCTCGTGTGTATCGAAGTATTCCCCATTTTATGAGAGTGTTAAGATTATTGTGTTATATTTTCTCTCTTGAATAAAGATCAAAGTTTCTTGCACCAAAACCAGTTGTCTGCTGCATTTTTTGTCACAACCCCCAAATAAGTCCAAGGTCTAGAACCAAGGGAGTGGGAGCGATTCGAACCGCTCATAAGTCAGAGGTGAAGCTGACACACACCACCACCCCCTACACCCTTTATCCACCCTGCTCGTTACATCCTCAAAGAACTCCAGCAAAATTGTCAAACATGATTTCCCTTTCATAAAACCATGCTGACTCTGCTTGACTATATTATGATTTTCTAAATGTCCTGTTACCACTTCCTTAATGATAGACTCCAGCATTTTTCCAACGACAAATGTTAGGCTAACTGGTCGATAGTTGCCTGCTTTCTGTCTCCCTCCTTTCTTAAATAGGGGCATTACATTTGCAATTTTCCAGTCCGCTGGGACCTCTCCAGAATCCAGAGAATTTTGGAAGATTACAACCAACGCGTCCACTATCTCTGCTACCACCTCTTTTAAGACTCTAGGATGCAGGCCATCGGGTCCAGGGGACTTGTCCACCTTTAGTCCCATTAGTTTGCCTAGTACTTTCTCTCTAGTGATAGTGATTGTTTTAAGTTCCCCCCCCCCCCCGAACCCCAATAGCCCCTTGATTATCCATTATTGGGATGCTTTTAATGTCTTCTACCGTGAAGACCGATACAAAATATTTGTTCAAAGTCTCCGCCATTTCCCTGTTTTCCATTATTAATTCCTCAGACTCATCCTCTAGGGGACCAACGTTTACTTTACCTACTCTCTTCCTTTTTCTATACTTGTAGAAGCTCTTACTGTCTGTTTTTATATTTCTTGCTAGCTTACTCTCATAAGCTATCTTCTCTCTCTTTATCATTTTTTTAGTCGGCCTTTGCTGCTTTTTAAAAAATTTCCAATCCTCTGGCCTTCCACTATTCTTCGCAATATTGTATGCTTTTGTTTAAATTTGATCCCATCCTTTACTTCCTTAGTTAGCCACGGATGGTTTATCCTTCTCTTAGAGTCTTTCTTTCTCACTGGAATATATCTTTGCTGAGAGTTATGAAATATCTCCTTAAATGTTTGCCACTGCTTTTCTACAGACTTACCCTGTAATATATTTTCCCAGTTCACTTTAACCAAGTCTGCCTTCATACCTTTGTAATTACCTTTGTTTAAGTACAGGACACTAGTTTGAGACCTAGCTTTCTCACCCTCAAACTGAATTTGAAATTCTACCATGCTATGATCACTCTTCCCAAGAGGATCCTTCACTTCGAGATCATTAATTAATCCAGCCTCGTTACACATTACCAGATCTAAAATAGTCTTCTCCCTGGTTGGTTCCACAACATATTGTTCCAAGAAACCATCCCATATACACTCTAAGAACTCTTCCTCAAGTCTACCTTTGCCAATTTGCTTTGTCAAATCAATATGAAGATTAAAATCTCCCATGATTATAGCCGTACCTTTCTTACAAGCCTCTATTATTTCTTGATTTATACACTGTCCTGCAGTGTGGCTACTGTTTGGGCGCCTGTAGACCACTCCCACCAGTGACTTCTTACCCTTATTATTTCTTTTCTCCACCCAAACTGATTCTACGTCTTGATCTTCCAGGCCAATATCATTTCTCATTACTGCACTGATCTCATCCCTTATTAACAGAGCTACACCAACTCCTTTTTCTTTCTATGAAACACTTTCAGATGTCTTGAGGAAATGAAAGGTGCAATTCCTTTTTGCTTTGATTTTTTTTGTCTTTTGAGATACTGACAGGCCTGCTTTACATTTCCTACATTTTCTGTTTTTATTTCAGAAAAGGGAACTTTCCCAGAGGATTTGTGGATACATTGTATTCTGTAATTGGATTAAGAACAGTCACAAAGATATAATTCTATAAAGGAGGCCAATCTATTCATCTAACTCATCTTTCCAAAGAAATCCGCAGTCCTCCAAATAGAAAGCATACAGTTCACCTTATTGTGGACCATATCTGACATATTTAAGCTCATCAGGGACAATTCAGTAGAAGTAATTCCCGATCTTCAAAGACAATCAAGCTCTTCCATTCACATATCTCAACTACTCAATGCCACCTTCCAAAAACATTACTCGTTCTGACCTGTGCCCCAGGAGCACAAGACCTGTCATGTCACATTTCATCATGGGAACATCTATCCTCATTACTCCTTTTGCATGGCTGCCAGAGATTTTGCCACCCCGTCCACATACTATTGCTGTGTTAAGTTGTCTTCTATAATGTGAAACACTATCATTTTAAGTGGCACATAAATGTTGAAATATCAGCACAGATATTTTGTTAATTTCTCTACTTATATCATGACTTCCCTTTCATCTCACAATATACTTTGTTTAAAAGAGTGGAATCAACTTCTCTTTAAGCTTGTGGGGGCAGAGCATGCACAAGAGAGATTCCCATTTTCTTTTGCTATTAATTTTTAAATCTTTCTGTATCAGGAAGTCCGATCCTGTTCAGCAAGTTCACTCTTTCTTTATCCATTCGTCCTCCTTTCTGGTGGGAACTGTATTTGCATCATGTTTTGTGGTGCAAGCATGAACTCTGCCCAACTTACAGTGTTCCAAACTAATAACTAGTAAAGCTTCTGGTGCGGAGCCTCAGCAGATGGGAGCACATTTCAGAAATCGGTCTTAACATTATCAGGTCATGACATGATAGAGCCAATTCTTGAACCTGTACTCCTGTCCAGCATGCCAATGGTCCTGCTGTGCAAAAACTAAAGATTACTCCTGCAAAAAAGCATTGTTTAGCATCACCACATTTTTTGGAGATTGACAGTGGAATGGGAAGGGGCGGGGGGAGGTATGAAACAGCCAAATATTATTCAGAGCCTACTTTGAAGCTCATAAGTGCCAAATGCCTTGAGGTAGCTCAGCTGTCATTTTAATATTTTAAAATGCAATTGTGTCACGGCAAAGAGTCGTAGGTGTTTGCTGAGCAACAAGCAATCCTGTTTAATATCTTGTCTATAAAATCACACACAATCTGCACAATTATTGAACTGAAGCTTTTTCCATTAAGACAGATGCACTCTCCAACAAGTTGAGCCCAGGCTGGGATACAGCTATGGCACGATGAATGACAAATCTCTGATAGAGTTTCCCCCCCCCCCACCCCCAAGTTTGCTTTACTCCTCTCCTGAAAGCTCTGCATCTTTCTTGGATATGATTGCGAAGCTGTGCCAGTCCCTCGTACATTTCCCATACGTGAACCTGGATGTCAGCGCTGGCAGAGGAGCTGCTCAAGGTCTTGCCGTACCATATGGTTAAGGGTATTGGAGAACTCATCAGCAAAGGGCGTCCATCGCTGTGGTGAATGCAACAACTCACCCAGTCTGACATGTCCATTGAGAAGTGGCACTTGCAGAAAAATGAAGCGATGACAAGATCTGCACCTCAGTTGACAAAGCATGAATTCTGTTGCTTTGTGTTTCCAAGTCATTGCGTAAAAAATCGCACAGATCGAAAATGACACTTTCTGGAAATCTGTAATGATGCACTAAGTATATGTCATCTAAGTACATATAAGTATATATTCTCCAAATCATTACCCAGATTGTAATGTTGATGCTGACATCTGAGCAAGCGCAATTCATCATTGGAGTTGGCTGCAGCTATCAACATCATCGCTAAGATCCAGGAATGCAAAGCAGAACTCGGTCAAAAATGATAGCTGCACTTAGTGACATGACCAAATCTGGTCTTTGTAGGTGATCAATCAAACTTAACAACAGCAGTATTAAAAAAAAAGTTGCATATGGAAAAAATACATCAAGAGTTCCAAGATCCAAAGCTACTGAATAGGAAATTATCATTGTATTCAACAACAGCAACAACAACTTGCATTTATATCGAGCCCTTAAAGTAGTAAAACGTCGCAAGGCACTTCACAGGAGTGTCATCAAACAAAACTTGACACCGAGCTACAGAAGGAGATATTAGGGCAGATGACCAAAAGCTTGGTCAAAGACGTAGGTTTTAAGGAGCGTCTTAAAGGAGGAAAGAGAGGGAAAGAGGCGGAGAGGTTTAGGGAGGGAATTCTAGAGCTTGGTAGCTGAAGGCACGACCGCCAATGGTGGAGCGATTGAAATCGGGGATGCTCAAGAGGCCAGAATTGTAGGAGCGCAGATATCTAGGGGGGTTGTAGGGCTGGAGGAGATTATAGAGATAGGGAGGGACGAGGCCATGGAGGGATTTGAAAACAAGGATGAGAATTTTAAAATCGAGGTGTTGCTTAACTGGGAGCCAATGTAGGTCAGCGAGCACAGGGGTGATGGGTGAACAGGACTTGGTGCGAGCTAGGACACGGCCAGCAGAGTTTTGGATGACCACAAGTTTACGGTCCTACAAAATCTTACGCTAGATTTTCAAATGCTGTTGTGTGTAGATACCCCTGCAGACTGATATCTGACAGTAGTCCATCCCTTTCAGTTTTTCTCCCCCTCAAACAGATTAGATCCGTCACCATGTTAACCATCTTCAATTCAGTGTGGTCTATTTAGTGCATAGTCATTGAAAAAGACATGTTTGGATCTAGGCACCTGCAATCGTTTTGAATAGGGGAACGCTAAATCAAGTACCAAATTAACCCCGTGTGTCTAAAACCTGTTCGATATAAGGAGCCAGAGTGAGTTCCAGTAAACACCGAAAGTGCACAGCACACAATTATAAGCTTGGAACAAGAAAAAACATTTTGCTCATCAAGCACGCTCCTTCAAGAGTCCATGCATGACTGCCTCAATTGTAGAATCTCATTCCCCACCTAAGATCTGTATAATCACTTCCTAATCTCCATGTGCAATTAAACAGGTCATTCAGTATTTAAAAGAGGAAAATAGGTTAAAGATTCAGATGGGACCCTTCTTCAGAACGATGTATTTCCAGCGTTCTTCTGTTTTATTTCAGAGTTCCAGCAATCATAGTTCTTCTATTTAAAGTTTCCAGTGCAATGTCCTACAATATTATCTTTGTTGATCTCAGGGTTTATATGGCATTTGGTGGGGATCTATTTATGAAATCGATGCTGCACACATGCTGACAGTTCCAGTTTTTTCAACAGCTCCGTGAGTTATATTCATCACCAAACAAGTGCCTTTCAGTACCGCCCAAATCTCTTTTAGTTCTATAAATATACACACACTTAAAACACCTGAAATCTATCTCATGAATATGAAAATAAGCTGATCGCGGCACGATCCGGCAAGGAGCTCTGCAGAGTGCAACACTGCAACGTGACATAGTTTTAACATTTCTTTATTTTCTCTAGACAAGCAAATGCTCTCCTTTGAACCACGTGAAGAGCATAAAATAAGGTAAAATGTGTACATTTTCAAACGAGAAAGAACCCTGAATATACATTTTACAAGTTTGGCATGAAAGGAAAAAAAGTACAATTTTAAATGAGAACACAAAAACATACTAAAGTTGCAGTATCCTGTGTTTCTGAACCTTTGCATGCCTGACACTGATACGTACAGAAATAAACAACTGCTGTGGATTCCACAGAAGTAACTGGCTGGGAACTGCTGTCAGTCTGACAATAGATGCCTGGTTTCAATCAGTCTCTGAACCTTTGTTCTATGTCACAGCTGCCATTGATATTAGGATGGGTGACTAAAAACCTGGTCACGTTTAAGGTGGACAACTGGTTTAGCCATTCATCGGCAGATCTGGCTGGGCCACATAAAGCAACATCAGCTCTCCTCTACCAAAACTGTTCACTATTCCAGGAAGATCCTCGAATGCAAATATAACCCCCGGCTTCTCTTCTCCACTACAAACTGTCTTCTTGACACCGAGCTCTACCTCACCATCACCTCTATCGACCCCGACACAGCCTCTGGTTTGTCATGCTGCTAGTCCGACATCCAGTACCAGATGAGCAAAAATTTCCTCCATTTAAATATTGGGAAGAGTGAAGCCATTATCTTTGGTCCTTTCCACAAACTCAATTCCCTAGCCATCGACTCTATCCCTCTCCCTGGCCACTGACTGAGGCTGAATCAGACCGTTCATAACCCTGGTGTCCTATTTGACCCTGAACTGAGCTTCCGACCCCATAACCTCTCCATTGCCAAGGCTGCCTACTTCCACCTCCGTAACATCGCCCGTCTCCGCCCTTGCCTCAACTCAGTTGCTGTTGAGACCCTCATCCATGCCTTTGTTAACTCTAGACTCGACTATTTGAAAGCTCTCCTGGCTGGCCTCCTACATTACACCCTATGTAAACTTGAGCTCATCCAAAACTCTGCTGCACATATCCTAACTCGCACCAAGTCCCATTCACCCACCACCCCTATGCTTGCTGACCTACATTGACTCCAGGTCCAGTAATACCTCAATTTTAAAATTCTCATTCTTGTTTTCAAATTAATCAATGGCCTTGCGCTTTCTCTGTAACCTCCTCCAGCCCGACAACCCTTCGAGATCTCGGCACTCCTCCAATTCTGGGCTCTTGCTCATCACCGATTTTCATCGCTCCACCAGTGGCGGCCATGCCTTCAGCTGCCTAGGCCCTAAGCTCTGGAATTCCCTCAAAGTCTCCGCTTCTCTACCTCTCTCTCCTCCTTTAGACACGCCATAAAACCTACCTCTTTGACTAAACTCATCTGGCCTAAGACCTCCTTCTTTGGCTCGTGTCAAATTTTGTTTGATAATGCTCCTGTGAAGAGCCTTGCGACGTTTTGCTACGTTAAAGGTGCTACGTTAAAGAGCAAGTTGTTGTTACTGTTTTAAGGAGGATCTTAAGAGGGAGAGAAAGGGGAAGAGGTGGGGATGTTTAGGGAGGGAATTCCAGAGCTTAGGGCCTAGATGGCTGAAGGCATGGCTACCAAAGGTGGGGCGAACCGAGTGGAGTTTGTGTCAGAGGCCACACTTGGTGGAACGCAGAGTTCTCGGTGGGTTGTAGAGCTGGAGGAGGTTACAAAGATAGGGAAGGATGAGGCCATATAGGAATTTGACCACAAGGATGAGCATTTTAAAATCAAAGCATTGGTGGACCAGTAGCCAATGTAGGTCAGTGAGGCACAGGGGCAATTCGTGAGCTGGACTTGCTGCGAGTTAGGTTACGGGCAGCAAAATTTTGGATGAGCTCAAGTTTATGGAGGGAGGAAGATGGGAAGCCGGCCAGGAGAGCGTTGGAATCGCCAATTCTGGAGGTAATGAAAGCAGGTATGAGAGCTTTAGCAGCAGATGGGCTGAGGCAGGGGTGGAGCCGGGAAATGTTACGGAGGTGGAAGTAGGCGGTCTTGGGTGACGGAGAGGATATGGGGTCGGAAACTCAGCTCAGGGTCAAATAGGATGGCGAGGTTGCTGCTGCTCTGGTTCAGCCTGAGACAGTGGTCGGGGAGGAGGATGTAATTAGTGGCGAGGGAACGGAGTTTGTGGCGGGGTCCGTAGACAATTGGAGGAACTTGCGGCTCATCCATTACTGTATGCCGGACAAGAGACCCACAGGGAACAGAAAGTTTCTGTTTGTTTTAATCCCATATCTCATTTGATATTCTGCAATGACTTAACTCTCATTACCTGTTTTCACAAGTTAATTGCATTAAAAAAAGTGAAGTGGATTTTGTTTAAAGAGTCACGACTCTCGAAGCATCTCTGACTTCTAATTTTTTTGTTAAGTGTCTTCTCTTAGATTTATTTTTACGACTGCAATTTTTAGTCAGGACGTAGTGAACATTTGCACGGCTTGGAAGTAAATATGGGGTCGTAAAGCTCAGAGTGTTTTGTTGCAAAACAATTGCAAACCTTCTTCATGCCATTTTCAAATTCTTCCTCTCCTCTCCCTTACAATCACAGAAAATTAAAAAGAAAACCAGTCTCACACAGAATATGGGACAGGATTAAAGAATAATTATGCTGCATTTATCCTGCTGTGCTACCTCTGGAGGTGCGACTGCCTTCAGAGGCATGAGGTGGGTCGCCTGAGGCCAAACACTGACAGTAGAAAACCCAAATGCGACAGGTCACCATTCTGTTCTGGCTATGGCGTCCCTGGCCAGTGGCCAGAAAATTGAAAAGTCTCAATCCCAACTTTGAGCAGCCAGGCGTTCAGTTGTTTCAGTGTTACAGCCGGTACTCTGAATCTACCCACCAACGTAAATAAGCCAAATTCAGAGCACCGGCAGCCTTACCACACTGCAGAACCACTTCAAACAGTTCTTCAGTATAAAGGTTCAATCAGGGACTTTTGTATTTCCAAAGTATGCAGACACAAATCTCAAATGCTAGAAATGTGCACACACAATTGTGCATTCTTTTTCATTAACAATACAAATCACATAAGGGATTTTGGATTTTTTTGGAGCTGCGAAAAAGACATCTGTACTTATTTATTTCACATAAATATATATATATATATAAAAAAAGCACCAGCAAGGGTCGACTCTGCAAGTCAATTCATGTGGAGACATTCTTCCAACAATGACTTACTATTGTGTACGGCGTCGAGAAACAACAGTAAATCTCACATTTTTAGTTTAGAAAATGGGCAAATGTCATCAAAATGAAACAATGGTTTATACCGAAGAGGTGCAGTAAAACACGCTTGAATCTAACAATGTTTTTATTTAAATTACAAAGTTTCATTTACAAAATGCATTTGTACCAAAATAACCTCTTTCTATTGATGACAAACATGAAAAAAATCACGGGATTTGAAAGCTCGTATTCAACGCTCAATGCAATGCTTGGCAAGCTCACAAAGCTCCTCCCCGAACTCATTGAGTTACCTTGGCAGCTGTAAGATGGGCTATTTTCTTCAATGCCTGGAGCCTAAATGTAATGTGAATCTTGATTTTAAAAAGGCATTATTTCACAGTGACATCATCAGTATTATGGGTTTTAAATTCCATTTCTTTTGTGGTTCATTGAATATGCTATAGAATCGGACTATTCTTCATGGAAAGCTCTTCTCAATATTTACATTTCATCATTTTCAAATGTTGAGGTATTAGGAAGATCTCCATCTTCTCCATGTGCATTCTCACAAATCTCTGCATTTTACTGCAACTGCCATGCAAACACGTTCCCAGTCCAGAAATGTATGTGTCTCACTATGTAACGGTCATATTTCCCCATATGTTGCTTGTACGTTTTAGGTGTCCAGTACTCCACTCCCCTCCCGGATGTGGTGACTCTTGCTGGCCTACGGTTCCACAGGTCAAGGTAGTCCTTTGGAACCTCGTCCAAGTAAGCATTTTTGACGTGTGAATCTGGAGCCCAAGTGTAGAGCACCACAACTTGACGTGATACCATCCTCACATGCACATTTCCCGCAAGGATCACTGAATAGAAATCAGGATCGGGTGCCCGTGCAATTATTAATTTGTTTTTATGGGATGTGGGCGTCGCTGGCGAGGCCCAGCATTTATTGCCCATCCCTAGTTGCCCTCGAGAAGGTGGTGGTGAGCCGCCTTCTTGAACCCGCTGCAGTTCGTGTGGTGAAGGTTCTCCCACAGTGCTGTTAGGCAGGGAGTTCCAGGATTTTGACCCAGCGACGATGAAGGAATTATTCCCCATCTCTGCTTGGGGTACAGGAATCAATTAGAGTGTTGAAATCAGCTAACTTAGCACAGATAGTGGAACTGGAATCTTCCTGGATTTTAAGGTCAGTTACCACACCAAGTGGTGCATTTACTCACCATGGTGACAGGGGAGCCCATTGCAGCTGTTTCCATGACACACTAATACATTAATAAGAACATAAGAACATAAGAAATAGGAGCAGGAGTAGGCCAATCGGCCCCTCGAGCCTGCTCCGCCATTCAATAAGATCATGGCTGATCTGATCCTAACCGCCAATCTACTATCTATCACAGAACCATCTCCTGCATCTAACAGAATTGCACACACGAAATAGGAGCAGAATCAGGCTACACAGTCCCTGGGCCCGCTCCACTACCCACAGGGCCATGACCGATCCGAACCTAGACTCATGTCCAAATTCCTGCCCGCTCCCCGTAACCCTTAATGCCCTTTACTTCTAGGAAACTGTCTATTTCTGTTTTAAATTTAATTAATGTTGTAGCTTCTACAGCTTTTTGTGGCAGCATATTCCATGGACCTACCACCCTCTGAGTGAAGTAGTTCCTCCTCATCTCAGTTTTGAAAGAGCAGCCCCTTATTCTAAGACTATGTCCCCTAGTTCTCGTCTCACCCGTCATCGGGAACATCCTCCCCGCATCCACCCGATCCAACCCCTTCACAATCTTATATGTTTCAATAAGATCGCCTCTCATTCTTCTGAACTCCAATGAGTAGAGTCCCAATCTACCCAACCTCTCCTCATATGACCACCCCCTCATCCCCGGGATTAACCGAATGAACCTTTTTTGCACTGCCTCGAGAGCAAGGATGTCTTTCCTTAAGTAAGGACACCAAAACTGTATGCAGTATTCCAGGTGCGGTCTCACCAATACCTTGTACAACTGAAGCAATACCTCCCTATTTTTATATTCTATCCCCCTAGCAATGAAAGCCAACATTCCATTTGCCTTCTTAATCACTTGCTGCACCTGCATACTAACCTTTTGAGTTTCGTGCACCAGGACCCCCAGATCCCTTTGCACTTCAGTACTCTCCAGTTTCTTGCCATTAAGATAATAAATTGCTCTAGGATTTTTCCTGCCAAAGTGCATCACCTCACACTTTCCAGTGTTGTATTCCATCTGCCAAATCTCTGCCCACTTACTTAGCCTGTCTATGTCCCCTTGCAGGTTTTTTATGTCCTCCTCATTCACTACTTTCCCTCCCATCTTTGTATCATCTGCAAATTTTGATATGTTACACTTGGTCCCTTCCTCCAAATCGTTAATATAGATTGTGAAGAGTTGGGGACCCAGCACTGACCCCTGTGGAACACCACTAGTTACTGATTGCCAGTCTGAGAATGAACCATTTATCCCAACTCTTTGCTTTCTGTTAGATAGCCAATCCTCTATCCATGCCAGAATATTACCCCCAATTCCGTGATTTTTTACCTTAAGCAATAATCTTTTGTGTGGCACCTTGTCAAATGCCTTTTGGAAGTCTAAATACACTACGTCCACTGGTTCCCCTTTATCCACTCTATATGTTACTTCCTCAAAGAACTCCAGCAAATTTGTCAAACATGACTTCCCCTTCGTAAAACCATGCTGACTTTGTCCTATTAAATTATGATTATCCAAATGTCCTGTTACTGTTTCCTTAATAATGGACTCCAAAATTTTACCTACCACAGATGTTAGGCTAACCGGTCTATAGTTACCAGCCTTCTGTCTACTGCCCTTTTTAAATAAGGGTGTTACATTAGCAGTTTTCCAGTCTGCCGGGACCTTAGCGGAATCCAGGGAGTTTTGAAAAATTATTACCAATGCATCTACAATCCCTACCGCCACTTCCTTCAAGACTCTAGGATGTAAGCCATCAGGTCCAGGTGATTTATCCGCCTTGAGTCCCATTATTTTACCGAGTACCACTTCCTTAGTGATTTTGATCGTGTTTAGCTCCTCTCCCCCTATAGCCCCCTGTTTGTCCAGTGTTGGGATATTCTTAGTGTCCTCTACTGTAAAGACTGATACAAAATATTCATTCAGTGTTTTTGCCATCTCCATATTTCCCACCATTAATTTCCCGGTCTCATCCTCTAAGGGACCAACATTTACTTTAGCCACCCTTTTTCTTTTTATATAACTATAAAAACTCTTACTATCTGTTTTTATATTTTTTGCTAATTTACTTTCATAATCTATCTTCCCTTTCTTAATCAATCTTTTTGTTATTTTTTGCTGCCTTTTAAAGTTTTCCCAATCCTCTGTCCTCCCACTAGATTTCGCTACCTTATATGCCCTTGTTTTTAGTCGAATACTATCCTTAATTTCTTTACTTAGCCACGGATGACTGTCCTTTCTTTTACACCCTTTTCTTTTCAGTGGAATATATTTTTTTTGGAAGTTGTAAAATAACTCCTTGAATGTACACCACTGATCATGTGTTGTCTTACCCTTTAATCTATTTTCCCAATCCACTCTACTCAATTCCGCTCGCATACCTTCATAGTCTCCTTTATTCAAGCTTAGCACGCTTGTTTGAGATCCAACCTTCTCACCCTCTAATTGAATATGGAATTCAACCATGTTATGGTCACTCATTCCAAGGGGATCCTTTACTAGGACATTTTTAATTAATCCTGTCTCGTTACACAGGACCAGATCTAAGGTTGCTTGCCCCCTGGTCGGTTCAGTTACATACTGCTCAAGAAACCCATCCCTAATACACTCAATGAACTCATCCTCAAGGCAGCCCTGCCCCATTTGATTTGTCCAATTAATATGATAGTTAAAATCCCCCATAATTATAGATGTTCCCTTATTACATGCCTCAACTATTTCCTCCATATTGGAAGGCCTCCTCCCACAGACTATTACTCTGAGAATTTATCTTTATCCAAAGACAATTCCAAAGACACGATGAGGATTCAATCACCCGGAAAAGTCAATAATTCATCTTGCCTCTTTACAGAGGCTGATTGACCTGCTGTGTATTTACAGCAGTCTCTATTTTTATTTCAATTACTACAGCGGGTTTTTGTTAGTCCTTTCTTTTACACCAATGCTAATCCCTATCGATATGGTCAGTTTGAAACTTTTCCTCTGAATTGCCTTGGAATGTTTATCTATGTTAAAGGTGCTATTCAATACAAGTTGTTGATGTTGTTGTTGTTGTTGTTGTTGTTGTTGTTTCCATGCAGTCTGCCTTGAACTGCCAGATTTCTTATTTTCAGAGAAAATCATAACTTCATCACATCACGCAGGAGGATGAGGGTAAAGTAACAGAAAATCAAAAAAGCCTAACTTAAAAACAATTCATATAGCAGTTATTTCCAATTAGTTGCACTGTCAGTAGCAACGTAGTTCTAAGCCAGCCTATGATCTCTTAATCTCTCTTAGTGTCTCTTAATCGCTCCTGCCTTCCACCCTATCCTTTTGTTCTTTCCTCCCCTCCCCCCGCCCCTACACCTGTTTAAAAACCTGTTCCATCTCCAGTTTTTTCCAGTTCTGACGAAGGGCCATCGACCTGAAACGTTGACTCTGTTTCTCTCTCCACAGATGCTGCCTGGCCTGCTGAGTATTTCCAGCGTTTTCTGTTTTTATCTCAGATTTCCAGCATCCGTAGTATTTTGCTTTTGTATGATCACAGTTTACTTCACAATACTGACCTTAAAGGCACATACTGGTCATATATTATTTTAAAAAGGAACTACAGCTTTTAAATTATTCAGCTTCTGGTTTAGCAAAACAATGAAGTTTAAAAATACAATTGGTATACACCTCTATCTTTAAGGAGAAAACCGAAGGCTATGATTGCAATTACTTCATCACCTAAGGCCAGGCACATTTTAGGCAGATGGACGAATGGCGATATAAATGTAATTCTGCAGCAGTTTCAGTATGCAGGGAAAGAGGCGCAACAACAGTGTGCAGGAGGAATTCCAGGTACAGCTTAACAGGTTTCGGACTTCTTGCTGAGATTGTAAGTCTAAGGTCTGCCGAACATTCAGTGATGGGCCATCATGCTCGTTCCAGCTGTCAGAAGCACAGCTGTTGGGTTTCCTTCTGCCTGATCAGCCATGCCAATACCCTACAGCTAGCATGTTCTCTGACAAGGTCCAGTGGAGAACCGCAAAGAAGTGAACAGTTTGCCTCTAATAACAAATTCAAGAACACATTTCGCAACATAATGCTCTTCATCACCGCCTGATGTCACAAAATGAAATATTCAGAATAAACACTGCGACACAAAATGTAGGGTTTTGTATAAAAAAAAACATTTTAATTTGGCTGCATGTCTCTCTTTTCTAATAGGAGTAGGGGATATTATATATTATTCAGGTATTGTCCCATTGGATTGGAAAAGGTGGGAGAGATGAATCAGGAATTATAGACCGATTAGCCTAACGTCTGTTGTGGGGAAGTTTCCAGAATCTGTTCTTAGGGAAAGAGTGACTGAGCACTTGGACAAACATGAACTGATCAGAGAGCCAGCATGGATTTGTAAAAGGTAAGTCATGTCTAACTTACCTAGTTGAATTTTTTGAGGAGGTCACTAATGTGGTAGATAAGGTAGTGTCTGTGGATGATAGATAACACTTGGACCACGTGATGATCTGGACTGGTTTTGATTGGCTAAGGGGATCAGAGAGGAATTTTCACGAGTATTTTTCCCTCATTGGCCCGAGGATTTTCACTGTTTATTTGCCTCTCCCAGGAGATCACTTGACTGAGGGCGGGGGAGGGAGTGCTCAGTCATGATGCTCCGGCCATCACGAGTGTGGGGCAGGCTTGATGGACCAGCTGGTCTTTTCCTGCCTGTAAATTTCATATAGGAACATAGAAGATAGGAGCAGGAGTAGGCCATTCGGCCCCTCGAGCCAGTTCTGCCATTTAATGAGATCATGGCTGATCATCCAAATTCAGTACCCTGTCCCCGCTTTCTCCTCATATCCCTTGATCCCTTTAGCCTTAAGAAATATATCTAACTCCTTCTTGAATATATTTAATGAATTGGCCTCAACTGCCTTCTGTGGTAGAGAATTCCACAGGTTCACCACTCTCTGGGTGAAGAAATTCCTCCTCCTCTCAGTCCTAAATGGCTTACCCCTTATCCTTAGACTGTGACCCCTGGTTCTTGACTCCCCCGCCATGGGGAACATCCTTCCTGCATCTAGTCTGTCTAGTCCTGTTAGAATTTTATAAGTTTCAATGAGATCCCCTCATTCTTCTAAACTCTAGTGAATATAAGCCTAATCGACCCAATCTCTCTTCATACGTCATTCCTGCCATCCCACGTATCAGTCTGGTGAATCTTCGCTGCACTCCCTCCATGGCAAGAACATCCTTCCTCAGATAAGGTGACCAAAACTGCACACAATACTCAAGGTGTGGTCTCACCAAGGCCCTGTACAACTGCAGCAAGACATCCTTGCTCCTGTACTCGAACCCTCTCGCTATGAAGGCAAATATACCATTTGCCTTCTTAACCGCCTGCTGCACCTGCATGTTTACCTTCAGCGACTGGTGCACAAGGACACCCAGGTCTCGTTGCACTTCCCCTTTTCCCAATCTATTGCCGTTCAGATAACAATCTGCCTTCCTGTTTTTGCCACCAAAGTGGATAACCTCGCATTTATCCACATTATACTGCATTTGCCATGCATCTGCCCAATCACGCAACCTGTCCAAATCATACTGGAGTTTCTCTGCATCCTCCTCACAGCACACACGCCCACCCAGCTTTGTGTCGTCTGCAAACTTGGAGATATTACATCTAGTTCCCTCGTCTAGATCATTAATATATCTTGTGAATAGCTGGGGTCCTAGCACCGATCCCTGCGGTACCCCACTAGTCACTGCCTGCCATTCAGAAAAAGACCCGTTTTTTCCAACTCTTTGCTTCCTGTCTGCCAACCAGTTCTCCATCCAAGTCAGTACCTTACCCCCAATCCCATGTGCTTTAACTTTGCACGCTAATCTCTTATGCGGGACCTTATCGAAAGTCCAAATACACCACATCCACTGGTTCTCCCTTATCTATTCTACCAGTTACATCCTCAAAAAATTCCAGTAGATTAGTCAAGCATGATTTACCTTTTGTAAATCCATGTTGACTTTGTCCGATCCTGTCACTGTTTTCTAAGTGGTCTGCTATTACATCTTTTATAATGGACTCTCGCATTTTCCCCACTACCGATGTCAGGCTTACCTGTCTATAATTCCCCGTTTTCTCTCTACCACCTTTTTTAAATAGTGGGGTTACATTAGCTACCCTCCAACCCATGGGAACTGTTCCAGAGTCTATAGAATTTTGGAAGATAACCAGCAATGCATCTACTATTTCTAGGGCCACTTCCTGAAGTACCCTAGGATGTAGATTATCAGGCCCTGGGAATTTATCAGCCTTCAATCCCATCAATTTCCCTAACACCATTTCCCTACAAATACTGACTTCATTCAATTCCTCCCTCTCATTAGACCCTATGTTCCCCGACATCTCTGGGAGGTTATTTGTGTCCTCCTTTGTGAAGACGGAACCAAAATATGTATTTAATTGGTCTGCCATTTTCTTTGTTCCCCATTATAAATTCCCCTGATTCTGACTGCAAAGGACCTACGCTTGACTTCACCAATCTTTTTCTCTTCACATATGTACAGAAGCTTTTACAGTCAGTTTTTATGTTCCCTGCAAGCTTACTCTCATACTCTATTTTCCCCCTCTTAATTAATCCCTTTGTCCTCCTTTGCTGAATCCTAAACTGCTCCCAATCCTCAGGTTTGCTGCTTTTTCTGGCCAATTTATATGTCCTCTCCTTGGATCTTATGCTATCCCTAATTTCCCTTGTTAGCCACGGTTGAGTCACTTTTTTTGTTTTATTTTTATGCCAAACAGGGATGAACAAATTCTGTAGTTCATCCATGCGATCTTTAAATGTTTGCCATTGCCTATCCACCGTCAACCCTTTAAGTAATGTTCCCCAATCCATCCTAGCCAACTCGCACCTCATACCATCGTAGTTTCCTTTATTTAAATTCAGGACCCTAGTCTCTGAGTCAACTAATACTTCACTCTCCATCTTAATGAAGAATTCTATCATATTATGATCGCTCCTCCCCAAGGGGCCTCGCACAACAAGATTGCTAATTAATCCTTTCTCATTACATAATACCCAGTCTAAGATGGCCTGATCTCTAGTTGGTTCCTCGACATATTGGTCCAGGAAACCATCCCGTATACACTCTAGGAATTCCTCCTCCACAGTATTGTTACTAATTTGGTTAGCCCAATCTATATGTAGATTAAAGTCACCCATGATAACTGCTGTGCCCTTATTGCACGCGTCTCTAATTTCCCATTTAATGCCATCCCCAACCTCAGCATTACTGTTTGGGGGTCTGTATACAACTCCCACTACCGTTTTCTGCCCCTTGGTATTTCTCAGCTCTACCCATACAGATTCCACATCATCAGAACTAATATCCTTCCTTACTATTGTGTTAATCTCCTCTTTAGCCAGCAATGCTACCCACCTCCCTTTCCTTTTTGCCTGTCCTTCCTGAATATTGAATACCCCTGGATATTGAATTCCCAGCCTTGGTCACCCTGGAGCCATGTCTCCGTAATCCCAATTATATCATATCCGTTTACATCTATTTGCACAGCTAATTCATCCACCTTATTCCGAATGCTACTCGCATTAAGACACAAAGCATTCAGGCTTGTTTTTTTAACACTCTTAGTCCTTTTAGAATTATTATTTACTGTAGCCCTGTTTGATTTACACCCTTGATTTCTCTGCCTTCCACTTTTGCTTTTCTCCTTCCTGTCTTTTGTGTCTATCCTTGCTTCCCTTTCCTCTGTCTCCCTGCACAGGTTCCCAACCCCCTGCCATTTTAGTTTAAACCCTTGCCAACAGCACTAGCAAACACTCCCCCGAGGACATCGGTCCCGGTCCCGCCCAGGTGCAAACCGTCCAGTTTGTACTGCTCCCACCTCCCCCAGAACCGGTTCCAATCTCCCAGGAATTTGAATCCCTCCCCCTCGCACCATTCCTCTAGCCACATATTCATCTGAAATAGCCTTCTATTTCTACTCTGACTAGCACGTGGCACTGGTAGCAATCCTGAGATTACTACCTTTGAGGTCCTATTTTTTAATTTACCTCCTAACTCCCTATATTCAGCTTTTAGGACCTCACCTCATTTTGTACCTATATCGTTGGTACCGATATGCACCACGACAACTGGCTGTTCACCCTCCCCCTCCAGAATGCCCTGCAGCCGCCCCGAGACATCCTTGACCCTTGCACCAGGGAGGCAACATGCCATCCTGGAGTCTCTTTTGCGGCCGCAGAAAAGCCTATCTATTCCCCTTACAATAGAAACCCCTATCACTATAGCTCTCCCGCTCCTTTTCCTCCCGTCCTGTGCAGCAGAACCACCCATGGTGCCAGGAAGTTGGCTGCTGCTGCCTTCCCCCGATAAGCCATCTCCCCCAACAATATCCAAAGTGGTATATCTGTTTGAGAGGGGGATGGCCACAGGGGACCCCTGCACTACCTGCCTGCGCCTACTACTCTGCCTGGCGGTTACCCATTCCCTTCCTGCCTGTGCAGCCTTTACCTGCGGTGTGACCAACTCATTAAACGTACTATCCATGATGTCCTCAGCATCGCAAATGCTCCAGTATGTATCCATTCGCAGCTCCAGTGCTGCAATGCGGTCTGCCAGTAGCTGCAGCTGGATACACTTCCTGCACACATGGTCGTCAGGGACACAGGACATATGTGTGCTATTTAAATGGATTTCCAGAAGGCATCTGACAAGGTTCCACACAAGAGAATCTTAACAAAAATGAGAGCGCATGGAATTGGAGGCAACCTGTTGACATGGGCAGGGAATTGGTCCGGAAGCAGGAGACAGAGAGTATGGATAATGGGTATTTACTCCAATTGGCAGGATGTGACCAGTAGTGTCCCCCAGGGATCTGTACTGGGGCCTCAGCGTTTCACTATATTTATAAATGACCTAAATGAAGGAAGAGAGAGCTGTATATCCAAGTTTGCTGATTACACCAAGTTGGGTGGCTCAGTAAATAGTGTAGATGGGAGCAGAAAGCTGCAAAGGGACATTGAGAGATTGAGTGAGTGGGCAAAACTGTGGCAGATGAAGTTCAACGTGGGAAAGTGCGAGGTCATCCACTTTGGAGCGAAGAAAGATCGATCAGAGTATTTTCTAAATGGTGAAAAGATCGGAACAGTGGAGGAGCAGAGAGATTTAAGGGTCCATGTATAGAAATCACTAAAAACTAGTGGACAGGTACAAAAAACAATTAAAAAAGCTAATGGAATTTTAGCCTTCATCACAAGGAGGCTGGAATACAAAGGGGTGGAAGTTATGCTACAGCTGTATAAAGTTAAGGTTAGACCGCATCTGGAGCACTGCGTTCAGTTCTGGGCACCGCACCTCAGGAAGGATATATTGGCCTTGGAGGGAGTGCAGCGCAGATTCACCAGAATAATACTGAGGCTAAAAGGGTAAATTATGAGGCCAGGTTGCTTCGACTTGGCTTGTATTCCCACGAGCACAGAAGATTAAGGGGTGATCTAATTGAGGTATTTAAGATGGTTAAAGGAGTTGATAGGATAGATAGAGAGAAACTATTTCCTCTGGTGGGGGAGTCAGAACAAGGGAGCGTAACCTTAAAATTAGAGCTTGGCCATTCAGGGGTGATGTCAGGAATTACTTTTTCACACAAAAGGTAATGGAAATCTGGAAAACTCTCCCCCAGAAAGCGATTGAGGCTAGGTCAATTTAAAATTTTGAGATTCATTGATTTTTGTTACAACTGAGGCCCCAACCTCAGGTGATATCTCAGGTGGACATAAACGATCCCATGGCAGTATCTGATAAGGAGCAGGGGGGGGGGGGGATCTCCTTGTGTCCTGGCCAACATCACCAAAATAGATTATCTGGCTATTTATCTCATTACAGTTTGTAGGAGCTTGCTGTGTGCAAATTGGCTGCCATGTTTGCCTACATTACAACAGTGACTGTACTTTAAGAACATAAGAACATAAGAAATAGGAGCAGGAGTAGGCCAATCGGTCCCTCGAGCCTGCTCCGCCATTCAATAAGATCATGGCTGATCTGATCCTAACCTCAAATCTAAAGAACACAAGAAGTCGGAGCAGGACCCGGCCACTCAGCCCCTGGGCCCGCTCCGCCACCCACAGGGCCTTGACCGATCCGAACTCAGCCTCATGTCCAATTTCCTGCCCGCTCCCCGTAACCCCTAATTCCCTTTACTTCTAGGAAACTGTCTATTTCTGTTTTAAATTTATTTAATGATGTAGCTTCCACAGCTTCCTGGGGCAGCAAATTCCACAGACCTACTACCCTCTGAGTGAAGAAGTTTCTCCTCATCTCAGTTTTGAAAGAGCAACCCCTTATTCTAAGATTATGCCCCCCAGTTCTAGTTTCACCCATCCTTGGGAACATCCTTACCGCATCCACCCGATCAAGCCCCTTCACAATCTTATATGTTTCAATAAGATCGCCTCTCATTCTTCTGAACTCCAATGAGTAGAGTCCTAATCTACTCAACCTCTCCTCATATGTCCACCCCCTCATCCCCGGGATTAACCGAGTGAACCTTCTTTGTACTGCCTCGAGAGCAAGTATGTCTTTTCTTAAGTATGGACACGAAAACTGTACGCAGTATTCCAGGTGCGGTCTCACCAATACCTGCTGTATAAAAGTATAAAATTGGCTGTGAAGCGTTTTGAGACATCCTGATGTGGTGAAAGGCAATAAGAAGATATCCTTTGATGTATTGTTTCCACTTTTGTATTCACACAATACATGAAGTTAAGGATAACGGATGGGAACGTACATAAGAAATAGGAGCAGGAGTAGGCCATACGGCCCCTTCAGGCAACTCCGCCATTCAATAAGATCATGGCTGAAAGGGGGATCTAACAATAAATATGAGAATACTGGATCCTTCAGAGCACTGTCATAGACTTGGGTCAGCTTTCTAACTGCCTATATAAACAGCTTTAACATGTACATGATGGGGATATTCCAGCCCATCTACAGATGCAAGTGATAGAACTACATGGTTACCAGCATGAATTAAAGACTGCTTTCTGAACTAGATACTTAGACAGACATCTACTTCTGTGAATATTTTCTCCATTGTAATTATAACATACAGACATTAGCAGTGATCAGCCTGAATGTGACCCTGTTATTTATCTTTTTAAGCTCAAATAAGGACACTTTTCCTCGTATTTAAGATGAGAAGCAACAGTGGAGGTTGCAAATTCATCCCTAATGGTTACTGCAGAAAGTATCTTGGAACTGGGCTTTTTAATCCATTATACCATACAATTACAGAACAACTACCCAAAATGCTTGTGACTGCAGTATTTGTTAGAAAGCTATTTTAACGAACCTCACCCGAGCTCTGGGTTAGAATTCTTTGTAGTCAGTCACTTACAAACAGAGGTTGCAACAATATGTCAATTGGGATCAGTTAGTAGCACTCTCACCCAACTTTGTGGAATCAAGTCCTACTCCCGGATTTGAGCATATAATCATCGTACTTTAATGCAGCACTGAGAGAGTGCTACACGGTTGGAGGTGCCATCCTGCAAATGACATGTTAAACCCAAGTGCTGTCTATCTTTACCTGTGGTTCAAATGGATAGGAAAGATTCATTGGTACTAAAAAAAAAAGAACAGTTAACTCTCCTGATATCCCAGCCAACATTTTTCTCTCACATAACACTGCAAAAACAGATTACTGGCCATTCATCCAACTGCTGTTTGTGGGTTCTTATTTGAAGCAAATGATTTGGCCACATAACAACAATGCCTGCACCTCAACATACAGTAATTCACTGTATATAAAGTCCTTTGGCATGTTTTGTAGAGATGTGATAAAGTGCAATATAAATGGAAATTCTTGCAATGTGGCCCATCCAGCTATCTCCATGGTTTCTATCCATGTTATGGATCCAGACAGACTGCGCTCATCTGCTGCTCTCCAGACCTTCTCCTGCCTGCAGAATTGTAAATCTGTCCATTTCAATGTATTCAATTCAGTCTGCTGCGTGCTGCTTATAGTCCAGTGACACTTCATTCCCCGTTGACACAGCTAGTTCGCACTCAGTGTACGTTTCCCTTTACTCTTTTGTTTAGACTTTTTGTTTTACTTGTTTCACAGCACTTTGCTCACTTTGGCAAAAAGTTCAAATATCAAGTGGCATGAGGTACAAACCAGGAAATTAGGGGGAAAATTGGGTTGCTTTGCGCCTCCCGTTAGCGTCCCAAAGGGGCACTAATGGGGCGCAAAGCACCTAGCGCCCGGGCATGGTGCTGCCAACGCCTCCCGCGAAATTCAGTGGGAGGTTGGCGCCGGCGGTAGCCAAAAGCGCCCCGCGGTGCTGCGCCTCCAACGATGACGCCATCGCCGTGCGCAGCGCCCTGCTCGCGCCCAGGCTGCAAACTTGGCTCGCGCCGCTTGACCTACCGCCGGACGCTATGTCTGACAGGGTCAGGGTGCCGTGTTTGCGGCCATGGCGGCGCAAATTAAAGCCGTTTTTTTGGGCTGCCTGCCAGCACCTGCCCCCTCTCGCCTCCTCCTGCGGGGTGCCGGCTGCGATCGGTCAGCCCGGCACTCCTCGAGTGCCGGGCTCTTTTGCCGGCACCCTGCTCCCCGGTGGTCCAGCAGGGCCCCGGTGCACGCTGGGCTAGGCCCCTCCCCTTTAATCAGGGGAAGGAGGCCTGTAGTACCGCGGTGCTACGTGCCGACACACCGTGGCGCTGTTGCACGTAGCGCCGCGATATTGAATGGGAGCGCCTAAAGGGGGAGGGGGAGCGCTTCCAATAGCGCCCCGCCTCCTGCTTAGGGCACTATCATTCAATTTCCGGCGCAGGGGCGCTAACTTTTTCGGGGCGCTACTGAAATTAGTGCCCCAAAGGGGGCACGACCCAATTTTTCCCCCTCGGTGTCAGAAGGGAGGTCAGGTGGAAAAGGGTAACAAAGACGTGAAATAACTGATCAGCGAAGGCAATTAAAGCAAACATTATAAATGGGTTCCAAAGGCAATCAGTTTCTAATTTTGTTTGACAATTTTCTGGAGAGACAAGGATATAGTGAGAAGATAGGTAGGCAGGGTTGAACTATGAAAATGGGTTTAGCTTGTTGGGCCCAATAAGTTTTTCCAGCTCTTAAAATTTTTGATGCTCTTACTCTTTGAGGGCAGTGGGGTTTTAATAGAACATTTTGTTTAGTTCATAAAGAATGAAATAATATACCTCTTATATCAGGACTGCTTTGGGAGAAAATCTTTGATTTTCAATTTGATGAATTTTCATGCACATTGAGATCAGGGTTGTCAGTTCTTGGAAAATGTTTGCATCCAGTGTCAACATCAGACACTCCTAGTTCAAGTAATGCATGTGTTTGATGCAGAATGGAGCACCGTCTACACTGTCACAACAACATGCTTTATCCCCAACCTCAAAATAACATCACGTACCACTGCAGTGTGCCATTTCCACTTCACTCATCAGCCATCCATGTGACCGTAAAGAGGCAGAAAGCCAACTTATTGCTAACTTGTGTTGAATTATGAGCAGCTTTGTGCTGTGAAATCAGGTTGAGACCAAAACTTATTACATTTTAGGACACTTACAACTGGCAGAGACTTTCACTGCAGCAGTCTGAACTAGATTCAAACTTCAGGTTCCTGAGCTAAAAGGAAGGGCTCGATCATACCTCACCATCAGGTCATAGAATAGTACAGCAAAGAAGGAGGCCATTTGGCCCATCGAGTCTGTGTCGGCTCTTTCAAAGAGCAATCCAGTTAGTCCCACTCCCCTGCCCTTTCCCCATATCCCTGCAATTTTTTTAAGGTCCCACTGCATGCTCACAAGTTGACTCCTAATTAAGCACCACATTCTGTAGGCTAGGATGACACTCATTTGTCATTATAGTATTTTACTTTTTGCAGTATTAGTTTTAGAACATCATTTAATGCACCATCTCTTCTTGTCCGATCAACACCTAATTTGCATAAGAGTAATTTCACCAATTGCAATAGGTGGATAAGAGGTTGTTACATTAATAAGGAGGGGTCAGAAACAATTAAAAGGTACGTCTAAAGCTTGACAATCAAGGCAATGAATTAAATTTAAAACATAAAAGGTTTGGTTCAGGAATGCACAACATGCAACTATTTGTAAACAGATCTACACATGTATGATTGCATGTACTTATGACATGCATCACACATGCATACATAACAAAAAATAATAGATACTTTCTACTGTTTCAACTCAGCTGTTCTGCCATGGACGGACATCAAATATCAGTCATTAATATTTGAGAGGATATGTTCACAGGATCAAAGCTGATTAATTGGCATTTCTCACATATGCTATTTTTTCCATAATGGTTTGGAAGATCTATTTCAATTACCTTACCACCAACGAAGATGCAGTCTGTTTGAAATGTCTGTTCATGAGTGGATGATCAGTGTAATGGCCTTGTTTCCTTCAACAGGAAATGAGATGCAGTACAATACAACACAATGCAAGCAAACAAATGCAATGCAATAATAAATATCGCCCTCACCATACTGGAAACATACCCCATTGCTGGATGTAAACCCCATTATCCCATGTGCAAGAAGCATGGTTTCCACCCCCCCCTCCCACCCCGAAAACTTTGATAACTGTCGGAGGCAGAAGATCTCTCAAGTGAAAAGCTTGACTCAAAGTCAGTGCTCCTGCTAGTAAGGTATAAAGAAGATTGAAATTTCACTAAAGAAAATGTCTTTCTTTTAGAACACGCATTATACTTGTTGTAAGTGCCATCTACAAAATGATTTCAGTTTGTCAAGATGTCGCAAATTCTTTGAGGTCAGTTTTGGAAGGTTTGATTGGCACATAAGGGGACTTTGAGATGCTTTAGTTTTACTGGGGATTAAAGGAATGCTGCTGTTCTATGGCGATCTCCAGATAAACTAAGTCTGTGAACCAGATAAGAATGCTGCACTCCAAATAATCCCCATAAAATTCATCATACTGATTGCCAGGGCAAGTTCACAGTGTGTTAAATTCAGTGTCTACACATGAGATATGGCACACTGACTGCTGAACACTCTTGCAGTGCAGTTTTTTTTATGTCTTATTCCTTACTGAAGTTTATAACATTTTCTGAGAGACAGAATAAGTGATACCCAGTTATTATGATATCACATACCATATTATTCCACATATAACTATTAAAATGATGAATATCAATCTTTGAAATTTCACTGGTTCATGTGTCAGGTACAATGAAAGAAATGAAATGCCTGGTGAAATGTATGCGATACGGCACCGCCAGAGGATTAAATACAGATTATCAGCCAGTGGGCATCGTTGTGGCATCCAATTCTGGACCACCTACCCGATACGCTGTACTGTTGAGTATTCTAGCCTTGCAAGATTCCTTAAATTGTGCATTTTCTTCCGCAACTGCTTCCAGCTCCAGCAGGCAGTACAGACCGTGCTGAGCCTGCTCACCACCTGCTGCCAGGAATGGTGCACTGCTTTCCTTTCCTCTGGTGAAAGGTGCCATGAGGTGCCAAACGGAACAATCCTCCTTGAACCCACCTCATTGCAACTGCACACCCATTTTGCCAGCCGTCAGAAAATTTGGGCTGTAATAAAGACAGCAGATTAACCCCTGTTGCAGTGATTTCAGTCACAGAGGACAAGTATGGCAGAGTGAAATGTTGGGCAAGATGAAAAAATGTGCATGTGTAAAGATTAATTGTGTCTGTCTACACATGTCCTATGGATTTTTTTTTCTCTTTTTATGGGGACAGGCCATCCTAACATAAAGGAAATTCTATTTTCTGTGTCATATATGATTTAATATTTACGTGTGTAATTAAAAATTAGATAGGTTCGGATGAAGGCCCCTTGGCCCATTTTGATCCTTCTAGGATAACAGCCCTCCTGTCAACCAGTTACAGTTCAGGTTTCATATCTACCTAAACAGGCAACAAGTAACTGAGCCACACAGACTAGGATGGTCCCTGTTCTATGCTGAGTTAGCTCATCTGAGCTGGAGTGGCGGTAGAGCACTACAACTGGGCCCACTGCCCCTGGGTTAAGGAAGGGAAAGTTAGTCAGTGCTCCTGCTCCTGATCGCTATCCAGTGACCTTTGGGAGACAGCATGATTGTTTGGATCTTGGAGGAAGTCACGATCGAGGTGGGTTTTGCTGTTCCCTTGCTGCCAAGTAGTTTTTGACTCAATCAGGTCACTTGGCTAAGTTACCAGAAGGTGCAAGGTACCTATCTATGCTGTGGGTCTGTACAAATAATAATATTTTTAAAAAGAATGACAGCAAAAAGTGAAGCCATATGTCTTAGGTTATCTCGAAGAATGCTATCAATCGATAAACATGTACATACCAATTTATTAGTTGCAACCTAAAACACCCAAGTCACACAGCTGAATCAACATAAGTTAACAGCAGAACTGAAAGAGAGATAATGCCTTAAGCAGAATAAAACTCATCCCAGGTTTTCAGGTCTTTGTAAAGAAAGGAATGCAGCTCTATAAGCTGGATGGACTAAGGACAAAACCGTCAACTGTAGGAGAACAATCTGAACAAACACTAAGCGATGTCAGGAACTGTTGGATGGGAAGAGCTGCTAGAGGCAGTTGTAGTGGAAGGGGAGTGTGAAATGACTGCTAGAAACAGCAGCATGGTGTGCTCTCCAATGGGAAACAGGATTTCACAAGCCTACTGAAATATGATGTGGCTGTCTAATGGCAAGAAAGGAGCTGTTGCCATGGTTCTTAGCTTCGACAAAGAACTCAGAAACAGGAGGTGAAATTGTATGATGCAGGATACTGTTTTAACAGCAGATTTGTGCAGAATACAGCAGTACATATCCTTGAAGTGTTTTCTCAAATAGAAGATTCACTACTACACTCGTTGCAGGATTTACAATGATGTATACTGTAATTATTATTGAAGGGCAGAAGGTTGGTGGAATAGCAAACAGCAGCAGGTTAAGGACATCTCCATTGAAAGCTTTAAATGGTTTTCCATCTATTACGAGAAATAAATTGTATACTGAATGAGCTGCGATAAACTGCCTCACTTTATAGCCAATCATTATTTATTTATTCATTAATTTTTCAGGTGGCAACTGCTCACTGCTTTGCAGTTATTCCCTCCCTCCATGTAGGAGCGGGGTGGGGAGGAGGGGTTGGGTCTAGGCTAGGCACATAGGGGGAGAAATTCATTGTAGCCCAGGAATGGGCACTAACTTTAGAAAAGTTTGAGAATCAGCGCCAGGCGCTGATGATTCAGACTGCACGCAAAATTCAGTCTCATTGCACAAAGAAAGGATTGGAGCGCTAAATCAAGCGCTAATGGCCTAGCTCAGTGGCGTTATACTCGAAGCGCTGACCAATATCAGGTGCAGTCTAATCACAAGCATCATTGCCACAGGCTCTTTCCCGTTCTTAAAGGGGAGGTTCATTGATGCTGTAGAACCTCATTCTCATCATTGCTGGCTGTGCAGCTGCCTCAGCAAGCACAAGCAGGCCAAGTAGAAGGAGCCAGACGACTCAAGAAGCTGCACTGATGGCACATCCACGCCCCAGGGAAGAAGCCCGCAGATTCAGCAATGAGGCATTGGAGGCGTTGGTGTTTGCTGTGGAGAGACGGAGGGCGGTGCTCTACCCGGCAAGTGGCAGGAGGCCCTCGCCGCAAGTCTTCCGCATCATGTGGAGGGAGGTAGCTACGCAGCATGTCTTGGGCAGCACTGTGGTCCCCAGGACCCACACACAGTGCAAGAAGAAATTTAATGACCTCACTCGGGAGGTCAGGGTGAGTCAATCCTTCAACAAATGCTACATACCACCATCTGTACCACAATCTTCACACGCTGCCCAAAGCACCACACCCCCAGCACTCACCCACCAACAATCTCTACCTAACAACACTCACACCCACATCTCACACCTTGCACACAATGACGGCTATTCAACTATAGCAGGCACATCACCCAAACACATTGCTCCACACTCACTCACACACTTTCCTTTCTCTTGCAGGCCAAGGTGGCTCACAACAGGAGGGTGCAGGAGCGCACAGGCGGGGGACAAGCTGACACCCAACCACTGTCTGAGCTGGAGACTCAAGTGCTGCAGATTATTGGGCGCCATGGTCACTGGCGACGATGACCCCTTGGGGACAACAATGGTATGTTCATCCCTACTCCTCCTTCTCATATCCCATTTCTCCCTCACCCCACAAGCGTTTCACGCTTTCCAGCTAATCATGCTGCCTCAATGCATTTCTCCCTTCCTGCCCCCCTCCCCTCACCTTAACCTGACTCTTGTGCCTTTATGCTTTCAGATAACCAGCAAGCACCTTGAGGAATCTGTCCCTGGGGCTTTCACGGTGTCAGAGCAGGCCATCAATCCAACAGATTGCAAGGGATGCTGAGGTGCTGCCCCGGGGGAGTGGCAGTGGGTCAGTGGAGCAGGGAGCTGCTGTCCTCTCTCAGGATGACAACAGTCCTGCTTCTACCACTGCCACTCCGCCATTGCCCTTGTCGCTGCCTGTCATCCAGCCAGCCCAGACTGCTGCCACCCATGCTGAGGTGGTACAGTCTGCAGTCAGCCCTTCCAGTCGAGGCGGGAGAAGAGGAGTGTCTCACCTGCAGGCACCAGCTCAGATACTGGCACTACGCATTCTTTAGAGGCTAGTATAGTAGCGGGATCTGCACAGGGTGCGGCCCCGGGGATGAGCGGGCTGCAGCAAGGCCAGGGGGAAAGGGTAGCTCGGGGACCAGCTCCCCGGAGGGCGAGTTTGTGCGCGAGTTCTACTGCACAGGACTCAGATGAGGACCTCGATGGGGAGGCGTTTAGAAAAAGGGTGATGGGCATGCACACAGAGATGATAGGTGCAATGGCAAGGGTGCCCAAGAGCCTGTCAGTAATGATAAGGAGCGTGGAGGAGTCCGCCTCCAACATTGCACAGAGCTCTGCGCACACCATGGAGCCCATCATTTCCAATCGGGAAAGGATGGTCGACTCCCAGAGAGACCGTGACGACCCAGACCTGGTGCCTCGTGTGATGGGCGATCTGGCAGCTTCCATTGCAGCACAGGCAGAAGCAACGCAATGTCTTAGTGCTGTAATGCAGTCTATGCTTGTTGACATCCAATTTCAGATTGCTCTCATGCAGTCTCAGCTTGATGCCACGCAAGCTCTGACTGCTGCCATCGTGGCTGGGCCTACCACTGTCGACCGGGGCTTTCACGGTGTCGCAGCAGGCCATCAATCCAACAAATTGTTAAGGATGCTGAGGTGCTGCTCCGGGGGAGTGGCAGTGGGTCAGAGGAGCAGGAAGCTGCTGTCCTTCCACAGGATGACAACATTCCTGCTTCCACCACTGCCACTCCGCCATTGCCCTTGTCGCTGCCTGTCATCCAGCCAGCCCAGACTGCTGCCGCCCATGCTGAGGTGGTGCAGTGTACAGCCAGGCCTTCCAGGCTCAGAGTTGGTCGAGGGCATCCTGCAAGGCCATCTGAAGACTCCCGCATGGACACTCAGCAGCCTTCCACCAGCCCTACTGCAGCCACTGGGCCAACACTTCATAGGAGCACTAGAGTAGGCAAACGCACAGTAACGAGAGGCACCAAGGGATTGCACAAGGGTGAATAGTTAATATTTTTGGTGTAAATATGTCTTCACTGATTATTGACAAATTTATTAATTCAATTTGGATGATTTTATGGTGTCTCTCATTTCAGCTTTGTGCTGTGATATGGGCTGCGACAGGGATGGAATGATGGGGATGTGGTGAGCAACGGGGATCTGAGGTTTAATTTATTCGAACCGCAGTCTGATGAGCCGGTGACAGACCGACCTTCCGGAAGGCCGATTGAGTGGCTGCCTCCTCCCTCACTCCTGTTCCTCCTCCTCCTCGTCCTCCTCCTCCTCCTCCTCCTCATCTTCCTCCTCCTGAGGTGGTCCCACAATCCCTGGTGACAAGGGCTGGGCCCTCATGATGGCCAAGTTGTGGAGCATGCAGCAGACCACGACAAAATGGGACACCCGCTCAGCCTAGTACTGGAGGGCTCCTCCTGAGCGGTCAAGGCAGCGGAACCGTTGCTTGAGCACCCCAATGGTCTGCTCGATGATGTTCCTGGTGGTGGCATGGCTCTCATTATATGAGTGCTGGGCAGGAGTGTTGGGGTTGGGGGCTGGCTGGGGGGAGTCATGAACCAGGTGGAGAACGGATAGCCCTTATCTCTGAGCAGCCAGCCGCGAGCTTGATGTGGTGGCTGGAATAGATCTGGCACACCGGTCTGGTGCAGGATGAAGGCATCGTGGCTGCTGCCAGGATAGAGGGCATTGATTAGGAACTCACTAGGTTGGAGGATCGCAAACACATCACCATTTTGGGCTTTATACAGTAACATGCATTGCTGTACAACCTGTGCAATAATTTATGTTATCTTGCTTCGGTGGGGCGAAAAATGAGCAACCATTTTCCATCGGGCAATTGATCATTAATCTTAAAATGCATAAAAAAGATACATTGTAACAGAATACTCTGCAGGGATCTGTGGAACCTTGGATTTGTTTCCCTCGAGAACAAGAACTTGATGCCTTACTTGTAACTTGTCCCTCATGAGCTTTCAGTTCTTCTCATTTATTGAATAAATTCTTTATTTTGTATATATCTACATTGGGCATCTTCCAGCTCTGAGTATTCAGGTATAATAGGCGTAAACTGTATCTACTGCAGAAAATCCCACTTCATTGTATGCTGTGGTCACTCATTAGCTGTTACATCTGCATGAACTACTATTAAATTGCAATTTTTCTTCCTTGCTGTATCCATTCCCATATGAAATTAACTAATTTTTTCCGTCAAATAAATTTGCTCTAATAGTATCAGTTCAGATTTACAAAGTGGAAACGTGATGTTCTGTCAGCATTTTTCAAGCCGTTTGAATTTGAAGAAGAATGAACTGTAAGAATCAATGAACAAAATATTATAGAGCTTTCCCTGTATTTCAGAGCCCAGCTTCAATCTGTGGGAAAACTTGTATTCAGCTTGAATCCCTTTTTATAGTTCCAATCAGTAGGGTGCAAACAGAGAAAGTAGATGATTCAAATCCCATTCACAACTTTAAGTCTCAGAAATTTGCATCGTTCGGAACAAAAGAAACCTTCTTGTTGAGTTTCAGCTATTCTGAAGGATGCAGAGTGACAGCCAGTAGAGAGGAAGAAGGGACTTACATTTATATTGCAGCTTATCAGGATGTCTCAAAGCATTTCAAGGTGTAGGCAAGCATGGTAGCACAACAAATGAGATAAATCACCACTTAAATCTGTTTTTGGCATTGTTGGTTTCAGGAAGCATTTTGGTCAGAACATTGGAGGAGCTGCCATGCTCTTCGAACAGTGCCATACGATCCTATGTGTCCACCTGGATATGATGCGGAGATGCCAGTGTTGACTGGGGTGGACAAAAGTGAGAAGTCGCACAACACCAGGTTATAGTCCAACAGTTTTATTTGAAATCACAAGCTTTCGGAGCTGCTGCTCCTTCGTCAGGTGAAGTGAAGGAATACGAATCGGTACAGCATATATAGACAGAGAACAATGCCTGTGCAGAGTACAGTGTCAGACGACTGCAGTTAATCTTTCTGACTGCCTTTTATCACACCTCGGCAGAGAGACAACCAGGTCAGTCAGGAAGACATTATATCAAAGACATAGCAAAATACAACTAAGACAATGAAGTGGGGTCACAGGGGGTCTAATGTGTCAGATGCTGCAGTCTGTATGGAAAACCATAAACTTTAAACTTTTTTACTTTTTTTTACTGGAAATCACATCTGTGAACAAGCCAACGACGACTCGAGTCTGGATGACTCTATGTCAGGTGGGGTTACATGTAGCGTGACATGAACCCAAGATCCCGGTTGAGGCCGTCCTCATGGGTGCAGAACTTGGCTATCAGTTTCTGCTCGATGATTTTGCGTTGTCGTCGCAAAATCATGGAGCAGAAACTGATAGCCAAGTGCCGCACCCATGAGGACGGCCTCAACCGGGATCTTGGGTTCATGTCACGCTACATGTAACCCCACCTGGCGTAGAGTCATCCAGACTCGAGTCGTCGTTGGCTTGTTCACAGATGTGATTTCCAGTAAAAAAAAGTAAAAAAGTTTAAAGTTTATGGTTTTCCATACAGACTGCAGCATCTGACACATTAGACCCCCTGTGACCCCACCTCATTGTCTCAGTTGTATCTTGCTATGTCTTTGATGTGGTGCCTTCCTGGCTGACCTGATTGTCTCTCTGCCGAGGTGTGATAAAAGGCAGTCAGAAAGATTAACTGCAGTCGTCTGACATTGTACTCTGCACAGGCATTGTTCTCTGTCTATATATGCTGTACCGATTTGTATTTCTTCACTTCACCTGACGAAGTAGCAGCAGCTCCGAAAGATGTGATTTCAAATAAAACTGTTGGACTACAACCTGGTGTTGTGCGACTTCTCACTTTTGTCCACCTGGATAGGCCTTGGTTTTCATGTTTCATCCAAAAGAAGGCACTTCTGACAGTGCACTATTCCCTCATTATTGGACTAAAGTGTCAGTCTAGATTATGTGCTCAAATCCTGGTGTGCGGCTTGAACCCACACCATTATGACTCAGAGTCTAGAGTGCTATGAACTGAGCCAAGCTGACATTAAAATACCAAAACCATTGCAGTGAAATGACATCAGGCTGAGCTTGGTAACAATAAGCAGGCTCATATCTGAATGTTTGTTATTGTTGCTTCACTCATGCAATATTACTGGCTTGCTAAGGCTTGGGCTCAAATCACGATGTGTGTTCCTAGTGTCTAGACCAGGGCTGCATGTGTATTGAGGCTGCTTTTGATATTCATGCTCATTGATGAAGAAAATAAACCTTACCGGTTTTGTTTTTTCAGTTTTCACGTCTTGAACTGTTTATCATAAAATATCAAAGTCTGCTTGAATACTTTTCAGACTTTAATCTTTGTCGGTGTGTTAAAAGGGGATATATTTGCCCATATTTGCCCTTTAAGATAAATCTTTAAGGTCTAGATATACTTAACAGACTTTGTAGTCATGGCTCAGTGGTAACATTCTCGCCTCTGAGTCAGAAGGTTGTGGGTTCAAGTCCCACTCTGGAGACTTGAGGGCAAGGGAGTGTTGCAGATGCTGTCCTTCCGATAAGATGTTAAACCGAGGCCCCGTCTGCCCTCTCAGGTGGACAGAAAATATCCTACGGCATCATTGCGAAGAAGAGCAGGGGAGTTCTACCTGGTGTCCTGGCCAACATTAATCACTCAACCAACACCAAAGAACAGATCATCTGGTCATTATCATTTCTGTTTGTGGGACCTTGCTGTGCGCAAATTGGCTGCCGTGTTTCCTACATTACAACAGTGATAACATTTCAAAAATATTTCATTGGCTGTGAAGCGCTTTGGGACGTCCTGAGGTTATGAAAGGAGCTGTATAAATGCAAGTCTTTCTTTCCAGTTGAAAATTCATTATTTCAGAACAGTACAATTTAACCAGAGCGACCTTAGGCCAGGATCCTCAGATCACCGTACACCCACATTGCATGAACGACACAGCCCTCGGAAATGTTCACTATAGCTTTCATGTTGTGTGAAAGATACACTTGCAAGATTTACTAGGGACGGTGACAGGGAAGACCCAGTTTTAAAAGTAATGCACAAGATCCGTGTGCCGGGAGCCAACTGCACGGGCACAAAATAAAAATGGCTAGGATGTATTTACGTATTGTCAAAAAGTTCACCATAAGCCCCAATTTTTAGAGAGAGAAAAATTACAGATTCTTCAACACAGTTCACTAATTCTTGACTAAAACTACCAGCAGAGAAAATACCGACATTCAGCAGAGTCACATAAACAGCCTGAAGGAGAGCAATTTATTTCTCAACAAAATAAAATGTAAATGCGTCTAATTTGGAGTTTAATAATCTCCCTGCTCTCACCTAGTGACTTCACTAAGTGACCTCCACAACAAACAACATGCTGAGTGCAGTATCAACAAGAACACTCTTAAAATGTCCAGTTATAATAAACAAGAACAGGACAGTGTATTACATATAAACACCAAAGAGGACATAATCAACGGCACAGACAGCTTCCTGCCACTATGTACTTTCAGCCAATTATTTTTATAGGAGCCCATTAAAAATGGAAAAATACATTTGCCAGTCTGACTGCCAACTTTCACCCCACCGAAAAGAAAAAAATGGAAACTGATCTTGTAGAAAATACTGGATAGCTAGATTCATCTCGTAATTGGTTCCGAAATATCAGCCATATCTCCAAATAGCTTTAATAGGTAAACGTATTGCTTAGTGAGCCGTATGGACCAGGACCGATCCCCAGTGTCTTCAGGGTAGCAGCTGGGGCCCTACAATCGACCTTGGTGACTGTGAACTAATGAGGCAAAAGCAAAAATTCAAGCAGATTTTCTGCTTCTGTTCAATGGATGTCCATGTGTGGACATCAAGTGAGGAAAGGTTGGGTCTCAGGTTTGATATCCTCCATTGCTCCAACACTCACTGTCTAGACCCAGACCTGAAAGACAGTCACTTGCGAGGCCAACATAAGTCAACAGCTTCAGGAGGTGATTAAAAAAACAAACAACAATTAATTAACAGGTGAGGAAACTTGACATTTTCCTCAAAGCTCTCTTGTTGGCTCTGAGAGTTTATCCTTGGAGTGACTGAGCTATATAGAAACATAGAAACATAGAATCTAGGAGCAGGAGTAGGCCATTCGGCCCGTCGAGCCTGCTCCACCATTCAATACGATCATGGCTGATCATTCAAATCCAGTACCCTGTCCCTACTTTAATCCCCACAGTACACATATCCACCCTACCCCGTAACCCCACGTATTTAATTCCCCCTAACATATCCATCCTATCCCCAAACCCCACATATTTAATCCCCCCTAACAGTGAGGGTCAATTTATCATAGCCAAATCAACCTAACCCGCACATTTTTGGACTGTGGGAGGAAACCGGAGCACCCGGAGGAAACCCACGCAGACACGGGGAGAATGTGCAAACTCCACACAGACAGTCACCCGAGGTCGGATTCGAACCCGGGTCTCTGGCGCTGTGAGGCACCAGTGCTAACCACTATGCCACCGTGTTACCCATATATGGACCACAAAGTCCCAAGTTTGATCTCCAGTCCATGCGGAGTTAGCTGATCTTAGCCAGGCTGAAATTGGGGGACCACGATTGACCGCAGCAGTCCTGACTTAGGGAGAGGAGTATTGGACAGGGATTCTCTGCTGACTGCTACCCAGTAACTCCTGCTTAAAGTGCTCATGTGTGGATGTTGGGTGAGAATAGGATTGTGTAGGGCAGTGATCCAAATATGTTTCGATGTGAATTCACACAGCCCAGTTCCCTGACATGGCCACCGAAATGCTGGTTGATTCTGTAGTGGACAACAGAAAGAATCGTTTCGGAGTGACAGAGGCAACAACTATTGTGGCCCATTGGCAAAATGTACAGTTAAATATCAGGGCCCAGGTAAACTTGGTCTGAACAGGAAAGGAGATCCAGATAAAGTTTCACAACCTCAAGCAAAGCTCAAGGTAAGCCAATGATATAACAGTAATCTAGCAGCAAAGAACAAGTACGCAGGTAAATTACTGATTCTGCACTTCCAGTGGGCAGTCACGCTAGTGAAGAGTGTGGGTCAGAGAATCGGCACTGCAGTGCGTAGTCCTATCTCCAAGAAGCCAGCACTGCATCCTTCATTCTCCTTCAGAGAGCTGTGCTACATTTTATTACTTCAGGATGTAGGCATCCTGGGGTAAATTTTGCAACTGCCACACTGTCAGCAGACCTGACATGCAGTCGGCATCGGACGGACATTCGGGGGCACGTTGTTACATTTTTCATCCACGGAATTAATGGACAGAATATCACAGATCTGTGCTGGCTGTGGGCAAGGCCACAGGGTCTCTCAAAATGTACCCAAGAGAAACCATGTGTATGATTTACTGTCGGGGGTCAAAAGCCATTTGGTTATTATTGAGTGAAAGCTTTATTTAGATATACCATAGAATTGTTTTTTAAAATTCTTTTTTATGGAATGTGGGTGTTGCTGGCAAGGCCAGCATTTATTGCCCATCCCTAATTGCCCTTGAGAAGGTGGTGGTGAGCCGCCTTCTTGAACCGCTGCAGTCCATGTGGTGAAGGTACTCCCACAGTGCTGTTAGGGAGGGAGTTCCAGGATTTTGACCCAGCGACGATGAAGGATCGGCGATATACTTCTAAGTCAGGATGGTGTGTGACTTGGAGGGGAACTTAGAGGTGGTGGTGTTCCCATGCGCCTGTTGCCCTTGTCCTTCTAGGTGGAAGAGGTCGCAGGGTTTGGGAGGTGCTGCCGAAGAAGCCTTTGGCGAGTTGCTGCAGTGCATCTTGTAGATGGTACACACTGCAGCCACAGTACGCCGGTGGTGGAGGGAGTGAATCTTTAAGGTGGTAGAGGGGGTGCCAGTGTTGATAGGCATGTGAATGGCTACATGCGTGTAGTCAGTTATACACCGTAACTTGCGAATGTGAGTAATGCTGTTAAACTGTAGCTGCCTCCATTGCCGCTGCGGGTTATTTCCGAAGTATATATACGTTGATGGATGCCAAAACAAGACTTCAGCTTCCTTCTTAATGGAGTACAGAACCACAACTTGCGTCTTGTGCATTCCCAATTACCTTCACATCACCATTGGCGGCTGTGCCTTCAGCTGAGGTGTGGGCTTCCCGACGTCGGGAAACCCCGCGAGGGTCACCGAGGCGAGCAGTGGGTTTCTGCGGGGGTCGGAGGGGTCCAAAAGTGCGCTGTGGAGGTGAGTGGTGGGTGCAAGTGTGGAGAGGTGAGTATGTGAGGTGAGTGAAAAGTGACAGAAAATGTTTACTTACCTTTGTTTCTTCCTGCAAGCTTCAACAGTTGGGGAACCGGAGACACCGGCATCTCACCGGCAGAGATGACAGATGGCTGCTGCATTCTCCGATGCAACAGCCATCTGATTTCTGCCCAGCAGATAGGTTTGATGAGTCTTGAATACAAGGACATCATCAAACAACAGAGAATGTCAGTGTTTGGCAGCGTCACAGAGCTGTCAAATGATGACAATTCATCTGTCAAAAAATTTTGACAGATGAAACGTCATACGCTGACGTTCTCTGTAACCGGCTTCCCCTTAATTGGCCTGCTAAGCCCGCTGGGCGGGTTTAACAAGGTCAATCAAGGGAAAATAGCGTGGGTTGGCCAGAAGTCGATGGAGGCGGGACTGAAACCCGACAAGCAGCAGTCCCGCCTCCAACGCGCCCCCATTGGTAAAATCACCCCCAACCTCTTTGACCAAGACCTGTCCTAATGTCTCCTTCTTTGGCTCGGATTCAATTTTTGTCTGATGTAATGTACTAAAGCGTCCGAAGACGCTTCACAGGAGCGTAAAGGAGCTATATAAATGCAATTTGTTTTTATTGTCGTGGCTGACTCCTGCGACGTGCCTGGAGTATGCCTGGAACTACCCTGTGGCATAACGTGAGCAGTGGAAACTTCAATGCCACTGGCAGTGCAGTGTGCACAAGCTGACGGTCCCTGCAAGTCTTTGTACACCAGATGGCACAGTGGGTTCCTGCCAAGTCTGAGCTACATCAGGCACTGCTGCTCTCTGAGGTCCAGATAGCTGATTCTGTTCTGATACATTCACTCCCTGGGGTAGTTTATTCACTGAATGGTGAGCTTTCAATGCAGTCTATGCTTCCAGACCGCCATTTCACGTGCTGATTGCTGTTGCTGTATGAGATCGTGGACAAGAGCCCTTGTAACCATTTCTGAGAGATTGAAATAATCCTTATGTCACTGCTGTGAGTCTACTTCCAAATCTTGCTGCTTTCTTGTTAAAGTAACTTCAGAACTGGATGTGTATACAAAGCCTGCAGGAACCTGCAATGTTTTCTCATGACATGTCATAATCAAGGCCTCAATTGGCTTCAACAAACAAATGTTCTTAGGAACGTAGGAACAGGAGTAGGCCATTTAACCCCTCGAGTCTGTTCCGCCATTCAATGAGATCATGGCTGATCTGCGACCTAACTCCATATACCCACCTTTGCCCCATATCCCTTAATACCTTTGGTTAACAAAAAGCTACCAATCTCTGATTTAAAATTAACAATTGATCTAGCATCAATTGCTGTTTGCGGAAGAGAGTTCCAAACTTTTAGCACTCTTTGTGTGTAGAAGTGTTTCCTAATTTCACTCCTAAAAGGTCTGGCTCTAATTTTTAGACTATGCCCCCTAGTCCCAGACTCCCCATAAATGGAAGCAAATTTGTTCGTAATTTGGTAGTAAAACAACAGGAATGGCCATTACTGCTTTTCGTCTGGTTTCCCACTCACTTCTCTATTGTTTCTACATTTTACACCAGATGGAAAATTTAGGGGTAATTTTCTGACCTTGTGCTCATCAAGGTGATGGATGTTGGTGTTGGGAAATGCAAATTTTAGACAAGCAAGTATCAGCAGCAAGCACCACATGTTCTGGTATGACACAGCCAGATGCGGAGTAAAGCTCTCCTCCAATGTGCCTAAGCTCCAACCTAAGAAGAGCATCTTACTGTGCAAATATAGTTCTCATAACAGCCATCCTGTGACCTCCCTAAGTAACATTGCTAATTAGTGCATAATTAGAGACAGTTTTGTGTCAAAGGCCCATGTCCACCAGAAGTGGATTCAGAATGCCCAAACTCAATTCACATCGGGTCCTTGCAACCAGAAGACAGGGAGACTTTCATCCAATCAGTCTGGGATGAATTTTAACACAGGTCACAACAGATAGAAAGAAGACTGCCACACAACGCCCATTGTACACGGACAACTAATTCAAGAGTGTTGCTCAGGTGCGTGAATCAGATTAAGGTGCCCGTTCATCATTCCCGTATGAATTGGCGCCGGGGATTTCCTCATCGGTTCTCCCGTAATACCTTCAGTGGAAGATTAGCAGGAATCCCGTTTCTGTGGCTTATCCAAGGATTCCTCTGATCTTGCGCCGAATTTGCAGTGGCCGATCTAGAGAATCCCAGAGGAAATTCCTAGTGTGGGACTTCAGCGCGCAACAGGTGCTGATGCTCCAAATGCCTAAGGCACACTCGGGTTGCACTACACAGTATATGGGTTGCTCCACAAGCTGCAAGCCCCAAAATGTAGACAACTGATGCCAATTTAGGAACATAGCAACAGGTGTAGGCCATTCAACCCCTCGAGCCTGTTCCGCCATTCAATCTGCATCTAAACTCCATTTATAACCCTGAATACCCTTGCCTAACAAAAATCTATCAATCTCAGTTTTGAAATTTGAAATTGACCTCGCCTCAACTTCTTTTTGGGGGCAAGTTTTCGAGATTTGCGCTGCCCTTTGGGTGAAGTCGTGCTTTCTGACATTACCCCTGATTTGAATTAGCTCTAATTTTAAGATTATGTCCGCTTGTTCTGCACGCCAATGAATCTCTCTCCATTAAGTACGGTTGCTCCAGCAAGCTCTTACGCCTAAGCGCTGAAGAGGAAAATCTGCCCCTGTATCTCCCAACATCAGAACATTCAAGTTACAATGCACATTTTTTTGGAAAATTTAAGGGAGATACATTAAGCTGTAAGGATGATAAAGATTGGATGTTGAATGTGTATTTGGTTACAACAATTTGGAATTAAAAAGGCAAGAGCAAGATGGTTTCTTTGGTAGACGATTAAAGAAACACCACCTTCATCAAAAAGGGCTTGAAAACTTTACTTTTCTGGATAGGAAAACACCTCAAAAAGTGCTGTGTGGCATTTTTATTGGTATGACTTCACAGACAAGTGACACGATAAATGCAACTCGACAACATTCATGTCAATAGCAAAATACTGTGGATGCTGGAAATCAGAAATAACAAACAGAAAAGTTTAGAAACACTCAGCAGGTCAGGCAGCATCTGTGGAGAAAGAAACAGAGTTAACGTTTCAGGTCGATGACCCTTCGTCAGAACTGGAAAAAGCTGGAGATCGAACAGGTTTTTAAGCAAGTGCAGGGGCAGAGAAAGGGGGGAGGGGAGGAAAGAACAAAAGGGAAGGTCTGTGATGCCTTGCACCATCTCTTAATCTCTCCTGCCTTCCATCCTATCACAGACCTTCCCTTTTGTTCTTTCCTCCCCTCCCCCCTCTCCCTGCCCCTGCACTTGCTTAAAAACCTGTTCGATCTCCAGCTTTTTCCAGTTCTGACGAAGGGTCATCGACCTGAAACGTTAACTCTGTTTCTCTCTCCACAGATGCTGCCTGACCTGCTGAGTGTTTCCAAAATTTATGTCAAATTGTGCGCTTATAACCCAATGGGAAGAAACACTTTTTTGTGAAGACAGTGTCATAATAACATAATTAAAGTTGGACAAGGTTATTTAATCTAACCTTTGCAGGGTTTTTTTTTTTATCCTTGCAAACAGATGCATTCACAAGATCTAACAGATCTAACTTCACCTCCGTTTTGTGCACAGAATATACACATGCCCACTCACAATCTGTCTTATGATTTTCCCTGCCCATATGCAAACCAAGGTGTGTGTACATTTCTCAAACTTGTTGCCATGTCACCTTAAAAAGGTGGCACTTCAGTCCTATAAATGTTATTCTGCAGGCGGTGGGCATACTGTGTAGACAAATGCTTTTCTGTTCAATAAAAAAAAACCTTAAAACTCAGCTTCAAACTCCAGTCCCGATCAGGATTGTAGTCAGAAGAACAAGTGCAGACAAAACAAAAGAGACACTAACCAAACAAATTAAAAATGAGATCAAGAGGAAAACCAACCTCCACAAATCCTGCAGGGAGAAAGAAGGAGTTCACTGGAATAAATAGAAAAACATGTATGTTAAAGGTTGATCAGAGGAGCAAAGAATGTCCTAGAGAAAAGAAACATTAATACAGAAGCAAAATACTGTGGATGCTGGAAATCTGAAATAAAAACAGAAAATGCTGGAACAGAACAGAACTGACGAAGGGTCATCGACCTGAAACATTATCTCTGTTTCTCTCTCTACAGATGCTGCCTGACTTGCTGAGTATTTCCAGCATTTTCTGTTTTTATTATTAAAAAAGAAACATTACTAGCTGAGGCCGAGCATAACAGTTGAGAAGTCCTTCCAGTATCACAACAGTAAGAGGGTAGTCAGAGCAAAGGTGAAAACCATACAAGATGCAAATGGTCTCAAAACTGAGGATGGGCACAAAATAGTAAATATTCTGAATGACTGTTTCCTCCAATTAACCACAAAGGAAGATATGTGCCACATAAAAAGAAAGAAAGACTTGCATTTATATAGCGCCTTTCACGACCACTGGACGTCTCAAAGCGCTTTACAGCTAATGAAGTACTTTTGAAGTGGAGTCACTGTTGTAATGTGGGAAACACAGCAGCCAATTTGTGCACAGCAAGATCCCACAAACAGCACTGTGATAATGACCAGATAATCTGTTTTTGTTGGTTGAGGGAGAAATATTGGCCACTGGGGATAACTCCCTTACTGTTCTTCGAAATAGTGCCATGGGATCTTTTACGTCCACCTGAGAGAACAGACGGGGCCTCGGTTTAACGTCTCATCCAAAAGACGGCACCTCTGGCACTGCAGCACACTCTCAGCACTGCACTGGAGTGTCAGCCTGGCTTTATGCATGCAAGTCTCATAGAGTGGGACTTGAACCCACAACCTTCTGACTCAGAGGCGAGAGTGCTACCCACTGAGCCACAGCTGACACTACCCTGCCCAAAGATATCCCAAGGAAAATCAGTGACTTCAGCGTAATTGTGATGGAAGTCCCAAAAAGGGTAAAAAGGTTCAAAACAAATAACTCCCCAGGGATAGATGGTACTTATCCTTGAGTTCTGAGAGAGACTAGGGAGGCATTGACAATCATTATGCGGGGGACAGTGGACACTGGGCAGGTACCAGAAGATGGGAAGCTGGTGAATGTGGTGCTCATATTTAAAAAAGTGAGACAAAACAGGCACAGGCAACTACAGATCCGTTAGTCTTTCTTCCATTGCATGCAAAATTATATAGTCAATTATCAGGAGTAAACTTTAGGATAATCTGCACAACACTAAACTGTTTAATAGCAAACCAGCATGGATTCAGAAGTGGAAGATCCTGACTGACCAACCTGAGGAAATGACAAACTAGCCTTGTCATAACTTGACTTCCAAAAGGGCGTTTGACAAAGGTCCTTACAAAAAGCTATTAGTTAAATTCAAAGCTGTGGGGATTCAGGGTAAACCTTGAGAATGGATAAGAAACCAGGGGAAGGACAGAAAAACAATGAGTACTTGTTAGAGGAGTGATGTCAGACTGGGGGAAGGGGAAAGCGCTGAGTGTACTGCCTCAAGGCTCCATGTTGGAACCACGAGTACTTTTAGTTTATATAAGTGACTTTTAGTCCCCCCCACCGCAGGACGGGTGGGACAGTGTTGGGGGTGGGGGGTTCAATTGTTAAAAATAGGAAACCCAACCGCAACCCACCGCCAACGCACCTCCTTCCGGTTTAAGCGGGTGGGTTTGGTGTCGGCCGAGTAGCCTGCTCAAGAGGCGGGTCGGTAATGATAATATTTAAATGAGGCTCTGTGCCTCAGAATTTGTCAGTGCTTTGGATTTAACACCTCCTGCATGGGTTTCCCGGGACATGGCAGCTAAAGGGAGGCAAGAGAGGACAGAACAAGCAGTGAAGTGCTTTTCCAGCATTGTCTGCGGGCTAGGAGTAGGAATGCTTCCCCTGACTTCTCAAGCATACCTGCCACGATCTGCCGCCCTCCCACAAACCAATCTCTCTCCCCAATCGGCGATCTTCCGACTCCCCCTACCCCCAGCGATCCAATCTCTTCCCCCGTGCTCTGATCATTCCCTCCCTTCCGATGTGCCGCACTCCAAGCACCCCCCCACTGACCCAGGATCTTCTGGGTTGTCAGGGACCGTCCCCAGCAGCCCCAAGCTGATGCCTTCTACCACTGGCTTTTCCGCCGGTCAGCCTCTCCATCTGGCCAGCTGCCAGGCGGGAAACGGAGTGAAAAGATTCTAATGAGGTCTTGCCGTTAAATCAGGCAGGACCTCGGTGTTCCCGGCAGCTCCGGGTTTCCCAGCCGCTGACAGGCTCCCCGCTCCCTCCCCGGCTCCCCTTAAATATCGGAGCTTTTGATTGAGAAACCCAGTGCAATGTGGTCTAATTTGCCGATTACATAAAGCAGCGGAGATGGAAGAGGCAGCTCAGAAATAACAGGGTGAGACGGACAAAGTCTGTAAGTGGGCAGGAAAAATGGCAAATGAAATTTAATGTGGACATGTGTAAAGTACTGTATATAGGAAGGGAAAATAGGCAATATACATAATCTATAAATGGTGTTGAAATAACTTTGAATGAAGCTGAAAGAGATCTAGGCGTCTTCAGGCAATCAAAGTGAAACATGTCCAAGGAATGCAGGGCACCTATCAATCAAGCCAAAAGAATGTTGAACTGTATTGTCAAAACAGTAGAATATAAGTCAGAGGAGGTAATGATCCAACTTAATAGTGCTTTTGAATACAATGTCCTGTTCTGGTCGCCAAGAAACAATTAGGGCAGTCAAGCACTGCAGGCAGTACAGAGAGGAGCCGCAAGACTGATTCCTTATGTTAGGGGTCTGAGTTATGTAGAAAGACTGCAGACCTGAGAGGTGTCCGAATAGAGCTGTTAGAAAATGGAAAAAGTAAACCAGGAAAATTAATTTAAATTAAATTGTGGGAGTATAACAAAGAAACACAGGATCAAACTAATAAAAGATAATTTTAGAACTTATTTTTCGTTCATGGGATGTGGGCGTCGGTGGCAAGGCCAGCATTTATTGCCCATCCCTAATTGCCGTGGAGAAGGTGGTGGTGAGCCGCCTTTTTGAACCGCTTGAACTGATATCAAGAAATTTTTCATCACAAGAAAGGTGATCAACATGTGGAATAGACTTTCAGATACAGCAGTGGAAAACCCTGCAATCATTTAAGGAAAACATGGATACTACATTGGGGGAACTTTAGGATCTTTCTGGATGGGACAATTTTTTTAAAAATTCGTTAATGGGATGTGGGCGTCGCTGGCCAGCATTTATTGCACATCCCTAATTGCCCTGGAGGTGGTGGTGGGGAGCTGCCTACTTGAACCGCTGCAGTCTGTGTGGTGAAGGTACTCCCACAGTGCTGTTAGGTAGGGAGTTCCAGGATTTTGAACCAGCGACGATGAAGGATCGGCGATATATTTCCAAGTCAGGATGGTGTGTGACTTGGAGGGGAACTTGGAGGTGGTGGTGTTCCCATGTCCTTCTCGGTGGAAGAGGTCGCGGGTTTGGGAGGTGCTGCTGAAGAAGCCTTGGCGAGTTTCTGCAGTGCATCTTGTAGATGGTACACACTGCAGCCACGGTATGCCGGTGTTAGAGGGAGTGAATGTTTAAGGTGGTGGATGGGGTGCCAATCAAGCGGGCTGCTTTGTCCTGGATGGTGTCGACCTTCTTGAGTGTTATTGGAGCTGCACTCATCCAGGCAAGTGGAGAGTATTCCATTACACTCCTTACTTGTGCCTTGTAGATGGTGGAAAGGCTTTGGGGAGTCAGGAAGTGAGAAACTCGCCGCAGAATACCTAGCCTCTGACCTGCTCCTGTTGCCACAGTATTTATGTGGCTGGTCCAGTTAAGTTTCTGGTCAATGGTGACCCCCAGGATGTTGATGGTGGGGGATTCGATGATGGTAATGCCGTTGAATGTCAAGGGGCGGTGGTTAGACTCTCGCTTGTTGGAGATAATCATTGCCTGGCACTTCTGTGGTGCGAATGTTACCTGCCACTTATCAGCCCAAGCCTGAATGTTGTCCAGGTCTTGTTGCATGCAGGCATGGACTGCTTCATTATCTGAGGAGTTGTGAATGGCGCTGAACAATGTGCAGTCATCAGCGAACATCCCCATATCTGACCTTATGTTGGAGGGAAGGTCATTGATGAAGCAGCTGAAGATGGTTGGGCCTAGGACACTGCCTTGAGGAACTCCTGCAGCGATGTCCTTGGGCTGTGATGATTGACCTTCAACCAGCACAACCATCTTCCTTTGTGCTAGGTATGACTCCAGCCAGTGGAGAGTTTTCCCCCCGGATTCCCATTGACTTCAGTTTTACTAGGGCTCCTTGATGCCACACTCGGTCAAATGCCGCCTTGATGTCCAGGGCAGTCACTCTCACCTCACCTCTGGAATTCAGCTCCTTTGTCCATGTTTGGACCAAGGCCGTAATGAGGTTGGGAGTCGAGTGGTCTTGGCAGAACCCAAACTGGGCATCAGTGAGCAGGTTATTGGTGAGTAAGTGCCGCTTGATAACACTGTCGATGACACCTTCCATCACTTTGCTGATGATTGAGAGTAGACTGATGGGGCGGTAACTGACCGGATTGAATTTGTCCTGCTTTTTGTGGACAGGACATACCTGGGCAGTTTTCCACATTGTCGGATAGATGCCAGTGTTGTAGCTGTACTGGAACCGCTTGGCTAGAGGCACGGCTAGTTCTGGAGCACAAGTCTTCAGCACAATAGCCGGGATGTTGTCGGGGCCCATAACCTTTGCTGTACCCAGTGCGCTCAGCCGTTTGGTGATATCACATGGAGTGAATCGAATTGGCTGAAGACTGGCTTCTGTGATGGTGGGGACCTCAGGAGTAGGCCGATATGGATCATCCACTCGGCACTTCTGGCTGAAGATGGTTGCAAACGCTTCAGCCTTGTCTTTTGCACTCACGTGCTGGGCTCCACCATCATTGAGGATGGGGATATTCATGGAGCCTCCTCCTCCCGTTAGTTGTTTAATGGTCCACCACCATTCACGACTGGATGTGGCAGGACTGCAGAGCTTTGATCTGATCCGTTGATTGTGGGATCGCTTAGCCCTGTCTATAGCATGCTGCTTCCGCTATTTAGTATGCATGCAGTTCTGTGTTGCAGCTTCCCCAGGTTGGCACCTCATTTTTAGGAACGCCTGGTGCTGCTCCTGGCATGCTCTTCTACACTCCTTAGTGAACCAGGGTTGATCCCCTGGCTTGATGGTAATGGTAGAGTGAGGGATATGCCGGGCCATGAGGTTACAGATTGTGGTGGAATCCAATTCTGCTGCTGCTGATGGCCCACAGCGCCTCATGGATGCCCAGTTTTGAGCTGCTAGATTTGTTCTGATTCTCTCCCATTTAGCACTGTGGTAGTGCCACACAACACGATGGAGTGTGTCCTCAGTGTGAAGACGGGACTTCGTCTCCACAATGACTGTGCGGTGGTCACTTCTACCGATACTGTCATGGACAGATGCATCTGCGATGGGTAGATTGGTGAGGATGAGGTCAAGTAGGTTTTTCCCCTCATGTTGGTTCTCTCACCACCTGTCACAGGCCCAGACTGGCAGCGATGTCCTGCATGACTCGGCCAGCTCAGTCAGTAGTGGTGCTACCGAGCCACTCTTTGTGATGGACATTGAAGTCCCCACCCAGAGTACATTCTGTGCCCTTGCTACCCTCAGTGCTTCTTCCAAGTGGTGTTCAACATGGAGGAGTACTGATTCATCAGCTGTGGGAGGGCGGTAGGTGGTAATCAGCAGGAGATATCCTTGCCCATGTTTGACCTGAAGCCATGAGACTTCATGGGGTCCGGAGTCAATGTTGAGGACTCTCAGGGCCACTCCTTCCTGACTATATACCACTGTGCCGCCACCCCTGGTGGGTCTGTCCTGCCGGTGGGACAGGACATACTCAGGGATGGTGATGGAGGAGTTTGGGACATTGGCTGAAAGGTATGATTCTGTAAGTATGACTATGTCAGGCTGTTGCTTGACTAGTCTGTGGGACAGCTCTCCCAATTAAAATAGATCAAATGGACTTTCTCATCCATAATGATCTTGCAGATATAAGAAAGCATGGAAGAAAAAAGGCTGTTCACTTCATCATGCCCCCTCCTTTCACCATGTTCAATCTGTCCCAGTATGGATCTAACCATTCTTAGTTAATCCTGATGTGGAGATGCCGGCGTTGGACTGGGGTGGACAAAAATGAGAAGCCGCACAACACCAGGTTATAGTCCAACAGATTTATTTAAAATTACAAGCTTTCGGAGCTGTCGCCCCTTCCTCAGGTAGAGTTACTCTACCTGAGGAAGGGGCGACAGCTCCGAAAGCTTGTAATTTTAAATAAATCTGTTGGACTATAACCTGGTGTTGTGCGACTTCTCATTTTAGTTAATCCTGTTAGAGACAGTGCTGTAAAATGTCTTTCTTTCTTCCAAAAACAGCCAAGCAAAATTCTATAATATCTAACATCCATTATGCAACTGTTGCTGGTTGGTTTCCACAGCTGAGACTTGATTTGCCTCATCAGTACAAGAACCAGTATAGTCAAGAGTCAATAAAGGAGCATTGAAATGGTTAAGTATCCTCCAATGTGGATGCGCTTCACTTGAATCGCTGATTAAAATATATATTGCCCACAACAGAATCCTGTGCACCCGAGGAGGGGGGGAATTGCATGGTTTGTTTTCCTGCACCTGCTTTGTTCAGACGTCCCTATTTCCCCACAGCTTCCACTTCCTGTCTGATTATTCAAGTGACTGGTGAAAGCTCAAGGCAGGTAATTTCTCTGACAACCTGGTTGATGTGTTTGTGGGAACACCATCACATTCAAGCTCCCCTCCAAGTCCTATACCAGCCTGACTTCGCCGGATAGCGCTGTTCCTTCATCGTTGCAGGGTCAATTTCCTACCAAACACCATTGCTGCAGTACCATCACCTGACGGATCACAGCAGTTCACTTCCTGTCTGTGCTACTTTAATGTTTTTGTTGAACCATTTGAAATAAGATCACCAGGTTAATGACTGATCTACAATAGCATAGACAGGAATAATATGAACATTGTTACCCAGTGCATTATAAATACCTGACAGAGAGAATTAATCCCATAAAGGTAAATAGCATTAACATTGTCAGTACAGGTGAGAGTGGCGATTGGCCCAATTCCGCTATTATCAGTTTCCACAAGATGATTTGGCAGTCATTAATGCAAAACTTTGGGAAACAGTTAATATACTTTGGTCAGCGAAAAATGAAGGTGTCACTTTGCAGATGATTTGCTTTTGATTAATTTGCAAACAAGTTCACTATGTTAATCTCTGAATAGCCAAGTGTTGTGATGTAATAGTATCGAAGGCACCTGTGATAACTAGCAGTTAAAATCAACCCAAGTAGCCCTGAATTAACCTGTGGTATGAGCTCTCCCAATGGGGTGCGGTAGCATAGAGGTTATGTTACTGGACTAGTAATCCAGAGGCCTGGACTAATAATCTGTGAGTTCAGTTGGGGAATTTAAATTCAGTTAATTAAATAAATCTGGAATAAAAGGCTAGTATCGGTCATGGTGACCATCAAACTACTGGATTGTCGTAAAAACCCATCTGGTTCACGAATGAAGAAAAACTGCCGTCCTTGCCTGGTCTGACCTATGTATGATCCACAGCAATGTGGTTGACTCTGAAATGGCCAAGCAAGTCACTCAGGTGTACCAAACTGCTACAAAGAAGTATCATGGACTGAAGCTCACCACCGCCTTCTCAAGGGCTCATATTACATTGGGATGGGCAATAAATGCTGGCTTTGCCAGCGACGCCCACATCCCACAAAGAAAAAAAAAATGGTTCCTTGGGTTAATGCGCTGGAGGGGTGGTACCAAGCCATACACACGAGGAAGGTTCAGTTTTACTCGTCGATCTGAGCTAAATAGACAGTTGCAGCAGGGGCAATGGTTGGAGCCTAATCAGCCAGTACTGTATTCTCTTTCCTGATTGTTATCCAGTGGCCCCTAGAATATATTGGCTGAATTTTGACAGTGCTCAGAATGTGGGTTTGGAGGCGGGTCCGCTGTCAAAATCAAATTGATTGACAGCATGTCGGTATCCTGCTGCAAACCCGCCTCCTTGTCACTTTCCCAAGTGTTGGGTCTGTCATCCCTGAACAGTCCTGACACTAAGCGGCGGGTCAGCCAATTTAGATACTTAAAAGTTTATTAAAAGGTAGTTAAGAACCATTTTCCCATCTACTTACCATTTATCCAGGTTTTCAATGAGGTTCCCGGAGAGCGGCTATCACGTCAGTTAAGTATGTCGGGTTCTCAATGACTGTGGATTGCTGTGAATAGGTGACAGCTGCAAAAGTGGTATAAAACCTACCATTTCACAGCTGTTCACTTCCCAATCTTAGAAGCTGGAGCATTATTGATTTGGAACCCACTTTTGAGCTTTATGCACTTTTGAAGTGTTTGGAGTAACCTCTCTATCCACTGTCACCTCCTTGGAACAACCTATCTCAATATTGACAAATTACTTCTGTCATCTCAACCTCACCTGCCAGCTATTCCATCAGCATTGGTGCCCTTGAAAAAATCTCACCTTGGTCCTCAGAATCCCACCACGATCAGCCCGAACACCAGCATCACCGGGCACACCAGCAGCACCAACATCCACACCAGCCTTCTCTGCAATCACCTGATGCTGCACAGGACACAGGGCATCATCACCTGTGCCCATTGCTGCCCGGGACGCCAGCGATGGCTTCACTTAACACTGTACACCCTGGCTGTCACATGATGCACCAGGTTGGCACCACCCCACACCAGCACCATAAAGCATCCCGACAATGTCCAAGCCATTCCTTTCACACCCATCACCATTGGGTGGGGTGGGAGGGTCACGTTATGTCTCATCATTCACTGCAACTCATTAAGACACTTTCAAAGGTACACACAAATCTGTCCAAGAAGGCAAAGAGGTGACAATAAAGATTTCAATGCTTGACAACACATTAACAGAAAGTTTACATGACCAGTGGCTAAAACACCCAAGTGCCTACCCTTGTGTGGTGTTAGTTGGTATGATTGGACTAGGATGAGGGTGAGGGTGAGGGGTGGCTAGTGAGGTGGGGAAGTGATAACATAGATAAAGAGGGATGGGTGGAGGTGCAAGGTAAGTTGGTGTGAGTAAGGATGTGCAGGAGTAGGGTAGGGAAGGCAGAGTGATGGGGATGTGGTGAGTGGCACAGCAGGATGAGGTTGAGTGTGGCTTTGCAGTAACGTTTCGTGATTTACTGAGATGATTGAAAGGTTTGCGCCACTGCAGCCTGGTCCCCCTGACAACATCCCTGTTTGTGTCCTCCTGTGCAATGTGCAACCAGGCTGCGTTGGTGTCCTGGGGAGGTCTCTTCTGCCCATGGGAAGGGAAGAGAACCTCCCTGTGTGCTGTGACTCCCTCCATAAGCATATGGAGTGTAGCCTGGGTGTAGCCGTGCACCTCTGTGCAGTGCTTGTCAGTGTTTGCAGCACCTCAATGCTGTAGAACATTGACAGCACAAATGTCAAAATTATTTTGGACATGGCCTGTTTAAGGAAACTGGCTGATGACGCGTCATCAAATGACGTCATCAGACCCACTTCCTTTTAATTGGCCGGGAACCTCATAGGGCGAGCTTAACAAGCCCAATCAATGTAAAATCTTGTTGGAGGCCGTCGCCTGCCACGGATCTGCTGAGGTTGGCAAAATCCAGCCCTATGTGTGTGCTCTGGAGTGTGCAGGCAAAGACAAGTTTGCGCTCAGCTGCGGTGCTCTCATCAGCCAGTCCTCACTCCATGGATTCAACTCTGAGGAATGGCCACTTGAGCATGGCTCTTGAGTGTCAGCTGTGGCTCAGAACCCACATTCTCGCCTCTGACTCAAAGTTGTGGGTTCCAGTCCCACTCCAGAAACCTGAGCACAAAGTTTCTAAGCTGACACTTCAGCCCTGCAGCGAGGGAGTGCTGCACTGCAGGAGGTGCCATCTTTCGGGTGAGACGTTAAACTGAGGCCCCGACTGCCCTCTCAGGTGGACGTAAAAGATCCTGCAGCACTATTTTGAAGAAGAGCAGGGGCGTTCTCCCTGGTGTTCTGGTCATTTATCTCACTGATGTTTGTGGGGCCTTGCTGAGCGCAAATTGTCTGCCGCGTTTCCTGCACTTCAGAAGTACTTCATTGATTGTAAAGTGTTTTGGGACATTCTGAGGTCATGAAAGGCGCGATGTAAATGCCAGTCTTTTTTTTCCTGGAGAGAAGCTAACGTGTCACTTGATTTCCCAATGAATTTATCACTTTTAACAAATACACACTTTATGTTAGAAATTAGGTGCTAAATAAAATTTAGGCGCCCCGAAAAAATAAGCACCCCCAGGCCGAAATTGAATGTTAGTGCCCCAAGAGGGAAGTGGGGTGCTACTGGAAGTGGCCCGCCTCCCTCTTGGGGTGCTGCGAGTGAATATTGCGGCACTGTGTGCCGCGGCGCCATGCGCTGTGGCACGTCGCACCGCGGTACTACAGACCTTCTTCCCCTTCTTAAAGAGGAGGGGCCTTGCGCAGCGCGACCCGGGGCCCAGCTGGGCCACCAGGGATCGGAGTGCCCGGCTCACGGAGCGCAGCTAGCACTCCGCGGGGGGGGGGGGGGGGGGGGGGGGGCTGCTCAGGAGGCCGGGGACGGCAACGGGGGCAGGTGCAGGCAGGCGGCCAGCAACAAAAATGGTCGCCCGGCACCTCACCTTTAATTAGCGCCGCCCCGGCCACAGGTAGGCCCCCCTGACCCCGTCGGACATAGCGTCCGGCGGTAAGTCAGGGGGCGCTACCGAAGATCGCGGCCAGGGCGCTGCGCACAGCAATGACGTCATCGCCCGCAGCGCAGCGCCACAGGGCGCGAACGGTTACCACCGCCGCTAACCTCCCGCTGAATTTCGCGTTGGCGGCGCCGCGCCCGGGCGCTAGTTGCTTTGCGCCTCGTTAGTGCGCTAACGGGAGGTGCAAAGCAACTGAATTTTTTGCCCTTAATCTTTAAACATATCAATAAAATTTCAGTTAACAAACTAGCCAATAGGTAGAAACACAAATTGCATTACTGTTGAACGGAACCATTTCAGCTGACAAACATTTCCATAGAGCCTGACTATGGCACTGATGAGGTTAAAAATCCATATGATAAATTGCTGAATCACTATATCGATCAGTATATTTATAAAACATAATTTCTCAAAAACTCATTGGAAATAAATTTGTTCTGTTTGCTATCTCTCCCTAAATTGATTTTTTTTCCCACCTGATTAGTTTTTCAAATAGCTGGGAAAACATTTTCAAATACATACAGTACCCTAAAGTGGAGTGAAACTAGAAGAAGCTAGGGTAGCTAATTAAAGAATAAATGAATAAAGAAAGCAAGCTTTCTAATTAAAAATGCTAACAGCTCCCAATTATGGTAAAGCCACCATGGGTTTATGTTGTTCTTTTCAATGTACTACTTATGTATATTTGATTTAAGAGATATTTAGATAGCAAAACAAATCAGCAGGTAACTAGATAATGTTCCAGCCCGTAAACAAGCCAAGCTACACTGTATCTAACACTGGCATCATGACATGCATGGGGGAGCCGGAGAGATTGGGGGTCATCGATGGGGAGGCCGGAGAGATCGGGGAGGAGATCACGGGGGGCCCGTGGAAGACATTGGGAGGCCATCAGAATATGGGCGATGGGGGAGGGGGGCGCGGTTCGATTGCTGGGGAGGTTACCAAGTTTGCTTGTTGGGCCGGGGGAAGCACTCCTGCTCCTCCTGGCCCACAAGCAGTGCTGGAAAGGCACTTAGCTGTTCCATGCAGCAGTCCGCACCTCCTGGGAAACTTGGCCGGCCAACGTTGAAGCTGGAACAGAGAAAAAAATCTGAGGCACGCAAGCTCATTAAAATATTTAAATGAGAGACTCGCCTCCTGGGAAATGGCTGGTTGCCTGTCCCTGGTCCCGCCGCTGTTACAACCGTAAGTGGGCGGGTTCAAGGCGGGTTGGGTTCAGGTTTGAGATTTTTTTTAATTTTTTTTTTTTAAACACAGTTTTACTTCCCACCTGACCCAAACCCACCAGTTTTTGGAGGTTAAAATTCCCCTCATAGAGTCTACAGCACAGAAACAGGCCATTCGGCCCAACTGGCCTGTGCTCCACACGAGCCTCCTCCCATCCCATCTTCATCGAAATCTATCATCATAACCCTCTATTCCTTTCACCCTCATATGTTTATCTAACTTCCCCTTAAATGCATCTATGCTATTTGCCTCAACTGCTCCCTGTGCTAGCGAGTTCCACATTCTTAACAATCTTTGAGTAAAGAAGTTTCTCCTGAATTCCCCATTGGATTTATCAGTGACTACCTTATATTTATGACCCCTCGTTTTGGACCTTTAGTTTTTGTGTATTGAGCAGGATAAGGATTAAAGTGACCCACTTAAATTTCAAAGTTTTAGATTTTGTTCCCCCCCTCCCAGTATTCCACTCTTTAGTCCTCAAATTCTCTTAGAAAATTACAACTCTGAGGCAGGAAATCCTCTCAGTTCATGAATGAAGAGCAGACGGTTGGATTGTGCAAACTCTGAGAACTCAGTGTGAAAGCAAATGATTTCTCCCATTGTTAAAGGTTGTAAACTGGGTCCCACCTGCATGTCTTTTGGACAGTTTTCTGGATTTATTTCATATTGGGAAGTCTCATGTTTCATCAGATATACAATTGTTCCCCAAAGACATGTCAAGTCAATACAAGTCTGATTTAGATTAAATCCATATGTTGCCAAACAAAAGGGATGGTTGTCTCAAAATCTAAGGAAATGGCCATTAATATGTGCTTTTTGTGTGGTGCTGAGGGCTTTCCATCCCTTTGCGTTTTTGCCGAGTTTGAGAAGTCGTAACAACAGAACAAATTCTGACACATTCTATTATATTAATTTGTCAACAATCATACGTATGATTATGAAATACTAGACTGAAAACAAATGATTGTTGCCTTTTTATAAAGGTCCGAGTCCCACCTTTATTCAGTCCTTTCGTGCAGTTGAATCTCATTTACTGATAAAACAGCTTCTCTCGAAGCCTGAAGAAAATATTCATCATAACGTCAACCTCAAGCATAGCTGGCCTCTCTCATAATCGTGTCCCAGGGGCACACTCTACTCAGAAATACTGCACTTGCTCTATTGCATAAGCAGTGGGGGTGGAGGGGCGGGGTGGGGGGGGGGAGGTGTGGGGGGGGAGGAATTTGATCAATCACCTGAAGGTGTTCTAATATACCCATAAAGCACTCACGTCCCTTCTGGTGATGTTCTTCCATTTGGGGATAAAGATGACATGACATTGTAACTCACTCAGATTTGAAATAAGCTGATGACTCCAAAACAAAAATGTTACCATGCATTCCAATAAGCAAGCCACTCACACACACAACACTGCACATATTTGTCCAGCAGTGAAAGCATCACCAGACAGGTCATTGAGTCAGCCTGGAACCCAAGATACTTGACCTTTTCTACAAACATGAGTACAGGGAAGGAGTGACACACTTCAACTGCAATAAATTAAATCACCTGGCTAAGTGAACACAATTCAGCTTAACATAAACAGATACAGCAGGACAAGTGTGACGTCACTGATGCTGGTCTTTGTAAAACTGACAAAGGTTAACTTAACATTTTCCATGTCCTGCATGCACATAATTTCCACTTGACAGGTGTGACAGCACTCTAAAAGAGGTATTGTTTTCATGAGAAAGAATTTGGCAAATTAATTTTGTTGTGGGAGGATGAACATCCAGCATAACTGTCAGTCATTTTGGTCAGGGGAACATCACGAACAAGTGACACAGTGATGATTTTCAACACAATTTTCACCACCATGTGTTTAAATACATTAAAAAAGTGTTTGGCAAACCATTTTTCAATCAAAATAATTGCCCTTGAAGTTTGTCACTGCCAAGTTTCTTGAAAACATCCAGAAACTGTGTCACATGCATCCTTCACCAGAAGCAACACCAAACTAAAAGTGAAACCTGAAGTGATCCCAATTGGGAGTTTGTTTTCGCTGTTTCTTTACAAATACTTGAATCTTGTGTAATTTGGATTATTTTAAGTTCAGGGTGCCAGTTCTTGTAACGAATAGTGGAGCAGATACACAGATGTGCAAAATATCCCATTGGACACATGTTCCACCAGCTTTTCTATTCCATCATAAGTTTCTGTCATGGCAGATGATAAGGGATGGGGTAGCGCAATAATTTATACATTGGCCTGTCAACTCCGTGGCCTGGGTTTGGATCCAACCAGAATAAGACGAAGAAAGTTTCCTCTCTCTTCTGGCTATTAGGATCCAATGTCAACCTCATAGTGGGCACGGACTCAGCATAAAACTGGTCTAAATTTGCTACTAACTGCCAATCATACCAAAAGAGGCTGCAATATGGCTGATGTGGAAATTGGACAATCTGTAGACTAGTGCAGTAGGGAGTGCTCTTCTGAGGTTGCGGCTAAAGCACGTTATCGGAGCAGAAGAGAGGGGGGCTCACGCTGCATCTAACTGTGCCAGACCTGATTTGGGATTACTAACTGCTGACAATAGGTGTTTGAAATGGGCAAGAGATTCATTTCCCTACATCAGCATCATCTTGATCATAATAATCACACAAAAAACATTTTAATGGCATGTGATAAACACACAATTGGTAACTGTGGCTGGTGCCACAACAAAATAAGTGTTTATTTGGTGTGCAACATAGCTGTTCCAGTAGAGTCATCTGTCACCATCCTAATAAATAAGGGCGGACTACCAATTTCTGTTGTCCTAGTGTGCTTCCCCTGTCTCCAGTAATCTAACAGGCTGTGCTCTGCTACCCTGATTGTCCGAGTGGCAGATTATGCCAATTTTGGCAGGCTATTTGATTCTTTGTGGGGGGTGGGAGAGGGGTGTGGGGGAGTCTATATCCATATTCTGCTGGAATACAAATTAACAGGCAACATGAACATAAGAATTCGGAGCAGGAGTAGGCCATTCGGCCCCTCGAGCCTGCTCCGCCATTCAATAAGATCATGGCTGATCTTTGACCTCAACTCCACTTTCCCACCCTATCCCCAATCTTTTTACAGTGCTGAAAATATTGGGGAGATGTTAAGAATTATATTTTTGATCAGAAAGACTGAGACTAATTTAACGCATATGGAAGCAGATGGAATATTTGACGGTTGAAATTTATGAAACCGATATAAATAATCCTCAGCTCAAATGAGCAAGTTGAAAATTTGCCCTTTTCATTATTGGTAGAGCTCACGGCTGTGTCTATGTACTCCAGTGATCAACTGAGACTCACACACTGGCCTTCAGGACCCGAGGTTTGCACCTGGCTTCAGTGATCTTCAAATTTTAACACCCCCTCCAAAAATAGTGAGCCTTGCCCCAAAGAAAATCAAATCTCCTTGCTATCTTAAGTCAGCAACGCGTTACCTGACTGAAGAATAAGTATTTCCATGTTTCCATGATGCCCGAGTTCAGCCTTGGATTCTGACTCCTTCACTAGCACAGTGCAAGGTCAGGTGTTTTTTTGGTACACTTACACAGGAACAAGGCTCTAGGGGGAACAATTCGGTTGATTTGCGCCTCCCGTTAACACCCTAAGAGGGCGCTAACGGGGTGCAAAGCAACTAGCGCCTGGGCGCGGCGCCGCTAACGCCTTCCGTGAAATTCAGCGGGAGGTTAGCTGTGGCGGTAACCGTTAGCACCCCGTGGTGCTGCGCCGCCGGCGATGACGTCATTGCCGTGTGCAGTGCCCCGGCTGCAATCTTTGGTAGCGCCCTGACTTACCACCGGACGCTATGTCCGACGGGGTCAAGGGGGCCTACCTGCGGCCGGGACGGCGCAAATTAAAGGGAAGGTGCAGGGCGGCCATTTTTGTTGCTGGTCGTCTGCCAGCACCTGCCCCCGTTGTCGTCCCCGGCCTTCTGTGCAGCCCCCCTGCGGAGTGCCGGCTGCGCTCTGTGAGCCCGGCACTCCTCTTGAGTGCTGGGCCCTTTTGCCGGCACTCCGATCCCTGGTGGCCCAGCTGGGCCGCTGGTCGCACTGCGCAAGACCCCTCCCCTTTAATAAGGGGAGGAAGGCCTGCAGTACCGCAGCGCGACGTGTCGCAGAGCGTGGCGCTGCGGCACATGCATCGCGATATTCACTCGCAACGGCGCTACCGGTGAATTTCGGGCGCGGGGGCGCTAACTTTTTCGGGCCCGGCGAAGTTAGCGCCCCAAAAGGGGGCGCGACCCAATTTTTCCCCTCTAAACTTTTATCTTTACCCCAAAGTCCAAATATACCTTTCAGCAACTTAACCTGGTAGCAAGAGTGTGAAAATCAGACCCTCTTATTGGATTGTTTTAATTTATATATCCAATCAAATAATCACATACGTGGGTGACAGGTAATGTAAAACATAAATGAGAGGTTTTGCACTGCCAGTTTATGGTATAGATCTGTATGGAGTCAATTTGGAAACATTTGATTGGATCTAATTTTGAAGCTGATGCTAACTTGGCACCACAGAAACAAAAGCAAGATGTGACTGAAAGGAAACCTGTCTGTGCATTTACACTACAACACTAATGCTAAATTTTCAGTGTAATTTTAGATTGAGGGCCTGATTCAGACTCTGGAGAGAAGCAGTGAGACTCCCTGGAGGGGATGGTCTCACACAATTTCAGTTTAACGCTGGATGGAGCCTATCCAGTGCAGTGTTAAACTGGGTGTAAAAAAAGGGCTCAGGAGTCTCTTGAACCTTCAAGCACGTGTGCAAGTATATGTGTAAGCACATGTGTAGGCACGTGTGTAAGCACATGTGTGAAGCTTTCTTGGGCAGCAGAACTGAAGTTTCAGCTCGGGGGAAGGAACACGGTAAATCCTGGCTGAACCTGAAATGCAGCACCCATTCTTAGACTAGAAGCTTCGGTATAAACGCAAATCATGGCTCTTTGTAAACGTCAGATTATTTGATTTCCTTTAGCAGTCAATAGGGTTAATTGGAGAACAGGTGTACTGGGCATTTGCCTAGCCTTAGAAGGTGTTGTTAAGGTTGATGGAAAACTAAACATGAGTGTTTTTATGGGATGGGGTGTGTGTGTGTGTATATATGGGGAGAGTGTGGGGCAAAGGCTTGAAGATCAGTTGAGTTTTAAGGATTTTAACTAGCTTGGACTTGCTGCTGAACCATAAACTGAAAGCAGTTTGCTAATACCAAGTAACCAGGTATTGAAATGTGGTTATTTTGAAAAGTCAAACAAGCAATTATTTGCATCACAGCAATATTCAGTTTTATTTATCTGATGGCAAGGGGTTGTTTCGGTTCAATTCAGATGTTGAACTCATTTCCATGAAACTGTACATTGTTTTAGGCAATGTGCACTGCAATAAATCATCTATATTGTGAGCACAGTATAGTGGCAATCTCTTCAAATAAAAACAAATCTCTGTTGATTGTTACATTATAAAATAAATCAAAAGCTCAGGTTTATTGTGCACCAATTTCCTGCTTCTTAATCCTGAGCCTATGCTTATGACTGATCTGTTTTCAATAAGTGGGATTGAGTAGGCTGATTGATTGTTGAGTGCATTTTTCTACGTTCAGTGTCAACTGCATGGTCAGTTATACATACATGCCTGACGTAATCCTAAAATGTTTACTGCAGTACCAGCAGAATGTCTCACTCTATTGGTCATCTGTGTTACTGCTAACATCACAGAGCCATTGTTAACACCTGTGACAAACAAGGGCAGCAACCTGGCGCAATTGCACAGGGCCTTGAGCCAGTCAGGGACGCCGCGCGGAGCCAGTGAAAGGACACCCATGCGCAATGGGACATGCTGACGTAAAATATAGCAAGTTACCAAGCAGAATCGGGGAGCCCCCCATCCAGCCAGTCGGCGAGCGCCATTGGTAGGCTCCTCGAATGTAGCCGCAGAGTTGGAGCCCCATTGGCTGCAACTTCCTGATGTCCTTCGGGATGTCGGAGCACGCCAGAATCGCAGATTTAGCGGGTTCCAAAATTACAGCTGACGTTCGGTTTATGAGTGAGTGGGGTCCGCGCAGCTTCCTGGCTCCACAAAAGGTAATGCAGTCGCTTCCGGTTTTGTAATGGTTTAAATCAATAGATACACGGGCCGAAAATTTGCTGGAGCCGGCATCTCACGGCGTGCCTTGTTAGTTCGACTTGTTCCTGCACCCTTTCAGCTCAACAATGTTTTGCTCACAAAGTTGATGGAAGTGAGAGCCAATAACAGCGCAGCGAGGGCAACAGTGTATCTCTTTCACCAATGAGATTAAAGGATTGAGAAATAAACAGAGGAAGGAGTGAGGAGGAGGGTGAATTAGACTGCGTGAATTCATCGTCAAATCAGGGACAGAAAGAGAAATAAAGCGAGGGAAAGGAGACTGTATTAAGAGTGAAAAAAGAAACACAAAGAGAAAGATTTTTTTTTAATTTGACATTCACAAACTGAAGGAATGAGTCTCCAGACTTTTAATTGTTGACTTTCTGAGCAAGAGAGGTTGATTGGCAGTCATTAACGTCACGTCATTAAAAGGGTACTCATGCTGTTAATTGCTAGACTTAAATTTCTGTGACGAGTTTAATGGTAGTGTCAGCTGTGGCTCAGTGGGTAGCACTCTCGCCTCTGAGTCAGAAGGTCGTGGGTTCAAGTCCCGCTCCATGGGACTTGAGCACATAAAGCTAGGCTGACACTCCAGTGCAGTGCTGAGGGAGTGCTGCACTGTTGGAGGTGCCGTCTTTGGATGAAACATTAAACCGAGGCCCCGTCTGCTCTCTCAGTGGGCGTAAAAGATCCCATGGCACTATTTCAAAGAAGAGCAGGGGAGTTATCCCCCGTGTTATTCCCCATGCCAATATTTATCCCTCAATCAACATAACTAAAACAGATTATCTGGTCATTATCACATTGCTGTTTGTGGGAGCAATTGGCTGCTGCGTTTCCTACATTACAACAGTGACTACACTCCAAAAGTACTTCATTGGCTGTAATGCGCTTTGAGATGTCCGGTGGTCCTGAAAGGCGCGATATCAAAAAAAAATGCGAGTCAATTAACATGCAAATGCGAGACTGCATGAAAATCACAGGGAGATTAAGGGCGAGATGCCATTTTTGCGAAGCTAACTGCGGCCAGCAACTTGTGGCGATTCCCAATCCATGGGGTATCTCTTCCTCGTCACAAGTTGCAGGCTGATTTGCACGTTAATAATGACGTGTGTCGTTCACACGCCTTTCTTTTTTAGCAAATTCTGGGCCATTATATATAAAAAGGAGAAATCACTGATTTAAATGACACTCCGCGAGGTTATTCCTTTTGGAATGCTGCAAAGAACGAATACAATTGAAAGGCATAGAGATAGCAGAAGAGATACTTTATGAAGCAGTTTCTTTAAAATGATTTTTGCAAGGACAAGTAAATTTCTATTAACTTTCCGACAGCCCATGAACAAAGGATTTTGTAAAAGTAGCAGAGGACTACAGAACACTTATTGTATTCAGAAGTTTTTCACACAAGGTCGCATCTCGGATATCAAAATTAAAATTACATTTTATCTCCAGTATGTGACAGACTTATTAAGATCGGTATGCCCACTACATGGATAACTCCTGTGTCCAACCCTGCTTTTACTTATGATCATAGGCCTCTTTGACAGCACACAAGACATTGTTGAGAAAAGAGTATGTGATACAGTAAATGGGCAAAAGAAAAAACATCTATTTAGCACCTGCAACATACTGTAGCAAGGTGCTTCACAATTGGGGGGGGGGGGGGGTGCGGTGGGGTGAGGGCAGGCCCAAGCACGAGTGGGGGGGGGGGGATTAGGGGAGGTAGCCAAAGTTGCAGTGGAAGTGTGGCTTTTGAAGGTGGGGAGAGATGTAACAAGGCAAAGAGAGAGAGAGTGAGTGAGTGAGTGTGTGTTTGTGTGTGTGAATACTGAATGTTCTGCTACCAATGGTAAGAGAAGGAGTGAAAAGGAGAGAGAGAGGGAAAGAGAGAGAGAAAAAAAGGAAAGAAAGCGAGAAAGCAAGAGTGTGCTAATTAGGCCAGAGTTGGAGGAGTGGAGCGTACAAGCTGGAACATAAGGCTGAAGGAGGCTGTGGAGATAGGGGGATGAGAATGTGGACTTTGAAATCCATGCAATGAGGAAGAAGGAGTCAGTGGAGGTCAGTAAGGACAGGAGTGATAGGTATGCAGGACTTTGTGTGGCAGAGACCTGGATGAGTTGGAGTTTAAATAGGGTGGAGAAGGTAGCTTCCTGGCACCAGACTTAGAGGAGGACCACAGTAATGCTTGGGAAATCACAAGTTAACCAGCCTGCTGGGAAAGATAAAGTCACTGGGGGGGGAAATTCGTGTTCACCAACAAAGTTACCGGCAACTGTAGTTAACGGCCGCTGGAAATGGTCACAACGCTAACCGAGTGAAATTGGTCTGGGGGGCATGGAGATAGGTGGCGCAGCACTCACCTTCCATGCAATGTCGTCCTGGTGACGTTGCTGGAGGGATCCGGGACAAAGTTCCTGTCCAGGTCCGGCGTTGCAGCTTCCCACAGCCAATGGGAGCGAAGCTGTAGAGCTCGCAGGGAATTGCGGGTAATGAAGAGGTCTGAGAATTAAAGGGGCCACGCACACTGAAGCAATACAAAATAAAATGCAGCGAATCAATACATTTTTCAGCCCTTTCTGCCTTTTAAGAAATATTCAATATTTAAAAGAAGTTCCAAATGTGAATATTCAGCTGTTAAAGCTGAATTACCTTCCTAACCTCAACAAATGGGAAATCTGCCTCAGCGCTAACACATTTGGCTCAGCAAGCCAAGGAAGAGGCACCCAGGGTCTCACACACAGCACTCCAGCTTTGTGCAGGGAGTCAACACTGCAAGAGCGGCCCCCAACCCACAGGAGTCAGGAGGCCCTCCAGAAAGAACGATGTGGGAGTACATCACTAAGGCCGTCACTGCCATCAGTGTCGGCTCCACCACCTGGCTCCAGTGCCCAAAGAAGCTTCATGACCTCAGACCACTGGTCAAGGTCAGTGAATGCATCTTCAAAAGCTGTCTCCTACCAACTGCACCACTAGCCTCACACACTGCTCAATGCACAACCCCAAGCACTCATCTACCAACAATCTGCACCAATGAAGAGGCACATCTCCCATTCCTAGCCTCACCTCACCCCCTTGGAGGAGACAGTGCTGGCCATTCTTGGCAGGGGCATGGTTGAGCCCTTGGCCAGTGGCAGGGCTGAAAGAATACAAGATGCGGGTATCCTCGTACGTTATCCTCCTTCTGGCATGCACCTCTTGCTTTCTCGCCCTCCCGTCAGCACAACTCCACTCTTGTGCCTTCCTCATTTCACACACCCAAGAAATGCAGCCTGCCCAGCCAGTGGGTCAACAAGAAGAGGCAGCCTGCCCAGCCAATGGGACTGCAGGCAGATGATTCCATCCGGATATCCTAGCCACAAAGGGACTGTCTGGGATGCATTCTTCCATCTGATTCCTCCTCTTCAGCTTCCTCCTCTTCTGCATCTTCCTCCTCTTCTGCATCTTCCTCTTCCCTCTGCAAGCAGATGCTGTAAATGTGAAATGACAGCATAAAATGCTGGAAATACTCAGTTGGTAAGGCAGCATATCGACCTGAGATGTGAACTCTGTTTTTCTCTCCACGGATGTTGCGTGACCTGCTGAGTATTCACAGCATGTTCTGTCTTCTCAAAGGCCTTCATTTACCATCCGAGCCCTTGCAAACTCCCTACACACTTAAAAAACTTGTCACATCTATTACAGCAAGCCACCACTTCAATAAAATCAAAAAATCCCAATCCAAACCTGTGTGTGTCCTTTTAAGAGCTGCAGACACTGTCTGCCTGCTTGCACGCTGGGTTAACCTGGCGTGCTTAGGACCCAGTGCTGAATTCAGCGGTAGGGTCGAAGTTCACGTTGGTGATGTTAAGTTGGCGTTGCACGCCGATTGACGTCACCACACTGCCATTTTATTTCCAGGGCGCTACCAGTTACCAGCAGCATAAAGGGGGGAGAGGAATATGGTGGCTGCCGCGGGTCCTGCCACAAGCTGGCGAAAGAGTGGCAGCTGCCATTTTATCGCCATTTCATGGCACTATGGATGCTCAGTTGATGAGTATATTCAAGAATGAGATCGATAGATTTTTTAGGTATTAAGGGAATCAAGGGATATGGGGATAAAGCGGGAAAGTGGAGTTAATGTAGAAGTACAGCCATGATCTTATTGAATGGCGGAGCAGACTTGCAGGGCCGAATGGCCTACTTCTGCTCCTATTTCTTAGGTTCTTATGGAGTGGCAGTAAGTACATGAATTTCTAGCCCACTGTGTCTTACTTTAGTTTCTGCTGGTTTTGGCAACAAGCTAATGATTAGGTGAAACAGCAATTTACTTGTACTTCTTGCAATTTAGTATACTGTATTCGCTGCTCACGATGCGGTCTCCTCTACATTGGGGAGATCAAACGCAGATTGGGTGACCGCTTTGCGGAACACCTCTGTTCAGTCCGTAAGGGGGACCCCGAGCTCCCGGTGGCCTGTCACTTAATGCTCCGCTTCACTCCCACTCTGACCTCACCGTCCTCGGCCTATTACACTGTTCCAATGAAGCTCAACCTAAGCTCGAGGAACAGCACCTCATCTTTCGACTAGGCACTTTACAGCCTTCCGGGCTCAACATCGAGTTCAACAATTTCGAACTATAATCCCCGCCCCCATTTTTCATGCTGTATGATTTTGCCATTCCCATTTGCAACATTTTATCTTTCCTGCCTCTTACAAAAGCACAGTATGTTCTTTCAATTCCTTCCTCCCCTCCCACCCACACCCCCCCCACCCCCTGTCTCTGCACCTGCTTAATATCTGTTACATCTCCAGCTTTTTCCAGTTCTGATGAAGGGTCCCAGACCTGAAACGTTAACTCTGTTTCTCTCTCCACGGATGCTGCCTGGCCTGCTGAGTCTTTCCAGCATTTTCTGTTGTTATTAATGATTAGCAAATTGAGAGAATCAGTAATGTCTGAACTTCTTTAGCTGCACTAGTACTGTGCATAAGCTTTATCAATCTAGTGTTTTAGAAGTAATCATCAGTTTTGCATATATGTGAGGCCCTGCTAGTTTAGTGGTAAAGCTACTGCTTCATTCAGCACAATGACATACATAGCAGAAGGCCACCGCTGTGTGCTGATCACAGATATTGGGGTGCGCTACCTGAGTGTCTCAGACTTATGACTGCAGGAGATGCCACTTTGTTATAGAGTGACTTCTACATGTTTGGCTAGTGGATGAAGGCAATATCGGGCTCACCTGTGATTCCCCTATGCTCACCCCTCCCATGGTTCAAGTAGCTAGTTAATACTCACTGTATAGGCTCAGGCATGAAAAAAGGCCATTTGTGTGAGGGACTGGACTCCAGCACTGCCAGGGGAGAAAATCAAAAAAGTGTACGTGGGGTGTTTGTAAGTGATGCTGGAAATGCAAGGATAAGTTTTCTTTTTACATGCTCCTGTTGCGGAGTCTCCCCCACTGGGATTACACATCAGGGATAATTCCTCAATCCAGCGCTTGCAACAGGGAGCAGAACTCAAGAGAGAGCATCTCGTGGAATCTGCGTGGCTTTGATTTCCTGCGATGGGCTCCCTGTGGAATCACCCCCATCAGGAAGTAGCAAGCGTGTAGCCACGATTTTCCGCCTGCTGAAATTAACGAGCGGAAAGTTGCAGGATGCATGTGTAACTTTGTGATATGAGCTTCCGGAGGAGAAGGCTCCATGCCAGGAATGCAGTGGCAAATTGATCCTGTTTATTTTTTTTTAAATAGGCTACAGCAGGAAAACTCCAGCAAACCGGTTAATAAATGACTAAAACTGCACGAAGGTAAAGCTTTAACATTTCATTCAGTCTTACCTCTCCCTCATCTCCATGAGCCCAGGATGACTTGGGCTGTCAACTGCTCCACAACTGCCACCGTTGCCATTCTGTAATCACCCGACAGGCGCAACATCTTTTACATTCCAAGATGGAGCGCCCTACAGTCATAAAACTAAGGGGCGCAGGCAGCCCAGCCAAGCAGTGACAATACTTAATCACAGTGTTTGCGTTTGAATGACAAGCAGCCATGGGACCATCTGGTTGAGAGGCTAGGGCTCTCGGTTAGTTTACCAGACAATAGGAGTTTTCTAAAGTGTGGTATCTTTCCGTATTTCAAACTTAGGAGAAGGCAGGTACCTGTTAATACAGTTAGTGACTGTACACAACTTAAAAGCAATGGTGTATTAATTCAACGCACATCAGCTGTGGCTCAGTGGGTAGCACTCTCGCCTCTGAGTCAGAAGGTTGTGGGTTCAAGTCCCACTCCAGAGACTTAAGCACAGAAATCTAGGCTGACACTCCCAGTGCAGTGCTGAGGGAGTGCTGCACTGTCAGAGGTGCGGTCTTTCGGATGAGATGTTAAACCGAGGCCCCGTCTGTTCTCAGGTGCACCAAATAGGAAGGGTACTCTTGGCACCTCTTCACTTACCATTATGATGGACCAGGTTAATGAAACGGAATCAAAAGAAGGTTGAGAAATTATCTGTAACATACAGAACTAGCCACTTTGGTGATGGTAGCGAGGGAGGCAGTGAGTGAGCCAGTAAGCTTTTATTGTACATAAATACTTCAGTTGGAATAAAGCCTTTGATTTCTTATTTTGAACTGCTTGAGGCATGTAGGCAGAGCTATCCAATGTATTATTAAATGTGCAAACACTTAAAAAGAGGGTAAAATAATGGATCACGATGATTTGCTGCACTGTCGGAGGTGCTGTCTTTTGGATGAGACGTTAAACCGAGGCCCCGTCTGCTCTCTCAAGTGGATGTAAATGATCCCATGGCACTATTTTGCAGAAGAGCAGGGGAGTTATCCCCAGTGTCCTGGCCAATATTTATCCCTCAATCAACATCACAAAAAAAATGATCTCGTCATTATCACATTGCTATTTGTGGGAGCTTGCTGTGCGCAAATTGGCTGCCGCGTTTCCTGCATTACAACAGTGACACTTCAAAAGTACTTCATTGGCTGTAAAGTGCTTTGGGACGTCCGGTGGTCATGAAAGCCGCTGTATAAATGCAAGTCTTTCTTTCTTTCTGTGGTGCATGTGCCTAACCATTCTTTACATGACAAGTTTTCAATCTTGGTCCTACCGTTAGGGGTAGGGCCGAGGTGCTTTTCTCTCCACACATTGTTCACTCGCCAATGTAGTGGACAGTGAATCTTCCCTGGGCCTCTGCTAATGTTTATTTTGTAGCAGGCCACTAGATATGTTTGAAGCCCGTTACCCTCCGGCCTTTTCTTTCCCTTGTCTTGCTGTTGGGAAGCATGTCATCTCCTCTTGGCCTCGTTGCGATCAGGAATTTAACATATCAGAAGGTGTGAAGACACACTGATCTGCTTCTGGATTTTTAATATGTACCTAAACTTGCTGGAAGTGAAGAAAACCTGCCCTAGAATTGCAAATGTTGCTATTTCTCGCTAATGTCTTAAACACTGACGCAGATTTTATTGACAAAAGTAACAGTAAGTGAAACTGTGACATCTGCTTCCTGGATGTTTGTCTGAGTGGAGTTTCCAGAAGTATTTGAGGACAAGCAGTCTCAAAAATCAGGATCTATTTGGATTTAAACAGATCGTAATTCCAACTATAACATGCTGCTTGTCGCCATATTGAAATTCTTGATATTGAAAGGCCTTTGACCTGGTCTTTTCCCCACACTGCGTAAAGAATTCAAGCACTGAGTGTTTTGCCAGCAAAGCAAAAACTGAAATATTTAAAGTTATGAATATTTTAGTGAATGCCTAGATTTTTACTACACGCTGGGCACTTTAGAAGTAGAACAGGCCATAATTAATATTAATCTGAGTAGCTGCAGTACTATGCAGGCTAGCGGAAGCACAGTCTACTGAATTGTCTGGAATGAACAGGCTGAAAATGGCCGCAGTGGAGAGCACTGTCTGTAGGCTAGGCCTGTAAATCTAATCATTTCTGTAAATAATACTGCACTGCACCAGATAGGAAGGGCACTCTTGGCACCTCTTCACTTACCATTATGATGGACCAGGTTAATGAAACAGAATCAAAAGAAGGTTGAGCAATTATCTGTAACATACAGAACTAGCCACTTTGGTGATGGTAGCGAGGGAGGCAGTGAGTGAGCCAGTAAGCTTTTATTGTACATAAATACTTCAGTTGGAATAAAGCCTTTGATTTCTTATTTTGAACTGCTTGAGGCATGTAGGCAGAGCTATCCAATGTATTATTAAATGCGCAAACACTTAAAAAGGTAAAATAATGGATCACGATGACTTGCTGCACTGTTGGAGGTGTCGTCTTTCGGATGAGACGTTCACTTGAGAGAGCAGACGGGGCCTCAATTTGACGTAAAAGATCCCGTGGCACTATTTCGAAGAAGAGCAGGGGAGTTATCCCCGGTGTCCTGGCCAATATTTATCCCTCAATCAACATAACAAAATCAGATTATCGGGTCATTTTCACATTGCTGTTTTGGGAGCTTGCTGTGCACAAATTGGCTGCCACGTTTCCCACAGTACAACAGTGACTACACTCCAAAATACTTCATTGGCTGTAAAGCGCTTTGAGACATCCGGTGATCGTGGAAGGCGCTATATAAATGCAAATCTTTCTTTCTTTCTTTATGAAGCAAAAAATTAACTCTTCGGATGATAACTCAGGAATAAGTGGGGCACTTCTTTTCCAACATGGTCTGTCCTGGAAATATAGGGCCAAAAATTCGGCCCTTCCCGGGTGAGTACGCACCTGTCAAATCTATGAATGAAAGATGGTCTGCTGCCATTGGCTCTCCATGGCCCACGTGATCCCAGGGGATGCATCGCACTAACCACGCCCCTGGGACACGCAAGCACTGTGCGCCGACACTTGGAGCAGGCCCAGGATCTGAAGTTCCCGTGGGCCCAGAGGTCAACGGCAGGCGGGGTAGGTAAGTGCGCGCGCGATCCTTACCCCCGCGGCAAGCCGGAGAGGCGAATTTCAGGGCCATAGTTTGGATCATACATTTGCAATTGCCTGGTACATTTAAATTTGAACAGATTTAGACGGTGGGTGTAGTTCATGGCCTCAAGTGAGGAGAAACTCTACAATGTCAGAGTCATTTCCAGTTGGACAATAAACATCAAACTACCAGTACTATGAACAACGGATGTAAAATAGAAAGACAGATGTCCATGAAGCAGGGTGGCTAATACTGCTTATAGGATCAATAACATAGGATTCAGAGTTGGATACATATTATGGAAATTTGCTTTATTTATCTTTGTGGGGAAGGGCACTAAGAAAATACTGGAGAACATTTCCTTCGGAGATTAAATGGATTGATGCAGTCTGTCTTAGGGCAATCTGTGCATGGTATGTGGGGAAATAGGTTGTGGCAGAAGCAATTGTCATGCATTATGCAGAAGATTTCTGTATCATATTTTTTTATGTGACTTTAAATAAATTAAATAAGGCAAGTTAAAACATTTGCTCTGGTTAGCTGTATCTTTAGAAGAGTTTGTGAGCAGCCAGTACATAAAACTGTCCAGAGAATATTCACCTTTACTGTGAGAGACAGGCTGTTTCATGTGCCCGTCTCTCTTTCAGTCAGGACACAGTATTTTTATTCTAAGGGTATAATTGAATTTGTAGTCCCTGGTAGCTTTTTATTGAGCATAATCTAAACAGACATTAAAAATGGTGTCTGTTGTAGTTAAGTGGTAAAAGCCAACAGACCCACCAGATGATCAGGGGACTGCTGTTCACAAATAACAGCAGAAAATGCTGGAAAAACTCAGCAGGCCAGGCAGCATCCGTGGAGAGAGAAACAGAGTTAACGTTTCAGGTCGAAGACCTTTCGTCAGAACTGGAAAAAAGCAGGAAAAGAAATAGATTTAAAGCAAGTATAATGCTGGGAAAAAGGGGAGGGGATGAAAGAACAAAGGGGAAGGTCAGTGGTGGGATAGAAAGCAGGAGAGATTAAGAGACATTAAGAGATAATCAAGGCAAGAGGAGGTGGTAATGTGACAGGTTGAGGCTAGATGAAGTGTGAGATGCGCTGGCAGAATGAAGGACAGCTGTCAGCTTCTGGGAGGGAAAATAAAGGCCAAACAAAAGGGCAGCTGTCCTTCATTCTGCCAGCGCATCTCACACTTCATCTAGCCTCAACCTGTCACATTACCACCTCCTCTTGCCTTGATTATCTCTTAATGTATCTTAATCTCTCCTGCTTTCTATCCCACCACTAACCTTCCCCTTTGTTCTTTCATCCCCTCCCCCTTTTCCCAGCATTATACTTGCTTTAAATCTATTTCATTTCCTGCTTTTTTCCAGTTCTGACGAAAGGTCTTCGACCCGAAACGTTAACTCTGTTTCTCTCTCCACGGATGCTGCCTGGCCTGCTGAGTTTTTCCAGCGTTTTCTGTTGTTATTTCGGATTTCCAGCATCCGCAGTATTTTGCTATCGGACTGCCGTTCACGTCTTATTTAGCTAAGTGTTAGAATTGGTTCATATCGTAAATGCCCAATGGTTGAAGAATCCATTTCGTTTTCAAGTAAGCCTACATCAACATCAAAGAAAAGGCAGGCACATAACTGGGCAACAGTGCCGGGGTCCTCAGTTTCCCCTCCACAATGCCTATTCCACGTGAGGCAGCCAAGAGCAGCTCTGTGGAGTCTTCGCCTCTGTAACGTTTCAGAGATTCAATCCAGACTTAATGAAAGGAACTGTAAGATTTCAGACTTATTTTAAAATAGCTTATATATTGTGGAAATCAAGTATTGTATCACTAAATTTCTTGCTCTATTTTTTCTGGTGCTGTGTAATTATTTAGTTTGTAAATAAGTCTGATTCATTTGAGCTTGCCTGTTAGCAGTCTGACAGTATGATAGCGACTACCTTTTGAAGTGGACAGGGGTGTGTGGTGGGCATCCCACACGGTCTCAATTGCATTATACTGTAATCAAAAGGGAATTGTTAGTACTGTGACGGCCTATCCCAAATCACGATATGCAAAAGGATACAAGCTTCAGTTCACAGGAGACGAGGACTGCTTATGGAATCTGCCCTTTTACCGTGAACGCCTTTAAAAGCATTGGGAGACAACCATGAATAAAGCTTGACGGCCAAAAGGTCTTTTCTTGTTCGTGCCTCCCTATGCTTATTCAAGAAGCTGACAATACATTGGACAATAATGTTGCAAGATGAGCAATAATACAATGGGAAAGGAAGTTAAATTAAGGCTGAGCCACAGAATGATGAGGTACTCGATCATTTATCGGTTTTCTTCGCACAGCCCCATCTCTAATCGTTAAATGAAAGATGATCACATGACATGTTTATGAGCCATTGATTAGTCTGGGTGCTCTACCTTCAAACTCTTTTTTGTTTTTACTTAATTACTGAATAGCTATTATGATGAAAACAAATGGCTTACTTGCACAGCACAGCCGAGTCCGCTTGCACACAGCACCTTTATTTCATTAACCTACACGCCACGCAGACTGACCTACATAGCATATGTCAGAAAAATTCTTTCAGCATATTCAGTTGTCGCATTTATCAGGAGGCTGCTGAGAAAACACTGATAAGCAGTTTTAATGAACCGTGTGAAAGGAGTCATTACTCCCTGAGCTTCTTTCTCACATCCACTGTACAAGGCATTCCTGTTCTCTCATTGCAAATCTTGGCAAATACATATTAGATTCACTTTTCCCCTCTTCAACTCTTAAGGACTCACTTTATATGCAGGGGAGCTCACTAAGAAAAATGCTTCAGCATCACATTTAGAATAATATGCATTTATGTAGGATACAAACACCATCTTGAATTGACTTATATAGCACACATGGCACTGCTACACGTGTACATACTACCTCCCACTCCCAACCAAAACAGGACCTACAATTCATTTAAAGGCTATGGGCTGGTTTTTGCCAATGGGGAGCTTCTGGAGGCGGGACTCCCACTTGTCGGGTTTTAGTCCCGCCTCCATCGACTTCTGGCCAACCCACGCTATTTTCCCTTGATTGACCTTGTTAAGCCCGCCCAGCGGCCTCAGCAGGCCAATTAAGGGAAAGCCGGTTACGGAAATTTTTGACAGATGAATTGGCATAGTTTGACAGCTCTGTGAAGCTGTCAAACACTGACATTCTCTGTAGTTTGATGAGTTCTTGAATTCAAGACTCATCAAACCTCTTTCTTCAGCAGAAATTAGATGGCTGTTGCATTGGAGAATGCAGCAGCCATCTCTCATCTCTGCCACGGAGATGCGAGACTCTCTGCATCCCCAACTCTTGAAGCCTGCAGGAAGAAACAAAGCTAAGTAAACTTTTACTAACACTTTCCACTTACCTCACATACTCACCTCTC